>JAESUZ010001135.1:2400000-3000000 GCA_017311185.1 Proteles cristata cristata
ATTAAGGCTGGTGATGATGGGCCATGTTGGAGGTTCTCCAGTGCTTATCATAATGCCTAGGATATAATAAATGCTTCATGAAAGTTTGCTAAGTGATCAAATCAATCAATTAAGGGTGGGGCCAACCTTTAGAGTCAATCAAGAAATATTTATTCACTACCAACTATACAAAGTACCATTTCTTCACTATGAAAAGCTATCCTGAAAGGATATTAACTGGTTGTAATTAGTGTCCTATTATCTATTCTGAGGAGAAAGATCACACTTGGACTTTGAGTCAGCTCTGTCACTTCCTTACTCTGTGGCTTTTCAGTCTAAACCTCAATTTCCTCATTTGTGAGATGGGAGAAAAACATACATAGTTGCCTTACCTGCCCCAGGGTTGGTGTGTGCAGGTCAAATGGCACGATGTATATGAAAGCATTCTTTTTTTTTTTTTAATGTTTTATTTATTTCTAGGAGAGAGAGAGACGGACAGCGTGAACAGGGGAAGGTCAGAGAGAGAGGGAGTCACAGACTGAAACAGGCTCCAGGCTCCGAGCTGGCAGTCAGCACAGAGCCCGATGCGGGGCTCGAACCCATGAACCGCGAGATTATGACCTAAGTGAAAGTCGGACTCTTAACCGACTAAGCCACCCAGGTGCCCCTATGAAAGCATTCTTAATTAGCTTCCCTTACCTAGTAAGATCTGGAAGGCATGGGACACAGGGAAGGTAAGGTCTGGTGAAGAAAAAGCAGTAAGCAAGGATCCAGGGGTCAGGAGGGCAGGCAGATCGGGCTAGGAGAATACTAGGCAGCAGGAAAGCCATATGAGGAGAACATATGTTCTCTGTGCGGGAGACCAGAGGAGCCAGAGTGTGTCCAAAAGAGAGGTGTGTGGAGAAATTAGGGGTAAGAGGAGCATAAGTGCTAGCTTTCCCTTGGAAGAGCAAAATGGACACACCACTTGCCTCCAGGTCCAATGAGGATGGAATTTAGTCAGGCAGGAGACATGTAGCACAGCTCCAGCCTTTTTTCTTCTGGTTTCCTGGCCCCAATAACTACTGGACATTTTGGAACAATATCACAGATCATGAGATTGTTCCAACCCTAGAGATTCAGTCCTTTTCACTCCATGGTTGATTGGAGTGCAAAGAACACCATGATTCACAGGGTCTAGGGTCAGAGTCATACTGGTTAGTCACTTGCCCTTGCTTCTAGAAAGTCCCTAGAAGAGGGAGTGTATCATCCTAGGATGCGACATGAGAGCTAATAAAGTGAGAGAAAGATGGAGGCAGCAATCAGTGGCGTGCTTTCCAGCCCCCTACCCACCTTTTCAAACCCCAACCACCACCACCACCACCACCATGCAACAAAAGCACTGGATGATTACAGAATTCTCTGGCTTCAATCAGAACACCTAGGTGGAGCTTGGCACCTAGCTTGTATATATATATATATATATATATATATATATATATATATATATATATATATATATGTATATGTATATATATATATGTATATGTATATGTATATATATATGTATATATATATACCACATCTTTATCCATTCATCAGTTTCTATCACACATATTAAGTTATATGGCAGGTTAAACTTTTGTGTGTGGATGTGTATAGAGTGGAGTAAAGCTTCTCCTATTTTTTTAAGAAAGAATTTTTTGACATTGCAAGATGAACTGCTTTCAAAACTGTTATTACTTGCAGCTAACTACTTATCTGTTTGAATCAGATTTCCCTACTCCTGGGTATGTTAGTCAGAAATATTTTGGTTGCAAGAGACAGAAATCCAAGTCAGTTTGGTCTGAAAGACAAATATTACTGGCTTGCATAGCAGAAAAGGTCAGGGATTGGGCTGGATTAAATTCCAGCTAGATCTAGACACATCTATGATGGCATCGCATTGCCCTCCTTCTCTTGGCAAAGCTTTCCCTGGCATTGACTTCTTTGGCAGGGTTGTCTGTGTGGTGATGTGATAGCCCCCAACAACTCCAGGCTGATATTCTTCCAGGCAGCAGGAAGAGCTTCTATTTCCCAGTGTTCCCTGGCCCTGGCTCCCAGAAACACCTCTGTAGTGGGACATGGGACCAACTCCAGAGCCATGTGACCAGAACTGGGAGCTGGGAAATGGAGAATAAAGTCTGCAGCAAAATGACAGAAGTTAATTGTACTAGGCAGGCTAAACAAACTACAGAAACACACAAGACCCAAGACTGCACTGGCTCCCTTTGATATCTGTCCCTGAACCAATCTGAAATCAATCCCTTTGATATCTGTCCCAGAATTTCCCAAAATGGCTTCATTGTTCTTACAGATTAATTCGATAAGTGAATGTTGTACATTTGAATCTGACAATAAATGTATGCTAATAAAATAACTCTTTTATCAAGTTATACAGTTGGCAATTTCTACATAAAACTTGTCCCAAAACAGTGGGATTGATTGAGAACTCATCATTATACATTCATCCATGTCCCAAGTAAGTTTGATCTCTACAAAGGCTCCTTGGCTGCCTGAGCTCATGACAGTTCTTTCTCCTTTGTGCATGCTCCACTCATTTGGTTCTTGGTCTAGAAGCCATAGGATGAAGGGGGAGTTCATCATCATAAGTTCAAGTGCAGGCTTCACTCCTTACTGTCTGTGATTTTCCTTAACTGTAAGATGATGATGCCTGCTCCTTATTCACAGGGGGTGATTAAGCCAAAAGATTTTGAAGGAAGGTTCTTTAGGGTCAGTGACATCATATGAGATTAAAATTATCTTTCATCTTATGTTAGTTATATATGTATGTTTATTATGTATTTATATAAAATTTAATTATTTCTATATGTATCTGTCTAGTCTCCTGCAGCAGATTAATTGCATTCATGGCTTCATGTTGTTATCCCTCCTGTATCCATGGCCTTTACCGTGCAACTTTATAGTGGCCTCCCACTCTGGCTCTGGATTTGACCATGTGACTTGCTTTGGCCAATAGCATATCAGCAGATGTGATCTAAATAGATGTGATCTAAATAGAGGCTTAAAAAGACAATTAGGCGTGCTCACTATTGCTCCTCTACCTTTACCATTAGAACAAGCCCAGGCTAGCTTGCTAGAGATCCAATTGACCAGTCAGTCACCACAGCTGAGGCCACTCTAGGCCAGCCAATAGTCAGCCAACCCCCAGACATATGAGCCCAAACCAGAACTGCCCATCTAAGTCCAGACTAAACTTTCAACTTGCAGGTTTGTGTGCTAAATGCATGTTCACTGTTTTAAGCCATTGATTTTTCTAATGGTTTACAACACATCATTATTATGGCAGTAGATAAATGTTATACTCCCTAAATAGGAAAGCAAACATCTTGTTTTATATCTTCTGAAGCTCTCCAGTTTCCCCAGCTCTCCAAGGGAAAGGAAGAGAAATAAAATTCCAAAATTTTATAAAGCTTTCCAACATTCAGGTACTCTGTGAGGCAGTTCTTATGCAGTACTTAATTTAATCACCACAACAGCCTTCGGAAGTAAGTAGACATTTTCCCATTTTACTGATGAAGAAACTGAGTGTCAGAGAAGTGAAACGACTCACTTAAGGTCACACAGGAAGAGTGGCAGAGTTGGATTCTCCCCAAGTGAGCCTGCTTCTCATGACAGTCCTTGATTTTCACTGTATTTCACCGCCTACGCCTGTTGCTCCGAAGATTAGAAGCACCTTACTTGGCCTTTATCTAGATACCATCTTGTTCTCCAATGGTATCATATTAATTTATCTTGGAAGATAAATCTGTCTTTCTCATATACTTTTCTCCCCTCATCACACTGGAAGATTGTCTATTTATTAGCATACTGGTTTGACACCTTAAAAATCACAAACTGCCAGTTTCCTATTTGCTTCTAAGAAACTTTGTTCGTTGTAAATGAATGGAAGGAGGGGAGTTGCTCTCCAAAGATCTTAAGAATCTATCATATTCTTAGCCCAAATTTGGCCCTCACTCTGGGTTTCTGGCCCCAATACTTCATTTGCTGTCCTCTCCACACCCAGCAGACGTTATTTTTAAGTTGCAGTTTTATCCAAAGAGCATTTTTCACAGAATGCCTTGGAAGGTCCTGCACTTTCTCTTCAGCTCGGGAACTGTCCCTCAACCACACCCCCTCAGTCTGGGTATTTATTTTGGTCTATGCAAGAGTCACATGTTTTTCTTTTGATGAAATCATCAGAATATTTTGCTTCCATGCCCTTGATAATACTTTTTTATGGAAGGTTGTTCTGTCTGCGATTTGCCAGAAGTGGAGATGTGGGCACCGCTGTCATTTTAGAAGAATTAACACAGTCTAAGGCCTCCAAACCTTACCCACAACTTCACCTGGACACCCCTGATCCAGGTCCTTCAATCCTCCAATCCTTCTCTTTCTTCTGAGTCCAACTCATCCCCTCTCCTCCAGAAGAGTTCTCTGACTCAGGGATCGTGGTAATATCTTTCTTTTTTGGAATAATTAGAGAGTCTGAAATACTTGATTACTTAGCCATGTACTTACTGGGTGTATACATGTGCTATGCTCTACCCCCAGAGAGCTTACAGTCTGGTGAAGATAGCAAAGCACAAATAAGTAAGAGGTAGTCAGGTAGTAATGATAATGTTTAAAATAGGATAATGGGATAAAATGAATAGGAGAGTAGGGAGGACTACTTCAGATAGGGGGAGGGGGGAAAAGATCCCTAAAAAGGTCACATTTGCATTGAAAGGATCCAACCCTCTCCTCTGAGGGAAGAGTGATATGGGGGAAGGCTATGACAAATGTAAAGGTCCTGATGCAGAAACTAGCCTGTGAACACTGGCTAGAACAGGGAGGGTGAAAAGTCAGCGGCGCAGGATAGCACTGGCCTGCCAGCTATGCCACAGTAAGGAGTTTGGATTTTGCGATAAAGGCAATTGAAGTGTGGGAGGGTTTTGAACATACCAATGATATCTGATTAATGTTTGTTAAGATCCCTTTGACTGCTGCGTCAAAACTAGATTAACTGGAGAGATGGGATGATGGCTATCCCAGACGAAATAATAGAGATTTAGATAAAGATGGGGGAAAGGTTGTCATTTTTTTTTATTGAAGTATAGTTCACACAGGATGTGACATTAGTTTCAGTGATTGAACTTCTCTATGCGTTATGCAATGCTCACCACAAGTGTAGCTACCATCTGTCACTATATAACACTGCTACAATACCACTGATTATGTTCCCTATGCTGCGCCTTTTATCCCTGTGACATTCATTCCATAACTGGAAGCCTGTGCCTCCCACTCTCCTTCCCCCTCTTTTCCCACCCCCCACCTTCCCTTCAGGTTGTCAAGTTTTTTTAAATTTTGTTTTGTTTTGTTTTATCACCTTCCCTCCTCCCAACCTGCATGTGATAATCTCTTTCCCCTATATATTAAATCTGTTTACTTTTAACTTGAACTGAATCTTTCATTTTGTTTTATTATATTCAAGCCCAAATTAGAATAGTAACTATGGTACTATGGTACAGAATTATATATTTGACCAATTAACTTTGCTTGGTTTCAAAGCTAGTTATTTAAATTGGGCATTGGTAAACCACTCTTAAGCTATTTTAATTTGGAATGCACTTGTGAGATCCTTGGGTTTGTGCTTAAATTCCAATTTGCCACCCAATAAAACTTTCCATCACAACCTTCTTCTACACTGATGAACATCAAAAATTCCCATGACATTGATACCCTCATTAAACAGTTGCCTATCTACTTTCAAAAGTATGGCTACCTGGGAAAATAAACCTCTGTTCTATGTAATCCTCTGTGCTCTGGTCTCTGAACCTTGCGGCCATTCACAATCCTAATTGATATAATCAGTCTTGAACATTGTTCAGACATGCCTCTACCTGCTCCCACTCTGAAGAACAGTCAGTGCCATATAGTAGGTGTTTTCCAGAGCTCTGCCAGACACTATTTCAAGGTTTTCACACATTTACAAGGCAGCAGGTGACACCTGGGAAGACTCTGGGCTTTTTCAATACCTCCTCTTCAACTATTTCTTCACTTGCTGTCAGATTTCACATCTCACCAATGGAGCTTATTATTCAAGGTGGCTAAACTCCTCTAGGTGAAGTGAGAATATCTTGACCTTTCTCTGTAAAGCCTTTCTGTAAGCTTAAACAGTGTTGCCAATGGATGATGAGATGATCTACCACATACTTGGTTCCCATTGCTTTCTTAGGTTTATATGAACAAATTTTCTTTCTGACCTTGGTAGTTGGCTGAACCAAGAAGATATAAACCAAATGAAAACACTGATGAACTTGTAGTTTCTTCTTAAACCAAGGAGTTCTTTTGGGGCAAGGGATTGTTGCTAACTTAGTACAAGATTTTCAAAAATAAAAGATTTTAGAGCCAACAAGCGTTCTACAGGCCATCCAGTCATTTGAAAGAAGGAAAATACAGAGTAGAACACTGAATTTATTTCTTATGATCATGGAGCTATGTAATTTCAATGCCAATGCAAGGCAATTTCATATATATACAGTATCTGTTATGTACTGGGCACTATAGTAGGTTTTATACACATGTTAATCTTATTTAATTCTCCCCATATCTTAGAAAACTAATGTGACTTAGAAAACTATGATGCTAGCGTCACCATATTACACATGGGGAAATTGAAGCCCAGGAAGCTGAAGTAACTTGCAGAATTACAAAATCTTCAGATTATATAGTAGATTGCATTATTATCAAAAAATATTCACTTACCTCTCCCCATAGAGAAGTATATTTCCTTACAGCATAGTTGTTGAGTTTGGCCATTTGACCTGTTTCGGCCAATGGAACATGAGCGAACATGGCACAAGCCATCCAAGAAAAAACATTTAAATGTGATCGCTTGGTTCAGTTTGGTTTCTTGCTTCTGTGTCTTCTGTCCTGACGAGTCATGCCCCAATGGCTTCTGATCTGCTAGCCTGAGTCCTAGAATAGGAAATGGACTTGAACCCTACCACTTCCTGCAGAAGAGCTATAACAACTGACCTTCAGTCACTGCCCATAACATAAGGAAGAAAGAGAGAAAGAGAGAGAGAAAGAGAGAAAGAGAGAAGAGAGAGAGAGAGAGAGAGAAAGAAAGAAAGAAAGAAAGAAAGAAAGAAAGAAAGAAAGAAAGAAAGAAAGAAAGAAAGAAAAAGAGAGAGAGAGAGAAATGTTTTTGAAAGCCACTGAGACCTGGAGTCTGCATGTTACACAGCATTACCTAAGAAAAGCTACCAAATCCAGATAGGCAGAGCCATAACCCATACCCAGGCTTATTATCTTCCAAACTCTATACCTTTTTTTTTTTTCCACCACACATTCTTGTCTATCCACTCCAGTATTTTTTGGCCTCAGGCAGTAGGTGCTGATTTTTCCGATCCATGTTTTTAAACCTTCTGCTTTCTAGCACTCAAGACATTTCCTTTTACCATTTTCCTTAGATTCAAAAATCCTACTCTCGCAGAAACCCTGCCACCAGCTTTCATCAAATGCTGAAGCTCCCTAGATCACAAAGCAAAAAAGGCTGTCATGCATGCACTCCCTCAACTTTTCTCCTACATTTCCAGATTAGTTATACCATGGCTCATCCTTTCTCTTTGCCTCTCAGCTCTATGGAAAAGCTATTCCATTTCTTGTCCAAGGCTGACCTCTCTACTGTTCTCTTAATTCTCCTTCAGAATCTCACTGCAGGGACGATCTCCTCTTTCTTGTTTCTTTCATTTCTTTCCCTCTCTGCATTTTTTTCCCTGTCATCCTACAAACATACAGTCTCCTTCTTTTTCTAAAACAAGATGAAGACTCTTCCCTGATCTTTTTTTCTTCTCAGGCTATTTTTCTATTTCTCACCTTCCTTTGACACCAAAATCCTGCCAGAATTGACTCCCTCAGTAGTCTCACTTCCTCACCATCTTTGTTTCCTCTTCACCAGCTCACTCATCCGCCCACCAGCTTCCAGATTCTGCTCACACTGATGTGGTGAAACTGCCTGTGAAGAGCACATCAATGGCTTCCTGATTGTCAAAGCAATGATTTCTGGTCAGTCTTTGGGTCAGCTGGTAGAGTAGACAGATAAAATACAAAATTCCAGTTAAATGTAATATAGGGACATTTATGTATACTAAAAAAAAACAAAAAGTCATTTATCTGAAATGCAAAGTTAACTGGGTGCCCCGTATTTTTACTTACTAAATCTGACAACTCTAGTAACTTGTACCTCTTTCAATTTTATCTTGATGGCCAAATATCTCAAAGACTTAATTGATTCCTACTCTGTCCTTTGGCATTGCATGAACTTGATGTTTTTTTCTTTTTATTCTTTTCCCTCCTCCCCATCCATTATCACTGTTCTAGTTCATATTCTCATCATTGCTTATATGGATGGGTGTAGTGGCTTCCTCCTGCCCATCTCCCTATCTTCTGGTTTTGCAATCCCTCCTGGCCATACTCTGCCCTGCAGGGAAGGCAATCTACTCATTTCCAATTTTCCTCTCTCTGGCTCAATAATGCAATTGGCTCTCATTGTTCATAGGATAAATCCAAACTCCTTAATATGATAGTCAAAGCTCTTCAGAATATGATTTCACTCTATTATTTCACCTTGACCACCTGACACATGTTAGTCATGTACATATGTAATGTAGACATTATAGCCACAGTGGATGATTCATTATTCCTTAATCACAAACTGTCCTTTATTTGTCATGTATTTCCTAGACAAATATTACCAAAAAATTTGCCATTCCCTCTAACCCAACAGTCATACATTTCCTTCCCTACATACACGCTGTTTCCCTGAACATGTTTTACATACATTGCAAAGACCAGTTGAAATGTCATCTCTTCTGTCAAAGCTCCCTTGATTCCCTCCAAAAGAAGTTTTCCCTAGATAATGTGGCACATGGTAGTTTCTAGTTCAAATTTGTCAATGAGTGGGTGAGTTTTTGAAAATAAGTTCACATAAATGAATCCATCTTATCTGACTCTTGGTCTTAGCACTCATGATTAGATGGCAATAAAAAGTATATAGTTTAATGTCAACTGAGAGGGTGGTTTGCCTCTATTCTCTGTCACTCCAAGTTGGTGAGTTGAATTGAATGCTCTGGCTAACTGAGAAAATGTCCCTTTCATTCTGTCTAGCTCCACAGGTGCACTGCCTAAAGTTCTCAATTTGGTCAAAGAGGGCAACCACCCAAGGCATAAAATATGACTTGCAGGATGACAAATGGGGTCCATTCTTGGACCAACACCTTAATCAATTAGTAATGCCCTCCTAAAGTGCTATATATTGAGACAAATTCTAAAACTACATCCGGATTTATAGAAAAATAGTAACATGACTGATTTGTTTTGGCTTCCATGGCCCTGGAAAAATAAGCAGTGCTTATATCATAATTTTGCCATCTGATCAAAGGTATTTGAATAGCTGCAATTCTGCAGTCATCAAATAAGATTCAATGGCTATGCTTTTAATGTGAAAATGAATTTGTTTGCCTAAAATCCTAGTGGTGGTTACACTTTCTTTACATGGTATTTCTGTTTATTAGAATTTATAGCTCTGATGAAGAATATATGATTCAAATATTTAATTTAAAGAAAACCAACAAATACTTTTTGAGCATACAGCATTGGGTAAAGAAACATGAAATATAATCTCTGCATTCAAGGAAATCACTATCTGGATGGGAAGACAAGCCATGAACCCGTTAAAAGGTTTCTTAAAAAATTATATGAGTTAAAATAACAATACAAATAAAAATGTAACCATAGCATAATCACTGCATCGTTAATCACCAAACAAGCACTTTGAATTAGAGTGAGGGAGAGAGCTTGAAGATATTTGTTCCAGCGTTAATCAGTCCTATCATTTGAAGAAAATGATTGGTGAGCTTGGGTCCTTTCTAGAAAATGTAAGGTGTGCCATGTACAACCTGTATCTGTGAGATGTAAGCACATACCTGTGAGGAACAGTAGGATAATAAAGAGATTCTAGTTTAAATAAATTGCTGTTTGCTGCTGGTAATGACTAATTAAGTGTTTTTTCCACTAAAGAGTTTCTCACTGGTTAGCCTTTTTGGTGAATACTTGCTGTGTTCTGACAGTTTGTCACAATATCACTACATGTCCCTCGCTTTTCATATGGTGATATATATGGAGCCCCTACTTTGTACTCCAGGGATAGAATTTGGGTACTGACACCTAGATCTAAGCTGGCTCCATTCCTTGGTGACAGTGATTTGTTCAGGATAGACATGTGACTCACATCAAATTAATTGGGTTCAGTTAAAGTTCATTGAGTGACTTCGCTTGCCAGGCCAAGAAGAAGGAGGCATTCACACTTTCCCATCAGGCTTGAACTTGAGAGGTTGTACTTGCTCCAGCTTTCTTGCTATCACTCAAGGACTAAGAAGGGAGGCACCACTCTTAGATCGGGACTCCAGGTCAAAAGTCAGCATCCTCATAGCATCTTTTGTATTGAATCCAGCTGTGCCTGAGGCAAGATTCAACCTTGGACTTTTCAGTTATATATACCAATCAAGTCCCTTTTCCTGCTTAATCCTTTGCAAGTTGAGTTTCTGTCATTTATAACCAAGAATCCTGGAGCATCTGGGTGGCTCAGCCAGTTAAGTGTCTGAGGCTTGGTTTCAGCTCAGGTCATGATCTCACAGTTCGTGAGTTCAAGCCTCACGTCGGGCTCTGTGCTGACAGTGCAGTGACCGGTTGGGATTCCGTCTCTCCCTCTCTCTCTCTGCCCTTCCCTCAGTTACATTCTCTCTCTCAAAAATAAACATTAAAACAAATTTATAAATATAATCAAGAACCCTTAGTGTTAACATCCTTAACCTCACTTTAATATAATGTCTTGAATGTAACATCTAACACACTTCTCATAGAACATCTCACACTATCCCCCGTTAATCTGTTCTTCCTAAGCTTACTCATCCTCTAACTTACTCAATTCCCATCACATTTTTCTGAGGTAGAATAGGGCAAGCATTATTGATCCCAGTTGATAGAAGCATTGACTTTAACCAAAGAGGCTGAGTTACTGACACTCTCAGCGGAGTCCCCGAATTCAAACAAAAATCCCTGGACTAGAGTCCAGCTCTTCTGATTCATAACCCAGGACCTTTTGCTAAATCTTCACCTTTCTCCGAGTTTTCTCCCACATTTTATTTCTTTCTGCACCTGCCAGTTTTGTAGCATTCTTATTGGAATTGTGATTCTTGGTTTGATTTTCTCTGTTGAAAAATCTTAGAGAGGTTGTTGCAGGACCAATATTTTGTTGATCAGGGCTTCTCCACCCAGAAAATTGCCCCTGTTAAGGGATAATTACAAACCTATCTGATGAGGCTTAATTTGTAATGGTAATTGATAATGATGATAATGGTGATGGTGGTGGTGGTGGTGATGATAATGATGATGATGGCATGGCATTGGAATGAGGAACAACTACAAAGGGGTAGCAGTCTCCAAGGAACCAAGATCCAGAGATTGACCACATTTGCAACTAGCAGTGACCACCACCGACAACTCTTTGCCCTTAGCAGTTTTCAGCCCGGCAGTCACACTTTGTGCTAAATTAAGATGTTCTCAGGCTGAGTGATGGAGTGTAGCATCGCTGGAAATCAGACCCCCAGGTGCTGGAAGCCACTGGAGCCTGGCACATAGGCAGAGCCATTTGGCAGTACAACGTCCCCCTTGGGGAGCAAACTGGAAGCGAAATAAATGAATTTGACAGTATGTGTTGTTGCCAAGCATGAAACTGTTTCCCATAAGCAATCACTCGTAAGAGAGTAAGAGAATTCTGTCCTCTAGAGATGGGGTCTCCAGTGAGAAAAGTAGAACCACCTGGTGGATCTCAAGGTTTTCCCAAGTAGATCTTAGATTCCAGAGTATTTCATCTTTCACCTTACTGACACTGAGAGCTAATTCACCTTTAAGCCAAGAGAAACCACCACCCATCCCACTTTCCCCTTTCCTCGGAACTTGGATGGGTCTTGCTTGCATAGAGAGGTTAATTCAACTCCCTCTTCTGAGCCTCTTGGAAACCCTAACTCGGGACCTCTCCACTTCCCTCAAGTACCTTCCATATCTCCCTCCATCCTTCCCAAATCTTCATGGAATAGTATTTATTATTTCCAAAACACTGACATCTCATAGTTTATAAAGGCAATCTCATTATTTTTAAGACAATTTATTGTAATTAGCGTCAAATTGGCTATAAACACACAATTCATCTATTTCTTTAGCACAAATTTATTCAGCATCTAAGTGTGCAAAGCACCAACATGTCAGAAATTGAGAGTTCAAACTATGTCAGGATCACTGTCATAACCCAGTACCCAACCCATGAATTGGCACACAGCATCAGTCAGTAAACATTTGCAAATAAACTAATAAGAGAGTGAAAATAAATTGAATATAAGCTCCAACAGCTTGCCAAAAGTGCCCTGCCATATAACACTGAAGAAAAGTATCACTAACATCCTCTCCACTTTAAAATTCTATGAACCCACAGTTCTAAGCTTTGGTTAGGAAACAAACATCACAACGTTAAATGAAAGAGCAGGAGATATCACAGAGTATTCAGTAATAAGACCCATATAAGAAATCATTGAAAGTGCTAAGGGTGCCTGGGTGGCTCAGTCAGTTAAGTGTCCGACTTCAGCTCAGGTCATGATCTCGTGGTTTGTGAGTTTGATTCTTGTGTTGGGCAGGCTCTGTGCCGACAGCTCACACCCTGGACCCTGCTTTGAATTCAGTGTCTCCCTCTCTCTCTCTCTGCCCCTCCCCCACTCATGCTCTGTTCCTCTCTCAAAAATAAATAAAGGTTTTTGGGGTTTTTTTAATGTTTGGTTATTTTTGAGAGAGAGACAACATTAGCAGGGGAAGGGCAGGGAGAGAGCGGGGAGACACAGAATCCAAAGCAGGCTCCAGGCTCTGAGCTGTCAGCACAGAACCTGATGTGGGGCTCAAACTCATGAACCGAGAAATCATGACCTGAGCCAGTCCTTCAACCAACTGAGTCACCCAGGCGCCCCAAAAATAAATAAAGATTTTTAAAATTTTTTAAAAAGAAAGAAAGTTCTGGAAGTGGTCAGAGGAGGGTGAGATCTTTGCAGCTTGGGGAAGTAAGTCAGGGAAGAATTGGTGGAAGAGATGGGACTTTCACAAGGCCTTGAGGAAAGGGGGTGTTCAGTACAAACAAAAAATCAGGAAAGCTGGGATTTATTCAAATGGAACAGAAGAACCCAGCTTCTATGGGTCAGAATGGCACAGAGCTTTCTGACTAAGAAGAAAAAGATGCTAAAAGGGATGTAACTGTTTTTTAGGTGTGAACCATTGTTCTACGTATGTTATTAAATATCTTTGCAAACATTCAACATTATTAATTGAGCACCAAATATATGCCAGGCATTCTCCTTAGATACAAGGGATATTGTAATGAACAAAGTAGACAAACTCCATGCCTTCATGGAGCCCCCATTCTAGTGGGGAGGGCAGATAATGCACAAAATACATATTTAGTGGGCTGGATGGCGCTAGGTACCATGAAGAAAAAATGGGGTGCCCGGGTGGCTTAGTCAGTTAAGTCTCCGACTTCATCTCAAGTAATGATCTCATGGTTTGTGAGTTCGAGCCCCATGTTGGGTCTGTGCTGACAGCTCAGAGCCTGGAGCCTGCTTCAGATACTGTGAAAAATAAATGTTCCAGCCAGCTTGGAGCAAGGATGTAAGCTTGGAATAGAATGGAGGTAATAATCTTCAAAAAAGTGGTAGGAAGGCCCTGCCGAGAACACAATATTTGAATAAATACTGAAGGAAGTGAGGAGTAAGACTTATAGGTGAAAAGTATTACCAGCAGAGAAAACAAGTGCAGAGGCCCTGAGGTAGAATATATCTTGTGTGTTTGAGAAACAGCAAAGAGGCCAGTTGGCTGGAGGTAAGAGAGGGAGGGAAAGATTAATCATAGAGAAGTTCCAAGGGTAACATGGGCCAGATTAAGAGGGCCTCATGGGTGACTGCAGTGAACTTTGTTTTGTTTTGTCCTACTATGGTGAATTTTGAACCTCAGTTTGACTCATGAGCTACTTGTCATCTATTCTTTTTTACAAAGGACAGAACTGAAGCTCAGAGAGATGCTGTGACTTGCCCAGGATTATCCAGCTAACAGGGAGCAAAGTCAGGATTCAAACCCAGGCCTACCTGGCGTCTTCTACTTCACCTGCCCCCAACCTCCACTCACTCTTCATGATCCACCCATGCACATGTGTGTGCCCACTCACGCACACACACTCACGCACACCCCACCCCTTTCAGCTCTGAAACCCACCAAGCTTTTCATTGCTCAGTGCCTTCATATATGCTGTTCCCACGGACTGGAATGCTCTCTACTGAACAGTACAGCTACTGTACTCTATCTGGACAGTACATCTCATGGGCCTCAGTTCCGATTTAACAACTTCAGAGAGGCCTTTCCTGATCCTCTGATGCAAATTGACTCCACCCTCCCGGTACTGTCTCTATCAAAACCCCAGTCTTCCCTTCCTTCAAAACTGAATATTTATTTACATGTTAGATTAACATCATCCCTCCTCCCAGATGATATCTCTATCTAGTGCCCAGCTCAGTGCCTGGCACATGGGAGACACTCAGCAAACATTGATTGCATAAATGAGAAGACCAAAAGGTAAAGAAGATGAAGGACCCAGAGAGGTTTCCCAGCATCTCTAGCAAAGAAACCCAATGGCTGCAGAGAGATTTGGGGTTATCTGTGGATCCGGCTGCTTCCTCCTCAATCTTGGAACGAGATGCTGCAGCCTCTCTCTGGCTGCTCCACTATCTAATACATTCATCACGTGACTCACCCCACCAGCAGCCTCTGGAATGAACGTTATTTGGAGTAATTGGACAAGCACTTAGAAAATGCTAAGGTTTATTTTTAAATGTGATTAGGACCTGTCTCTTGCTTTCCGGAAAATCACGTGTGCTCCTTGGAGACACAAAATACTCCGAATCATTAAGCGCTCTTAAAACCAACTTTTTAATCTTGTCTTTACAATGAACGTGCTGAGTTGATTCAGGGCAGAGCATAACCATCCCCATGTGACTGATAGAAAAACTGATGCTGAGGGGCAATTAAACGTACCATCTGAGGCCAAATATCTGGTTGGTGGCAGAGTTAGGGTCTGCTCTCTTTAAACCAGATCGCAGCTGTGGCCGTCCTCCCATTATAAATTATAAATCCCTCAACCCGTGCAAATAATGCAGATCTTTCCCCAAACAGAAAAACAGTCTAGAAAAAGGAAGCCACTGCCTCCTTGATTTGGTGTTTTATGTGGCAGCAGGGCAACCAATCGTTCTAACTAGGCCACAGGAAGCCTGTTTCTCTTTAAGAACCCATTAGCAAGCTGGCGAAATCTCATCCCATTACCATGTAAATAAATAAGGATAAATTTTCCCACCTCAGCTTCCCTGTGCCGAACCAAAGCCCTCCCCCTTGCACATTTTTGATAACCTGCTCATACTGGAATACCTCGCAATTAAAGATAGCACGCACTGGAAGTCAATAATTCATCATAGAGGGGAAAAAAAGGATGAGATAATTAACATTCTCTGGCTGGCTTTGGCTAGGAAATAGCTTAGTAAGCACAAGGACATTTTTTGGGCTATTTCCATCACGAGGGTAGAATAAATAAAATGGATCCTTTCGTGCTTTGAACCTGAAGGATCTTCATCAGGGTGGTTGGCCCCAAGACTCAGCTGAGTTGGATTCAGACTCTGCACCAATGGGCCAGGAAGCCACCAGCAGATGCGGTCCTGGGGTGGGGGTGGGTGGGTGGGTTATGAGAGGTGGGCTGAGGGTGTTTCTAAGCTTCTCACCCACACCCCAAGTTTCAACTTCTCGGTGAACTGCTCTTTGACCTCCAATGTCTTCCTCCTCTGATCTCCTTTATCAGGGGTTGCAGCAACCTGAGCCTTCCTTAGTTTCTCTTTCTGTAAAATGGGAAAGATAATGCATAACAGAAAGAGTTATTAAGGACTGAACCATCATCTCTGTCACCGTCCTCATCATGATCACCACTAGACTTTATGAATCGTTTATGATGTGTCAGGGTTTACAAAGTGCTAAATGTACTCTATTTGCATTATTGCATTTGATGCCCACTGGGCTAAACAGTCCTTCTTTGAACCTCAGACAAAGTAAGATGGAAATAGAGATTTTAAAATTCTGTGTCACACAGTGGGAAATAAGCTAATGAAACACATAACCCCAAGGGGGGTGGTGCAGACAGTTGGAAAGGATTTAGATATATTTATGTACGACAGAGCCATAAATGGGTGCTGGGATATACCTAACCTTTATGGTTGACGTCAGGAGGAAATGGTCTCTCTGTCTCTTAACCAAGATCAAGGGTGGGTACAACATGACTGTGCCCTCTGGGTGCCCATCCCATGGGACCTCTTTTGGCAGCAGAGTGTCAGCCTGCATGGACCATGGGACTGTCCCAGTATGGTAATTCTTGTATTTTATGTTGTTATGATTCTTAAGATAAAAAAAAATTTTTTTTGTCCAGTTCCGGCTCTGGTTTCTTTGCTGATCCACTGATCATTAGCCCAGTCTCTTTGTTCTCTCTAAATTCTATTTTCTTGATCCAAGTAGTGAGATTTCAGTGACATTTTACTATAGCAAGTCAGAAAGAAATTGTCCTAAAATGTCTAAACACTTTAACTGGTAGGTTCATAGTTGTTCCCCACACCAATTCCTATTTACACACCTGTCTCTACATTCTTCCCATTATGCGTGGTGGAAAGATCATCTTCCTCCGATCCAAGGCTGATCCCTACTGGTGCTCTGAATCCTACCACCAACACATGCCTCCTAAGAGACCTGATATCCTAAACTCTCCCTCCATCCATCATCTTTGACCATCCTCCAGCCTCCCAGCTGGCTCCTTCTCAGGAACAACTAAACATATTCATGTCTCTATCAGGTAAAAAAAAAAAAAAAAAAAGTCCTCCCTTAACCCTCCCCCATCCTTTTCAACTACTGTCTTATCTCTTCCCCAATCAAAGCCAATGATCTAAGAAAATAGTCTTCCATGTGTCTCCAGCCCCTCACTTCTTTCTCCCTCCAAACAGGCTGATTCAATCCTGCTCAGCCTCTGAAACTGCTCTCACCAAAACTATATATGCTTTTGACCATCAAACCCAACAGGCACCTTCAGTCACCTTCTGGATCACTCTGTGGGGTTGACAGAGACAGTTTCCTTTTTGAAACTCTATCTTTGGATTTCCCACCACTAGATTTCCTTGTATTTCTCTAGATCCACCTTCTCGTGTTCCTTCAAAGATTTCTCCTGTATTGAGCCCTCTCCAGGCTGTTCTCTCACACTCAACACTTTCTGGCTAGGACATCCAATGGGATCATCCAGTCACTGTGCCAGTGACTCTCCATCCGGTCCATGTCTGCGTCCTGGATGTTCTCTCTTGCACATCCCCAGCTGCATATCCTAGCCTCTTGCATTAGTTTCCTATTTCCACAAACATCATAGCTTAAAACACCACAAGCCTATTATCCAAAATCAATCTCAGCGGGCTAAAATCAAGATGGTGGCAGGGTGGCATCAGATGTCCCTTTTGGAGGCTTCAGGGAAGAATCCATTTTCTTGTCCATTTCAGCTTTGAAACCTGCCTGCCTTCCTTGGCTCATGGCCCAGCACCACTTCAACTTCAGCTTCTGTGGTCATATTTCCTACTCTGGCTCTGACTCTCCTAACTCCCTCTTTTGAGCACCCTTGTGGTTGCATTGGTCTACTCAGATAATCCGGGATAATCTCCCCATCTCCAAATTCTTAAATTACTCATGTCTCCAAAGTCTCTTTGCCACATATTGTAACATAGTCACAGGTCCTGGAAGCTAGGCTGTGGACACCTTTGGGACAGTCATTATTCTGGCCATCACACCCCTCAGACTCCCCATGTCCAAACCTCTTGCACACCAAGATACGTCTGTCTTGCTGATAAACCATCATCTGTCCCACAGGGCCAGCCAAAAATGTGACATCATCCTTGACTTTTTCTTTTCTCTCATCCTTACGTCCAATTAATAAGTCAATCCTATCTCCCACCTAAATTCACTTCTCTCCACCCCTACTACTGGTACCCTGGTTTGAGCCACCATCAGTTCTAATATGGATTATCACCACTTTTTGGAGGGGGTAAACTGGGAATTGGTAGTTGTTCCATGTGGTAAAGGCAAAGAGAGCAGGGAAGATGGCAGAGATGAGGCTGGAAAGGTAAGCAAAGAAAGATAGATCGTGAGGGGCCTAGTAGTCACATTAAGGAACCTGGATCTTATCCTGGTAATAGTGGTGGTGGTGGTGGAGGAGAACTTTACGATTTTCAAGAAGATTAATACTTGTTATTGATTAATACTTTTCAAAAGAACACTCTGTGGACAGCAACTGGGGGCAAGAATAGCAGTGAAGCACTTGTGTAAAGATGTCCATGGTGTACTATTTTTTTTCAAATGTGTATAATCCATAAACATGGGTAGTAAACATTTTAAAGAACATAAACCAAATGTTAGCAGCTGTTATTTCTAGATAATAGAATCACAGGAGGATTTGTTTATTACTCTTAATTGCTCGGTAATGAACATGGATGATAGTAATAGATATGTCTCATTTGCTCTGCACCCCACTCTGATTCTCTAATATTGGTCAGCAATAAGTCCATCAGTCACATTAGTCCTTGCAAGTGGATGCTAGACTGAAAATATGCATTATCTTTGAGTATACATGATCTCTGTCCCTACTTTTACAGAAAAGTAAACAGGCTCAGAGAGGTTGTAGAGTTGATATGACTTACATCCTTTTAATGTGTTGCCTCTCTTAGGTAACAAACACCAGTAAAGCAACTAGAAGCCCTGGTTTCAAAGTCAGAGTCTGATCTCTTATCCTGTTTGGTCATTTAATAGCTATGGAGCAGAAGTTTCTTAACTTCTGTGAGTCTTAGTTTCTTTGATCTGAAAATTAGGCATCATAATAGTCCCTGCCTCCTAGGTTGCTGCGAGGATCCAGTGAGATATTGCATGTGGAAAGCTTAGAACACTGCTTGGCAAATTGTGCTCAATTAATGTTAGCAGCTGCTAATATTACTATTACTACTACTATTACTATTATTATCCTATTGTAATAGCACTCTGTTACATATAGTTCTTTAATTTGGAGAGGAATAAGGGCAAATCTTTTTTTCCTAGGACACATTAAACCACGCTGATTCTGAGTTCCATAGGAGTGGAGATACTGCCCTAATGGTCTTTGTGTCATCAGCACCCAGCATAATGGATGCTAATTTGGATGAATGAGTAAGTAGATGAATAGGTGGATGGAAAGATGGACAGAGACAAATAGGTGGGAGGTAAATATGAGTGTATTACTGATGAGTGGATCTGGGGAAGGAGGACCTTAAGTGACTCAGTATGTCAAATGGCTGGATGGGAAAGGAGGCTGTAGAGTGGAGGGGCAGAAAAGTAGATGAATGATGGTATGGGCGAGTGGATGGTTGGATGAATGGATGGGAGAAAGAGAGGTTCTTAAGTGACATAGCTGTAAGTAAATGGATGGACGGGAATGCTGGTGGTTAGTGGAGGAGTACGCTGGTGGATGAGCGATGGGTGGATGGATGGATGGATGGGTGGGTGAGTGGGTGGATGGATCGATGAATGGATGGATGGGAGGAAGGGTCTTAAATGACTTAGGGTGTGAACGAACGCCTGGATGGATGGGCTGTAGTTGGGCAGGTGACTGGATGGACTGTTAACGGACAGAGGCACGGATGGCTGCCTCCTGGGGCTTCCCCCTCCCCCCGATTCATCACCACAGCCCACCCTTCCCCAGTTCCAAGGCCCCAAAGTCACGCAGACCAATTGTGGCAGGGCGCTCCGCCAGAGGTGAGCGTCCCCAGAAAGCTCCAGAGCAGCCAGACAGCTCCGAAGGCCGGGGGAGGTGGGGGACGGGGGGGCGGGTTCTGGCGGCGGCGCTGGGACCCGCACGGCAGTGGCCAAGGGGCGCGGCCGGGGTCACCTCCCCCGCACCGGGCCTAGCGCTCGGTGCGAGCTGGGCTCCTCTGCATTGACGTCGCCGGCGGCAGCGGCCCAGGCTCTCAGGAGCCACGGTGTGACGCTGCACATCCAACGCGGCTGCTAAAAAAAGGGCGGTGACTCACCGCTGGCCGCGGAAACTTCCAGGAGTGGGGGCCGCGCAGCGCGGGAGAGGCGGCCAGCGGCAGCGGTGCCCAGGGTGCGCGGGGCAGCCGCCAGGTGTGTCTCGAAAGCAAAACGGCCAGGACCCGGAGCATGGGGTGGGAGGGGAGGGGAGCCCAGGAGTTCCGCAGGGCCACACCAGCTCCCAAGACCCCTGGCGACCGCCAGGCCTGGGTGCCACCGCTCAGGGTCAGAGCCAGCCCCAGTCAGGATAAAGAACTCTGCGTAGCAAGTGGCTCACACTGGGTGCTTTGCTCTATGTTCTAACTCTCTATGGATGTTAACTCAGTTAACGCTCAAAATCCTGCTTTGCAGATCCGGAAACTAGGGCTGGAGAGGGAAAGGGACTTGCCAGAAGTGATAACAGCTGGTACAGCCAAGTCTCTCAATATACTCAATACAGTTGTAATTTGACAATGTAGGACCCCTGCTCCATGCCCAGGTCTGTGCTGGTGACACAGAGATGGATGAGAATGGTCCCTGCTGGCATGGAATGAGCTCCAGACCCAGGGGACCTCGGTTCCATCCCCCGTCCCCCGTGCTCCCCAAACATATCTCGGTCCTACTCTGTGCAGAGAACAGTGGTGAGGGGGCAGAATGAAGGTTACAAAGGTGACTTAAGGCAGATTTAATTCGTTCATCCACCAGACAATTATTAAGCACCTAGTAAGTACTGGGTAAGCAAAGTAAACCTGACTGGTCTGTGTGCCTTCATGGAGCACATACTCTGTGGGGAAGATGGGGAAAGGAGGAGGGAGAAGTGCTCAAGGGACACAGTATGGAGAGGGAGCAGAGGCCATTACCCGGGCAATCAAGGAAGGCTTCCTGATGGAAGCAGCCTTGGTGCCAAGGTGGGGGGATAATTAGAAATTAGGCATTTAGAGAGGGGGAGGGAAGAATATTTCAGCCTGAGAACAGCTCATGCCTAAGCCCAGAAGTATGAAATCATGGTAGGTTTGAAGAACTGCAGAACATTACATATACGTGCAACAGTGCAGGCAAAGGAGGAAGGAAGAGCAGTGGGGAACAGGTGAGGAACAGGACGTGGGAGCCAGGTCTGGGAGAGGAGCAAGTTAAAGACTTGGGGCTTAGCCAGAGCGCTGACCAGCTAACAACTCAGCACACCACCAGCTGCATTCACAAAAAACAGAGTGAAATCAGTTCTGTTTGTACCAAAGAGGGCAGGACGGATACCATGTTGGTGAGAAAGGAACACCAAGGAAGTCTTCATGGTGGAGGAGGTGGTTAAACTGGACCTGGTTGATAGATTTTCTGTTGAAAGGAAAAGGAG
The DNA here is from genome assembly GCA_017311185.1 of Proteles cristata cristata. Lineage (NCBI taxonomy): Eukaryota > Metazoa > Chordata > Mammalia > Carnivora > Hyaenidae > Proteles > Proteles cristata. The sequence goes on from JAESUZ010001135.1 coordinate 2,421,575, forward strand.
AGGGAGAGAGAAAGAGGAACAGTTTGGGAAGTGGCATGCATGGCACAGAACCTCATCTAGGCTCTGTTATAGACTCTCTTGAAAGGTTAAGGAGATGCTCACAAGTCCAAGGCTAATGCAGCATCGTTTTCATCCCAGAGTGGGATGAAGTGGCCCGCTTTCAGCCCCACGGGAACAAGAGACATAGCCCTGGTCCTTAAGAGGCGGCCACTCATTGGTGCCAGCAACTGGAAAAACAGAATTGCTTAATCCTTCAATGATATACACAGAGCAACTACATGTCATGATGGGCACTAGCAATCCACTGGAGAACAAAAACAGACATGACGCCCACTCTCATGAAGACTAATTCTGGAAGGGAAAATATTGTTTTTTTAAAAAGACCCAAAGAAATAAAGAAAAAGGACTGAGACATAGGTATGTGACCCTATGAGAAGGCAGCAGAAGATTGCTCTGCTCTGGAGAGCCTGGGCATGAATCGTTAACAATGTGACAAGTGAGCCTGGCTGTGAAAGATGGGATGTAGATGACGAGGCAGAGATGGGAGGGAAGATGGCACAGGCAGGGGGACCAGTGCGTGCAAACCCCTCTGGGGAAAGTCAGGTGACTGGGTTGGAGAATGAGGAGAAATAAGGCTGGTCAGCAGGTCATTAGACCACCACACGGACTGGATATGTATCCGATTGTATCCTAGAAACAACAGAAGGTGTTGAAGTATCTAGAATGGGAAAAATTGGGATCAGGACACTCCAGGTGCTCTGAGTACACAAAGATCCAGGGTAGAAACAGACTCCCTTTTTCTCACCTTGCTTTTTACACACCTCACCTCATTTAACTCTGACCATAACTCTGCAAGTTTCTCATTTCCATTATCATAAGAAGACACCTGAGAAGGTAGGTGATTTGCCCATGTCCACAGCTTGTTCAGTGGAACAAACCAAGATCCAAGTGACAGACTCTATAATCCCATGCTCTTTCTAATGGGGATGAGATTAGCCTCCCAGAAGGTTGGGCCAGAAGTTCATGCAAAGTAGAATTTGGATAGCCAGAGAGGAAGTAAAGAGACTTTTACTAGGGGACAAGAAGTCACCAGCAATGTATACATGAGACTAAGAATGGCCTAAGAAGTAATGTAGGAACTACCCTACACAGAATATAATGCAGAAAATGCAAGGGGGAGGGGGAGAGACTGGGCGGAAATATACAAAAAGATTGCTTTCTCTGAGGGTTATGGGTAATTTTTATTTTTAAATTTTTGCTTGACTGTGTTTTCTAAATTTTCCGTAAGGAATGGCTGGGCTTTTTCATATAACTAGAAGAGTAGCAGTTATGTTTTAGGGGAACCAGGTAAGCTTTTTCAGTTTTTGCAGGCAATATTTACATCATGTTAATTTTTCCAACCCCCTTGGAACTGTGAATTCACCTTCAGTTGCCTTCACAACCCATAGTGACCACACCCTTACCCTGCCCGTAGTCAGAGCCAACAAATACCTTGGCAAGTTTTAATTAAGCTCTTTCAATGTGTCCACCCTGCATAGGCTCGATGGGGGAATAGATACAAAAGCAGTATAAACCGGGGCCCCTTGCCAGAGCAAATATTTTGATACTGAATGATTTGGCTGCATCTAAGCAGACGAGACCTGAGAACACTCACTCGCAAGGCTGCCTCTGCTAACCAAATGGCACAGCATACTATGATGTTACAATATTAGGTTCTTAATCATGGAAACACTGGCGTCTGTTTCAGCGGAAGCTTCCTCCCAGATGGTGCATCCTACTGTTTTTGTCGTCTGGAACAGTGTGAGGTTTCTTAAATGGCTGTAAGCTTCCAAATCATCTTCCACACAATGGCAGCCTGTTAATTAAGTGGTCCCTTTGTGATTGCATTTGATAAATATGAGATGAGAAGGGTTTATTGAGCTGTGAAGAAAAAAAGCAAGGTACAGCAACAGGAAGAAGCTCCAGCGGGTGGAAAGGCCTTTGTGTAGGCGTTGTCCAGGGAGCTTCAAGGGAATTGGGGACAGCTTTGGATGCACAGAAAAGAGAAGGCTGGGATTCACTCAGACCACACACTGCCGCCTCTGCCTAGTGGACAGCCAGCCAGATGCACATGGTGTGTGAGGTGCTTCGTGGCAGAGGCGAGCAGGGAGATGGAAGCCTTCCAGTTCTTTCTGAGGTGAGTGATGTGAGGTTGTCAGTCACACTGGCAGACGCTGTTTTGACTCCAGTCGTCAAGTTTGGAATGTGTAGCTCCAAAAAAGGTATATGCTTTGAAAGTAGTGTTCTGCATTCTTGGAGCAGATGACTGGTGACAACATCCAATTAAATATAAACACTTGGCCAGTGAACTTGACTCGGAGGGTTGGTGAAGTTTGAGGTCTAACTTGTGAAACTTGGCTTTCCTCAAATACTGGACAACTTTCTCCCAAAACAGCACTTCTGGGAATCAAACCTAATTATAAGTGGCATCTTCAGTTGAACATAGATCTCCGTCAGCTACCTTCCTGTCTTCGGAAAGACATACATCAACCCCAGGCTAGAGGAAAGGATCTGTGATACCTGATGACTTCTTTGTCTTTCTTACTGGTTCAATCCTATTTCAACCATTCATGCGATGAATATCTACGAGGCATTTACAGGGAGGAAGGCACATATCTGCAGAGGTGGCCACTGGGCTGATGTGATTCTGTGAACCACTTGAGGGCAGAGACTTTGACTTTTATCTTCATACTCCCAACACCTAGCACAGTGCTTGCTGCCTGGTAGGTGCTCAGTAAACGTTTGCTGAATGACGGCGTGAATGGATACTATTTCCCACCCCCTCCTGTACTTAATATCTTTCCATATCTTTTTTAACTCCCTCCTCCTGCTGTCATTCATGCTAATTTTACTGGCTTTGGTGGCTGTGGAGAACAGCTGTGTCTCCACTTTTGCTCTGTAGCACTTCATGTACTCAGAAATTGTTAATAACTCACCTTTCGGCCTTCACTCCTCCAGCTCCCTCTGCTCTTCCCCTGGCATCAGCATCTGCTCCTGGACACCTGTAATAAGAAAAGTAATTTGTTTTGGCATCTAATAGTCCTTTACAGCTTGCAAAGCTTTTCACTTGTTGAAGTATGATTTTAAGGGCTGCGGAAGAGCCACTAATAAGCCTCAACATCACGTAGTCTGCACCGTCCTAATACCACCCCTCATTCCACTCCTTCTCCCACTTCTAAGTCCAGCATCAGCAGCTTTACCTTTCATTCCACCATTAAAATGGGATTTAGAGAGCACCTCCCTAAAACAGGCATCCCATTGATGTTCACATTTGTTTACACTGTAGTGTCAATTATACCACATCCTGGGCTGAAGGTGGGTTTACAGAGGAAAACTGGAAAACCCCTGGAAAGCCCAGAAACTTTGCCCCAGGCCAGATCTGCCCAGCAACACATCTCTAACCATAGCCAAGAGGTTCAGCAGTTATTAACATATTATTATTGTTATTGTTACTGACTATGATTACAACAACTCCTAGTATTACTATTAGTGTGTTACTACGGTCTAAACACAAGACCAGGAGATTTCAGCTTCCTGCGTGAAATGTAAGCTAGGTTCTCAAGTATTGTTTCACAGCTATTCACAAACTAGGCTGATCCTTTTGTTTTTATTTAAAGTATCAACAGATACTTTCTTAAAATATTCCCAGGCTGTATCAAAGGCAAAGGTGTTTGGTTTTTTTAAATTTTTATTTATTTATTTTTGAGAGAAAGAAAAAGCATGAGTAGGGAAGGGCAGAGATGAGGGGACAAAGGATCTGAAGAGGTTTCTGCACAGACAGGCCCCATGCAGGGCTTGAACCCACAAACCGTGAGATCATGATCTGAGCCAAAGGCAGACTTAACCAACTGAGCCACCCAGCTCCCCAAACGCAAAGGTTTTGACTGGTAAATTTAAAGAGACCTGGGACTTAGGCTAAAGGGTTTCTTGCAAGTAATAAGTGCAAGACAGTGTTGTGGCCCGATGGAGACACTTTTGTTTCCTGTCTTTTAACCATTTTCTTCTCCTTCCCAGGCACAGTAGAGCCTCAGTTTGGCAGCTGACTCCCAGAGGACATTATGAAAGCTGGTTAACTCACTCACATGTTGCAGTCGTGAGCCGGTAGCATCCTTGACTCTGAGCACCTCCCTCACCCTAGTGGGAGGTTACCCCACTTGTTCTTCACCATCATGGCCACCACTGGACTCTAGTGGCTCATTTCACACTACAGGTTCCTGCTGTAAAGGAAAATTGATAAGAGGCTTTCTCACTGGACAGATGCTTCCTGCCTCCCATCTGTTATTCAGTCTACTTGCCTGGCTTCTGATTTCCGTATACTTCTTGACTCCTTGCCCGTGGTCTGTTTGCACCTCTCCAGATGCTTCTGTGGTACATTGCTGCCCTTTGGCCCGATTACCCCTCATTTCCTTCCTGCCCCCCATAGAACAAATAGAAAAAACACAAAGCCATCACTTTCCTGACATCCTCTTGAGATGACAGAGTGGAACAGTCTGACTGCAGATTGCTGGACAAGAAATGGGTCACAACCTGCCGCCAAATAGGGCCTTGCTCATCCTAGTTATTCCAGTCCATGCCTAAACACTTCCTACTCTCTGACATATCTTTTTGTCTTGACTGGCCTTCCTGGTAAGATGGAGGACATTGAATGGCAAATAGCAAATTCATAAAAGAACTGGAGTGTTCAGCTTCACCCCTCAGCCTTACTCCTAAGAAGGCATAATCTCCTCCAGAAGCATGGCAGAGAATGTTGTTGTTGTTATTTCAGTAGACTTGATTTTTTTAGAGCAGTTTTAAGTTCATGGCAAAATTGAGTAAAGTACAGAAAGCTCCAATAGACCCCACATGCACAATCATCCCCACTATAAACATCTCCCACCAGAGTGGTACATTCATTATAGCCCATGAACCTATATGGACACATCATTACCACTAAAGTCTATGGTTTACATTCTATGGGGTTTGACACATATACTGACATGCATCCACCATTATACTACCATGAAGAATAGTTTCAGTGCTTAAAAGTTTCTTTGTGTTCTGCCTATTTGCCCCTCCCTTCCCCCAAAACCCTAGAATACACTGACCCTTTTACACTCTCCATAGTTTTGCCTTTTTCAAAATCTCATATACTTGGAATCATACAGAATATAGCCTTTTCATGTTGACTTCTTTCACTTAGTAATGCATTTAAGGCTCTTTATGTCTTTCCATGGTTTGTAGCTCACTTCTTTCTAGCACTGAATAATATTCCATCATCTGGATATAACACAGTTTACAGATTCATTCACCTAGTGAAAGACATCTTGGTTGTTGCCAAATTTGGCAATTATGAATAAAGTTGCTATAAATATCCATGGGGAATGTTGTTTTCAATTAGATTTTTTATCAATGATGACTTCTTGATGAACAGGGAGGGATCAGTTACAACAAATATATGTGGCTCAGTATGTAGGATACATAGCCAACCCAAGACTTCCCAAACACTTGTCATCAAATTCTCTATAGAAAATCACTCAAAGAGCTTGTAAAAGACATAGGTTTTTGAGCCCCACTCCCAAAGACCAATTCAGTAGGCCAGGAAAATCACCAGGTTGAAGGAACACAGGCTTTAACCCCCAAAAGGAAATAAACAATGGAAAGTTGAAGTCTTGTTCGCACCCGGAAGGATCAGGCACAATAAGGAGGCTGGAGACTAACATCCAAAACTCATTTGATGGAGACATTTTGTTCTTCTCTAAGCCTCTTGGGGAAATGACTTGGTGACTAAAAGAATTGTTGATATGTGCTATCCTCTCCCATTAAAAGGAGCTAAAAAAGCCCTGGGCACCAAGATGTGAACTATTTCCTTCAGGGTAGAATAGAGCCACTAAAAATAGCCTTGGAAAATAAGAAGTTGTAGAGGTTCAACAAGGAAAACAAATCAAAAATAAATTTGGCACCAAAGAAGAAAGGAGGAGAAAGAGACAAACTCTCACAGGCAGTAGAGAGAAAGTGGCTATTAGCTTGGGTACATAAAAGCAGGTACATTTTTCCCACCCACAGAGCTGCTGGCTGGCATTCCTGCAGTGTAAATCAGTCCCTCTGGAGCAAAGAAAGATGAGTCAGAGAGTTGGCGAGGATAGGCTAGGTTATGCCAGGGTAACAAACAACCCCCCAGACCTCAGAGGCTTAACCACACCAAGGTTGTTTCTCACTTGCATTATCTGTCAAGTGTGTGCTTAGTGAGGGCTCTGCTCCTTGTAAAAGCTGAGGGTTCCAGGTTGACTGAGCTTTCATCACTGGGTACGGTTCCAGAACCACTATGCTAGGAATCAGGGGGTGCTGCTCTGTCTGGCCCTGAGAATTAAATGCATCGGCCAGAGATAATGCAAGCGCTTTACCTCACATCCCACTGGCCAATGCAAGGCATATGACCTGCCTGTGTTCCAGTGAAAAAAGGCAGTGAAATTATGCTATGTGTCTAGGAGGAGGAGAATGAGAACAGGTGTAACAGCTCTGCTGGCTGCTATAGTCCGACAGAGGAGCTGAAGATGAGAGATGGTGGAGGTTAAGGCTTCTTTGCAACCACCAGTTTGCAGTTGGGTTTCATCTCTCTCCTTACCAATCAGGAGGAGCAGGCCCATCCAATGCCCCTGAGAGTATCTCAGGTTTCATTTCCTGCCAGCAAAGGAAAGGACAGTGTAATGATGAACTGAACCCTGGAGTCACGCCAAACCCTGCTCATGTCTGGAACCTACCAGTCGTATGACCTTGGGCAAGTTATTTAATCTCTCTGGACCTCACTTTTCTTAGCTGTCTAAGATGGATGACAACAATGCCTACCTCACAGAGTGAGGGTTAAATGAGATTAGGCAAGAAAAGTGCTTCAGGCCACAGCTGCTCAAACTGGGCTGTGCCACTAAACTACTCAAGGAGCTTGTTATGGGGCGCCTGGGTGGCTTAGTCGATTAAGCGTCCAACTTTCACTTGGGTCATGATCTCGCGGTTTGTGGGTTCGACTGCCAGCTCGCAGCAGCTCAGAGCCTGGAGCCTGTTTCAGTCTGTGACTCCCTCTCTCTCTGACCCTCCCCTGCTCACGCTGTCTCTCTCTCTGTCCTAGAAATAAATAAAAAACATTTAAAAAAAAAAAAAAGGAGCTTGTTAACATGCATTTCTGATTCAGAGGTCTTGGGTGAGACCTGAGATCCTGCATTTCTTCTTTCTTTCTTCTTAGAGAGAAAAAAAGAGAGAGAGGGAAGGAGGGAGGGACAGAGAGAGAAAGAGGAAGAGATATAACCTTATGTAGTCTCTGTGAGCAGCACAGAGCCTGACCTCATGACCTTGAGATCGTGACCTGAGCCAAAATCAAGAGTTGGATGCTCAACTGACTAAGCCACCCAAGGCACCTCTGAAATCCTGTATTTCTTTCTTTTTTTTTTAATGTTTTATTTATTTCTGAAAGAGAGAGAGAGACAGTGTGAGCAGGGGAGGGTCAGAGAGAGGGAGACACAGAATTGGAAACAGACTCCAGGCTCTGAGCTGGCTGTCAGCACAGAGCCTGATGTGGGGCTCAAACCCACGAACTGTGAGATCATGACCTGAGCCAAAGTAGGATGCTTAACCGACTGAGCTACCCAAGCACCCCTGAAATCCTGTATTTCTTATAAGCTCCCAGGTGATGCCAACATTACTGGTTCATGGACCAATATTCAATAGAGCAGACTGCCCATCTGTGGCAGACTATATGTATTCTTTTTTTTTTTTTTTTTAATTTTTTTTTTAATGTTTTATTTATTTCTAGGAGAGAGAGAGAGAGAGACAGCGTGAGCAGGGGAGGGCCAGAGAGAGAGGGAGTCACAGACTGAAACAGGCTCCAGGCTCTGAGCTGGCAGTCAGCACAGAGCCCGACGTGGGGCTCGAACCCACGAACCGCGAGATCATGACCCAAGCGAAAGTCGGACGCTCAACCGACTAAGCCACCCAGGCGCCCCAGACTATATGTATTCTTAAAACTGGATTGAGAGATTCCAAAGGTTCTCCTGCCCCTGCCCTCAATGAATGAAAACTACATCTGCTTGTTAATGCAAATATCATGTCTGATCCTTTGAAGGACAAATGTACTATTGAAGCCTCGTGGTTGATAGAGCAGGTACTAGAATTAGGAGGCCTGGGTTTGTATTCAAGTTCTGCCACTCAGTAGCCCTGTGGTTTGGACAAGTCATGGAAACTATCTGAACTTCCATATCTACATCTGTAAAATGAGCATAATAATACAGACCACTCATTCCTCATCTGCAATTCTACAATCCAAAGAGCTCTGAAAAACACCAGTTTCTTCACCAAGTTCGGCACACATTGACATGGTAGCCAAAGCTGATCTATATTGACATAAGGCTATTTACAGCCTTTATGTTATCCCTCTTTTGTGACTGTTTCTCCATTTCATCACAGAAATATGAATGTTTGGTAACAAGATGCTGCTACAGAATTTGCTGAGGGTGCTGGATAACATATAGCAGGTGAACCATGTTACCTTTCTAACAACTAAAGCATTCTGAATTCTGAAACCCACCTGGCTTCCAGGATTTTAGAGAGGAAGCTATGGACCTGAAGTCCCTCTTTCTCCAGTAGTTGAAGGGAGTAAGGAAAACAATGCATGTAAAACACTTAGCACCATACCTAACACATAGTCAGAGCTCAACAAAGAGGAGTTACTACTGAGATTATTATTCCTCCTGGTTCTTCCTGTGGACGGAGGGGAAGGGAATGTGGGAAGCAGTGCCTGTGCACCCCCTAGAGATAGACAGCACAGGACCAAGCTTGTCCCTATGCTGTCAGCCCCTTGATCTGTCTTCTGCTTTCTCCTAAAAAAGAAAAAAGTGCTTGGAATTGAATATATACAGTGATAGTGCAGACAGGGAGAGTGAACAAAAGGTAGATTCAGGCCAGTGGAAAGGACTCTCCCCTGTGCCCACAAAAGCAGCTCAGCAGGAACTCAGCAAGCAGCCAGGGACATCTGCTTTCCTTGAGGCCTCTTTGAATATACTGTTGAAGAGTCTCACTTGAGCGAATAACTCAGAGGAAGGGAGGAGATGGGATCTCCAGTCCTTACCCTTGGGGGAATTCCAGGATTCCCAGGTCTCAGTTTTCTTACGTATAAACGGGGCATTCATGCCGTCCTTGCTCCGACTGCCTGATTGCAGGGGACATGTTAAAAAATCACAAATGTGAATGCACTTTGAAAGGGAAAATCTGTGTTTCAGGTAGAGTATAATTATTCATCCAACTACCCGCAGATCGGTAAGAGGACTGACATCACACAGGGAAACCTGGTTAGCTCGTTCTTTAATCATACTTCTGTTGTCAACTCTAATGGCATTGTTCCTGGCACTTGGCTCCCTCACCTTTGCCAGAGCCATTTGTGCTTGTCAGTTAGGGCCAGCGTTGATTGAGCTTTCACGATATGCAGATTAACTGAGCTGCTCTGCCCCACCACCACATATAGACAAAACCAAAATCAAGCCTTTCAGGTATCGTGTTTAGGCTAACAAATGTCAGTTATTTGAAAGAAACCAAATACTAACAGGGCACAGATTTGAGAATTTCTCCTTCCCACTTCTTCTTTATCTTTCGCTAGATCTGCAGACTTTGGGGCTAATGGATTTCTTGCTATCTTCATGTCCCATGTTAAGAGCACTGGCTTTGGGTTTAGATCAGAGTGAGACCCAACCCAGATTCTCCTGGTGCTTCACTGAGTATTGTTTGGCATGTCACTGAACTCCTTGGGTCTCAGTGTCTTCATCTTTAAAATGGGGATAATTAGAGTGACAGGGCATGGGTTACTGTCAAGTTTAGGTACTTAAATAAGATGTTAAATTTAAATTCCTATTGTCTCTAAAATTCACTTAAAGCTCTCACACTCGGTACAATAAAAGCTAAGTGCCCCTATATGCTAAGCAGAGGTGTTAGTTCTCTGGGGCAGACTCAATAACAAATAGAGTAGCAGAAGCCGTACAGCAAAAATAACTGATTGACAAGCAATGAAAAAGAAGACTGGAGGTTCAAAAGGTGTTGGAAGAGTCTAGAAAAACATCTTGTGGCATGCCCCCTCCCCAGCTCAGGGATAAGGACAGAGGAGTGTCCCTTCACAAGACAAAGGTGTTGAAGGAGGGGTGTGTAGTCAAAAGAAATATTCACAGAGATTGGGAATGCCTGGAAGCATTCACACCTGACCCAGTCTTCACAAAGGTGCAGAATTACAGGATCGAGTGTTGTCATGGGACGAAGGCCAAAAGCAGTGAGAGGGCTGTTGGGATACGAAGATATGACTTCGGCGGCATCCGTGACCACAGAGGCTGGTCATTACAAAAGACAAGAGTGTGGGCAGAGCCACATGCCACAGTAGGGCCAGGATATAGGACCTGGTAGGGAAAAGCCAAGCCCACCCATCTGGCAAGGCAAGAACGCAGAAGTTTCCCAGGGGCCATGGGGATGCTGCAGAAGCTAGTGGAGCCTAAGCCCTCACGATGGGTCCCCAGTAGAAAAATGCTATTGAGCAGACAACAGGGCAAGAGCTAAGAATGTTACAAGAAGTCAGCTTGAGTGTTCTATCCGGACCTCTGAGAATTTACAAGTATACCCATGAGAGCCACCAGGTGTGCACCTGTCAAACAGGGTACTGATGGCCAATTCAGTCCCATATGAGGCTCCTTTTTCCTTTATCCCCACTCCCCATCTCTGAAGAAGCCAGCCCGCCACATGGACAGGAAAGAACGTTAAGTACAAATAAAAGAAGAGACCACCCCCATCCCCACTGTACATCCCTCTAGCCTGAGTTCGGGGTACAGGCACTCTGAATGAGAGGGGAAATTAAAGTTTTAGTATAGCCTCAAGAGGGCCATTTACTACTTGAGTTGAGTGTGAATAACCAGAGCAGTACTTGTTTTTATAACCTAAGCTGATTAGAATAGAGGGGATAGATCTGTTCAGGACGCCACCAGGGCTCACAGGAGGTCTGCAGCGCAGTCAGGAGCACAGCATCTGGAAGAGAAAAGAAATCCACTTCCTGTCGGTGTCCCCCACCCCGAGTTCAGCCCATTTGATAAACTGGGTACAAATATCAAGTGCTGAACCCAGGTACTTGACTCAACTGTCAGAGGACAGCAATTCTTACTAGTATCTTTATCTTACTATCCACTGCTAACTGATTTAGCCCTCTTAGTGAATGCACAGAAATACAATATACCTAGGAAAAAATGGAGAGAATTCTTACCCTGTTTTTAACAATTTTTTAAAGTTCCTGTCTTCACAGGCGAATTCAGAACCATCTTCAGAAACAGGCCGCCATGCAGTCTGTCGATACACTGCCATTGAGACCTACAAGGCCCCTTCTTGCACCTCAGAACATTAAGGTGATGTGTCTGCCACTGGCTCCAGCCACAGGGAGGGAGTGTGGGGCTGCTGGTGTGGCTCGCTATCTTCCTGATACCTGCTTAAGGTGTCTCATCAGAACAGAGTCCCCGGCATGCTCAGAGCCTTCCTCTCATTGCTCACCATCAAAATCTTCCTGTTCTAGAGCTCATTTCCACCCCCTCCTGCTCCCTGCTTGTCTAACATGCCTGAGAAACCAAGCCACTCATTGACATAACCCCAAGAGGCCAAGGTCCCAGATGAGAATCCTTGTTCTGTCATTTAGTCTCTGGGATCCCCATGTAGTTACCTTCCTCTCACCTGGCTTCTGCATTCCCATCTGTAACATAGGAAGGACACCACCTGCCCAATGTATCTCACGGGGCTACTTAATTATAGTGGTGGATGTGGAAGGGCCTGGAAAGCTTCAAGGTGCCCCAGAAATGATCAAGATGCTTAGGAGTGTAATGTCCTCATTCTTTCAACCTGGATAATACTCTGTATGAATAGGTTCATCACACCTAGAAGTGTGATGAGGTCAGTATAATGCTCATTTTTAACAAATTTTACTCTGCCCCACTAATTACCTAAAGATCCAATCATGCTGCTCATATGAAAACCCTGCTAGACTCAGTGCTGGATCTGGCCCACTCTAGAATCTGTCCAAACTTTGCTGGTTTTTATACCAAAAAAAAAAAAAGTATCAAAATAGGAGGCTTCTCTGGAACGTTCTTCCCCTTCCATGTCAACATTGCTCGGGGTTGGGCACTCAATGCCTCCTAAACAGTCAATATTGTGACTCAGCTGAGCCCTTCCCTGTAAGGAAATGTATTTTCCTTGATGCCCTAGTGTGAATCCCCTTGTATACAGATCTGGTCAGACTCACCTGTGCAGCACTTGGCCCTGGCCCAGAATCCCCTGAGGAAAGGCCTGTGTCCTCAGTGCTGACAGGCAATGTGAGCTATCTCGAGCCAAAAAAATCCTTTCCACTGGCCCCCAGGAAGTAACATCCAAGTCCAGTGTGGCTCCAGGCTGAATCAAGCAATTAAATCCATATCTGCCCCTGCCCCAAACCTCAAGAATGTTAACATCTTACACGTGTCAAGAGGGTTATTTATGAAACTATTTGCTTGTCAGCCCCAGGAGGACATTCTGTACTTTTTTGCTGGAATACTGTATATTTGTGAACCATGGCCCGAAAACTAACCTTGGCAGGAATATTTATCAGAGAAACATTCTATCAGCCCCTCGCAAAGCACAGCCTGTGTTCAGTCACCGTCACACGGTGGCTGGGCAGGGTCCTGGTAGAGAGCTAGTCTGTGGCTGCCTGCTGCAAGAATGAATTCCAGATGTGTGCTCCTTCAGGAGAAGGATTTCAATTTCAGATAAGAGGTTTTCTTTCTCTTTCTCTTTCATTCACCTCTATTCCCACATTTTCAATCTCAAGTAATTAGCCTTGAACATTTATCACATGCAGTCTCTTTGCTGCCTCCTGCATGTGACGCTTTAGCGCCCACTGCCCTGACCTTGTGAAGTCGCCCAGTTTGGAGAACGAGCCTTCTGATTGCCTGGTTTTAGGATCTGGTTATCTGTGCCTAGTGTGTGACACACAGAGAGCCAGTTGGTTAGAGAGCAAAGGGCTTGGTGTAATATGGGATAGGCTCTAATCTGGGACAGTAAAATACTCAGAAGGAACTGTTGGCATCAGCCTTCCCCAAGACTGCACACATGGAGTTAGTATACCTCCAACATGCCCATGGTCGGCTTCATTAGCCAACAGAATCTTCTGCTGACAGAAACCCTGAGCCTGTCCAGCATCATGCTGGATTTCTTGCTCTCTCTTGAGCATGGGGAATGAACTTATAATTTATTTCTTGTCTCTCTTCAGGATTGAAGGGTTCAAGGTAGGAGTGGTCTTTGAGTGTGTGTATCTTGTCCAGTGACAGGTCAAGGTACAGGTATCCAGGGACCTAGAGAGACCCAGAGTAACAGAGAGCTCTTCACATTCAGAAGATGACATATGTGATTGATCCTTATTGGTCTCTACAATATTTCCCTATAGCTATAAATACCTATTATTTTTCTTCTTAAAAGCCCCTGAGCCCTGATCAAGGCTTATTCCTTAAAGTCTTGATCTCTAATGACACACCTGGTAGGTATACTTAGAGATTAATTAAAATTCTTTAGCTAGTTTCCCAAAGATGCCGTATAGTAGCAGTACTAAATTATTATCATTATTGCCACTTATTTGGCAGTTCGCACACTCTATTTCCGATTCTTAGAAGCTGCAAAGATTGTATCATTCCTACTTTATAGGTTTTAAAAAAAAAAAAAAGCTGAGACATGGAGAAGCTAAGTAGTATCCTGACAGCCACATGGTTGATTACAAGTGGAACTGGTATTTGAACCCAGAATGTACCAGCTCTTTGATGAGAGAGAAGAGAAAAGAGATAAGGAATTAAGGAAGAAAAGAGGAGGAAACTTAAAGGACAAAACAGAACCATCAACTCTGGGGAGTTTGGTGTTGTTTTACCCCGAGCTGACCTCCCGGCCTCAGTTGACCTCCTTGAGGATGCTCACTGCCTGGAGGACACGTCCCTGTGTGGAGGGCCCCAGTGTGTACATCCAAGGAGGCTTGGGGCCAGGAGGTCCCCATGGGAGACCTTAGGTCACCTTTGGCTCTTTGGCAATGGAGACCATCAGCAGATCCTGCACTGACAGAGTTGTTTGGGGCTGAGTCAGGAATCTCAAATCCCTGAAAACTGCTGGGGCTGGTCACTGAGACTCAAACTCCCCCGAACGTCTCTCTGCCAAGGTCAGGGCACAGAACTAAACTGTTTCTTTACTGGCTCCTCTCCTGCCCCAGCCTAGCTTAGCCCACCCCACCCAAAGCTGGCACCTTGCCATCAGGGAGCAATGTCTCCTGGGAGAGCAGGGTCAGTGAGGCCTCAGGCCACTGTGGGAGGGTCCCCAGGGGTGTGAGGGCAGCCTGGGCTCTAAATCCCAGGCCTGGGCATGGACATAGAGCCAACAAACTCACTTAGCAGTGGACAGGGAGGGAGGACCACCTGAGGAAAGGCTTTGGGCAGCCTCCAGACCTTGGTGGGAGGGGACTTTACCTAAAGGCTTCATGCACACATGATTTGCTTTATGGTGTCACCAGCACAGCATTTCTGAGCTTCCACATTTTTATGAATTTGGAAAAAGATTGCATGATTGTGTCACAAACACTCCATCCATAAAGCTAAACCTTAGGCTGGTTCTAATCCTTATTCTGCTAATGTGTGAATTTTAGGCATATCTCTTGGCACCTGAGAAGTGGAAAGAACACTTTATAATCTAATAAAGAGTAAATGATAGAAGTTGTGTATTTCAACTCTTGATTCAGACAATCTCTTTCACTTGGTGGATACATGGGGCTTTGGATGAATTACTTAATCTGAGCTTCCTAGTCCTTAAAATGGAAATAATGATTCCACAGGGGCATTGTAAAGATAAACTGGAACATGAATATAAACAGATTTGAACCTGATATATAAATGCTCAATAAGTAAAGTTTTAAAAATTAATTTAAACTCCTAGAGACAAAATAAAATCATGGGAATGAGAATGTGCTTGAAACATTGTATATTAACGTGAGGAATTATGAGTACCTATATACAAGCAGGTAAATGAAGTTCAGAAATGTTACCACATTTGGCCAAGCTGCATAACCAGGCACCACTGGTTTGGAGAATGAACTCACAACAGAGATTATAAGAAATGGTCTCCCAGGCTGATTTTATTAAAGGGAGAGGTGGCCAGGTAGAGGAGCTCAAGGAAGGATACACTGGATTGGGCTGGTCAATGACAATGTTGGTGCCATTAGACCTTCCCAGGAGGATGAGGCCTCCAAAATCTACCTTTGCCAAACATCCAATGGCCCACCCTTGCTTAAGGCCAAGAGTGCTCCAAGTTGAGAGAGATGAGTTTTCCAGATTTGGACTCCACCCCAGCCAGTGGGTGCTAGTGGGAAGAGCTGCTGCATTAAAGACTGAGAATCTTATATCCAAATCCTCTGTTAGCCACTTCCTCATTGACTTTTGGCAGCTTACTGACGCTCTTTGAACCTCAGTTTCCCCAGGCTCTCAGGTGTGGATAATGAATGCCTACGTTTGAGGGTCTTTGTAAGAATTAAAAGAAATAACTAGTAAGTGCTGAACTTACTAAGTGCCTTACTTCTCCTTCCTGCATACCTAAGGGAAACGAGCCATTGGACAAATCCTGTAAAATAAGAGAGCCCTCCACCTTTATTAATACCTTAATGGCTGAGGGCTAAATACTGGAGACACAGGGTCAACTTCCTGTCAGGATGGGAGTGAGGCATGAAGCCCTACCTCCTCAGCATTAGAAATGTCAGCCTAAATATTATTTTTAGTTTTTAATAAAATGCATTGGCTGAAAATCAAGAAAGAAAATTTCTAGGTCTCAGGAATGAAGAGAGAAGACAAAAATTTTTTTCAAATAAAAAAATTATTCTCTCATTCAAAAATATGTCTTAGAGGTAGGTATTGTGTGCAAAATGGTGCTAGGGATATAACAGGAGGCAAAGACAATGAAAACCCTACCTCATGAAGGGCACATTGGTTTTTTACATTTTTTTCTAGTTTTCTTTAAATTCTAGTTATGTTAATATACAGTGCAATACTGGTTTCAGGAGTAGAACTCAGTGATTTATCACTTACATACGTACAACACCTAGTGCTCATCACAAGTGCCTTCTTTACTACTCATCTCCCATCTGGCCCATCCTCCACCCACCTTCCGCCATTAACCCTTAGTTTGTTTTCTCTCTCTTTTTTAAATGTTTATTTAGTTTTATTTTGAGAGAAAGAGACAGAGAGAATACAAGCAGGGGAGGGGCAGAGAGAGAGGGAGAGAGGGGACAAGCAGGCTCTGCGCTGTCAGCACACAGAGCCTGAAATGGGGCTCGATCTCACAAACCATGAGATCATGACCTGAACCAAATCAAGAGTCAGACAGTCAACCAACTGAGCCACCCAGGCTCCCCTGTTCTCTGTCTTTAAAAGTGCCTTATGATTTGTATCCCTCTCTCTTTTGTTTTCCTCCTCCCATATGATTCATCCATTTTTATTTCTTAAATTCCACATTTGAGTGAAATCACATGATATTTGTCTTTCTCTGACTGACTTATTTCATTTAGCATAATACCTTCCAGCTCTATCCACATCACTGCAAATAGCAATATTTCATCTTTCTGATGGCTGAGTAATATTCTATTTTATAGATGTATATGTACATCTATATATATATATACATCTATATATACATATATATATATATGCATCTATATATACATATATATATGGCATATCTTCTTTACCCATTCATCAGTCGATGGACATTTGGGCTTTCTGCATAGTTTGGTTATTATTGATAGTGCTGCTATATACATCAATGTGCATCTTTGCATTTTAATCTGTATTTTTTTAATACTTTGGATAAGTACCTAGTGGTGCAATTGCTGGATCATAGGGTATTCTATTTTTAACTTTTCGAGGAATCTCCATACTGTTTTCCAGAGTGGCTGCAGCAATTTTCATTCCCACCAACAGTGCAAAAGAGTTCCCCTATGTCCACATCCTCGCCAACATCTGTTGTTTCCTGTGTGGTAAATTTTAGCCATTCTGACAAGTGTGAGGTGGTATCTCATTGTGGTTTTGATTTGTATTTCCCTGATGATGAGTGATGTTGAACATCTTTTCATGTGGCTGTTAGCCATCTAGAAGACAAAACTCTTTAGACATCTCTCCTCTCACAAGGAGAGGGAACTCCTAGGCCTGAGTCTGCCCGAGGAGATATGGAAGCCCATGGCTACCCAGAACAATGACCTCAGGACTAGGCAAAATGCTCAATCAGCAAAGAGTCACTAGGCCTGAAATGCCACTTTTCCAGAAGCAGGAAAGTAGACTTGTACACTCGAGCAAGATTAATCCTGAAGTATCTAGAAAATCTCTTTATCCAAAACCCCACACTCTGCTGCATTCATTTAATGCAGGTTTTCCATCTATTTCAGGAAATGATTGTGCCAATGATTCCTTTTTTTCATAGTCACTCAGAATGTTTAGTTATTTTTCCTTTTCTGCATTACTCACCTCCTTTGGAATGGACTGGGAGACCCCCTGGGGTCAGAATGAAATAATCTGACAGTGGTTTTAAAGGACCGTATGCTTCTTTCTAGTATATCAATAAAAACTATTAATAAGGGTGGGGGGAATGGAGACATGGGTTTTGGGGATGGAGAGCATAAATGAAAGTCACAGAAGGGAAAAATGGAAGGGGATCATCATGGTGTGGAGCAGGAGTTGTTCACCTGGGAAGGGAAGAGTAAACAGAGGAGGACACTGCAAAGGGTCTTGTCCCATTCGAGCCATACTGGATCAGCCAGCCCTCCCAGGTTCTGAGGAAACAAGGCTGTTGTCTGAGCCTTGAAAGAAAGAGTATTAGAAGAGTAAAAACTCTGATTGTTATGGCCATATGGATAAGAGATATAAAAAACAACACACTCTTCAGAATATGTTTCTCCCAAGGAGAAAACTACAAATGCTTACTAATAAGAACGTTGCCTTTAGATTCATGAAAGTGCCCCTGACTTAAATTTCCAGCTGATAAAGAAATTTCCAAGTCACTGATATTGAGAGTGGAAAGATGAAAATAAAATAAAATATGTAGCTTTGAACCCTAGCTGTACCATTTATTAGAAACATGACACAGACATGCTACTTCTTACTTCTGAACCTCAGTTTCTTCACCTATGAAATGGGAATGATAACAGTACCCACTTTAGGAACATTGTGAGAAAGAGAGGAAGTCATGCATTTGAGCATTTACTAAGACCAGTGATGGCTCATCATGTGTCTTAGGTAAATGGTTGAGGTTCCGATTATGATCCTTATTATCAAGGCAGGATCAGGGCTATTTTACTAAGATGCTCATCAATTGTTCTGTGACCTAAGATGACTTTACTTTGCATATCTGACTTTGCAGATAGAGTGGTCATGTGTATATGAGCTCTAGCTGTAGACAACTTGGAAACGAATTCCCAGGTCTGCTGTTTACCAAAGGAGTCAGTTGGGACCTATGACGTCACTTCATTGAGCCTCATTTTTTCAGCTGTAAAATGGAGATTATGACATAGCCAACTCTGAAAAAAACATTTCTTATTGTTAATATTCATAGGGCAGGGTCCTTCCTCTGCTCAGCTTCCCCTCAGTGGCCTCTAAAGGGAACAACCACCACCCTCATGGCAGGGACTTCGCACTCAGTAGTTCAGACGCCTGACTACACACCATGACCAAAAGTGTGGAGTCTCTCATTTGTACAGACTGGATTCATCACTCATTTTCCAGGTCAAGAGTTCCAAATAAAGTGTTTCAGCCTTCACCTGCAGACCATGAAAAATATGGCACGGATCCACAGTGCCTTCATCAACTACATGTTGCTACCAGAATAAAAAGTGCAAGGAGAATCGCAGTGGGGGAAAGATACAACGAAGATGCCTTCTTTAGAAAGAGCACATACTCCTCAAGTTCACAAGAATTCCCTCCAGTGAATGCAAAACTGAAAGCAGGGGAATATTTGCTAACAACCCAGCCCCTGATGTTACCCCCAGAACTCCCAGTGGAGGAGGCCGTGTGTCACGTGTGCCTCGAGTGCAATGGGTACTCAGCCATGCGGCCGCATGCGAACATGCTCTAGGAAGCAATTAGGTCCCGGTGCCAAGGCAACTGCAGATGAAAAGATCCAACTCAGAGGCACTTGGGTGGCTCAGTTGGTTAAGCGAACAACTCCTGATTCCGGCTCAGGTCATGATCTCAGCATTCTGATATCAAGCCCCATGTCAGGTTCTGCACTGACAGTACAGAGCCTGCTTGGGATTCTCTCTCTCCCTCTCTGTCTCCCTCTCTCTCTGTTTCTCAAATAAATAAATAAAACTTAAAAAAAAAGATCCAAATCGTTGTTACTGTACTTAAAGTATACTTAAAGATGAGAAAGTGTTTTTATTAAACTATATTTTAAATACAAAACAAGGAGGAGAAGGAGGAGAGAAGTTTACCCCTTTCTCACTGTCCTTTGTACCTTTTTCTCCTTCTACCATGAGAGGGAGCACAATGAGCCTCATATACCCGTTAAAGCCATTTCCTGTGCTAGGGACACATCCAAACAATGTTCAGGTTCTGATATTCGAATGGCACCGCCATGGCTGCTGCCTCAGAGCCACCACACAATTCCTCTTCATTACAGAGACAGCCCAAATATTGGCAGCTGAAATCATAATGAATGTTATTAGGGGCAAGGAGAGGAAGGGGCCCTGAAATTACCTAAGGGTAAAATCAGCCTGTAGTAAACAACCCTAGCTAATTGTCCTGAAAGGAAAAGCTTCTGTCTTCATACCCACTTCTTTCATTCCTTTGAAATCCTTTTCAGAAAGATGGAGACATATAGATTAGAGCTCAAATACATGGCAAGTGAATCAAAATATTTAAGGGGATGGAATCTCTGATTTGTACACCTCTGGTTACAGCTTGTAATTGCTCCTTTCGTGGTTAGTGGGCCTCCATAGCAAGGTTGGAAAGTTCAGAAGCTCCCAATATGGTGGCCAGGTTCAGGAGTCCAGCCTCATGCATAGTACCCCAAAGGCTGAAAAAGTAGCATTAGCATGTTTATGGGGTATGTTTGGAGACTTGGAATACTAAAGCCAGAGAATAGGGAAGTCAGACTAAATAGTGGTTTAGAACCAGATGCTAAGGGAGGACAGACCTGATATGAATCCCACACTAAGTGTAGCCGTAGACAAGTAATTGGATTTCTCTAAGGGCCATCTAATGAAATCTCATGGGACTATTGAGAGAATTAAATTAGAGTGTGGATATAAGACATATAGCACAGGCCTGGCACAGAGTAAGTGCTCTATAATTTATTCAGCCAACATATGTTCAGCCAACAAATAAATAGTGACTTGATATTTTGAATGGAAATCTTGGGCCCAGAGGAGGCAGTGCTTACCCAAGCTTACTCATTCTGTCATTAGAACTCAGAGGTCCCAACCTCTGGGACAGCATGGTTTCCCTGACCTGGACGGTATAGTCTGTATCACCCATCCAACCCTAGGGCTGGCCTTATCATCGGGAATCAAGCCCTCACTATTTTAGAGGCAGTCACCAACAGGACATGATCTTGGAGACACCATGAAACCCAAGGGCCCCAGGATGCTTCAATAATGGATTCTCCTATCCTCCCTCCTGATCTGAAGTTCCTCATTTTCTGTGGATTAGATAACAAGGCAAAAAGAAACTAACAATTCCTGAATTCCATTATGTGCCATACTATTTTTGGCACTTTAAATATATCTTCTTGTATATTCCTCATAACACCTCTATGAAGTAAGTATTTTTGTCCCCAGTCTACAGGTGAAAAAACTGAGGCACAGAAATGTTAAGTGTTTGGGTTAAATTGTGCCCCATCACCCAAAAACTATTGAAGCTCTAATTCCCAGGACCCCAGAAAGTGCCCTTATTTAGAAACAGAGTCATGGGGAATGTAATTAGGTAAGTAATATGAGGTCATTACAGTGGGCCATAATCCAATATGACTGGTATCCTTATAAAAAGGGGACATTTGGACATAGAGGCATGCCCAGAGAGGGAACACCATGTAAAGATGAAGGCAGAGACTGGGTGAAGTATCTACAAGCCAAGAACGCTAAAAATTGCCAGAAGCCAGGGGAGAGGCATGGAACAGATTCTCCCTCACAGTCCCAGAAGGAACCAGCCCTGTGGACATCTTGATCTTGGACTCCTAGCCTCTAGAACTGTGACATAATAGAGGTTTGTTGTTTAAACCACTAGTTTGTGATACTTTGTTACAGAAACCCTAGCAAATTAATATAGTGACTAGGGACCCACCCTGCCAGTCATTGTTCAATTATTGATTTCTTGCTCTCCTTCACCCTTCCATCCAATCCAGCACCAAGTCCGATTGATGCTTTCCTCTTTAATATTTCTAATTCATTACCTCTTCCCATCTCCATTACCCCCGCCACCTTCATCTCTCATCTGGATCACCACAATCACTTTACATCAGGTTTCCCTAACTCTTACCCTATCCCAACCCAAATCCATTTTCTTCACTGTAGATAGTATAATCTTCATCAAATAAATTAGATCTCACCATTCCCCTGCTTAAGGAACCTTGCAATGGCTCCCCAGTCTTCTTGGGATAAAGTCTAAACTTTTTCCAAGGCCAGTAATCTTAGTCTGTCCCAATTCTACCTCATGTTATCTTTGATGTCTGTGATCCATGGAGGTTCACCTTACTTTTCATTATTCAAATTCATCAAGTCCGTCATTATCTCATGGTCTTTGCACATGCTGATCCTTATACTTGTCATGCTTCTCCACCTGCTTATCACCCGCGTTTTCCAACCTGCTAACTTGGACATAGCCTTCAGCTCACAACCTAAGAGACTCCTCAAAGAGGCCTTCCCTGCCCATCATCCCTCTCTAGATTATTTCTACCTTATCATTCTCTGACTGAGCACCGTGTTCTTTTTCTTCAAAGACCTTATCATAATTTGTATCTGTGTATCATTAATGTACATGCTTCCCGAGAGGACTTTATAAGACTAGAGACCCATTATATCCACAGTGCTTAGTACACAGTACCTGGAATATTGTTGACACTCAATAAATATTTCTTGAATGAATTAATGAAAGTCAGCACTGGCATTCAAGCCAGGTCGTAAAGGATTCTGAGGCTCTTCCACCATAGTAGCCAGGCAACTGCCTCTTAAAACTTATGATTAAAATTGACCTAGTATAGGGGTGCCTGGGTGGCTCAGTCAGCTAAGCATCTGACTTCAGCTCAGGTCATGATCTCACAGCTTGTGAGTTCAAGCCTCACGTTGGGCTCTGTGCTGACAGCTCAGAGCCTGAAGCATGCTTCGGATTCTGTGTCTCCCTCTCTCTCTGCCCCTTCCCCACTCATGCTCTGTCTCTCTCTCTCTCTCTCAAAAATAAATAAACACTAAAAAAAATTTAAAACATTAACCTGGTATATTATTTCTGCTTCTGATTTATGGAGTAACTCGATTTACCAAACTTTTCTGTTATTTTTAATTAAAAATAACTTAAAACTGGATTAAATTTAAAGACCAAAAAAAGAGTCTGTTGGGCAACATCAGAAAACAGCCAAGGCATCCAGAACTGGCACAAGATACCAGAGGAAAGAGACTTCTAGAGAAATGAACCTGACATTTTGCTCTGCTTTCTACCTTAAGGAGTTTGCTGTGTCCTAAGCTGGATGGGATAACAAGCCAGGACCAGGTGGAAGGCAGTTGGTCAGAAGCTGAAAAACTAGCTCTCACAGAGTTGGAGAGACAGGGGTGGAGCTCAAAGGGAACCCTAGTAAAAACTCCAGGCCCTCAGTTAAAACCAAGAATAAGAACAAACTGGAAGTAGACCAACCCTCATTAACTCTCTTCTCCGTCCCTGGTTGGATAGGCAGGATCTGTTCCTCCTATACCACTGGTTAAAAGAAAACAAAGTTTTCTCTGGAGAAAGATGACATCATCAAGAACCTCCAGAACTTCTCATATACTAAGTCCAGCACTTCCTTATTGCAGCCCTAGGCAGGCTGTCATCTTCAAAGAAGACAATGTGAATTCCTTGGACAGGCCCAGGCAGATCTCAGGGGCAGAGCACAGGGTGAGGAGAAAGTTGGTGGGTGATGGGACAAAGCTGGCACTTTGAGGTTGTTAAAAGAACTCAATGGCCTGGAATTTTACTCTGAAGACAGAAAACAGCCTGACGGTCAGACAGCACACAGACATATGCAGAACCTATCCAAAGATCATGCAAAGCAAATGTCAGCAAAGGAATGACTTCCCTCTAGACCACTGATGAAACTGGTGAAAAGTTATTAGAATAATGTAATACTACAGCTGGAAGTGCCCTTAAAATTCATCTAAGTCAAATCTTTAATTTTGCTTCACTATTTTTTTATTTTTTTAACTTTATTTACTTTGAGAGAGAGAGAGAGAGAGAGCACGAGTGGGGAGAGGGAGAAAGAGGGAGAGAGAATCCCAAGCAGGCTCCTCACTGCCAGCACACAGCCCGATGCGGGGCTCAATCTTGCGAACCGTGAGATCATGATCTGAGCTGAAACCAGGAGTTGGACACTTAACCGAATGAACTACCCAGGTGCCCCTAAACTATTTGCTGTAATGAGAAAAGGTCCTGAGGCCCTGAGATGGGAAGTGATCCTCCTACATCCAAACACAGAAAATGAGATCCTTTGTGAACACAGACAGCCGGGTCGCCCATCCAGCCGGACTCCCTCCCAGCTTCAGCACTTCACAGAAGCTCTGATTTCAGACAACTCTAGTCAGCAACCCATCAACAGTGCAAACAGCTTCCACAAGACTATAAATGTCATGTTAGACATGAGATGATAAATGCCATTTCTCCTCAGCGAAGAGAGCCCTAATGGGGAAATACAATGTGATTCCCATGGAATTAAATTCTTTATCTCCCCCAAGAACACCACAACAATTTCCCATTTACAGTGTTGTCCTAATAAATACAAAGGAAGTCATAATTCACTCCTATTATTTAAAATAGTCATGATGTCCTGGCTTTTATAAAGCCACGTGGGGCAGGATGTTTTCCGTCAAGTAGCAGCTGGGCCTTTGAAAAGCACAAAGCTGGTGCTTCCATCTGTGTTGTTACCTTGAAAATAGAAATGGAGTTTCAGAGCCTGGGAAAAGGACTGCCAATGAGGTGTCAAGAGGGCCAGATTCTAGTCCTTGCTTTGGTACCCTCTGGTCTGGATGCTTTGGGCAAATCTTTTATGTTCCAAATAATGCAAAGCTTGTAGCTCTCTCAGCTAAGAGGTGGCAAGCTTCCTCTCCGGTCACCTTCATGATCTCCTGAGGTAGGGCCTGAGGATATAGTGGCTCACAAGGCTTTTGACTTGCTTAGGGCCACAGAACTGCTATGACAGTGGGGACTCAAACTCAGGTACAGGGCATTTGGTTCTAGAGCCAGAATCATTTTTGTTGTGTTATGCTGTGTTTGTTTTTGTTTGTTTTTATCAATGTCTTGTTGCCTTAGCTTTCTCATTTGCATGCAACCCTAGTGTCAGCTGAAGCCACCCCCATCCCACAGACATCTAAACAACCTTGACTCAAACATCTCCTTATCTACTACTGCCTGCAGCTGACCATAATGTCTCCAAGTCCTCAAAGGCATGCCTTATCATCGGCATCTCTGACTTTGGATCGACAAGTACTGCCCCGTCCATCCTGCACCAACATTCCCAAATGAGAAACTCAGATCCTATGCATCTAAACAAGAAAAAAAGGAAAGTGTTACTAGGAGCCCATGGGTTTGGTGACTTTAAATGTTGATTTACTTTTGAGAAAGAGAGAGAGAGTGAATGAGTGGAGGGGGGACCAGAGAGAGAGGAGAACAGATGGTCTAAAGTGGGCTCCATGTTGATGATGCAGGGCTCAGACTCACAAACTGTGAGATCATAACCTGCATCAATGTCAAACACTTAACTGACTGAGCCACCCAGGTGTCCCAAGGGTTTAGTGACTTTAAAAACAATTTGAGAGGTCACAGAAGGAGTCGTGGCCCACAGTTCAGCCTCACCCTCACTCCACCCCATCAGGTCAACTGTCTCAACTCTTCTCTCTCTTTCCCAGATGACCCCCAGAATGTCTACATACAGCAGTTCTGGTACTTTCTAAAAGGCCTAGATGTTGGCCAACATTCATGTCCAGGCAGGCATATCCAACTAAGCATCATCACAAAAATGTCTAAGTTTCTCTAAATGGGAATCTCAGGAATGTGTTAAGAACCACAAATCCTTTTCTATGCATCACATGCAAAATGAAGGGGCTAAGAGAAGTTAAAGATGCTCAAGCTGGATTCTCTGAACTATTTTCAAAATTTCCAAAAACTAGATAAATACTGCACATTTATATACAATGAAGGTACATACATACAATTTCAGGTATCTTTGTCTTGGCTAGAAGTATACCAGCTCTATGTAAGATCTGTGGTTTTCTCATATGATCAAAACCTCTCATACACAACTCTTTATGTTTCTGATTAATCAAAACAACTCACATAGATCCTTTATCACCTAATATTTGTTCATTCACTCATTCACTGAATATTTATTGATCAGTTTTTCTACTCAAGCCTCAAGTATCAAGTGGTAAATAAGATGAAGTGCCTGCCTTCAAGATGGTGACACACAGTAAACCAATTTACATAGTAGTATTAGAGAGTGGCTTGGAGACTTAGAATTTGAGGATACAAGCCTGAGGAAGTCCTCTGTTCAAATCCAGCCTGAAGATTTCTAATCATTCCCACATGTCTTTTTGCAACAGTTTTATCTTAGGACACATTCCAACCAAGAATGTGTGCTCCGGTGAGAATTAGTGTGGGTCTTCATTGCATTATGAACATGAGCATGTTTTGGGGGGGAATACATGGTGCTACTTCAGCAAATGCTATAGACTGCACAGTTATACTGCTCGTTCAGTATCTGATTTGCAGACAATACAGCTTGGAATTTAATTTAGGCCTGGGTGCCAAAGTCTTTTCCACAGAAGAAGAAGAGGGTCGAGGGAGGTGGCTTGGAAAGAGCAAAGTTCTTCCAGGTTCCTCACTCATGCTTTAATCCCCACAGAAGCGCAATTAACCAGGCGGCCCCTTAGTGCTGCTTTCATCACCCTCACTCAGAGACAAGCCTTCTCTGGGCACAATCAAGTGCTTTCAATGCTTAAGTCATGGCTTTTCAGTGAATGTAGCTTGTCCATTTCCATTTCGTTCAGAACACAAGGGAAAGAGATTGCTCTTTGGCAAGTGGATAAGAAGTAGGGGTTGGTGGGGAAGACGCAAGACCAAAGAGAATCTGTATCCCAAGAGCATGTAAGTAACTCTGCAAGGCGTTTAAATATACCAACTGTGAACAGCCGTTTAAGATTTCATACACCCATGGAAGGTGGAATCCAATTCTGTGCACTGACATAGGGGAGACTGAGTCCTGAAAGGCAAAAGTGCTCTTTCTAAGGCCACATGGTTAGCTACAAAGAGTCAGGACTAGAACCCTGATTAGCCAGCCAGTCCCTTCATGTCACACCAGACTGTTGCCATATCCCTTTTCTTCACTTACCCTTTCCCATGTTTTTTTTTTTAAATTTTTTTAATGTTTTATTTATTTCTAGGAGAGAGAAAGAGAGACAGCATGAGCAGGGGAGGGTCAGAGAGAGAGGGAGTCACAGACTGAAACAGGCTCCAGGCTCTGAGCTGGCAGTCAGCACAGAGCCCGACGCGGGGCTCGAACCCACGAATCGCGAGATCGTGACCCAAGCAAAAGTCGGACGCTTAACCGACTAAGCCACCCAGGCGCCCCCCCTTTCCCATGTTTTTATAAATCTGTTACAGCCTATAGAATCCTCCCTTTTTTACTAACCCAAATATCTTCTAATTTTCAAATAATTATCCTCTATTCCATGTGCTTGAAGAAGGTAACCCAGTTCCATCACCACAAACCCAAGAGAATCTTCCATGTGGAACTGGGTCATCTTAAGAAGCTGAAGTCTCTGAACATCCCAAGCCTGCTGTCTCCTGGTATACTCTGCTCATAATATATCCTTTGAGCTTATCAGAGTGACCTGTAACTTCTGTAAGAGTTCAGCTTGAAGAGCGCATTTCTGACAAGCTTCCGAGGACATTCTGCGCATCTCTGAACCAGTCCTGTAGCCACAGGAATGTGACACTCCAATTGGTCAGGCCTGAATCACCTGACTCCCTGAGCAGCTCTACATAGCCATATGGCAAAAATGACTATAGTGTTGGATTCTTTAATACCATATTTTTATTGGAGAATTCCAAACATCTCTTAAAAGCATGTTGGAGTGTGGAGCAGCAACTCCAGCAAGAAAAACCTGGATGTGTTGCTGGGGAAAGAGGAAATGGATGCTGGGGAGAGAAGAGAAATGGAGATCTATCACAGGCAATGTTCTCCCATCGCTTCATACGTATAAACCTTGCTTTTCCAAATCAATTTTAAGCTCTTTGAGGGTGAATACAGAGCTCAATATGTAATCACCAAGCAGTACATTCTTATTGATCAGCCAAAACCAAACATTTATTGGGCACCCACTAATACAAGATGCTATGAGAACAAGAGAACAAGAGAACAAGATGCTATGATGCTTAGATGGGTATTAAAGATTAGACATTGACTCAGATTTAGGACTTCAAATTAGTGCAGCAAATGTATCCTGAATATGTACCACGTGCCAAGCATGGTGCTAGTGCTGAGGGTAGAAAGTTGAATAGAATATAATCCTTACCAGTCATCCAGTGGGAGCAACAGTAATAATATCATCAATCACTGAGTGTCTATAATGTGCCTATATTACACCTACCTTAATCTTGAGTCTTAGCACAACTTGTGTAAGGTGCGACAAATTATTTCAGTGTGATTGTACAAAGACCCGGAGAACAACACCTAAAACCTGATAGTCAAGGTTGGAGGCTAAATAAAGTGTTAAAAATGTCCAAAGTCACCCTGCTAATATGTAGGGGTGGGGACTTAAGGTGGCTCCATTACTCTATTCACTCTGCTCATTTAAATATATAGATATTTAAATAGTGGGGGAAACAGAAAAAGGAAAGTCCATTACAGAAGCACTTTTCTTTTTTTTTGAAGAATTCTAAAAGCCCATAAGATCTTATTGATCACCACCACACATATACACATACCCCTTAAATTTTACTTTTGAACACATTGCATCTTCAACCCTTTACACTGTGAATTACAAATCCATTCAACCATTAGAGGAGCTCAATGACAGATAAATACAGTGTATTAGAATGATCATTTTGGTCATAATTTTTTTTCCCTTTAATGGAGCATACTCTTTGTGGCCACTGAACACTACTTCGGGTTGATTAGACCCTTAGTATTTAATAAGTTTCAGTAGGAAATGAGCAGAATTAGTACAGTATTTTGAGTAATGAGCTATTAATGTATTTTTAATGACCAAGATGTTCTGACAGGAAACTTGTTGATTTTTGTCCCTGTAACATTATTGGGAAAAGATCCGCACACAGACTGGATGGTGTTTTACTATGTGAAATGGTATAATGTTTTAGCACATTCAGAGCACTCTTTCAGAAACCAGCTTGATTTAGGGAAGCTGCCACAGAAAGAGGAAAGAGTGGAGAAATGAGAATTGAGTATGAGCTGTAACATTTTTATGCTATTCCAACCATTAAAAATACATTTCTTATAGGGATCTCACCCTGTCTTTTTTGTTCCTTGCTTGTTAGTATCTAGTAACCCATTTTACAGATGGGCAAAGTGGAAAGGCTTGTCCTCTGTTTTTTATTCTCTCTCTCTCTCTCTCTCTCTCTCTCTCTCTCTCTCTCTCTCCCTCTGTCTCTCTCTCTCAACTAGAAGTATTATCTGTCTGGGTCTGACTTTCAGCAAATCACAGACAGTTCACTGGGATTTTTTTTCTTCAGGTTTTTGTTTTAGTAGAAGAGACTATACAATCTCTCTGGGTCTTGGTTTCTTCGTCTGTTAAATGGAGATAATAAGGTGCATTTGTTTTAGGATGTCACAAGGACCATGGAGAGAATTCATGTAAAGCATCACTATTCCCCAGACCAAGTCAATTAATGTCCCCTGCCAAAGATACTACTTCTTGCAGAAAGTTGGTCATTTAGAAGCCTCTAATATCCTATTTGGTTTGTGTATTCCCTGAGGTCAAGGACTGTATCGTATCCATTTTCCTTTTGAGTCCTTGCATTTAGCACAGCTTTGAGCACAGAGCAGGTGATCAATAAATACCTATCAAAGATTGCGTCCAAGGTCCTCTCTAGCCCTTACATGCTATGACTACTTCCAACAGACTTTTCAAGGACATACAGAAGGTAAATCTATACCTGGAGTCATCTGCTTCTTTTGTAGAATCAGGCCCAAGAAACCCGGGCTTCAAGCTAGGCATGAAATGGCTCATTCAATGATTATTCACTATGATATCAAAACCTTTCAATTCCATGATGATAATGAATTGAATTATAAGAAATCTATAGTTAGACATCATCTTTCCAGCAAATTGTAACTGCAAATGCTTCCTGGGGCAATTTTGAAAAGTAATATTAAGGTTAATTGACTCAAGAAGAGAAGGAAGAAGCCAAGTATCTATGTATTTGTATGTAGTGTTTTATTTTGTATGTTATTTTTGTTAACTAAGTAGACTGGGATATTTAAGGTAAAGAAGTGTAAGGAAAAGAAGGACTATTTGTCATCTAATAGAACATTGATGATGATGATGAAGGTAGCCATTTTTTGAACAATTACTACATGCAGGTAGTATGTTGATCAGTTTATATTTACTGTTTAATTTCATCATCACAATAGCAAGAGGCAAGTACTGCTGTTCCCATTTTACAGATGAAAGAAGAATTTAAGTACCTTGACTAATTCAATAATCAATAACTAGTTGAGGCAGAATGTAATCCTAGTTCTGATGACTTAAAAATAGTATACTTAACCAATTCTCTAGCCCAGTCCTCAGCTTCTCCCAATGGAAATAATAAATTAAATACTAATTTAGCCAGAAAGAAGTTATTACTATATGTTAAGGGAATGAGGAAAGCCCTATACTACATGGACAGATTTACTTAGCAATAATAATAACAATTGCCAGGGCCTTATCAAGGACTAAGTATGACCAGAAATTTTAGACAAGACATTGCAGGCATTTTCTCTTACCTACAACTCCGAAAAGAAGGTATAAAAGCCCCATTTTTCAGATGAGGAAACTAAAATTCATGCATGAAAGCAACGCCCTCCAGTTGCCAGAGGTGATAAATGACAAAGGACAGACTGGGATACAGACCATGTTTTTCCTTTGGACCTCCACTGCACCAGCATTATACATAGAAAATCCCTTATTATATAGAAAGAGTGGTTGAGGACAAGCTAAGGAAAGGACTTAATAATTCAGCTTGCTTTTCAAGTTCTGAAAGTCAGGATGGTTTGTTTTGTTTGTTTTGTTTTTGTTTTTAAGAAAATATTCAAAAGCATCTCTCAAATATTTGGGATTTGGGTAAGGAATGCCCAAACATACTTGTTCCCTTGAGAATGCTTTTCTCTGTCTACTAACACTTCTATGTAATTTTAGGCAAAATTTAATCCATATGTTTCTGATTCACTTCCTTAAAACATATCACCATGGTTTGTAGGACCCATTTGAGGTTTATGACTTTCGGAGTTGCTCCGGGCTACTTGTCTATAAAGCAGTTAGTTACACTTCCCATGAGGCAAGGACTTGGCCCTCAAAGGAAAGGGAATGTGTTCCAAACCCCAAGGCACTTATGGTTTCCAAACCTGGCTGATGTCTGGAAACCTCAGCCCAGTGACACTTTGTCCACTGCCTAGAATCAGACTTTGTTTCATCTCCCTTTCCTCCAATAGTATGTTCAAAACACAATATAGTGCTTCCATCTAGTTTTTCTCTCCCTAAGTTATTTTTAACAGCATTGCAATTTATTGCACACACAAGAAATGTTCTTTTAATATGTAAAGAATACCAACTATATTAAAAAATAAAACATTTTCATGTTTTTTCAAGTTTTCTTCCAATTCTTTTTATATGTATTCATGAATTTTTACACAACTGTAATCAAAGTAGAGATATGATTTTATATCAGGCAGCATTCATTAATCACAAATATGGTTTTTGGTTGCTACTTGGTCTTAATTGTTTCTAATGTCTGTGCCATATGCCATTAAGTTGATGTCCCATAACTATCAAGTTCGGGAGTTTTAGATTCTTTCATAGTTTGAGATACAAGCATAAAGAGTTAACACAGGCTTTCAGTTATGGAATAAATAAGCCACGAGAATAAAAGGTATAGCATAGAGAATAGAGTGAATGATATTGTAGTAGAGTCATATGGTGGACGGGTACCAAATACACTGTGGTGAACACTGCATAACATATAGAGTTGTTAAATCACTAAACTGTACACTGGAAACTAATGTGGCATTGTGTGTCAACTAGACGCAAATTTTTAAAAAAAATTTTTTAAGGGCCAAGTTAATTCAGAGTTCCATTTCTGGTTGGCAAATTAAACTCACACCAGACAGACCATCCTATGAATAACAGCTATAAACTCTGGAGAACACATGTACAAACAACTATCAGTAGGTGAAACAAAAACAGGAATATTTTGGAGGAAGATCTAAGTTTGCGACAAGGGACCAGCCCCAAGAAAGTTTCCACCTTTGTAACTTCAGCTTAGGTGAGACCACAGGAGTGGTGTGCCGTGAAAGCAGCTAAAACTCCAAATAAAACCCCCCATCTTTTCAGCCTGAAAAGGCAGAAACTAGGCAAGAACAGCTGGAAGACAGGGAAGAAAAAAATAGGGAGGGAGGGCTTGGGTGAGTTAGTGGGTTGAGTGTCTGACACTTGATTTCAGCTCAGGTCATAATCCCACGTTGGGCTCTGTGCTGAGCATGGAGCCTGCATAGGACTCTGCCCCTCTCCCCTGCCTGCTCTCTCTCTCTCTCTTTCTCAAAAAACATTTTTTTTTGAAAAACAAATTAGGAAAGAGAAGGTCAGAGACGAGGTGCCCCCCAACTTCTTTGTAAAAACTCTGCCTTGTCCCAGGCATGCACTAAGCAGATATATAGCATCTTGTGACTGAAACCAAACCAAGAGCATAGGCAAGAATTTGCACTTTGAGTCTAACCGAGTTAATGGGCAGCTGAAGCAGAAACATCTACTACACTCAAGGAATATAACAGACTCCACAGTGTTCACAATGCAGTGTTTGTAATATCCAGGATGTAATTCAAAATTACTCAACAAATGAAAAACATATTGTGAATCAGAAAAGCAATACTAAAGGTAAGCAGGAGTGTTTCAAAGTCATCAAGATGACATGGTACTTTTAAGTACATAAATGTTTGCTTAAAAAGTTCAAAATACATGAAGCAAAAATGGACAGAAAACTCCAGTTTCTTACTTCTTTTATTTTTTTAATGTTTATTTATTTTTGAAAGAGAGAGAGAGTGTGTGTGTGTGTGTGAGTGTGTGAGTGGGGAAGGGGCAGAGAGAGATGGAGACACAGAATCTGAAGCAGGCTCCAGGCTCTGAGCTGTCAGCACAGAGTCTAACTCAGGGCTTGAACCCACAAACCACAAGACAATGACCTGAGCCAAAGACCAAGGCTTAATCGACTAAACTACCCAAGTGCCCCATCCACTTTCTTACTAATGGATAAAGCTAATCAGGTGCTACAGGGAGGCCCCCAAAAATATCACTAGCTTAAACATAAAGAAATTAAACATAAACAAAATTAAACATAAAGCTAATTGTTGCTTCATTCTCCCCAGGGAGGAGTGCTTTTATCCCCATGGCCCGTGAAGGCTCATCACCACATCTCTGCTCTCTACAGTAAGAAGAAATGGAAAGGGAGAACACACTTTCCCTTCAAGAGCATAACCAGAAGTTGTACCCATGTTTCTGCCCACATCTCATTGGTCAGAATTTAGCCACATGGCCGTTCTCAGCTGCAAAGAAGACAGAAAATAGCACCTTTATTCTCTGTAGCCAATGCCCAGCCATTCTCTACTACTAGAGAAGAAAAGACAAGGATATCGGGATATGGCTGGAAGTCTGACACAACCCATCTTCATGATGTCTTTATTTGCATTTTTTTTGAAGATTTATTTATTTTTGAGAGAGAGAGCACAAGCAGGGAAGGGGCAGAGAGAGAGAGGGACAGAAGATCCAAAGCGGGCTCCATGCCGATAGCAGCAAGCTTGATTCAGGGCTCAAACTCACGAGCTGATGTCAGACGCTCAACCAACTGAGCCAGGTGCCCCAATGTCTTTGCTTGGAGCAGGAAGAAGTTCTTTGAACTACCACAATAGGAAGTTGTTATGTTGGAAGATCATTTATCTTAAATCCCAAGAGACTTTAGGGGATCCCCTGGTGTAGTTCCCACTTTGGGCTTGAAAGTCTGAATCACATTTCACAGGCTCCCTCAAAGTCTTCAGGAGGATGGCTGGCTTGTTCACCTTGTCTTTTCAGTGCCTAGAACAGAACCTAACATATAATAGAGGTTCAGTAAAACTTGTTGAATAAGTGTATGTATACATGTGTCTCGACTTCATTTCCTCATTGTTTGGGAATTTCTGGGTCTGTTCCACTGAAAACATGAGTTAGAAGTCACTTGGCGTCTGATTTGACATGAATGTTAGGAATTCGCTAAAGCAACTTCAGGAAGAGCTTTGAGAAAGTGGGCAGAGCAAAAGGGAAGTGTCTCAAATCTCCATCAGTAGTGCCTTCAGGTAAACGCTGAGCAGTCTTGGTCCCCTTCCTTCACAAGCACCCATGATGTGGTTTCAGGCCCTCTCATCCAAAAGTGTCTTCCCAACTGGCCTGTGCAGAGGCCTGAAATTCTGCCACTCCATGTTCCTTTAGGTTAATTGGAACCCCCTATTAGAAAGTAAGCTATTTGAGAAGTCACTATGACCCTTTAGACCACTGCTTACTAACAACACCTTTCCCAAAGATGATTCCATCAGGCTATAGCAAGCAGGGACAATGGGAAACCATTTTCTGAACTGTGGGGGACATGCCCAGATCATGGGGAGCTGCCAGAGTGCAGACCAGAGTGAGGTGAGAAGGTGAACATACCAGCCCAGCCAAGAGGCAGCCTAAGGACACTGGCCCAGGGGTGCTGGGGGTGGGGGGGTAAGAGCCCTCAGCTTACAGGTACAGCTCCCCTTTAACTTCACAGATGGTAGCAGGTGCTAGAGAAAGTTTTGTTGAAGAGGTCAGCAGGATATAATATTTATTCAATCACTTTACTTAATGAAGACTTACCTCATGCTTACTATGTGGCAGGCACCATTCTAAGTGCTTAACAAATATTAGCTTGAATTTAACCAGCACAACAGCCTTGTCAGAAGACTTTGTCAGAGTTTGAGAGCCAACTCTACCAGTTTTGGCTATGCGACTGGTGACTCATGCCTTCTGAGGCTCATTTTTAATCCTCAATAAAAGGAACACCACGGTGAAAGTATCTCAAAGTCATAGTGAAGAACTATTAAGCTAAGAGCCCTAAAGGTACATTATAGACTGTGAGATGTTTTGCAAATCATGACTATTATTATAAGTCAGCCCAGAACTGGATCAGCCTCTGGAACAAATGATAACCACAAAAAGTCAACCTCGTGGTACCCACGACTGCCGTCATCTTTTACAAGCCCTGTGGACTCTAGAATCGGATGACTTCGTTCAAGACCCTGTTCCCAATGCGTTAGCAGCATGACTTCAGGCAGGCTGCTTTCTCTCTCATCGAATCTGTGTTCTCTTCTATAAAACTAGAGCTAATAATAGTGTCTACTTCATAGGTTGGCTGTGAAAACTTTAAAACGTTGATGAAAATAAGGTCCTCAGGATTGGAGTAAATGTCTCATAGATGGCACACCTCTGTCCTCTTAAGCCTCATGGTATTATGAAGTAGATGTTACTGAAGCCATTGTCCTTGTTTTCCAGAGAGGAAAGTAGAGGGACAGGAAGGTGGGATCACTTGTCCAAGACCACATACCTAGGGAGTGATTAAGCTGGGGTTCCGGTACAGGTCTGTCTGACTTGGGTATTTTTGTGGTCGCCTAAGCAAATGTTCTCACTGTCCATGATGACACACCAGAAATGCCCAAGGGAATTTTGAGCAAAAAAAAGAATTAGATTACAACAACGTGGATGGAGCTAGAGAGTACAATGCTAAGAGAAATAAGTCAGTCAGAGAAAGACAAATACCATATGATTTCACTCATATGTGGAACTTAAGAAACAAAATAAATAAACAAAGGGAAAAAGCAAGGGGGGTGCGCAAATCAAGAAACAGACTCTTCACTATAGCGAACACACTGATGGTCACCAGAGGGGAGGTGGGTGGGGCAGCAGGGGAAATGGGTGATGGGTCTTGAGGGCATTTGTTGTGATGAGCACCAGGTGTTGTATGGAAGCGATGCATTACTAAATCCTACACCTGAAATGAATATTATTTCTATTACTAAATAATTAGTAATACTAATTAATTATTAGTGTTATTAATACTATGTTAACTAACTGGAATTTAAATAAAAACTTGGAAAGAAAAAAAAAAAGAGTTCAAAAGCTAGACAAGAAAGAGAGGCGACAAGTACCTGACTTCCCCTTACGTGCTAGATGTTGCAAAAGGGAAGTGCAAATCTTTAAACACAAGTGGAAACTGGAGAGGCTCCTGGAAGCCACCTGATCCCACCTCCTGCCCAGTGCAGGCCTGGCTCAGCCTGACGGATTATTAACCAAACTCATCTCCCCTCTGTCCTGGACCATGACCCAAACCCCGCAATTAGAGACGATGGAGTTCTAGCCCATGACATGTGAATGGAAGGAATGTGTCCTTCTTCCAGGCATGGCCTCCAGTTACCTCTTCCCATAACTACTTGATGCTATTGAGCATGGGGACCTAAAAAGCCTCATACTGAAGATGATGAAACCACAAGATGAAAGGGGCCCCAATCCCTGAACCACTTTCTAGACAAGAGCTGCCTTTCCATCAGAAATACCCAGCTGAGATGTTACATAAGCAAAAAATAACTCTTTCATGATTGAGCCATTATATAGTTTGGGTCTGTTGGTCACAGCAGCCAGCATAACGTGAACCAGTGCAGGGAAGAGGAGGGAGGGTGTTCTAGCATCCCTGACACTCAGCCTCTGCCTAAGTCCTTCCAATGGTAG
The DNA here is from genome assembly GCA_017311185.1 of Proteles cristata cristata. Taxonomy (NCBI): domain Eukaryota; kingdom Metazoa; phylum Chordata; class Mammalia; order Carnivora; family Hyaenidae; genus Proteles; species Proteles cristata. The sequence continues at coordinate 2,457,903 of JAESUZ010001135.1, forward strand.
GGAATTTATTTCCTCCTGAAGTATTCATCCAATCTCCTCTTGTTCAGGCGACAGCTACTATGTGCCCAGCCCTGTGCTAGGATGAACAGGACACAAAGATCCCTGCCCTTGTCAAACTACCAGACCAGTAGGCAGAAAATAAACAAGTAAGCAGGCAGTGAGTGTGACATGTATTGAATTTGATAAGTAACTTGCAGGAAATGAACAGAATAACTGGGCAGAGAATCACATTCAGATGGGGGCCATGGGGAGTGGTTCGTGGATGCCTTCACCAAGGAGGTGACTGAGACAAGACACAACCATCGGCAGACATCCCTGATTGTTTAAAAAACAGTTGGGTCTGGGGTGCCGGGATGGCTCAGTCAGTTAAGCATCTGACTCTTGGCTTCATCTCAGGTCATGATCTCATGGTTCGTAAGTTTGAGCTCCACATAGGGCTCCATGCTGTCAGTGTGGAACCTGTTTGGGATTCTCTTTCTCTCCCTCTCTCCCTCTCTCCCTCTCTCTGTCTCACTCCTGCTCTCTCTATCTCCTTCTCAAAATAAATAAATAAAATTTAAAAAAATAGTTGGGTCTATTGCAGTTTTGCTTATATGAGCATGAATATGTATCTTCTTTAGCCCCACCTCTGGTCCTAATAATAAAGTCTGGGGTCTCAGAGAACTCTATTTTTCCCCCATTTCCAGCTGATGGCATCTCCAACATCCAACGTTTGCAGACAGCTGTCATATCTCTCCTACTTCCCCAGAGTCTCTCCTCCCTTCTGGCTCCCTCAAGCAGCCCCCCTACCCCCAGGATTTGGAGGTACCAAAAGGAACCTGCGGCAGGTATTAAAAACAGCAAGCTGACAACTAGGATCCGTGTCATGAGGGGTGCCCAGGGACTATGTGGACCCTCCTAACATGCTGGGGGTAACTGGTCTCACTCCTGTGCTGTTGCTTACTCATTTCCCTGGGGCTGCCTGCTAACTGCTGGCTTGCATCAGGCGTTGATTCTCTGACATTGTGAGGGGCCAGGCAGGGTTAGAGCCTTCAAGGACTCCCGCTGGAAGCCTTCTCTCTCTCTCTCTTAAAACAATTTATTTTTTCAATGTTAAAACCACATCCCTCCCCCCACTGGTTTGAACACCAAAACAAACCCAGCTGTCCCCAACACTGGACCGAAACCGCAGGCATTTGGCTGGAGAGCCAAACAGGCAGCAGGAAGAGCTACTCAGAGTCTCGCTCCTCCAGATCCCTGCTAAGCTCCACTCAGGAGGCAGGGAGGCCATGTCCTGCAAAGGCCCGGCCTTCCCCTCATCAGAATGAACTAGGACAGCACCCCAAGGACAACAAGTCTACCCTGACCCCCAGGAAGCTTGTACGAGACAGTGTGGATGTCCAGCTCCTGGGGCCTCTGACTGAGCTCACACCCCTGCCCTCCCCCACCACAAATGATCCCGGGCAGCTCTGGGGGGCTCCTGGACAATCAAGGAGACTGAGGCCCTAGACCCAGGCACAGTGTTGAGAACTGGTTTCCTTGTTTGGTCTGGAAATGAAAAACAACTGCTGCTCCTTGCTTTCTCACACTTTCCACTGAGGTCACTTGGGGCAACACTGAGTCGAGTCTTCCAGAGGGTGTGGCTCCATCAGGGAAGCAAACAGTGGTGCTGTAAGCACAGGACACACTCTGCCCAGCCCCCTCTGTGGCAGGGAGGTCAGGACAGAATCATACCGCCAGCAACACCAGCCTCCTGTGGCCTTCACACCACTTCACCCGCTTCTTGGGGTCTTCTCCACTCAGCCTGACCTGTGGATAGGGTTCTTCTGATACATATTTGGTCCTCCTTTATCCCCTGTACACCCCCTCCCCACCCCAGTGCTTGGAGGGGCTCGGTCCTCATGCAAGTTCAGGGTCAGCCCTGAGAGTGAGCCCCCCTTAATTTTTGCACCCCATGCACCTCATTCTCTTCCTCCTACTCCGGCTCTGTACTGGCTACCCAGAATTGGCTTCCATAAAGTTCCCTGAGGAAACATTTTATTTCTTTGATCTCTTCTCATCCCCTCCTCGTTGGAAGGAACTATAGATGGCTGCATACTCCTATGCAAAAAAAAAAAAAAAAAAAAAATTCCAGCTTGAAGAGGGAGAGCTTTTGTTTGGTTGGTTTTTTAGCCAGACAGTCCTTCAATGTTGTTGTTGTTGTTGCTATTGTTGTTGTTGTTGCCTGTGCTTAAAATTCAGAAGAGTTCAAATGAATAAAAAACTCACATTTCCTGTTTCTCCTGAAAACACAAAGAATCTGGTCCCTCTGGCTGGAGTAGAGCCACGACTGCCCTTTCAGGCCCTTTGGACTTGGCCTGCACGCTCTCTCTCTCTCCAGCCCCCCACAGCCCCACCTGTGTGTGCCGATTCACCATTGACATTGCCTGCTCAGCCCCCATAGGCATTTGAGGTCGCCATCTTTGATCTAAAAACACACTACAGGGGGCGTCTGGGTGGCCAGGTCGGCTGAGAATCTGCCTTCGGCTCAGGTCATAATCTCATGGTTCATGAATTCAAGCCCCACATCAGGTTCTCAGCTATCAGCACAGAGCCCACTTGGGGTCCTCTGCCCTCCTTTCTCTCTCTGTCCCTCCTCTGATGGTTCTCTCTCTCTTTCAAAATAAATAAACTTTAAAAATAATAGAGTAAAAAAAAAAAAATGGGGCACCTGGGTGGCTTAGTCGGTTAAGCGTCCGACTTTGCTTAGGTCATGATCTCGCGGTTCGGGGGCTCGAGCCCCGTCGGGCTCTGTGCTGACTGCCAGCTCAGAGCCTGGAGCCTGTTTCAGTCTGTGACTCCTTCTCTCTCTGACCCTCCCCTGCTCACGCTGTCTCTCTCTCTCTCCTAGAAATAAATAAAAATATTTAAAATAAATAAATAAATAAATAATAAAAATAAAAATAATAGAGTAGTTTGTCTCTGATGGTGCAGTTTCTGGCACCAGTGAAGGGCCAGGTTGGGAGACTGGGGCCGGGAAGGGGAAAGGGGAGATTTCTGATGTCCTTGAAAGCAGCCCATGGAAGCAGGTCCCCCTCCCCCAGGGTGTGTAAAGGATTGGAACCTGCAGTTTGGGGGAAGAAACATGCTGTGTAACAGCATCAGAAGAGCTGCTGGGACCAAGGGCCTCACCTTTCGGTGAAAACAACACTGACCAAGGGCCTGGAGGCCAATCTGGCTACCCCAACATTTGCCCCCGACTCCTGTGTGATATTGAATACAACTCCAGAGCTTCGCATTCCTTGGCTTTTATTAAGGAGAGATGGACTGGTGTATTTGGAAGTTCCCTCCCAGCTCTAGCTCTCTTGAATTTAATGCTTCCTATTCTTCCATGGAATTATCCTAGTAAAAAAAAAAAAGAATCTGAGAACACTGTTCAAACCAGCTTAGAAGAACAATTGCATGAAGATCAGAAACCACATCTTACTGATAGCATAGAACTTTGCAACTTCCACAGTGCCCTCCTCATCCTTTCGCTATTTCTTGGATTCTGCTGAAAATATACACTGAGAGGAACTCAACAACCTGACTCAACAACCTCTTTCCTTAACAATCACTTGGCTGCTTGAGAATTCACTAGGTATGAAATCTAGTTTGCTAAGACAGTCTCTTCCTGAAGACCCCCAAGGAGAAGAAAGCTCCCTGTCCGTGCTGGGGAGGCAATCCAAGTGGAATGCAACAGACATTAACAGACATCCAGGTAGGACTCCATGCAGTATGAACTGCAGGAGGAAATCAGGAAATACACCCAGGGGCAAAGCCCAGTCTTTGTCCTCCAGGAGAATATGCTACTTGCAGAGTCCAAATGCACAACAGAGTAGACGAAAGTCTATCAGCATTATAGAGTGCTAAGAGGAGTCAAAAAAGGAAAGAGTTATGAAGGCCTAAGGAAATGAAATGCAGACAGGTAAGGAAGGGTGAGTAGGTGAGGATGAGCAGACACAGGCTTCATCCACCAAGGATGAAAGCTTCCTTCTACCTCCATTGCCCTAGGCACTGGGATATAGGAGTTCTGCTTTCATGGTACTTACTTCCTAGTGGGGGACATAGGCAAGTACTTTACTTAATATCACTTTCCTTAATTCTCTTCATATTTCTAACAATATCACAGGATAATTTCAGATATTGTTAGTACTATGAAGAATATTAAGTAAAGTGATTACCAGAGACAGCAACTATGAATGGACAGGGACAACCTCTCTGAAGAGGCATTGAGTCATGACCTGGGGAAGAGCACCCCACCCCACGTCATCTGCAGACATTGCACATTGCCAAATATCCCTGAGGGACAAAAATGCCCCTGGATGAGAAGTGAGAGAGACCCTACTATATACAGCTCACACCATAAGTTTACTGGGGCTAATGGGTTTTTTTCCTGACCTAAGAATTTTACATCCAAAATGGTTTTATCCACCAAATCAGGGTTAACATGACTCGGTCCCCTACAGAGGAAAGAAACGTGCCCTCTTGCAAAATGTTTTCCCTCCATATTCTCTGGCATTCCCGGACTCCTTCCATAGCCCCCATTCTCTGCTTGAGTGATTAATGTGGAGTAGGGGGCAGAGTGCCGGGAAACCTAGGGGTGGGTGGGATAGTCCATCCCAGGGCTATTGGGCCCCAGACAAAGGGCAGGACAATAGCTCTAATTTGTTCTTTTTAATTCTGAGACAAGCCTCCTACAATCCAGGCAGGAAGGACATCACGGCATCAAGAATTTATGTCAATCACCCTTTTTTAAGGCTGATTTTTCATAGCTACTTTTGCCTATGTCTTTATTTTTATTGTGTTTTGTAAAGACGACTAGAGAGGAAAATAAGGTATGATTTAACTCAACAGCTACATATCGAGCACCTACCATTTTCTCCACTACACCAGTCTTTCCCATGGACACAATGGTGTAGAATCCACAGGTGCTTTTGAAGAACTTCAAGTCCCAGTCTAAGGAATTTTAACTTCATCTTAGAAGGTAGAGACAATAGGGAGCCATGGAAGACTCTGAAAGCAGTGAAGTGTCACTGTGAGATCTGTGCCGGGGGCCAGGCAGGGAACAGACGTTTCTACAGGAGAAGATTGAACAGTTCAAGGACTTGGCCCTCTTATTAAATACTAAAGGGCTATGAGGTTAATCACCTGCAGCAGAGCAGACCTCTTCACCCTGCATTTTATCCCAGCCCTGTTTCTTGGCTGCTGTTTGGAGCATCTCAGTATGAGGGACACAGGGGTGGGAGCCAGGAGCCTCCTTGGGGAAACAAGCATGATCCAGCAGTTTCTACATTGCTCAAGATGGATTCTTCCCCCCAAAGGGTCACAATGCCTTTCTTCAGAAGGGAGTAGGAGATGAGACTGCCTCAGTGTGGCTCAGAAAACAGATTCAGCCTTGGCAGCACTTGAGAGCATTTTGGAAAGTTCGGACCAGGTTTTGTTTTGTTTTGTTCACAGGCCCTTAGAGTGAAATGCAGAAATCGCCTCTCTGGGCCAAGGTCCCCTCTCACTCCTCGGCTCCCACAAGCTGCCAAGGGCCTTTCCTGGGCCACAGCCATGGCCCACCCCGCATCAGTGTGATGTCTTCTTTCCAAAGCTGAGCCTACCTACCACAGAGGGACCAGCACTCACCAGGCCAGCTCCAGGCAAAGGTGCAGGGTGACTGGAGGCTGTGAATGAACACTGCCACATTGATACCTGTTATTTATTGACAGGTTCCCACAGAGCGGTGCCAAATTAAACACATGTTTCCTGTCATCCAATGGTCAGAACAACCTAATGAAGTAGGTACAATTATTTTCTCTGTTTCGTAAATAAACTGAGGCACAGAATGCAAGTTACCCAGTCACTTAGCTAGAATTTGGCAGCACCTGGATTCAAACCTGGTTCCGATGCCAAAGCCGAGGCTCTTCGGACCCTAGCCTCCCATTTCTCAGCATCTACCTGGGGCAGCTGCTCTTTTCTCTGCCTGCCAGGTACCCACTACCTAAAATACAGGCACCTGTATTTTCTCAAGTAGACATCCAGCTCTTCCAATGGGTGGCTTCTTTTTCAGGAGAGTATCTCCTCTACCATGAACTAACTCTATCATGGTGGAAAGAGTCCTTTCCTCCGTTTGAGCCTCAGTTTGCTCATTAGCAAAAGGGGGATGCCCTACCTATTTTATAGAATCATTGAGGGAATTAAATCAGCTCACGGGCCCCCCAGTATCTTGTGATGGGCACATTAGTGGAAGGTCTTACAATGATGCAGAAATGACTCACACAGCCAGAGGCTCGAGCCCTGCCTAGTGGGGCAGTAAGCACCCAGGAGGTCTCCACAAATAGACTCAAGCAACAGGTGTCTGTGCTGGGAGCAGCTCCGTACCTGCCAACTCTACTGGCAAAACTTGCTCTTGGCTCTTCCCACAGAGAGAGGTCACATTCCACGGCCCGGCAGCCCGGCACAAGGAAACAGCCCTGCCCAGCCACACGGGAAAGTGAACATTCAAGGGCTCTGTTTGTTTATAAAGGTTTACAAGCCTCCAAGTTCTCTTGTTTGTTGCCAAGGCGAGAAGACAGGGGAAGAGGGAGATGGGGCCCAAGGTGAGCATGGAGACTCTCCTTGTTCTGAACTGTTAAACAGAAGTACTAGCTTTCCCTACAGGCTGGCTGGTGGCCTGCTGTGTTTGTAGATCAGACTTGGGTCTGACTGAAAAGGAGCCTGGAGGCAACATTCCAGAGCTCTTGTCACATCTACCACAGTCGTTCTTAGAACTATTATGACAAAGTATCACAAATTGGGTGGCTTAGAGCAGTAGCAATTTATTTTGCACAGCTCTGGATTCTAGAAGTCCAAAATCAAGGTGGCAGCAAAGCCATGTTCCCTCTGAACTCTATAAGAGAAAGGTCCTCCTTGGTGTCTTCAGGTTCTCACAGCCCCAAAGGTACCTTAACTTGTGAGGTCATACTTTCAAACTCTGCCTCCTCCTTTACCTGGCTTTCTCCCTGTGTCTTCACACCATCTTCCATCTATGAGCATCTGTGTTCAGATTTCCCCTTCTTACAAGGACACAAGTCATTCTGGATTAGGGCTCCCCTAAGGGCCTCATATTTACTTGGTTACTTCTATAAAGGTTCCAAGTTAAGATCGCATCCTAAGGTACTGGGGATTAATATCTTTTGCAGGGACACAATTCAACCATAATGCCTGCTGTCCTCACTCTGTATCTGGTATGAAAAAAAAATAAAATTAAAATAGTTCAAAGATCTGGCTTTGAGTCCCAGTTCTGCACATAATTGGCTTCTTGGTTTTGATGAATGATTTTGAACATGGTTCCTCATCTTGCCGACTTGGGGAAAAGATTAAGTGAGATCACAGAAATCACTAACTTTATTGTTTGAAATGACCTCTGAGATCATCTGATGTTTCCCAAAATGCTCACAAAAGTATTGACCCTACAAAGTCATTTTAGGATAACAATGGGGAATGGTGCTATGAGTGCCTCTCAAGAGATTCTCAGTATATATTAGCAGGACAAAGCCCCGGAGAAGTCCTGCGGTAAAACAAAACAAAATGTTTTTGTCCCAGCATCTCCCAAACTCATTTCACCATGGAACCCTGTCATTTGGGTAATCCCGGGTAACACACTCTTGATGCTGATCCACACTTGGGAAATACTCATTGTTAATTCTTCTAGTTCATTAGAAAACCAGGAGTTAGGGGTCCCTGGGTGGCTCAGTCAGTAAGACTCTTGATCTTGGCTCAAGTCACGATTTCACGCTTCATGGGATCAAGCCCTGCATGGGGCTCTGAGCTGTCAGCATGGAGCCTACTTAGGATTCTCTCTCTCCCTCTCTCTTTCTGCCCCTCTTCCACTCATATGCATATGCTCTCTTGCTCTCTCTCTTTCTCAAAAAAAATTGAATAAACTTAAAAAAAGAAAAGAAAATCAGAAGTTAGACTTCAATCACCTCCAACATAAACTATGTGTTCCCAAATCTTCATCTCATGCTCAGCTTTGAGGGGTACCCAAAGTGAGACAGATCTTTGTTCCTCAGAATAAAAATGGCTTTACTGCTATTTCAAAACTTTTTAAAATTTACTTTTAATAACTATGTACTCATTATTAAATTTTCCAATAATACAGGAAAGAATAAGGAAGGTAAGTAAAACTTATTTTAGACCTTCCCACCCCAAATAACCAGCTAACATGAGATCTTTATTACTTCTACCGCCTTTAGATTGCACACAGAGGTGATGGGTCTCAGGAGCAGGGATTGGAGCTGGACCCAGAACCAGTGAGTTCAGAAGCACATCCTCATGTTAGTTCCTGCTCAAATTTCACGCAAGTCCCTTGGCCTCCTTGTGTGTCAGCGTCCCCTTGCCCCTTTAGGGAAAAATGCATCAATAGCAGAGTCCAAAGACTGGTAATACCAATGGCTGTCATTTATTGCATGCCCACTTGGTGCACACAATATTATATTACATGTTATTGCATCCAAGAAATTAACTTAATCTTTATATCTACCCAAGGAGGCAGGGAAGACCACTGAGGCTTTGAGAGTGACTTGCTTAAGTCTTACAGCTTTTAGCAGCAACAAGGTTAGAGTTTGAACCCTGGAGTTCTCTGCATATGCATGACTCTATAACTTCATACACCACATGTTATAGATATCAGGAACGTTTTCTGGTGTCTCATTTCCTGTTAGAAGCCCTTGTTATGTTTGGGATAATTTCAACCCAAATAAATAAATTCAGGTAAAATGCATCCCATTTCTCCAAGGTAGAACCTAGAAAAATCAAATAAAATTCCAGCCTTTCCTGCAACATGGATGAAGGCACGTGTCTCAGGTTCTGCCAATCAGAGACAGTCCTGTAAACTTCAATTCTGAAGAGAGCAACTCAAGGAAAGGGACTTCTCAAGAGATCTGTTTTGCTGGCAAGAATGCTGGCAATTGGTCTGACTTCTGGAGTGACAGTGTTTGCATGGTTGAGATGTGGCACACTGGCAGTAGTGTGTCCTCGAGGCCTGATGTGACAGCAGCAGGTACAGTGGTCCTCATCATGACAGCTCTTTGGAGTGTTATAGTCAATGTTCCTGGAAGCAGAGCCCAAGCCTGGCTGTCCACTCCTGACTATTTGGAGATCTCCTCATATCCTTTGATAACCAGCTTCTCTGCCCAGTTAGCCAGAGTCCACTTCTGTTGCTTGTGACCAGAAACCCCAACTGATTTGTGCTGTATCAGTGTGAGGTATACCTCTCAATACACAGAACTCTAGTGCCTTATGTGTCTACAGAGTAATGAACAGAGCCAGTCATTTTCTGACAGATTTGATTAAAGTACACAAAACAAATTCATTTTGATCCCAAAGGGAGCTTTTGGGCAAAGTTGTACAAATTGGTTTCCGCTGTCCCAATCCTAGTCGCCATCAATGGTAAACTCTCCAGCTCACATTGTATCTTGCTCCCGGAGTCTAGGTGTCAGAAGCCACAGGATACTCAGTTTGCCTGAATGAGTCTTCTGAAAGAAGTGTGATTGAAATCACATTTGTTCTTGGGGCGCCTGAGTGGCTCAGACGACTAAGCATCGGACTTCGGCTCACATCATGATCTTGCGGTTCGTGGGTTCGGGTCCCGCATCAGGCTCTGTTCCTACAGACAGCTCAGAGCCTGGAGCCTGTTTCAGATTCCGTGTCTCTGTTTCTCTTTGACCCTCCCCTGCTCATGCTGTCTCTCTCTTTCTCTCTCAGAAATAAATAAAAATATTTAAAAAAAAAAAAGAAATCGTATTTGTCCTTTAACTCAATAGTTCTCAAACTTTACATTCTCATAAAATTAGAGATTAGAGCAGTGATTCTTTACACTCTTAATAATAGTGAGGACCCCGGGGCATTTGGGTCGTTTAGTTCGTTAAGTGTCCGACTACAGCTCAGGTCGTGATCTCACAGTTTGTGAGTTCAACCCCCCGTGTCGAATGCTGCACTGACATCATGGAGCCTGCTTAAGAGTCTCTCTCTCCCTCTCTCTGTCTGTCCCTCCCCTGCTCACGTGCTCTCTCTCAAAGATGAATACATAAACATTAAAAAAAACACACACACACACAAGTAATATTACCACAAGATATTTAGCAGATACTGATTTAAAAAAAACAAACAAACTGAGGACCCAAATAGCTTTTGTCTATGTAGGTTATGTCTAGCCATACCTACTATATTCTAAATTAAATCTTAAAAATTTAAATTATTTATTTATAAATTCATATTCAAAAATAATGAAAACATTACCTATTAACATAAATACACACTTTTGGGAAATAACTATATTTTCTAAACTACAACAAAAAATTAGGAAGGCTGACATTGACATTTTTGTAAATCTCCTTAATTGTCTAACTTAATAGATGACAGCTGGATTTGCCTATTTCCTTCTGCTTAGTCTGTTACGTGTCCCATGCCATGCAGTCTTTAGAAAATTGCACCATACACTTATGAGAGAATGAGAATGGGAGAGAAAATATCATTTTAACATTATTATGAAAATAGTTTTGACCTTGTAAACCTCTTGAAAAGATCTCAGGAATCCCCAGGGGATGCAGACTACAGTTTGAGGACCACTACTCTAATCACTAAACCTTTTCGTACCTTACATCCCCAGCTTTTCATACCTTACATCCCTAGGTTCTAAATCCAGGATGTAACTGATTCATATGACAGGTCACTTTTACAGCCTAACAATGTGGTCCCATCCTTCAGAAGTATTTTATTCACTGGTCCACAATCTTTCTCTCTCTCTCTCTCTCTCTCTCTTTTTTTTTTAGTTGATTTATTTATCTTGGGAGAGAGAGAGCATGGAAGGGGCAGATAGAAAGAGGGAGAGACAATCCCAATCAGGCTCCATGGTGTCAGTGTAGGGAGGGCCCGATGCAGAGATGGAACCCACAAACCGTGAGACCATGACCTGAGCTGAAATCCAGACACTTAACGAACTGAGCCATGCTGGTGCCCCCACGATGCTTCTGTATTGAGGTATAATTGATTATTAAAGCTCTGCTCAAGAAGTCAGAAAGCCTGCTCCTGTGGCTGCCTGGCTCGGACAGGTCAGTTGTTCCCTCTCTGGGGCTTAGTTCTACACTTGCTGAATAGATACTTGTTTGCTTCATCAGACCACTTAAAGATCAAACTGGGTAGTAAATGTGAAAATGCTTTGAACACATCTATGTAATAGAATACTGCACAATTTTTTAAAATGTATTATTTGGGATGCTTAGGGTTGCCAATAATATGACTCAAACAAGCTTGAATTGTTAACTCATTGAACTAGAAGTGGCATGAGTCTAGAAGTGGCATGAGCCTCAGGGATGGTTTGATCCAGAGGTTTCTGATGGAGTCTGGGCTCTGACTCATGTTTTCCACCATACTCTCAACTCTGCTTTGTACAGCTTCAGTGTCAGCTAGAAGGCCTCCTATTAGTAATAATGGCCACTGAGCTTTTAGTCCCACCTTCTTATGTTACACCACCTGAGGTAAAAGAAAACACCAAACACTTCTATGAAAGAGAGGGAAACTTTCTATCTCCTAAGTCTTCAGCAAATGCTCCCTTGGGTCCAAATGGGGAGAAGTGCCCAAATGGGGAACCAATTGCCAAAGTCTGGGTAATAAGATAGGCTGATTGGCACAGTCTAATCAATGTTCATTCTGGAGCTTGGGCTAGGATGACTCACCTAAGCCACTTGGCCTAGAAATTCTACACTCTGTTAAGAATGAGAAGGTAGAAATGATTGTTTGGAAGGTAATCAATAAATGTACAATACAACATCACAGATCTGCATTTATTAACTTAGGGAGATGATCACAAAATACTATACAATAAAAAAGTAAAGACTATGTCTACCATCATCCCCATCTTACAAAATAAATATGTATGTGTATATGTGTGTGCATGTGTATACATACTATATATATATATATATATATATATATATATATATATATATATATGTGGAGTGGGGTGTATATATGCTTAGCGGTAATGACTGAGGGATGGAATTATGAGTAACTATGCACTTCTGTTTATTAGTTTGTTTTTCATTATCTAGCTTTTATATAATAGAAAGCAAAATTGCAGTACAGGAAAAAGTCTAAGATCCTATAAAGATGTGAAGTACAGCCACTGACCATCCCATTTTCCACTCCTAAGAGTCTTCCATCCTGGGACCTCAGGTTGAACTCAGCTACCAAGAGGGATGTCACCTGATGGAGCCCTGGGCAAAGGGCAGAACCAACCTCAAGAAACTTCTCTTATCTGTGTACATTTTGCTTCAACACCCCTAAAGAATCACAAAACCAAGATCTCTTGCTCAGAATAGGAAGCAGTCTATTTTCATTCATATGCAATTCTAATTTTCACTGGATCTTCCCCCTCTCCCTCCCTCTCCCCAAGCCCTCCATCAGCTCCCATGACCTCATCATGATATTTAGAATAATAGTCTTTTCCCACAGGTCATCAGCTTCTAAAATAAATATATTTCCATCAACGGAAGCTGCAGAGTCACTGAAATTATTATACCTCAGTTCAGAGTCACAAGCTCATTAGAGACTGATTATTGTGCTTTTCCAAAAAGAATGGCAGCAGCGGAAGAAGCTGGATGATTCTTTTTTATGTAACTAGGGAAAGAGATGCATAGGCAGATTAATGCCTAAAGCAGCCTTTGGAAGAAGTAACAAGATAGCCAATAGGTAAGAAATTAAGGGAACAACAACAACAAGAAAAACCGCATTAATGTCTTGGTAAAACAAGCAGTTAGTGGCCTCTGGATTGCCCTGGAAAGCACCAACAGCAGTGAGGCAGTTTGGTCAAAAGGAAAAAAATTCAACCTTCCACCATCTCCTTCTTCCTCCTCCTGGCAGCCATTACTAATCTATCCCAGAATCCTTTCCCAGCAAGCCCAGATGTGCCCAAGAACCAGCACCATGCTCCAAGCAGCCACTCTCCACTTATCAATGAACATATGAAGCTATCTGTCATCCCTGGGCTAACGATTCCTAAAATGTCCATAAAATTCTGACACTCTGATTTCCTTTAGCTGACCCAGGCCTACTTCATTCACTAGATGCTCCTATCTGGCATTTAATAATCAGCCATAACTTTATTAACATCATTCACAAAACAATAGTTACTTACTGTGTGCTTATCATTGAGAAGACACTGAAACAATGGTGACATGTCTGACTTTAGATGTCAGAAGAACTGTCATGTGCAAGAGACAGGCAGTGTATTCTGTGTGACCCCAGGAGATGGGATTCGGGCCACTGGGAGCAAGTTACAGGAAGATTAATGGTGGTGTTTGTAGGGCCATGGGCTGACCTATAAGAGCATTTCTCTATCTCTGGAGATATTTCAGGCAAGGTGGGCTCAGCCCTGCCCCAGGGAGGCTGTGGAGCACAGATCACAAGGCTAAACCCCTACAAGGGCCAGGTAGGTAATATAATTATGTGAGGACCCAGTATAATAAATACAGGGCATAGTGAGGTTAATAATGACCAAAGAGCACATGTCTGGTCTGATGGGGGGAAGCCACCAGGCTGCACCATGGGCTGTCTTGTGGGCCTCCTAGGACTGGGTTGTCCCTGCCCTCCAAGTGTCTGATATTTTTTTTGTATGAGTCTCCGTCTTGTTGTTTCCCCAGTAGGCAATTAGCAGTGTCTATCACAGATGCATGACAATGAGAAGATGGTATCAGTGGCACAACAAGATGCCATGGGAACAGGGAGCAAAGAGAGATGTGAAAGGTTGGTGGGGGCCTCCTGGAGGATATGGCATTAGCTCTGGACTCTGAAGGAGGTTGGAGTCCAACATGCAGAGGTAAAAAGGAAGGGCTCTCCAGGCAAGAAAATAGCATGAACAAAGGCACTGGGGTAAGAGGATATTGGACCAGAGAGAACATGAAGAAGGAAAGCTGGAGACATGAGTCCCAGGTGCTGGGAGCCGCACTGGCCTCACTGGATGACAGTCACGGTAAGGAGATGGCAGTGTTTGCACAGCTCCTTTCATGAGAAACAAAAACTGGTATCTCCTGCTACTACTGGCTCATGTTGGAAATGAGCCTGCTGGTATTCACCGGGCCTCACACTATTCCAGATCAGACCGATATTCCCCACACAGATTCCTCATAAGGAAAAGCATATTCCTGCCTCTTCAAAAGAGATTTTAGATGAAAACATTGCAGATGATTGGCAAAAGGCTGTTCCTATGGGCCTTGCAGATCCAAGACTTAGATAATAAAGGGGGTTAAGAACACAAGAGTTACAATTGAGCCTGGCCCTGAGACACAGAGCCTAATTTAGAGTTAAGGAACAGATAAGGGCAGAACTTAAGTTAATACTTACACCTTTTCTAACTGGTGATGTATGGCAGTCCCTTCCCTAAGGCCTACTTTCTACAAACACCCTCCCTTACACTGGCGGCTGGGATGAGGATAGATAAGAGTAGCTAAAACATAACCCAAAAACAAAGGCCAACACATTTAGGGCCTCCATGGTGTTTACACATTCAGGATCAAGTCAAAAACGTTTCCACAAACAACTTGTTTCTGCTTGGAGCACCGACCCCCAAGGCATCTTGTGATCAGTATTCAGAGTGACTTATTCTGACCTTGAATATACTGATTGTACCCTGTGATGGAACCCATTGTAGGAAGTTCTTTTGTGATTATGGGAGCAAACACTGTGTTTCCTGAAAGACCTGTTTTTCTTAATACTTCTCCTTAAACAAACAAGCTATTGACCCCTGCTCACAAAGAACTAATTTCACCCTTTTTATGCTAAAAACATTGTCTTGTATGCTAAAGATAACTTCTTTCCCATAGGATAAACGTCTAAATCACCTACCTCTATCACTATTGATAAAGGTTATGCAGGAGTCTTCTACAAATCCATGTTCCGGGAAATTCTTACATATCAAAGAAGTTTGTCATGAGAAATCATTGTCTGAGGCAAATGCCACTTCTGTGCCGTCCCACGAGCACTGAATTGTAAAATAAAATTGAGCCCCAGTCAGAGCGGAGATGCCTGCCTGGTGACCAGAAAGATTCTCGTCCCTCCCTCGCCAACACCGTCCATCTTTCAGGGACCCCTGGACCTGCTGGAGCCGGCCTCTGGCACCCAGGCAGATCACAGAAGTGCTCACATACTTTGCCAGGAAACTTGGGCTCTAGGGTGCAGTTTAGGGGTCTTTACATTTGTCCCCACTCTTCGGTTTTCCCGTAGCAACCCTCCTGGTCTCTTGTCTCGCTCCTATTCATGCCTCCCCTGGAAGCTGATGGGAAGTAGGCACAACTCGTCTGATCATTGGGTTTGGGAGGGGAATGGTACAGGTGGCTCAGTGCCTGTGGACCTGCCTGTGGTGGCCTGCCCCCACCACGGTTTCAGAGGCAAAGATCTTCTCCACGAAGAGGCACATGGTGGTCCACCTACAGCCAGATGATTCGGACTAATCTGGGGATGGAAGTACTAGAAAGGCTATTGGTCAGTACAGCTCAAAGTTACATTCTCCAAACAGCCTCATCAAGAAGAAAGGCGAGTTTTTGACCCTCACTTGTCTGATTCCTCAGATGGTCCAGAACTCAGGCTTGCAATGAAGTTGAGGACAAAATATGACTAACCCTCTCAAGCCCCAAAAGCAAACCCCTTCCCAGATCTACCAAATCTCAGAGGTTGAAACCCAAGCATCTTTTGAAAAGGTTTCCAAAAACGTTTCTGATATATAACCCTGGTTAAAAACTCCTGACCTAAGTACTGGGGAGCCATTGAAGGTTTGTGAGCAGGAGACACATGGCAGAGATTGAGAGTCGCCTACCCAGGTATCATATCTCTTATCATCCTTGTTAACAAAACCTCGAATTTTATTTAGAGTACAAATGTGCCCCCCAAAAGGACTACATTTCCCAGGCTTCCTTTAAGATAGATATGGCCATGTGACTATGTACTAGCCAATGAAACAAAGGCAGAAATATTGTGGTGACAGCTTCTGGGAAACTTTCATGAAAGATGGCTGACATGAACGAGTGAGTCATAGGTTTCACCTCTTTTTCTGAACTTATGCCTCAAATACGAATGTGATGGCTAGAGCTCTAGCTGCCATCTTGGGCCTTGGGTACAATGGCCATACCAATAGTCTGATACCTAAATGCTTGAAGAAATCTGAGTCTGGATTGCCATGGAGGCATCATACCAAGAAAGAAATAAAGTCCTATCTTGTTCAAGCCTCTGTTAGTTTTAGTTTTCTCTCGCCTTCTGCTGAACTTAATCCTAATCAGTACTGAAGGAATATGAACCTGAACATATTTTAATCACATCACTCCCGAGTATATTTAAATTAATCAATCAATAAATTAAAGGCCTATAATGTGCCAGGTCCCAGGGACAAAATGAGGGACAAAGCTGACTACATCTTGTTCTCTTATTGATTTCTATCTATTGGAGGATGTCGATGATAATTAAGTAAATAAATAAAAATCACAAACTATAAGAAGGACAATAAAGGAAACAAACACGGTACTGAAATAAGAAATGGGGGAGGGGGCAGAGATCCAAAGACCTATGGTAGATGTGATAGTCAGAGAAGCCTCTCTGAGGAGGTAATATTTAAACAGAGGCCTGAAGAATGAAAAGGAACCAGCCTTGTGAACTTAGGGAGGAGACTGGCAGATAGAGGAAATGGTGTATGCAAAGGCCCTGAGGCATATGCAAAGAGCCCGGCCTGAAAAAGAAATTGAAAGCAGACCAGGGTAGCCTGGCCAACAATGGAGCAAAGACAATGATTCTCACAGCAACTGTTATGACCCATTGACAAGAAGGACAAATCTACTTGAACATGTTCCCTGCAAGCCCTCAGTTTAACATTTTACATCTTATGTGAAATAACTTTCTGAGTATAATGGATATCTCTGTGAAGCCAAATGGCATGAGTTCATGGCCAAAAGGAAGGGGCAAACAAGCTTTCATATATTGCGGAGCTGAGGGTTTGTAGTGGAAAAACAGATGGCTTTCCTGTTGGGAAATAAACTTTCAAGGAGAAAAGAATATGTCCTTTGTGTTTCTTCATGAGCCCACAAAGCTCTGCTTTCTTAGCCAAACACTCTACACCCCAGGAAACTCCAGATCCCAAATATTAGCATCTTTTAGGAATTTCCACTGGAAGGACATGCTCAGTGACAGTTTTTTAAGAGGGATGCAAAATTTAAAAAGAAGAAGAAGAAGAAGAAGAAGAAGAAGAAGAAGAAGAAGAAGAAGAAGAAGAAGAAGAAGAAGAAAGTGGTACAGTGCTCATTAGAAGGAAGAACAGTCAAAGAATCAAAGTTTCCTAGCAGTTTCTGCATATCAACTTGCTAATATGACCTCATCAAGTTGCTAATATGACCTCAAGCTGAAAACTAAATGAAGGTTACTTTTAAAAGCAAACTGAAGCTCCCAAGGCATTGGGTCTCAACCCAGTGAAGCTGGGAGCACTGGGGCCTTCACTTCAAATGTAAACACTGGACCTGTCTCCAAAGATTTGAATGAAGCAAGTCATGGATAGGACCCAGACATCTGCCTTTTCAACAGCCACCAGGTGTTTCTCCATCACTGAGAAATACCACCCTCCTCGGGCTGGACGAATGGGCAGTTAGGGAAGAGGGGAGCAGAGTCAGAAGAAAGTCAGAGGTTCTGAGACTCCTCAGAAGTCTGCACAATTATAAGCTGTATTCATATTGGTCTGGGATCACACCTGGCTCAAAACCTCAGGCTCCTCACTTCCCCTCAGCCCTCCCTGTGATCTCTGCCAAAACCCTTAACCACTTACATAGCTTCCTGGCAAAACCCCAGCCCTAAATTAACCCCACTTCCTGCCACCCCAAGCAGCTCACTGTGACTAGAAAAGAAGACAGACAAGGCTGACCAGTCTTACTTTAACTTTTGAGCCACAAACCTCCAATCCCCACTGATCATCCAACTAAGGTCAATGCAAGGGACACCATTGCTTTTCTCCTATTCAGAGACCTTGCTGACACCTTTTTTGCTGTGTGTTCCTATATGATCAGCCTTTCCTTCTTTGCTGGGCCGTTCCCTAGGCCTGTAGCCTCATTGCAATATCTTCCATCACCCTGGCACCTGCTTCCACCTCCAGCAGCCGCCATCTTTCCTGTCTCCCCTAGGGCAAACCACCAGAAAAAGTTGTCTCTACTTGTCACCTTCCATCCCTGCCCATGCATCATACTTGTCATCCTCTTCAACCAGCCTTCCAGCTCTCCATTCTGTAGAAACATCTCCCCCAAATGTGTCTAGACACCTCCATGTTACCAACCCAGTGGGTTGCCAGTCCCTAGCCCTCACTAGCAAGTGTTCCTTGAACCACCAGCAGCATTTGGCACAGGTGACCACCTCTCCTTTTATTTTCACTAGGCATCAGAGCCCCCACCCTCCCCTGGGGTTTCTATCAGTGGATAGAAACTCTGCACCTTTTTCTCTATTTCTTTTACTGATGTATCCTTCTGATCTCAGTCTTAGAAGACCTCTAGGGGCTCTGCTTTGTGCCCTCTTCTCTCCACCTTCTCTCCTCACCCCCTGGGTGATCTACCCCAGCCCTGTGTCTTTAAATACCATCCATATGCTCACTCCCAATCTTGTGTCTCCTGCTCCAGCATTTCCTTAGAATTTCAGACTTGGATTATCTAACTTCTCACTCAACACCGCCTCTTAATGCCTTTTAGGCATTTCAAATTTAAAATGTCCAAAGCAGAATTCTTGATCTCCTTTCCTGACTTTCATTTAAAAAAAAAAATTGTTCCTTCCTGCTGTGCTTTCTTGTAGCCCAAATTGCACCCCACTCACCCAGGTTCTCAAGCTAAAAACATGTCATCCTGGACACATCTCCTTCCCTTGTGTTCCACATGCAATATACCAGCAAGTCCTGTTGGCTCCAATGGCAAGACATAGCCCAGACCCGATGGCTTTCAGTACCTCCACCCCTCCCCTGAACAACAGCAGGAGCCTCAACTCCTCTCTCTGCCTCCACCCCTGCCCAGGCCCCCAGGGCCTGTTCACACAACAGCCAGAAGGGTACCCTCCAGCATTGAGTCAGATTGTGTCATTTCCTTGACCAAAGCCTTCCAACCTTTTCTCATCACATTTGGAATAAAATCCAGGGGCATCTGGGTGGCTCAGTCAGTTAACTATCCAACTTCAGCTCAGGTCATAATCTCACAGTTTATGGGTTCGAGCCCCACATCGGGCTCTGTGCTGGCAGCTCAAAGCCTGGAGCCTGCTTCGGATTCTGTGTCTCCCTCTCTCTCTACCCCTCCCCCACTGACTCTAAAATAAATAAACATTTTTAAAAAATTTTTAAATCCAAACTCTTAGCAGGAACAACTAGCCCACACGCAAGGCCCAACCTGCCTCATTACCCTCCTTGTTT
This sequence comes from Proteles cristata cristata, assembly GCA_017311185.1. Lineage (NCBI taxonomy): Eukaryota > Metazoa > Chordata > Mammalia > Carnivora > Hyaenidae > Proteles > Proteles cristata. Next base: position 2,477,335 of record JAESUZ010001135.1, read on the forward strand.
TCCACAATCCTTGATTCTACAACTCCAGCCCTCAGCCCTTCTTTCAGTTATTCAGACAGCCCCCTTATTCCCTTTTGCAGAGGCTTTGCCCTGCCCGGGCCCCCTGGTGAAAAGCCTTTCCCCTCGGCTTTTCCACAGCTCACCCCTGCATTTCTTCATGTTTCAGCACATGTTCCTGCCACAGAACACCCTCTCCCCACCCTATGCTCTTCTCCTTCACCTTGCTTTAATTTTCTTCATAATACCTACAATGTGGTAGGTGGTAAGCTGAAGAGTGGCCCCCAAAAGTACACAGCCTCAACGCTAGAGCCTGTGAATACGTCCCCTTGTAGGGCAAAAGGGACTTTGCAGGTGGGATTGAGAATCTTGAAATGCTGAAATTATCCCACATTATCCCAGGGGGCCCCAATGTAATCACAAGGGTCCTTATAAGAGGGAGACAAAAGGGTCGGCATCAGAGAAAGAGGTATGATGGCAGACTCAGGAGTCTGAGTGAAAGTGGAAAGAATAAGCCAAGGAATTAGAGCACCACTAGAAGCTGGAAAAGGTGAGGACACAGGGTCTCCCCTAGACCCTGTCCCGGGAACACACTTCTGCCAATACCTTGATTTTAACCCAGTAATGCCCATATCAGATTTCTGACCTCCAGAACTATAAGACAATAAATTTATGTTTTTTTAAGCCATCAAATATGCGGTAATTTGTTGCAGCAGCAACAGGAAACTAATACACCAGCTGAAGTTATATTGCATGTTGTTTAAGTGCATGTCTCTCCCCACAGAGTATAGACTCCATGAGAACAGGGACTTAGCTTGCTCTGTGTAGTACTCCCAGCACCCGGAAGTCTCAGCCAGCATCCATGATATTTACTGAATGAATGCACAGTCACTCCAAACTAGTCTTTCTTTTTTTCAGTGATGAAGAAGGAAAAAGGAAGCTTGGAATTAGAAGCCACTAGGACACTCCAAGGTCCCCAACTGTACTGAAAGCGCACAATCAAGTCATACAGGCTTGGAGTTCATGCAGGTATCTTTTTCATCTCTGGGATTAGATAAACTCCATAACCTTTCTGTCCCCTGCTCTTGTCGTGTCTGAGCTCATTAAATCCCTTTGATGCAATTCCAACCACGCATGTTACAGTCACTACTTCTCTCACCATCATCATCCATGTATGATCGCAAGTGGCAGTTATGGTTAAGTTAGTAACTATGAGGGGTGCCTGGGTGGCTCAGTCGGTTAAGCATCTGACTTCAGCTCAGGTCATGATCTCACGGTTTGTGAGTTTGAGCCCTGCACCAGGCTCTATGCTGACAGCTCAGAGCCTGGAACCTGCCTTGGATTCTGTGTCTCCCTCTCTAACTCCTCTCTGCTCATGCTCTGTCTCTCTCTCTCTCTCTCTCTCAAAAAATGAACATAGTTAAAAAAATTTTTTTCAATGAGGTAGTTTTGGTAACACCCAAGAATATTAACATCAAATGCTCTGGTTTTCTTTCTTCACTACTGTTTTCACCCCTAGAATAAGAGGAGACACATCCAGAAGCATTTAAGAGAAATTGGTTCCAGCTCTGTGTTAAGAAGTTTTCTACCACTTGCAATGTATTTCTTGCTTGTGAGGTTCATTGATGGCATTTAGTTCCTCCACTGATATGTCTGAGAGACAGATGGGTGAATAACATTGTAATTCACCATGTGGAGAATCATTGACAATAACTGCACTGCACATATCATATCATAGCTATCAAGGACTCTTTGTGACTTATGAGAAACTCTACTCAAAGTGTCTACCCCCAGAATGGGATGTATTGGCTCCCATAAATGATAGGTCCTGTAGGACTGCTAACTTCAGGCATAGTATCACAGCCCTCAGAACTTGGTCCCTCTTCAGCCCTTGGCTCTCCTCCCCTTCATGATTTCTCCATTCTCAAGTTCATCATGATGTCAAGAGGCTTATCCTTTCCTGGCACATATTTTTCCTGCTTCAAACCCAAATGGAAAAGAGAGCCATGCTTCTTGCTCAACAGATCTCTTTGGCCAGAAGTAAGTCACGTGCCCACCCTAGCCAACCACTGCAGCCAGAAGGGTGACAGGTTACACCTGAATCCCACAGGCTCATCCGTGAAGCCACGGATGAAATCAACATCATTTTACTCAAAACACATGAGTTAGGAATGGACTTTTATCAGGAGTTCTTAGAAGAAACTCGGGTATAATAACCAAAAGAAGGGAGAATAGAAGCTTGCCAACAAAACAAAGACCTTCTATAAACATCTCAGACCCATTTTCCATTGGGTTATTCAGTTTCTGCTAGATCCCCTCAAGAACAGGGAGCTCACTACCTTGTGAAGGTGACCTACACCACTTTTAGTGCTAAACTTTTAGAAAAATCATCCCTGTATCAGGTCACATGTACTTTCCACAGGCTATCTGACCTCATTCCTGCAACAACATAGAAGGAACAAATCCAGGCACATTACAGCCCTGTAGATACTCAAAGACAATTTTCATAACACTCTCAAGCTTCGATTCTACAGGCAAAACATCCCGGTTCCATCAACTGTTCTAATGCCATTTCACCCTCCTCCTTGTGAGCTCTGACTTATCAACACCCCGCTTGAATAAGAGCAAAGCCATCACATCTATCCTGACATTACAGAGTGGAATCATAGCTCACGTAGGAAGTGAGCAAACCCTGAGTGCCACCTAAATTACCCTTGAAAAGAGGTGTCACTTTGGAGAACAGCATTATCATCTCTCAAGAAATCCAACACCTACAGTTTTCCGCCAATGCTAGAACAGATCATGTTCTTTGGTCACAAATCAATTGCTTGCTCGTTAATATGTGGTATTTGTACTTTGTGCCTATATAGAACAGAGTCAGAGTTAGCACAGGGAAGTATTCATGCTTTGAGAGACACAAAGGAGATGAAACTAGCAAAGTGAATATAACAAATCCCAGCTCTTACTCAACTGAGGCACACGCACTCATTAAATGGCAGGGCAGGCAAACTTCTACGCAATTTAAGTTTCTGCCTCTCATATTCTTGCTCTGTATCTTTCCTGCCTTCTCCTTTTTTCCCTCCCTTTGTCTATAATTGTACTGCACCATCAAGAGTACATAGACTTGAAATTGGACTTCACTAGATTTCCATTAATAAAATCTGAAATTATTAGCCACATCATATTTTTAGCAGTCATTTTATATTTATATTAGCTCAGATCAGACTTACTGTCAATCAAACTTTCAGGATTTACAATCTTTTAGCAGAAGTACAATTATCAGTTCACACCTTCCTAATCTGTTTATGTAATTGAAATTCTTGAAATCTCAATACTGTACCTTAACATTTAATCCTATTCATCCTCATATTGTGGATTTTGCCCATGATTCTTACCTATGATGATTTGGGGATCCCAATTCCATCACACCGCACATTCGGTACCCTTCCTGGGTTAATATCAGGGACAGATATGATGAACTCTTGTTCAACCCAAATGTGACTAGAAGCATTGACCGAATGGGGGGACGGCTGAGTGCAAAGCCCTTAGCCAAACCAGCAATGTCTTCATTCATCCGCGCCAGGTATGATGGCTCACCCGGCAAAAAAAAAAATGAACCATCCTTGTCACATATCTCATCTCCTCCAAAAAGGATGCTACCAAAGTTTTGCTGAAGCCAAGCTCACTGTGATCGTCAGTCCCCAGAGCCACCAGTCTCATCACACCTCTAAAACCAGCTGGGACATATCTGGTGAGAACCAGGCTGAATCACAGCAACCACTCTTTAATCCAATTACTCATCACTGTCTTTGCAAAAACGCGTTCTAGAATGTTGCAGCCAACTGCCAACGAGTGGAGCCTATCGTCTCTTTTTCATTAAACTCCGTTAAAAAAAAAAATCAGTGGTCCAAAGTTCCATTCGAGAGGAAAACCAGGACTATGAGAGCTTGGATTTGTTCTAGGAGAAAACGAGAAAGGCCAAAGCCAGAGCTGAAGGAAGTACAATATCATCTAGTCTGCAGACTGTACTGTTGTTCCCAAGGATCCCCAGCAAGAGGATTAGACGTCTTCATCCTTGACATGTGACTTTTCAGTGCCCTCCCATGCAAGGAGTACACTTCCCTGCCCCGTTAACATTAGGCTTGGTCGTAAGGCTTACTTTGGACGATGGGATGTGAGCAGACATGACACAGGTCTTGTTCAAGCAGAAGTTTTAAGAGCCACTGTGTAACTTAGCGTGTGCCTCCTCCACGGCCACTCTTCCACCCCAGCCCCCGGCGACGTACATCCTCACCTCAATCAGGCCCGTCATAAGGGACAGGGGTGCCTCCAAGACTCTCCCTTTTAAAACAGACTCGGTCTTGAGTCCTGCCTTCCTCAGGTCCCCTTTGTTCATTTCTGCCAGTATAATTACTTCATCGGGGCTCATGGGATGCTGGAAGGAAATTGATGTAGATCAAGCACCAGTCCTGGATAAGTGGATTTTGTATTTACCAGCAAGGAGCTTCCTGGAATGGGCCAGGAGATGGGGTTATTTTGATCCAGGCAGACGGCAAATCACAGCAGAGACATCTGCCCACCCCTCCTACTGTCAGGCTGCCCTGTGAGACGTTCTCAGGCTCTGCAGTCTTGCTGCTGCTCCTGAAGAATGTCACCCTAACTCTGCGATGTTGCAACAGAGCCAGGTTCTGTGACTCGCTTGCATAATGTCCACGGACTCCCCTCCTCTTTGCACTTTTCTTCTGCCCAGAGTTAAAGAACCCAGAAGTAGAAGGAATTCATTTCTAGAGCTCACCTGGCCCAGTGTCCTCCTCGTATAGCAAGATTGAGGCACAGAGTGGCTGAATGACATGCCCAAAGTGAGCTATTAGGGACAGTAGCCTAAGCTCATGGGCCCCACGTCCAGGATGCTTTCTGTTCCATAATGAAGTGTCAACAAGAGCATGGGGCTGGAAACCAGCTGCTTCTGCACAAACTTCTATGATACCAGTAACATCGGGGAATTTAGAAACATACATATGCATGTTCTTTTTAAAATTACAAAGGGAATCATACTTGTGTCTCTGCAACTTGTTTTTGTTTTGTTTTTCATGTACTACTGTTTTAAATGCCTTCCTTCCATCATAATTACAGCTGGATGTAACTCCTTGTAAATTCCCGGTCTCCCTGCTTCAGCTCTTGCCTGCTCATCATCCCTGCAGAACGCAGCAGTCCGACTCATCTTTTTAGAATGTAAATCAGATCCTATTACCTCCGGGCTTAAAAACCTTCAGTGGCCTCCCATTACTCTCAAAACAAAGGCTAAACTGCCCAATCTGATGCCTGTGGCCTTAGGTGACCCTGCTCCTCACTCCCTTCCAGACCTGCCTCGCAGCCCCGCAGGCATTTTGTAGTTCCTTAAAGGCACTGGGCTCTTGTCCCCAACCTTGGGGCCTTCTAGAATGTTCTTCCATTTCATTGAAATACCCTCCTTCATGCACATATATGTACACATGCATACACACGCATGCATGCTCACATTTGCACATGCATTCACACACACACACACATACACACGCTTCATCTAGTCTTAAAACTCAGCTAAAAAAAAAAAAAAAAAACTCAGCTCAAATGTCACTTCCTCCTTTTCCTGCCCACCCCTCCACTTCCAGCCTGCTCAGGACTATACCAGATCCATTACTACTCATCCTTGTAGCAGCATCTCTTTTCCTTTCAGTCTTTATCCAGGTGTATAATCCATATATAAATATTTGCATAATTATCTGAGGAATATATAATATATATATTCTCCCTGTGACGTGGAAAAGTCCATGGGAGGGAGAGGGGGTCAAAGCCAGCTTTGTACATCATTGTATCCTCCACACTTAACTCAGTACCTAACAAATAGTAGGCCCTCCATTGATATTTATGGACTGAATGAATAAATGGAAATGTCAAAGTAGAGGCTTGTGCAAGTTGTAACGGAAATATTGTTGCCAGAAAAGATGTGTCTGCATCCTGGAATCAAGAAGGCAAGTACAAATTGCAGGCCTCTGATGCAAGTTTGATAGAAATATCACCTTCTTTATGTTTTTAAAATCAGTTTATTTCCTCCTCCAAGCCCCCAATCTGCCAGGCTGGAGATGAAGGGGTAACAGAGTGCAACACACCTAGCCCCTCAGTTCCCAGTGTGAATAAAAGCAGTTCGATGCTGTGATGCTCTGGAAACAGACAAAGGGTCTGTAGCATTCCGTTTGTCATGGAAACCACTGAGGTCTTCAAGGTGCACCCCTTCAGTGACTCCCTGATACGAGGCGGCCCCACTTGATCTCCACACCCTGTGTGGGGCACAGGACCCCGCCGCCACCCAGCTCTCTAGTCCCAGGCTCCTGCCTTTCTGGGCACACCAGGTTATCCTCCACACGAGGTGTCTCCATCTCCTTAGGGAGCTGCCGCAGAAAGACATACGGGTCCACGCAGCCCTAAGGGTGTTTACATCAAACACAGAGTACCATTCTCCGAGAATGTGCCTAGGAGATGTGTCCCCTGCTCACTGCCCATCTGCCCCTGTCGCAGACCTCTCTTCCCTGTCTATCCCCAGGAGACTCATTCATCACTTCCCTTTTCTTCTCCCCAAAAGACACCTCATGGTATCTCTTCCTGAGATGCAGAGGAGCTGTGGGCTATAAGCTGCTTCTGTTGACAGGAAGCCCTGAAGCAACAAGCCCAAAGGGCCAAACTACCTGCTTAAAATGAAGAGGAAGAAGAGAATTAAGGAAGCTCAAAAACAAATTAATCTTCCAATAAATCATCTTGCCTCACAAATCATTTTGATGACTTAACACACCCCCACTTCCTGCCTCAGCCTGAGCCAAGTGTCATTTGCAAGAAGTTTCTGCTCACTGGGGCTGGGACCTTGGGTGGAAGTGGAAAGGTGGGGCAGAGCAAGGGAGGCGGTAAGGTTCAGAGGAAAGGGAGAGATTTGAATTTTTTTATGGTTTTTATTTATTTTTGAGAGTCAGAGTGAGACAGCGTGAAAAGGGGAGGGTCAGAGGGAGAGGGAGACACAGAATCCTCAGGCAGGCTCCAGGCTCTGAGCTATCAGCACAGAGCCCGACGCAGGACTCGAACCCACAAACCGTGAGATCATGACCTGAACTGAAGTCGGACGCTTAACCGACGCTTAACCACCCAGGCACCCCTGGAAAGGGAGAGATTTGAAGAGGAACTGGGAAGGTACTAAAAAGGCTGAGAGACAGGAGGTGGGGCATCTGGTGGCACATTTCCAGAGGCCACATTAGGAGACTGCCCCCCAGAGACCGTCACAACCCCACTCCTCCCCCTTTATACTGCTTTAAAACACTCTTCTGCCACCTTTGTGATAGAACTGTATTTACCTCCATGCAAGTTCAACTGGGTTTACTCTGGGGAAGGCAAGAACGTACTCTTCCTAAAGGTGAGTGTTGAGTGGTGGGTGGTGGGTGGAACTAGCCCTCCCAGTATTGGACGATGAGGTGGAACAGACCACGGGCCAGCTCCTTCACAAGCAATCAACCAGAAGGATCTTCTCACCCCATGGAATAGCACAGAAGGCCCCTGCCGACCTGAAATGCACTGCACGGGGAGAGATTCTTCCCAATAAGCTATGGCCTCTGAGCAATTAGAAGACAAGCCAAGGGGTGGACTGTGAGACCATGCTCTGAAGATGAAAGGGTTAGTCAGACACCCAGGGGCCTGGGTGTCCACATTCAGAAAGCTTTCAGCTAAGCTCTGCTGTTCTCTCTGGCAGCTCCCAACCCTACTAGGAAGGTCTGCCCAGCTCCCAATCTGGCACCAGCCCTTGGGCAAACCACAAGAGGCTGGGATGACTTATGTCCTAAGCTGATCTGTGGCAGCCACTCAGTTGGCTCTTGCTTCCAAGGCAGAAATTCCTCCCCCAGTTCATTGGCACTGGTGTCTGCCAAGGGGTTGGGAAGGGGCATGCCCTGGCTTTCTGCAGGCCCCTGACTGGCATCTGAGGCCAAGCTCAGGCTTTGGTCAATGGAGCCGCTGATTTCACGGGACCTCAAGCTCAGTCCAAGACATTATCTGAGGTAGAGTATCTCCTTACTACTGGCCTTTCGGGCTGGAAATCTCCCATCAGGATCCTGATGGTGATGAGTGAGGTGATTCCAAGAGACTCACCTCACCTTGTCCTACACAGAGATAAGAACCCAGAAGACTAAATACCAATGCCTATGTCAGTCCTCAGTAAATGCTCAGAGTGTATGAATAACTGAGGAGAATGCATGGCTTCATATCAATAAATGGTAATGATCTGGGTGCCTAACTGCCTCCATCAGTTCAGCATCTGACTCTTGATTTCAGCTCAGACAATGATCTCACATTTCATGGGTTCAAGTCCCAAGTCGGGCTCCATGCTGATGGTGCAGAGGCTGTTTAGGATTCTCTCTCTGCCTCTCTCATTCTCTGTCTCAAAATAAATAAATAATTTTTTTAAAAATGGTAATGATCGGGGCGCCTGGGTGGCTTAGTCGGTTAAGCGTCCGACTTTCGCTTAGGTCATGATCTCGCGGTTCGTGGGTTCAGGCCCCGCGTCGGGCTCTGTGCTGACTGCCGGCTCAGAGCCTGGAGCCTGTTTCAGTCTGTCACTCCCTCTCTCTCTGACCCTCCCCTGCTCACGCTGTCTCGCTCGCTCTATCTCCTAGAAATAAATAAAACATTAAAAAAAAACTGGTAATGATCTACAGTGTTCCAGAACTATTTTCTGTGCTGTGGGGGCTACAAAAGTAGTTGTGGATACTGCCTAGGTGAAGAAACCAAGCTCCTGCAATAAGCGATGTTCGTTCAATAAACATTTACCTAGCACCTACTCTGGTTGCTGTGCTGGGATATCTGTGACCAAGAAGATGTGGCCCCTGCCTCCCCAGAGCTCACACTCTCATGAAAATAACAACAAAATGAAACAAGTAATTTACAATAAAGTGTAATGTGTTTTTCCAAGCGCTGTAAAATGCAAAAAGAAGGATGTTTCATTGGAACATTCTATTCAAGAAAAGACTGACGGGGGGAGACAGAAGGAAGGGAAGGGAAGACAGTGGCCATGTCACAAAGACTTGGAGCACATGCCATAGGTGGATAGGCTATCTCAGAAGCAGGTGCACACACTGGCAAGACCAGCGCCTCACATTCATATCTCAGCTCCATTACCTGCTATTGTTTGATCTTGGATACTTTTGCATTTGGAGCCTGAGTTTCATCCTCTGTGATAAGATGGTGATAATAATAGTACCTTCTCACAGGGTAGCTGGGAGAATTCGGTGAGTTAAGTAACACAAGGAAAGATCTTAGTGGAGGAAGTCTCAATATGCTCTAATATTGTTACTATTATCACAAGAGCTCAGCTGAGGCTGAATCCAAGTCATCCTGATGGAACAGTCAGGGGACTCGCTGGCAGGCGGTGTCTGGATAATCGAGGAGAAAGAACCAGCAACAGTTCTCTCATCATTGAGGAACAGGATGTTAACTGCAACAAGCCCCAAATTACATCAGAACACCTGGGCTTGACTCCTGGCTCGGACATTTCACAGCCGGATAACTCTGGAAAGTCACTTAAGGCTCCAAGCCTCAGTTTTCACATGTGAACAAAGGAGATATTACTGACTGCTCTGTGTGTCTCACAGGGTGGTGGTACAGCAGAGCAAGAAAAAGTGGGTGTGAAAGTCCTTTAGTCAGATTGCAAAGCGCTCCCGACCTGTGAATTATTATTATCCTGAGGATCTAGCTTAGGAAACTCGTTGTATATAATTTGGACTTAATCTCCAACACAGAAAAGAAGGTTTTAGGTTTTTTTTTCTTCCTTTATCTGCTTTTAAAGTTTCAAAAACTGTGTTTCTCAAACTTTTTCTTAAGGGAAAGAGATCAATTTAAATTTTTTTAATGTTTATTTTTGAGACACAGAAAAACAGAGGGTGAGTGGGGGAGGGGCAGAGAGGGAAGGAGACACAGAATCAGAAGCAGGCTTCAGGCTCTGAGCTGTCAGAACAGAGCCCAATGCGAGGTTCAGACTCATAAGTGGTGAGATCATGACCTGAGCTGAAGTCAGATGCTTAACCAACTGAGCCACCCAGGCACCCCTGTGTTTTTCAAACTTGGCTGTGTCTACAACTCACCCAGGGAGTTCAGTAAGTACAGAGTCTGATTCAGTCTAAGGTAAGTCCTGAGTGTCTGTATTTCAAACAAGCTCATGGGGGCTACTGCAGCTCCTGGTCCAAGGATCACACTTTGAGTCACAGGGTTCCCTGGAGGACCATGCAGGCAGAGTGGTCTCTTCCCTTTGTGTGAGCCGACAACATAATCTAAGGAAGAGGTGGGACCCTGTAAGTGCCCCAAATCTACAGCTATCAGGGCCCACCAGCCAGCCATCCTCTACTGAGAGCCACTCCATGGTGTTTGCTGAGTGTCAAGACCATTCTAAATAATTTTTTTTAATGTTTTATTTATTTTTAGGAGAGAGAGAGAGACAGTGTGAGCAGGGGAGGGACAGAGAGAGAGGGAGTCACAGGCTGAAACAGGCTCCAGCCTCTGAGCTGGCAGTCAGCACAGAGCCCGACGCGGGGCTCAAACCCACAAACCGCGAGATCATGACCTAAGCGAAAGTCGGACGCTTAACCGACTAAGCCACCCAGGCGCCCCAGGACCATTCTAAATGGTTGACGAATATTTACTCATTTAATCCCCATGAAATCTCTATGTGATAGGTACTCCTTTTGCCTCTATTTTACATGAAAGGAAACTAAGGCCCAGAGTGGTTAAACGCTCTTCCCAAGGTCACATAGCCTATAGTCTTTATACCTCCAACTCCAGAGTTGACCCCAGAGCACAAGGTAATAAAACACAGCGTGTTCTGTAACCAGCTGCCCCTCCAAATCACGGAGCAGAAGAGGCGCTGCTGATGTATCATCCACTCCTGAAGGCTGGGTAGAGCTGAGTCATTCAATCATAGTAGCCTAAAGAAACAGCCCCAGATCTGCCCCAGTTCCTGTCCTACCCAGCGTTGCTCTCCCTTCCATTCTGTGAGCTGCCCAGGATCTATCCAATAAACGCCTTCCTTCTGCATATCACGGGGCTTAAAAGCTTTGGCTCTGAAGCCAGACTGCCTGGCTTCAAATCCTGGCTTCACCACCTACTACCTCACTGCTCCAAGTCTCCATTTTCTCATCTATAGCTTGGGGCTAATAATAATACCGACCCAGGAGAGTGGCTGAGAGGATTAAAGGTGATCATGCATGGTGAGCACTTAGGGCAATGGCTCTTCCACAGCATGAGTTCCATACCTATTCCTGACATGATTATTAAGGCACGAGTAAGAACCAGCCCGCAGTCCCCATACTGTGAAATCAGCCTGTCACACCACAGCTCCCTGATCCCCTTCCTCAGAGGCTGTGAGAGCCACCCAGGGTGTGAGGCCTCAGCCAGTGTGAATGAGCTGGACTTCTGGCAGGAAGTTTCAGGCCACTCCACCTGCCAGCCACTTTTGACATCTCTTAGAAAAGGCAAAATGTGTCACACTTATGGGGGCCCTTTATTGCACATCAGGGAAGTGCTTTGCACAAATGTTTGAATCAACTTGTCATGACTCTGGCCCCAGGCCTGCTATGAGTCAGTCTTCCAGTCCCAACTCAGTGCCACCGAGATGGCCTGGGGACAAGGGTCTTCATCGCTGTCTGCTTCCCATCCCCTCCTCCCACTCCCACCTGCTGTCACCTGCCATCACCCTGAATCACCCAGGAAGCCAGGATGAAAGAGAGACATGCTGAGTGATGGGAAGGACAATTGCCAGGGAGCCACTCTGGCCCTCCAGGTTTTGTTAACGCTATTAAAAGATACTCCAAGTCATTACTGCAACATTATGGGGATTTAGCTGATTACAGCTAATCTCGGACTCCCTTTGTGTTTGTAATGGAGGGGAGATGCCTCATGCGAAAAATCCCATTTCGTGCCTTTCTTCTAAAATTTAGTTTAAGAAAAATAACTAGGGGCAAACTGTGATATTCAGCCATTGAAAATGAGTAAGATAAGGGTTTAGGGACAGAGCAAGCGAATCACGGAATAGAATTTTTTCAGTCAGGTAGACATGAGAAATGACAGGTACCCAGGATAAGTTAAGGAGTAAAGAATATTGAATCCCTTGATGAAGAAATGTCCCCTTTTGATTCTCTTTTATGCCTTTCTATTCCATCAGTGAGACGCTCTCCTTTAGAACTTTAACACCCTCTGACTCGAGGTACTCTCCCTTTTTTTGACAAAGAGAGAGCCAGTCCTCACTGACAGGCAACACAGCACAACATACCCATGGTTAAAATCCCAGCTAAGGCACACACTGATTTTGGGTCCATGGACGAGTTACTCAAACTCTCTGTGGCTCAGTTTCTTCATCTGTCAAGTGGGGGTAATGACAGTCCCCACTTTATAGAGATACCATGAAGATTGAATGAGTAACTTCATAGGAAACAGGCTTGGCCCAGAGCATTTGGCTGATGCCAGCTTGCATTACTTGGCAGCTTATGATATCTGACTGAAATGTAATAGCTTTGTTCTCATTGTGCTTATTTTTAAGGTTCTCTTTTACTTGGGAGACACAATTTGGTTTGACATTTTTTTTAATTTTTTTCTTTTTCTTTTTAAATATTTTTATTTGTTTCTGGGAGAGAGAGAGAGACAGCATGAACAGGGGAGGGTCAGAGAGAGAGGGAGACACAGACTCTGAAATAGGCTCCAGGCTCTGAGCTGGTAGTCAGCACAGAGCCCGAGGCCGGACTTGACCCCACGAACCATGAGATCATGACCTAAGCGAAAGTCGGACGCTTAACCGACTAAGCCACCCAGGCGTCCCTAAAATTTTTTCTTAAATAGTTTGCTGTCAAGTTGGTTTCCATATCCCAACAAGTGCCCTCTCCATGCCCATCACCCCCCTTCCCCTCTCCCCTACCCGCATCAGCCCTCAGATTGTTCTCAGCATTCAAGAGTCTCTCATGGTTTGCCTCCCTCCTTCTCCCCCACTATTTTTCCCCTTCTTCTCCTCCATGGTCCTCCGTTAAGTTCCTCCTAATCCTCCTATATGTGCAAACATATGATATCTGTCCTTCTCTGCCTGACTTATTTCGCTCAGCATAACACCCTCAAGGTCCATCCATGCTGCTACACATGGCCAGATTTCATTCTTTCTCATTGCCATGCAGTATTCCATTGTATAGATAAACCACATCTTCTTGATCCATTCATCAGTTGATGGACATTTAGACTCTTTCCATGTTTTGGCTATTGTTGAGAGTGCTGCTATGAACATTGGGGTACATGTGCTCCTATGCCTCAGCATTTCTGTATCCCTCGGGTAAATTCCTAGCAGTGCTATTGCTGGGTCCTAGGGGAGTTCTATTGTTAATTTTTTGAGGAACCTCCACACTGTTTTCCAGAGGGGCTGCACCAGTTGACATTCCCACCAACAGTGTAGGAGGGTGCCCATTTCTCCACATCCTCGCCAGCATCTAGAGTCCTCTGATTTGCTCATTTTAGCCACCCTGACCGGTGTGAGGTGGTATCTCAGTGTGGTTTTGATTTGTATTTCCCTGATGAGGAGGGATGCTGAGCATTATTTCATGTGTCTGTTGGCCATCTGGATGTCCTCTTTGGAGAAGTGTCTGTTCATATCTTCTGCCCATGTCTTCACTGGATTATTTGTTTTTCGGGTGTGGAGTTTGGTGAGTTCCTTATAGATTTTGGATACTAGCCCTTTACCTGATAGGTCATTTGCAACCATCTTTTCCCATTCCGTCGGTTGCCTATTAGTTTTATGGATTGTTTCCTTTGCCGGGCAGAAGCTTTCAATCTTGATGAGGTCCCAATAGTTCATTTTTGCTCTTGATTCCCTTGCCTTTGGGGATGTGTCAAGGAAGAAATTGCTGCGGTTGAGGTCAAGGAGGTTGTTTCCTGCTTTCTCCTCTAGGGTTTTGATGGTTTCCTGTCTCACATTCAAGTCCTTTATCCATTTTGAGTTTATTTTTGTGTATGGTGTGAGAAAATGATCTAGTTTCATTCTTCTGCATATTGCTGTCCAGTTCTCCCAGCACCATCTGTTAAAGAGGCTGTCTTTTGTCCGTTGAATACTCTTTCCCGCTTTGCCAAAGATTAATTGGCCACACATTTTTGGGTCCAATTCTGAGTTCTCTATTCTATCCCAAAATTGGAACCACAAAAGATCCCAAATAGCCAAAGTAATATTGAAGAAGAAAACCAAAATGGGAGGCATCACCATCCCAGACTTTAGCCTCTACTACAAAGCTGTAATCATCAAGACAGTATAGTATTGACACAAAAACAGACACATAGACCAATGGTTTTTTGATCCAATGCCATTTTTAATAGCAATAGAAAGCGTATTTGTAGAAGAGATGTACCTAATAGTCAGCCAAAAATAGTATACCAACAGTAAAACAGACATATGAGGCTGTGAGACAATCATGGAAAGTGATACTTGAGCGATTGAATTTTGGGAAGGCTGATCCAGTCGAATATATTCATTTTAGAGGTGAAGATTTGAAGCCAGGAGGAAAAGTGACTTGCTAGCAAAGTAGCAGCAGAATCCAAGACCCTAACTCCCAGCCAAGTATTTTACTCAGCGCACTACTTTTAGGTCATTAAGTTGATAGTATCTTATGAAAGAAAAAACTAAAAGGGACAAATTAAAAGGGAGCCCTGGAACTGGGGCCATTATTATGGAAAACCTCAGCTCTGGTGAGCCACTTTGCTCAAACAAACAAACAAACAAACAAATAAACAGAACTAATATAATTTTCAGAGTTTTCAAAGAATTCAGGCAGGATGTAAAAACAACTCAGAATCCAGGATACTATTTTCATTGGATCATGTGTAATAAGTTATGTCTTTGGGTTCCTTTCTTTTTTTTTTTCCCTCATAAAAACATATTCCGTCTAAGGTAGAAAATACCATAATCATTTTTCTTCTATAAAAGCAGAAAGGGCAGGCCAGGGAGCAATTGTGTCACTGGTGAACAAAGGCTGAATTTACATGGTCTAGTGTAACTGCAGCATAACAAGGTTACATCACAAGGGGAAAGTCAGTCCAGTGGCAATTGGAGAGCAAAACACAAACTGCTTCCCAGCCCTAGTCTGAGTGGTTACTGGCTCTCAAACTGAACAGTGAACTCTCAACCCTCTTTATCCTTCTCTTCAGTAGGTGGGACTTGGGGGCTGGAGTCTTTTAATTTCCAGCTTTCTTTGACACTGATTACATGCCAAAGCTCTAGGGACCAGGGAATGGGCTTCATTCTATCAGTTGAACTGAATAACCCCCGCCACCCGCACCGATTGCAATGAGCAACATTACTGAAAGTCTCCACCTCTGAAAAGATACTTCCTTCACTTTAGGAAGATCAAACCTACATCTTATGAATAGAATCTGGCGCAAAGATGAGGAGTTTGTGGTAACCAGAGAAAGGAATCTCCCAAGAGTACCTTATCCAATGAATGCAAGTGTCCTCCAGGCATATTGCCTACCCATTACTCTGCCAAGATCACCTGGCAAACATCTTCAGGGATCAGGGAGGTCATAGAAGTGACAGAAGCAGGCCCTCTGGGGACAAGGGAGACCTGAAAAAGATGTCCTTTTCCAAAAGAACACAGCAACTCAACTCCCATCACCTGTTGCTCTCTGATGAGGTCCCAGTATTGCCAGACCTTTTCAACATTAAAGAGAAGCCAGGAATCTAGATTTTTATGAAGTATTTTCTGATTTTTAAGTGTCGATGACTAATTTGCTTTTTTCTAACTCAGTGTAGGCTCAACACAAGCATCTGAGCAGCAGATCTAGCCTGCCAGTACCCTTGCTCTGTGTCCTTTCCTTTAGGCAGCCTCTTTCCTTCCTGAGCTCCAAGCACAAAGCATGAGGAATGACTCCACAGGCCACACTCCAGCCAGGCCCTCACCAGTGCTCTAGATCTGCATTTCTCAGCTCAGGACCTCCTCCTGTGTTTTTGTTGGTTTGTCTGGTTTGGACGAACATTTAAGGCATGGATGAAGAAGGCTATTAAGGAAAGAGAAAAAAAGATTACAATCAGTGGCATCCAACATGGCAGAGGTCAAGATGGTCTTTTGTTCTTCCTTATAGTCCCAATCCTGAACACACTATGTGGTACACAGTAGGTGCTTAATAAATGTTAATGACTGGATGATAAAGTGAAAGGATGAACTAGAAGAAAATGGAGTCATTGTGTTGTCCTCAAGGAATAATGACCAGGGTCCAAAGCAGAAGTTACTGACCCCTATAATGTAATCAGGGATGAAAACAATGGAGTTTATGAAGTCAGAAGTTAGACTAGGGGAGAAAAGAAAGATAGAAGATTTTAAATCCCATAGCCTGAGTCAAAAGTGAGGTACATCATTTGACACATAAAGCCTGGATTTGAATCATTGCTCTGCTAATTAGTAGCCATGCAATTTGGAGAAGTCATGGAACCCACTGGGCCTTGGTTTCTACATCTAGACATGGGGGCCAAGATTATGTAGCTCCTAAAGGTCACCTGGGGATCAAATGTAATAATGGATTTTTAAATGTTTTTGGGAACTGAAAAATACCCTAGACATGGGAGAAGGGGACAGAAGAGTCAAGTCACGTAGAGGATGATGAGTCAGAAGGACAGTGCAGAGCCAACATGTTTCTTGGGCTGTCTGCCTCATTTAACGTGTCAAGACGGCTGTTGGCTTAGCTCTTGGCTTGAGTCATCCTGATTAACAGGTGCCTGGCCAGCCAGGAGTTTGACTACAAGCTGATTGGATGACTGAGTGGGGAGGAGCTCCTGAACTTGGCTAAGGACTGGGAAAAGCTAAGACGGCAGCCAAAAGAGAAAGCAACCTTCCCTGTCCAGCCCAAGGACGACTGGGTCATCTATGAAACTCATCCTACGGTCTGTCTCCCAGGGTACACGTGTAACAATTCTTACAGGGTCTAAATGTTGATGAAGAGGGCACTCCAACAAACAAGTTCATTCAGGGTGTGAATCATTTACATTCATAACATGCAAGTTTACACAGATTCATTAACAAATTTACATCTGGCAACCACTTCTAAACAGTTACAGTAACTGTGGTTTTCAGAAGCGAGCAAGGTAATGAAATAGAGCAGCCATCCTTAAGCCTGCTGAGAATCTCTCCTTGACCCCAATGACTGGAAGCTAGAAAAATGGTTAAGACTATGAGCGCTGGAGACAGAAGGACCTGGTTCAGATCCTAGTATGATCACATTGGGCTACTTACTTATCTCTGACTCTCAGTTTCCCCTGGGGTAAAATGGGAATGACAATAGTGGCTATTTTTGAGAGACTTTGTTAGGTTTAAAGGAGGTGATCTTTTCAAGGGGCTGAGCACAGTGGTTCTCTCAGGAAGAGCAGTCCAACAATAGTAGACCACATATTTACTTGGACAGCCAGACTGTTAAAGGTGGAAGCACCATTTAATTAAGACTTAAGGACAGAGGGTTTTTTCCTTGGAGCAGAGGGTATTCTGCAAGTACATAAGAAACTCTTTGGGGGAGACAAAAGGATCCCCAATTACTAAGGCTCTAGGCCACCCAAGAGCTCTTCAACTAGAATAGCCCCCACTTTGATCTAATTTTGTATATTGGAGCTCCATGTGGGATTTTGCTGGATGAAAAGTTTTTCCTACTGAAAGTAATTCAACCTCTTCATTATACAAAGAGAAAAGCTGATACCCAGAGAAAAATGACTTGCCCAAAGATACTTGTGACTATGTAATAGACACAGGACTCGCTTCTATGTCTCCAACAGTTTGTTAAGTATAAATAACAGTCTGGATTATTAGTTCTTAGATAATTAATATCCCCAATGCAACTATTCTATCCTTAATCAGACCAAAGTTACACTTTGTCAAATATGCTTCTTTTCCTTTGAGACATGGGCTAAAATGATATTATTTCACATCCCAAGAGAAGAGGAGTCCCACTTAGGTGTACATACCTTGTGCATGTGGTCTGCAATGCAACGCAATGACCTTTTCCCTCAGTTGGTTTGCTTTGGCTTTTATTTCCAAACAGGTGAAAGAGCAAACCAAGCCAAATTAAAAAGAGACAGCAAAGAAATAAGGAGGAAGTGAGAAAGGGGAAAGATAGAATCCCAAATTAGAAGATTTCTGGACATGTACGGTGTCTAGCCTCCAGGAACACTGTTAAACTATCGACATTCCGTCCTCATGTGCATCCGCAGAGCTAACAGCCGACTGAGTGTTTGTCCGAGCCAGGCCCTGTGCCAAATGCTTTCCACACACTTTCTCATTTGAATCTCCCAAGAACCCTATGAGGTATTGTTATTCCCATTATAGAGACAAGGAAAGAAGTACAGAAAGAATTAAGTAAACAGCAAAAGATCACAAGACAGGGGCAGAGTCCAAATTAGAATTCACATCAGTGCAACTCCAAAGCTCTTGCTCTTAACCATGGTATAAAGTAAATTCACCCTACAGCTACATGAAACTTACACAAATTCAACTAGATATGTTCAAACAAGCAAGGAAGAAAAACAACCAGGGAGAAACCATCTAATAGTACAGATGGTTTCAGCTGTCTTGCTCACCACTGACCATGGACTCCAAGATGAAGGTCGGATAGATGTGTCCTGACGGTCGGCTCACTGCCAGCTTTTGTAACATCATCACTACTGCATACTAGAGTGACTCTAGATACACATTTTCATTTCATCCAAAAGTAAGCCAGCCATGACATCTGAGGCACCAAGAAGCAGAAGCGGGCTAGCCAAATACCTGGAGGAAAATGATTGTGTTCTGACTCCTTCAAACTCCACCAAGGGCAACTCCTTCCAAGAGATGTTCAAGGGGAATTTCTACCACACCCCATTTTTCTCCTTGTGTGCTCATCTTAGGACCCAGTTCCCTCAGACGTTATGCCTCCTGTCACTAGACCAACTGAAAGCCTGATGGAAGACAGGAGCTTCTGGTCCCCACTATCCCACCAACCTGGAGGGAGATGCCTCCTCACTGTCGGCCAAAGTTTAGAGTAAGTTCATCACTGAGGAGCCACATGATGAAGAAAGCTGGACTTGGTATTTGGGGCTAGTCTCTGAAGATGGCAGGAACTGAGTTAAACCAGTTTGAGCTGTACAAGGGGACTGTCTAGAGCCTCTGAGATCCCAGGCCTCGCACCATGGACACCCACCAACCCCACCTCCCAGGAACTCCATACTGCTTGGCAGCTGGGCTGGGCCTCTCTTAGCTCCACGGGGAAGTGAAAGGAGACAGCTTCTTGGCCTGGAGGCACTGTTGTAGCTGGGACTCAGACTTTGGCCTGAGGAAAGAAGACAGGCTGCAGGGCCCTTCTCCATCCACATTAGCCCCTTCACTGTTCCAGCAACTAACTGCTAACTCATAATCCCTCTGAAAGAAGAGGTGAGAGAGCCAAGAAAAGGAAAGAGATCCTTTCCAGCCAACTGGGATCTGAGCTGTTGAATCCAGAAGTTTATTTTATTAAAAATAAAAAGGGAAAGGAAAAAAAACTTTGACCAAGGATGATTATAGGGAGTCTGTGCCGCCTGGTGAAAGATGAGGACTTCCTCGTTTGTCTTCATCATGCCAAACAACCAGCATTTTGGCTTTGTTTTCTTTAAACAAGCTGGCCCATTTTATTTAAACAAATAGATCAATTGTTTGAGTGTCAGGCAACGGAGCCTTCATATTCTCCTGCAACTTAACAAAGTTTCTCACATAACAGTTTTGCACTCCTGCCTGGGCTGATGAAACATACAACTTAATCATTCAGCACCACCAGCCAAGGTGATTGTTGAAGGAGAGAGTCAAACATAACAGCCATGTGTAATGAAGGTCCAAGCCCCGGCAGAGCTCAAGGGGAAACAATGCCCTTTGGAGCTGGCCCTTTTAAGAGGCTCCATCCTCTCCCAGGGGAGTTTCACTTGCAAATACCAAGAGGACCTAGAAGACAATTCTAGACCATTCTACTGCTGACACTGTACTTTGTTGTTGTTTTGTATTTGTTTGTCTCTTTTTATTTACTTTGAGAGAGAGAGAGAGAGCAAGCAGGGAAGGGGCAAAGAGAGAGGGAGACAGAATCCCAAGCAAGGTCCCCACAGTCAGCTCAGAGCCTGATAAGGGTCTTGAATTCATGAACTGTGAGATCATGATCTGAGCTGAAATCAAGAGTCAGACGCTTAACTGACTGAGTCACCCAGGCTTCCCGACACCCAGGCTTCAGTTCCCTGGCTCTGCACTTTGTAACACAACACACAATACCCTCTCATTTATATGGTCTGCCTGCTGGAGAGGATCCCCTACTCTTAATCAGATGTACTCTGCAGGCCAGTCTTCTGAAGGAACCAAACCCCTCTCTGTCTCCAAAGTCTAAGGGAGGTATGCATTTGCTACTGGTACACATATTCTTTACTCTTAGAAAGCAGTATGTGTATGTTTGCATGTATGTATGTGTGGACACACACACATATATGGTTAATATTAATAATAATGTTATATCTAGCTCTCATATGTGAATTGTAATACAACCTACCCATCATCCCTCATTACCTTGTTTTGATGCTTAAGCTAGTTCATGGGTAAGTCTTTTCTTCTCTTACCAGGCTAGGAATATCTCTTGTCTTTCTAAATCTAGAAAATTCCAGTGGATCTTAAAGGAGAGGTCTTAAAGTTTTTTTTTCCCATCCAATGTTTTGCTCCCTGTCACAGAGCCCAGTATGGGACCAGTTCATAGTTGGTACTCAGTAAATATCTGGCAACTTAATCAGGAAGTTGGTTAAAGGCTGATGGGGGCTTACCCTGGTTCAAAGGCAGCTTCAGGTCCCTGGCTCTGCTTCCTTGGCTATACTAGATCCACAGGGACCATCATTATTATCTAACACACACACACACACACACACACACACACACACACACACACACACACACACCACAATTGAAAGCTTCACAAAGACAGGTTGGAATACCCCCTTTCCCATGGCAGACCTTGAATCAAGGACTCAAGAGCAGTGGTCCATTTGGGAAGTATTTCCAGGAAGCACCCACAGGGGATTGAGAGAGTAAGATGGAAGGGAAAGCAGCCAAAAGAAGATGTGTTAACGAGCAACTGAGTCATATTCCCAACGGGGACCTCTGGGAAAAGATGGAGAGCATGCCTCAGAGTCGCCCCCACCCAGGGCGTATTTTGTACCAACTCCCATCTGTGAACTGAAGACTACTCCTGCACTATCAATCCCCACACTGTGCTGCTCACAGGCTGAGTGTGCAGCTACAGCCGAAGAAAGCCCTGAGGCAGAGTCACAGGTACACGCACAATAAGAAGAGAAGCTGGTGAGCAAGGGAAGGATGAACCTTGGCAGGTAGGAACGGGGTACTGATGGCGGCTGGTACAAGTGGATCCCCCCCGCCCCAGTGCCTGTAGGAGTGCCTGGCACACAACTCGTGCTCAAAAACAAAATTGCACAAATGAATGCATTTATTCTATTGGTCTTATGAATTTTTTTTCAAAGAGAACATTTTCTTCAAAGGAAACCTTATGAGCAAAGTTCAGGATGTAAAAGATTAAAGAGGAGTTCTTGGTTTAAGGACCAAATCCCCATCAACTCCTCCACCATACACAGACAAGTGGGAAGAATGCAGCACAAGATGGAAAGCCCTAATTTAATTTATCCTCATTTTACAAATGGGACCATTGAGGTGCCACATACTCTGGTGACCCCACAAGTTAGTGCTGGGAGCCAAAGGCAGCCCAGAAAAGTTGGTCAAAGGGGGTGGGCACCACCCTGAGCATTGGCTGGTCTCAGCAGGACCCTCCTCTGAAGCACCTAGGAAGCTCTTGCTGAGGGCTGGTATGCTCTTCCCACAAGCCTGGGGATGAGGAAAGGGGAATGATCTGTTGCCAAGTCATGACACCTAGATAGTCTCCAAGAGCATGGTGATTAAGTCAGCTGTCATTCACATCCCCTCACTCCAGACCAAATGTTAGCAAATAAGGGGGTGTCAGCACTTTGCGTCATTGCCGTTGTCAAATCTGCTTTCCTCCGCTACCAGGAAAACTCACCTTGGACAGGCAGACCCTACACCCCTGTGCAAAATTTGGTCCCCTCCTCTCTGAGAAGAGGTGCCAAGTAAACACCTCTTGAGCGAGTGGCCAGGAACAAAAATCCTGAAGAACTTAACAACGCAAGTTTGTGCTATAAAGCCAAATTTGAGGCCACTAAACTGGAGTGAACTCAGTCTGGACAGAGAAAAAGAAATTAAGATGTGGAAGGAAAGAATTTGTCATTGTCTTCCAGGAGTTTTTGAATCTCCTGTGGCAGTTTAGATTCATGCAAGGCACCCACTCCTCTGAGTCTAGGTCTCTCAGTGCCAACACTAAAAACTCCTGGTTCAGCCACCTGCCTTCCAGTCTTCACATCAGCCTGCAAACCAGGTGGACAGCCAAAGCCAAGTACCAGATTTATGAATGCCAGTAGGAAATCCCTCTTCTTTAGTCTCTCGAGCACTCAGGCTTTCCTTCTTCTGGAAGGAACATTTCAGTATGAACCCTATCTCAGTCTATTCTCCAAAGAGGAAAATCCAATGGATCATTCCAAACAGGGAAACTTGCCTAAACTCCTCACTTTCACGCAGAAAACTCTGAGGACCAAAGAAGAAGCCTAACATCCCAGAGCTATTTAATAGAACATCTGCAACTAAAATACCAGTTTTTTCTAACTCCTAGTCCAGGTCTCGATTTTCTATACTAATTTGGAAGGCAATCGACATTTTTCCTTTAGCCCTGCTTTTCCTTTTCTTTTCTCTTCAATTGACTGATTGATTGGTTGATATATAGCTCTGGCCTGGTCCATAAACTCTCATCAAATATTTGTTGTTTAAAGGATTGTATGAATATATGAATGAATCTCCCCTTTGAAGGAAAGCTTGGGACTTGATTTAAATGCCCAATTTTGGACCTTCAGACATCTTCCAAATGGTGCAAACAAGCATCTTGGGCGAACCACATTCCTGAGAGAAGCTGAGATTGCTGGATGGAAGTACGATATGGTTCAAAGTTCCAAATTAGAGGGGTGATGGAGAATAGGCGGTATTTGGCAGCCATCAAGACCACTGCAGCAGCACCTCCAGGAAGGGTTCTCAGATCCCCGTCCCCTGCCCTCTACCAGTGGCCCCAAGTAGGGAGTCCATTAAGAGCTTGCCTCATGTTTCAAGGTTGAAATTATTTCCAGTGCTAAAACTCTGTAATTCAGTACACCAATTGACTAAAAATTAGGAGATCTCTACTATTGTCTATGATTATGTCTACACCCTGAAAACACTTAGCCTGATAAGGTGATTTAGAAAAAAGAGATTCTTTTGATTCAAAACAGCCACAGTGATTCTACCTAAGAGAAGTCTCCAGATATCCGTCCATCTCCGTTGCAGCCTGAGCTTGCCTTTCTTTGGCTCTAGCTACTTATCATTAGCACTAGAGCATTGCAAAGCAAGCAGTAGGCTTTATCTTTGTTTATTTAAATTTTGCTGTTTACTAGCCATTCTTTTCTTTTCAATAAAGCAGGCTCACTGTAAACCCACCTTTTTTTCAAACAATACAGACACTACCCATGAAGAAAATAAAAAATCACTGCCAATATTTTTATGAGCATCCTTCCTTTCACATCTTTGACTTCGCCTTCCAATATTTTCATCTCATCCTGGTGTTTCCAGTCTCCCAGAACTACCTTCCTCTGAGTACTGTGGACTGAGCCCTTTATATTACTTCATTTAATATTTACAACCCCCTCAACATGGCAATTATTATCCCCATTTTACAGATTAGAAACTGAGGCTCAGAGAGATTGTGATCTGCCCAAGGGCACACAGCTAATAAGCAAAAGAGCTAGTTTCAAACCCAAGTTTACCTCATTCCAAAAATCAAGACTAAAAATATAAAGTGACCATTTTTATACCTTTGCTATGTACCAGACACTGTGCTAATTGCCTTATGTATACAGTATCTCAGACCTTTATAGCAAATTGATAAAGTAGACTTTATTCTGTTGCTGGGAAATCTAAGGCATAGAGGGGTTAAAAGACTTGCCCAGAATCGCACAGCTGGTAAGAGGCAGAGCCAAAAAACAAATTTAAGATTTTTGCCTCCAAAGTCCATGTTCTTAACCGGGAAACTGCATGGAACTTTCTTTTTTTCTTTCTTTTCTTTTTTAATGTTTTATTTATTTCTAGGAGACAGAGAGAGAGACAGTGTGAGCAGGGGAGAGTCAGAGAGAGAGGGAGTCACAGACTGAAACAGGCTCCAAGCTCTGAGATGGCAGTCAGCACAGAGCCCGACGCGGGGCTGGAACCGAAGAACCGTGAGATAATGACCTAAGGGAAAGTTGGACGCTTAACCAACTAAGCCACCCAGGTGCCTCAGCATGGAACTTTCAAAGCCACCGATTGAGACAAATTTACACATGTATGGAGTCAGACTCTACACACTGTTTTCTGTGACTTGTTTGTTTTTCTCATAGGTAAGGGTTGTGGGATTTCAATCCTTGTCTTTAAACTTGAAATGTCATGACCCAGTCCTGAAGCCAACAGTCAGCCTCAACAACCCACCAACCCACCAACCCTCCGTGGCTCTCATACTCAACCACAGCCTTCACCGTGGCAGCTCACCCCAACGACATTGCCCTCAGTCACTCCCCAACCCTCTATGCTGGTCTCATCTTCAGGCTGTCCTTTTACACTTACCCCTTAAACCAGGAACTACATAAGGGCCCACTGACCCAAACCTCTGGATTCAAACAAGCCCTCCTCCCATGATGTGGCTATTTCTCTTCCCCATCCCACCTGCTATCCGGTTCTCAAACTCTGGACAGCAGCCCTTGCCGTGCGAGCACTTGTCACCTTCCCTAGATCGGCTCTGCCTCAGTAAACAAAGTCAGCAGCAGACAGTCCATCAGATAACCTCCAAACTCCCTGCGGTTGAAAAATAACATTCAATGTTAACACATCCACTTAAATAAGGAGATGAGAGTTTCTCAGTAAATTCACACGAACTACTCTACCCTGAGGTAGAATTCTGTCCATCTCTCTGCTTGAGGCACTATAGCTGTGTGGCTTTGGATATGTCACTTCAGCTCTCTATCAGAAGTTTCTTTATCTGTCAAACAACAGGTAGAAACAGATGGTCCCAGTCCCCTGTAAACTCTGAAATACTATTATCCTATGATTTTTGAAATGACAGGTCTGGTAGATATTACTCTCAATGGTGTTTTTGTCCAGTTACTAACCAAACTAATGAGGCCATTTGTGCAATCTAACTGCAAAGTTCACTTTGGGGGAGAAGGGAAGATTCAGGGTCATTGGACATTCCGAGATGTCGCTGGGGCCAAATTATGTTGATGGTCGTGTGTGGGCAATGGTGAAACAAAATCAGACGGATCCTCACATAAATGGGGTGCACTTTGGCATGAAGAGGCACTTTTGATGAGCAGGAGACTGTTATCTGACTGAAGCCAAGATAAAATCTACTTTTTGAAAATGTTTTGTTTTGTTTTGTGTTTTAAATTTGGCTCAATCACTTGTTTTTCTCCGTTCCTTATGTAATCTTGTGGGACGCGGCGTCAGAAAGTCATAAATCATTCATGGTGCTCTGGGAAAAAAAAATCACTTGTGCAAAGCAGTTGCAACTTAAAATGAGAGAATTTTTTGCATGAAACCCAAAGAAAAACGTAACTCATATGGTTCGTAGCCCATGCTGCTTACTAATCCCACAATTGCTATTGGGCGTGGTCACTTGTTTCTGGTCTCTTATTGCTCTTCATTTTGAATAGAGACTAATGTAAAGATATAGCTTGTCACAATTGTACTGCATTTTTCCAGGAGTCGTAGAAAAGATGCTGTAGTTGTGGCCTTTGTGGGGACAATTGAAGCTGGCAGATTTTATTCCCTGCTTAAAGTCAAGCAAACCCTTTGTCCACAAGTCCCTTTTTCAATATGCCAGTCACTGTTGTCCATAATTCTTATGGGTTAATTAAATTCCCTTTGTAGGAGCGCCTGGGTGGCTTAGTCGGTTAAGCGTCCGACTTTCGCTCAGGTCATGATCTCGCGGTTCGTGGGTTCGAGCCCCGCGTCGGGCTCTGTGCTGACTGCCAGCTCAGAGCCTGGAGCCTGTTTCAGTCTGTGTCTCCCTCTCTCTCTGACCCTCCCCTGTTCACGCTGTCTCTCTCTCCTAGAAATAAAAAAAAAATTAAAAAAAAAAATAATAAATTCCCTTTGTAAAATATAACACTCTTTTCCAAAACCCACATTAAAAACAACAACAACAAGGATTCCCTACCAGCTAATTCGCAAATATTAATGCCTTAAAGCTTAACTTTATAATTTCTAATATGGCAGCTAGATACGATGAAGTTTCTAATAAGCAAGCAAATTTGGTTTTTTTTTTTAAACTTCTTTCATACTCATTAACTCATTCAAGCTTCACAGAAGTAGCAAGAACAGGTATGCATTCATTCATTAATTCAGTCCTACAACAAATTTTATTGACTGCCAAGCACTATGCTAAGGTGCTAAAGATACAGACAAGATAACGCCCCCTGCCCTCAAAGCAGTCACAGTATATGTGGTGACAGACATGTAAAAATCATCAAAGGGAGACAAACCAAAATGAATACGACCCTTAAAAGTGAAATGCTTTGCCCTAAATCGAAGAGCTGGAAAGTTCTAGAACAGAAATTTCCTCCTAGGTCTCCCAAGGCTAAGGTACAGCTCACTCACAGAGAAATCCTATAGCTTCTTGTAAATGGACACGTTTTGACGGGATGAAGTGAAGGAAGAAAGCTCCCAAACTGAGGTCCTGCCTCTTAGAAGAATAATCTGAGTTAATTACCTTAGGAATGAGCAAAACTGAGAAAAAAGTCTCTGCAGAACAAGTGAGGAAAGCATTCCTTTGGTCAAGGTCACAATTTCTCCCAATCAGCCCTGAGATGGTGTCGAACCTAGCACAGTGTCTGGCATTGGGTTAGTCCTCAAAACATGTCTATTTATTCTCTGTTCAATTGAATGCAAACCAGTCATATAACCTCTGTGGCTATGTTACCAAATGACAGGCAGTTGCTCCTCCTCCCCCACCAAACTCTTGAGATCTCAGTAACATTGCCTCGAACCCTCCGTTGCATAGCATGAGAAAGCCTTCCTCGATATCTTGGCTTTTTCCTGGTGTTAAGAATCTCACCATTTGATTCTGTTACCATCCTACCAGCGTGTCCCAAGGCACAGTCTTTTCCCCATTTTCAAAGAGAAATCTATTTGTGCCAACCATTTGCTAATTCTTTTCAAGAATCTACTGAAGATGAGACTGTTCTGGAGAGTAGTTATATCATGCACAATCCAACATAGCTGATTCACCATCTTTCTGGATCTACCACTCCCTCTCTCGCCTTGTCTCATATTTTCCTCTTCCTTTCCAGAGCAACAAACTCTTTCTCCTTGCTCAAGTACAGCTATACTGTACACCCAGCACGTTAGTTTCTATTGTAAGTGGACCTATCAAGGGTTTCTTTCCCCCCACCAAGGTGAATATCTCCTTAGAAAGAATTCTCAGACCAACTGCTAAAATAACAAAAATGTTCTACCTCTCATTTCACCCAAAACTAAAATCGAAGATGTAGACCATTGCCCACTGTTTTTGATATTTCCTGTGATCACATGACGAAAGGTGGCAGAGAGTTCCTATCATAATCTAGCTCCTCAGTGCTCTCCTGACTCAGCCTGAGGACTGCTTTTACCCCAGTCCAATGTCCAGCATACCCACCTGCCTTTGATTTTCTGGCACCACATGCTCTCCATACTCTGAAAGCGGCACAATATTTTCTAGGTCTGTGGCAATAAGCAAAAGAAAAAAATTATTAAACACATACTGTGTACAAAATACTTTGCCACGGACTGGGGAGAATAAAGAATCATGGCCTCCACGTGTAGCAACATGGATGGACCTTGAAGGTATTATGCTGAGCAAAATAAGTCAGGCAGACAAGGACAAATACCATATGTTTGCACGTATAGGAGGATTAGGAGGAACTTATCGGAGGACCATGGGGGAGAAGAAGGGAGAAAATAGTGGGGGATAGGGAGAGAGGCACACCATGAGAGACTCTTGAATGTTGAGAACAAACTAAGGACTGATGGGTGTCGGGGGGGCGGGGGGAGATGGGTATGGAGGAGGACACTTGTAGGGATGAGCACTGGGTGTTATACGGAAACCAACTTGACAATAAACTATTTGTAAAAAAAAATTTAATTTAATTTAAAAAAAAGGAATCATGGCCTCTGCCCTCAAAGAACTCATAAGCTGAGCTCTGGCACAAACTTACCATGTATTCTTGGGAAATTGTCAACTTCTAAGGTTCCATTTCTTCATCTATAAAATGATGATATTATACTGCCTAACTGCAAAAAGTAAATAAGACAACACACACATATATACATATATGTACACATACATATACACATACACAAACACAAGACAAAACATACAAAGTGCTTGGTTTGACACATGACCAGCAATAATAATAAATGGAGGGCAAAAACATAAATCAATACTGATTGCTAAATGAAACAAGAAAACTTAAATAATATAAGGTATATTTTGATAAGTTTTATAGAAAAGATATCAAGTGCCAGGGAGGTATATGGGAGGGAAAGTCTCATTCTAGCTGGAAGGATTGAGAAAGACTATTCAGAGTAGACAGAACTCAAGTTGAGAGTGCAGATGAGCAGGATTTGGACAAAAGGTCTTGAGGAGTTTCCACAAGAAGTTGATAATCAGTGTTGAAGAGTTGTATATTTCTGGTAGTATTTTCGTCTTGAAGGATAATGATGTTGGCTTCTACCAGTTTAGGTGAGAAGCTTTGTGGCTATCTTTAGAAATGATTTCGTTTATAGAACTCTTCAAAGCTTTATGGTTAAACCTCTACCTGACCCCTGGGCAGTCTATGGGTAGCATAGAACTATGAGACTGAAAGATTATGTAAACCAGTACTCATTAGATGTCTCAACTGTTATGGTACAATATTCTTGTCCAAAAGTCATCTAATTATCTGTTTGCACACTTCCAATGACAGGAAGTTCATACCAATACAATTTTGGCCACCATTAACCTATTGAAAAGAACCATAGGTAAGGAAACCCAGCAGGTATATGGGGATCATGATAAGGACATAGTCTCCAGAAAGTACTCACTTTAGAAGGAATCTTAATTTTATTCCTAATTTCACCCTAAGCAAGCCACTCAATTTTTCTGGGCCTCAGAGTACCTCTCACACTGCTTATAGCTTTAATGTCCTAAAACATCTGATCAAAAAAGTAATGCAGGTAAAACATACTGTAGAGAAAATCAGCTGATGTCAAACATGCAGAACTATTTTTGAGACTTTTCAACTATAAAATAAAGGGAATTTTATTACCCCTGTGAAATTACTCAGTTTCAGTTCAATAAGCAGCACATCCATCCCTATGGATATGGAGATGTAGCCTCACCCTACCTACCCCATCCTGCACTAACCATACCTGAGAAACCTTGTATCCAGATATGGACACCACAGTTTAATGGGGATACCAATAAGCTCTGGGTTAGCAAGAAGTTGGAGCTATTGCTAGGATGAAAGCTGTCATCTAATTGGAAACTCTTCTCGGAGCTATTTGGGAAGGACAAAAATTCTTGTATTAAACTGCTGAGGGTAGAACAAATACCACAAGTAGAAATACCATGGAAATGGATTTCAGTGTCATGTAAGGAAGGACATCCCAATGATTAGAGTTGTCCAGTTAGAAAAGGTAGTGAGTCTTCATTGCCACAAATGTTGCAGAAGGATCTGAAGAACAAACTCTCAGAATAGCTATTGCAGACATTATTGCATGGGTGAGGAGGTGAGCCCAGAAAGTATATACATGTCCTCCCGGTTCTGAGTTCCAAGGCCCCTCAATTACACAGTAATATTTATCATGATTTATTTATTTATCTACAAATGTTTAGTGACTGCCTTCACTTTGGTACCGGCATGGCTGAGGTAAAATCTCAACTCTGCCACTTTCTCATTCTCAATTTCCTTACCTATAATATGGGAATAATTAAAAGTTCCTGCTCACAGAGTTGCTCTGAAGATGAAGGGACATGATTTACGTAAAGCACTTTTGAACAGTGTTTGACACACGACACACATTTGATTAATATTAGATATTAGTAGCAGTGGTAGTATCTCAGGCACTAAGCTAGACATTAGGTCACCAGGATTAAGAAACACATGAATCCTACCTTTCTTGAGTTTAAAGCCAGCCAGGAGGTGGGAGAGTATAAAAGATATTAAACTGAAAGTGACCCCAAAATATAAACATAGCTCCAAACTACGACATTTGCTCTGAAGGAAAAAAGAGGATGCCATGACAGCATATGACAGAAGAGAGGACTTATTTAGATTGGAATGTGCAGGGAAGAGTTCTTTGAGGAACTGATATTGAAGCTAAGTTGCAATACAGATGTATCCCAGCACCAGTGGTTTAAAGGGGGCCCTGATGCCTGGCTTTAAGTCAACATAGAAATGAAGCCAGCTATCTGCAAGGGTATGGAGTCACCTGTCAATTCAAGTCTCAGTTTTTGCATCAACTCCCACATTAAGCAGTTTAAGTATAGACAGGCTTTCTTTGCTTTACCTACTAGTTTCCATTTGATTTTTCTCTGAAATCTATAAACTCATCAGTATATCCATCCATCCACCATCCATCCATCCTTAAATCCATCCATCTACCCATCCATCTATTTATCTATGGGGATTCAATGACATGTAGTCCCCAACCTCAGGGAACTTGTATAAGGGAGGCTGCTATGTGCACAAGTCCCTATAAGCAAAGATATGTCACCAAGGTGGAGAGAAACATTACAGAAGTTGAAGAAGCTAGAAATTCAACACAGATGACGGTATGAAGAGAAAATTTTTGGAAGAGGTGACATGTTGAAGCATGTTAGGGAATTTTAATCAAAGTGAATTTGAAGAATCAAATCGTACTCAGCATTTGGGTTTGAAAATCATACTTAACCAAAAAAAAAAAATCATGGCTAAATGATGGTCATCACGGACCATGTTGGAGAATGGCGTACTGTAAGATTTGGATTTTGTGAAGGATATAGATCTCCATTCTAGGAAGAACTCACCACACTCCCTGCTACAAGTGCTATCAGCTCAGCTGCAAAGAGCCACTTTACTCAAGACTGTACCCTTCTCTGGCAGCCCATATCCAGAGACTGATAAAGATTCAGTCAAAATTTTGGCCCACTTAACAGGACAGCAGGAACAAATATCATAGGTCAACCTCTCCCACTGCCCAGTCCTCTCCTTTCTACAGGTGTTGATCCCTAACACCAAACTGTGTCTCCAGACCTGCTTCTAGAGAATGCAACCTATGATAGGCTTTGCTGTTATTAACATGCTCATCTTAGCCGGCAACCCCTCAAACTACACACACTAGTTGATGATGCAGCAACTTCCATCATAGTGGAAACAGTGGGAGGTGGTGTCACCTCTTTTCCTCCTCTTAGAAATTCTATAGGCCCTCACTGAGATATTTCTGGTTAAACTGACCGAGCAAGTGGAAATACTATCAAATTGTGAGGTATTTAGTCATCTTCTTGGCTCTCATCCTTTGCTGGTCTCCCCAGGGTGAAACACCAGGAAAATATTTGATCAGAAGGTCTGAGAAACACAACCATCAACTCTTTAACCTCACTTCCTATTCCTTATACAGAGGGCAGAAAATGTCTTCTGAACCACTTACTTAATGGCAAAGACTAAAATACATCCTAATATTCCTTAGCACTTCTGGGAAATTGGGCTATGCCTAGAAGTACCCAAGGTTGGGGTCTGCCTTTCTGCAGAATTTCCTTCTGAAGAGCCCAGAATGCTTGAAGAAGTCCTCTTCTCTGATTTCTGACTGCCAGCCCCCCTCAGTTATGGTAAAGGCCTGGAGCTTGAAGGGGTTTCCAGAACCCATCAAGTCCACCTCTCTGCTTTTGAAAAAAAAAAAAAAAGACCCCCCCCCACTCCAACACATCCACATTTTTTCCCTTTAAAAATGAAAGAAATTCTTTATTTTGTTGGTTATCAAATCAAACAGAAATGAGCTACAGGGGCTAGGTAGAATGGGGGCTGGCCTCCCCCACATACTGTTTTCTTCCCTACCAACTAATTCTTGCCCTTAACCTTCTTAAGTTTCAGTACAGCACCTATTATTCATGGCTTCATTGACATTTCTTCTCAATCCCCAAAGCTGTTGGTGACTCATCCTCCCTTGTCATCAAGAGAGCATCACTGGGCTGTACACAGCACAGTGCATGAAGTTCATGTTAGCTCTTCTCTGATGCCTTTCAACAAAGGCTCTCTAAAACTTTTTAATTTGATGACCTAAAGGCAAACATGAAGATTTCCAATTTTACAGCCTGTGGACTTAAATGAAACAACCTACTTGGGTCATGCAGGGGCCAGGCCTCACATTACCCTTATGGAGCAGAGTCACCAGGTCCATGGAAAGTTAGTTTACCAAAGATCCAAAGTGTCCATAGCCATCCAGACCTTCCCTTAGGGGGATGTGTTTGTACTTACCCACCCACCAAAATGCTCTTAGCATGGAAGAGGAATGATCCTTCAATGCAAGCTTCTTTCTGCAGACAGTGTCCTTGAGTTTTCCATGGGATATTTTTATTTTGCTGAAAAGAACGGTGTGCTTATTGAACTAAATAGGACTTAGAAGGCTTGTTTCCAAACAGAATGTGTGTCTCCACTGCAGTCACCAAGTCCTTTAGGATGGCAGTCTTCTAGAAGGCTGCATCCAACTTCCTAGCCTCCTGGCTGTTTAAAGGAATAGATTCTCTTCACCCCCATTTTTAGAACCTGAATAACAGTGATGCTCAAGTTAGAAAAGGGTGCCTTTAGCAATGGGACTTGGTTAAAAGAGTGACAGTAACCCTTTCTGTAAAAATCACACCCAAGACCTATGTGAAGAAAAGGTTTAACACACAGGGTAAAGGTTTGTTGTCTTGTAGATGTTCCACCTTAACAACAGGCCACAGGTGTCTCCTTTGCCCTCCCTTCCCCCATCCTTTGTTTCCCATCCCTGTATCACCCAAGCCCACAGTCACAGCCTCACTCAACACAACATTTGAAAGAAGCCATTGACAGTCCACACTTGAGTTCAAGCCCAGGAAGAGATGGTACTTTGAGGTTAACGCCATGGCACAAATGTATGAGTTCTGGACTTTGCCTAGTACTCAGATGCATTGGTTTGGTCCATTCAATATCTTCCTTTAAAATTTAAATGCACAGGGGTGCTTGGGTGGCTCAGTCAGCTAAGTGTCAGACTCTTGTCCGGCTCAAGTCATGACCTTACTGTTTATGAGATTTAGTCCCATATTGGGTTCTGTGCTGACATTGCAGAGCCTACTTGGGATTCTCTCTTTCTTCCCCTCCTGTGCTCATGCACTCTCTTTCTCTCTTTATCTCTTCAAAAATAAATAAATAAACTTTAAAACTTAAATGCACACATAAAATGGATAGCTTTCACATAAAAATGCAGTTTTCTTTTTTCTTTTTTCTTTTACAAATAGTTTATTGTCAAATTAGTTTCCACATAACACTCAGTGCTCATCCCCACAAGTGTCCTCTTCCATGCCCATCCCCCTACCCCCCAAAATCCATCAGTCCTCAGTTTTTGTCAGCATTCAAGAGTCTCTCATGGTTTGCCTCTCTCCCTTTCCCCCACCATTTCCCCCCTTCTTCTCCCCCTTGGTCCTCCGTCAAGTTCCTCCTAATCCTCCTATACGTGCACACATATGATATTTGTCCTTCTCTGCCTGACTTATTTCGCTCAGCATAACACCCTCAAGGTCCATCCATGTTGCTACACATGGCCAGATTTCATTGTTTCTCATTGCCATGTAGTATTCCATGGTATAGATAAACCACATCTTCTTGATCCAATCATCTGCTGATGGACACTTAGGCTCTTTCCATGTTTTAGCTATTGTGGAGAGTGCTGCTATGAACATTGGGGTACATGTGCTCCTATGCCTCAGCATTTCTGTATCCCTTGGGTAAATTCCTAGCAGTGCTATTGCTGGGTCATAGGGGAGTTCTATTGTTAGTTTCCTGAGGAACCTCCACACTGTTTTCCAGAGGGGCTGTACCAGTTTACATTCCCACCAACAGTGTAGGAGGGTGCCCGTTTCTCCACATCCTCGCCAGCATCTAGAGTTCTCTGATTGGCTCATTTTAGCCACTCTGACTGGCGTGAGGTGGTATCTCAGTGTAGTTTTGATTTGTATTTCCCTGATGAGGAGGGATGTTGAGCATCATTTCATGTGTCTGTTGGCCATCTGGATGTCCTCTTTGGAGAAGTGTCTGTTCATATCTTCTGCCCATTTCTTCACTGGGTTGTTTGTTTTTCGGGCGTGTAGTTTGGTGAGTTCCTTATAGATTCTGGATATTAACCCTTTATCTGATATGTCATTTTGCAACTATCTTTTCCCATTCGGTTGGTTGCCTATTAATTTCTGGGTTGTTTCCTTGGCTGTGCAGAAGCTTTTAATCTTGATGAGGTCCCAATCATTTATTTTTGCTCTTGATTCCGTTGCTTTTGGGGATGTGTCAAGTAAGAAGTTGCTGCGGTGGAGGTCAAGGAGGTTGTTTCCTCCTTTCTCCTCTAGGGTGTTGATAGTTTCCTGTCTCACATTCAGGTCCTTTATCCAAAAAATGCAGTTTTCTAATTTCTCTTGAACAATAAAAATATCTTGCTACACCAGGCTAGCATTCCTGCATGGCCAGCCCCAACCCCTTTACAAGAAGCACTCACTCACCACTTTGCTTCTCTTATACCAGGCCAGGTTCACCTTTCTGTATTCTTGCCCTGGTCCCTGCAGGCATGCAAGTTTGAGTCCCTGGGTTAAGTCAGGGAAGAGAGAAGAAAGAGAAAGTCAAATGAAGAGAAGTTTCCCTGATGTCTTAGTTCAAATGCTTTCTGATACAGCTAACAATATCTCACTAAATTTGTTTAAACAATAAAGACTTTCAATGCTTTAACAGAAAATCCAACAAGCTGTTGGATGCAGGGTTAGATCAGTAGCTCAACAATTTCAAGGCTCTGTGCTCTTGGCTCTTGATTTTTTCCTCATGGTGGCAAGATAGCTTCAAGCACCACATTTGCACCCAATGCCATACAAAAGAAAGAAAAGAGAGACCACTGTTTGTGCTCCTATATCTCTCTCTTATCAAAAATCAAAATCTTTTCAGATAATTCCAAAAGAATTTGCCTCAGGTTCCATTGACTAGAGCTAAACTACATGACCACACCTAAACCTATCATTGGTAAATGGAAATAGAATTGTCATGTTTGGGTGAGACTAAATATGGCTCATGCCTGGACCTAATGGAGGAGCCCACCTTAGCACAATGTTCCCACACAGTTATGCTAAAAAAGAAGATGGGGAGAATGGTAGATATTTGTAATACCTACTACGTATGAAAGGTGTGGTCATACAGGGCACCCCAAAATTCTTCTATACTGGTCCCATATCAACTGGGATGCTAGGGAAGAACTGAAATGTGGTTGAGGACCATCAGCCACTCCGGTGTGTAGTGTCCGTAGAGGTTGTAAGGGAAGACTGGAATGCAATGTAAAGGACTATTGGTTCCTTCTTCTGTGTATGCCCAGCTGATAGTAAGTTCATACCTTATGAAGCAGGTTCCCATACTGACTCAATCCCAGAATTTGCTCTCCAGGTTTTCTTCCCCCTAAGGGGTATGTAAAAAGGAAAACCCCTTGGGAACAGGCCTGTGACTCAATCCTGCAGCTGGAAGGGAAGTTCATCTGGTTAAAACTCTTTCCCAGAGGGCCTGATGTTGTGGCTTCTGGGATGGAAATCTCAGGTCATAAATCAAGGCTTATGGTCCCTCGTCACCTCCTTGGATCACTCAGAGCCACAGGCAAATAAAGCATTAGCTCCTGGTCCTATGTGCCCTCCCCACTTATAACTCACTCTGCTAAGCTTGAAAGGCTGGGCAATGTTGATGGTCCAGGAGGCCCTGGGACAATAGGAAAACACGGTTGAAGCCCCTTCTGCCCCCTTGCACCAGATCAAAATGCCATGCAGGAGCTGGGTCTGGGGGAGTCCTCACACCCTCTAGCTGTGAGGCATCCAATCTATGTCCAATAGCACATCAATTAGCAAATTTCAAAAACCAGAAAAGAAAATAATTATTTTCATATTCTATGTATACATCGAGCTCTCTAGTCTTCTTCTAAACATGTTCTTCTAAACATGTTTATCTAATGGGATCGTCTTGATGACTGACTCTGAGCAGCCACTAGGACAGGGGTCACGAGAACAAATCTCAATTATCATAGCCACCATTTTATTGACTACCTACTGTGTAGCAGGCACTGTCCTAAGCACTTTACACCCATCATCTCATTTAATGCTCTCAACAGGCCTATGAGGCAGGTACCATTTCTGACCTCATTTGACAAGTGAGGAACCCAAAGCTCAGAAGGAAGGTGCAACTCCCCCAAGCTAGCAAGCAACAGGGTCTGGTTCTAAAACCTAGGCTTTAAATAATCACTACATTATTCAGTGAGTCTAGGAAATGTCTTAACTGTGGCTGCAATAACTACTCTTTATCTCAAGAATAAGGGTGGATATTATACCATTAAGGTGATTGTCCTCCACCTCCTGACTGTTCCTTCTCTCCCCAGACTCACTTCCTGCTCTCCCTTGCCCTCTGACCTCCTCTGTGAATAACTTCAAAGCTCAAGTTCTGGATTTGGTGCTCTCTATCTTAGAAAGGCAGGTTCCAAGTTCTTCAACTTGATCCTTTCAGGCCCTAAGAATCAGAGGTAGAAACTGACGGGACCAAATGCCAGGCCAGTCTCAGGCAACCCTGACATGTTAGAAAGGTCAGGACCAGCAGTAGAGTTCAAAGAATAGAAGCTTATACCCAAACCATGTTCAGGGCCAGGAGCCAGGTGAGGGTCAAAGGCCAAGAGAAAGAGTACATGAGGCAGAGCACAAGGTCTGTACTGGGCAGCTGGTTTCTGGTCCAAGGGATCTCCCACCTCAGCTAGGAACAAGGGTCTAGGCACACATGTGAGCCAAATGAGAGCAGGGAGATCTGAGGAGAACTCACACTCAAGCAAGAGGGCTTAGAAGTAAGGGGCCAATAAAACAAACCATCCT
Organism: Proteles cristata cristata; assembly: GCA_017311185.1. NCBI lineage: Eukaryota > Metazoa > Chordata > Mammalia > Carnivora > Hyaenidae > Proteles > Proteles cristata. Next base: position 2,514,658 of record JAESUZ010001135.1, read on the forward strand.
AGGGGTGTGTGGGTGGCTCAGTCAGTTAAACATTCAACTTCAGCTCAGGTTATGATCTCACCATTTCATAAGTTTGAGCCCCACATCTGGCTCCACGCTGACAGCTCAGAACCTGGAGCCTGCTTCAGATTCTGTGTCTCCCTCTCTCTGCCCCTCCCCTGCTAATGCTCTGTCTCTTTCTCTCTCTCTCTCTCAAAAATAAATAAACATTAAAAATTAAAAACAAAACAAAACCAAAAAAAAAACCCCTTCCCAGGCAGTCTTGGCAGGGGACAGTCAACTAAAATGTTATTAGCTGATAACAACTTGAAATCCATTCTTCCCAGGTAGCATATATCGCAGTGAAGTGACATGCTTGCGCTATCTCTAATACTTAGCACAGCCCCCAAAACATAGCAGATATCCGCGAGTCCCCATTTTATAGATGAGTAAACTGAGGCTTGGAGAGATTAGGTGACTTGCCCAAGGTCTTTTAGAAGAAGAGACATGAATAGAGCCCTGGTCTTCCTAGCTCCCTAGAAAATGTTCTTTCCTCTCTAACATGCATCTTACCCAAGAACTATAACTGGGTCCCTCAAACACTGGGAAATTAAAGAGATCATGCATGCATCCAGTTGCCAACTAAGATCTCGGTACTGCCTGTATGTCAGGCAGTGTACTGAGTGCTAGGGAGGCAACAGTAGATGAGACACCGAGTCTGCATTAAAAAAACTCACTGCCCCACTTCCACCCCCAACCAGACTTTTCCAGTGTTCCCCTTAGCCCAGCAAAGAGCCAGCAACCTATTTCCACCCCCTCTCTCGAGAAGGTAGGTTGGGTCTAGTGTTGAATTTTCCCTATGACTCTTGCTCTGCTCATTACAGAAACCACACTATTGACAGAGGCGGGACCATTGGGCCCGAGGATTAGACTGTATCATTATGAATCTAAACTACATCCTCCGTGATCACTGGCCTCTGCAGGCCCAGAGAGGTTTCTGTTTGTTTGGAGCTGGGAGGATTTGCTCGGATTAGCATAGAGATTGCCTGGGCACTGGGTAAAGGGGCCCAGCAGCAGCAGACGGACCAGCAAGAACACAGTCACCTCGCCTCCTCCCTGTGGACAGCGGCCCTGGTATGACACAGCGCTTCTCCTCTCAGCAGCAACAGGCGCCTGCCTCTAAGACAGTTCATGGTGGGAATGACATCTTTTGGTTATCTTATCACTCTCCATCGCTGAAGCTCCTTAGGAATGATTTCAGCCCCTTCTCCAGCAGTTGGGGCTATAAATAAAGATTCCCCAGGGATGCTGAATTCTGCCCTTCGTGCAACTGCCTCTGTGACTCATCCCACAGACGGATGAATTCCTCTTCTATCTTCTTGATTACAGGGAAGGGGGAGTGAAAGTCTGTGCCTCTGTGTGTATGTGTGTAGATGTGCATGGTCATGCTTGCGTGCATGCTTTGTGCTTTTACTTAGGTGCAGTCTGTGTGCGTGTGTGTTCGTGCATAAAATTCTTTGTGGACAAGTGTGTACCTGTGATGCACTGTTTAAAGGGTAGACAAGAAATGCATTCTCGTATAGGTTTTGGCATGGGGACTGTTAGCTAAGACCCCATGTTAAGTTCCATCTACTAGTATTTATAAAGGCCCTTCTTTGTGTACAGCCCTATGCTAAGCAAGAAATAAGGCATAAGCCGTATCGTCTTCATGGACGAAGGCTACTTAAAGCAAATAAAATCCCTGAAGTGGCAGCAGAAATTGAGAAAACAGCATTTCATGAAGGGGAAAAAAAAAAAGCCTCACCTGTAACAGAGAAGAATCAAGAAAATACTCATTTACTGAGTCCCTTCTCTGTGCCAGGCATTTACTAAGTGCCATATATTTTATTCCTTACAACAATAGAGCAAGAGTTTCTTATCCTAATTTTCACAGATGAGAAAATAGCTCCAGAGAAGTTAAATAATTTGACTGAAATCATGCAAACCTAAGGGCCAAAGTAAAATTACAATCTAGAACTTTGGTGCAGAATCGTAGCAGTTATACAATCTAAACCTTCATCTAATGTTTGCATCTACCTAAAAAATCCCCCAATACTGGTCATTTGGCCTTTTCATAGGAGACACTAAACTCTCAAGACAATCTGTTACATCTTTAAACAACGCCAAACTGCTGCAAAATTCTCTCTGATGTTCAGTCCCAATCTACCCCTATCAACTCTCTTATGCCCTCTGGGGCTAACAAAGCAAGTCTAATTCCTCTTTCTATCACTTCTCTTCAAATAAAAGATGACAGTCATCATGATATTTCCTCATAGAGCTGGACCATTCAGCCATTCCACACTTGAAATAATTCTCAGTCCCTAAATATTTGTTCATCACGGTATCCTTCATACTGGTATCCACAGTGCTGGCACATTTAGGTTAAGTAAACATCAATTGAGTGAATAAAGAGAAGAACAAGCTCTTTCAGCATAGGCGGTGCCATGACTTGTTTTATTAAGTCTTTTGTCTTAATTAGCATTGCCTGATTGCCAAGAACAGAGCCTATTCTGGCTAGTTCAAGTAACAATCCAGGTTTGATGGAAGGATCCAAGGGACTCTAAAGAAAATCTAAATGTAGGAAGGTTAGAGGGCTTTGTGGACTGAGAACAATGTCAAAAAGCTCTCTCACTCTCCCTCTCTCTTTCTCTCTCTCTGCCTCTTCTCCTTTGTGTTCTCTGCTGTCTACCTTCTCTTTGTGTGTCTGATATGTTATTCTCATGACACACGGGTTTCCTTTATTGTTCATGGCCCAACATGGCAGCTGTCCCAAAGACATATTCCCATAAGCCTCCATGTCCATCAACATCCAAATGACAAGGATTCTGTGTTTCAGTAGAGAAACTTATTGGTCACACCTGGGTCAAGTGGCCACTTCTAAACCAATCAGAGATGGTGAACAGGCATCAGAGAGGGATGACCTAATGCAAACATGGATCCTTCAGCACCTCTTTAGCAAATTTTCTAAGGGTGTGTTAGAAAGGAAGGAAGATTCTTTGGGAAAGGAATATGGGTGAAAGGAACACTGACATTTCTTGTACCCCTTTAAGTACCAGTATTATAAATTGATCTGAATGGTTCTCAGAAGACGAGCATCTCTGAGGATGCTCTCAAAGAAGCATTTTATCCTTAGAAGGTCCAAACATGGGCTCTAGGGGCTAGGAGCTTCAGAGATTCTTGTGCTTCTGTAGGTCTATTTTGGAACCATGGATCCCTGAAAAGCCTGGCAGGTGCCCATAGGTGACCCAGAGAGGGCTCAAGATTCCTTCCTGCAGGAGAATGTTTTACTAGAGTTGTTAGTGGCTCTGTAGCACATTGTCAGTGATCTGGGCCATCTTCAAAAATACAGAAGATCTAATTAGCAAGTGCAAAACAGATAAACAACCCTTTTCTTCCTTTCCTGTATAGACGGAGAAGATATATGTATGTGGAATGATGAGGGCTATGATTAGCAAAAGGCTAGAAGAAAGGGAAATGTGACTGTTTTGTTAGAAAAAAATTAAAATTAATTGAACTGTAGATTGGAAAGATCCTTAGAGATTATTTAGCAATCTAGTCATCAAACTATGCTCCTCAGACCTCTAGAGTTCCCCAGAAGTACTTCAAAAACAAACAAACAAGCAAACAAAAAGGAGATAACAGGAAAGATTGAGTAGGCAGATTTCCACCACCACTACCACCACCTGGCCCACTAGCATCCTCTGGCAACCAGAGCTATTCTGCTGTTCTTAGTATGATATGTTGGGTTTCTATGTGTTATTTCTCTCTTTGATAGGTGAGGAAAATGACTGCAGAGAAGTGGAATGACTGGCTCATTGTCACATGGCCAGGGAAAGTCTGAGCTGGGCTAGTCCCTAGCCATGCTGACTCCCAGAGCCCTCTTTCTGTTGGCACAGGTCATATTGAGACAAGAAGGAGAGCAATGATTTTTGACAAGGATAAGTATCATGACAGCTAACCATCTGTGTCTTCCACCTGCAGCGAAGTGCCAAGCATTCACTCCTGACACATTTCCAGTAGCCCAAGCATACAGCTGTGCTTGGCTGTGTTCAAGTAGCAGAACAGTGATGGACTGATAGCTTCAGGGCTCAAGCCCCCTAAATGGCTGAACTCACCCCTCTGGTATCTGTCTATTTTGCAATTAGCTAATTCATAAAGGGACCTTGTAACAGTTAGGGTAATTTAATTGCAATCAACAGAACTCAACTCTAATTAGCTTATAAGGGAGACTGAGAGAGAACATTGAAGAGTCCTCCAAGCAACAAAAGTCAAGGCACCATGGCTGAATGAATGAAGGTCAACCAATCTTCCCAACATGTGAGGTCCTGGAAGAGGGAGACACATAGATAAGGTCAGTTCACATGACCACCTCCTTAGTGACCACTGAAGTTCTCTTGTGCAGCTGCTGGTTCCAAGCTCTCTGGGCCATTATACTTACTGCTCCCCTTGAGCCAAGTCTTAACTAGCATTGATCCAGGAGTCACAGGGTCTCTAGCTCACAAATGGCTGTGCTCTTTCTCCCCTTTTCCAGATCTGGCTCTCATCATGCTTCCACCACCCCAAAATCATAAGGCCAAACTTTTGTCAGACTCTGAAGCCAAGTCTCCTTATGTTCTCAGCATAACATACCCTAACATACCTTAAGTAGTCTAGGGTTATTTGACTCACATGTATAATTTCTTACCACGTCTTCTCTTCTAGGAACTTGGGAGAAGTTTCTTGGGAACAGGATAGAGGGCAAGATGTCAAATGTATAGCATCCAAAATTATCCCATTCTTTGACACGCCATTCAAAAACTGGACTCAAACTTAGAGTCCTTGTTCCCCATCACATTTCAAGAATTTTAGCCTACAGCCAACAGTCAGCTCCAACATACTCCTTCACTGGCTCTCCTAGAAGGCCAATGGGGACTTTACACAAACAGAATCGCTGCATCAGAGTGCCTGACACAGACACAAATTAGGCTCACCCCGTGGACTTTGCAGCAAAAACATTTAAACACATAACCTCCAAAGTCATTTCTAGCTCTAAGGGTTCATGATTCTCTGATGAAGCAAAGGGAATTTATTTCTAAGAAGAGGGTGATGAACATCTTACTCAATGAACCATAATTCACTCTGCCAGATTCTGGAGACATCCTGGCTGATCATTGAGAGCACTCCCATGGTACTGAATTTCTGCCATTTTCCTGGGAGTTTATGACATTAGAGAGCAAGGTCTGACCTGACCCTTGGAGGAAAAAAATGTTATCTAAACTATGAGGCAATAGACCCATGGCTACCCTCAGAACTAAACACATCATTTTCTGGTTGCCTTAGGCCAATTGACTAGCAGATGAGGGGTTGGTGATGGTTGATTGAACTGACCACTTGTAACATACAGAAATGACTTCTGCCATCTACTCAATAAGTAGCCTTCTTTGTGACCAAAAGCCAAGAATAAGTTAAATTTAAAAGAAAAAAAATAAATTCAATTATGCATGTGGAACAAAACTGTGCTTTGTGGTGAAGGAGCTTAAACTATTGGTTATGCCATATAACTGAGGAATATTTTCCCAAACCCCAAATGACAACTCATTATGTTTTGTGTTGTTTCTCCAAACTGGGAATAATTTTGCACCAAGCCATCCACATGGGTCCTTCTTTAAAAAAGAAAAAAAAATGTGCTAGCCACACAATTTGTGACCATAGAACACAGAGGGGCTATCTCGATGAGCTCAAAATGTTCAAATCTGCCCCCTTTCAATCCAGAACACTCTTTGAGGTGGGCTTGCCATGTAAAGGAGAGGGAGGATTCCCAGGCATGTTCCTAAAGTAGAAAAAGACAGATGCTTTGGCACATAAGCAACTGTATCATCCGCTCAGTTACACAACTCGCTGTTATGAGTGACAGATGCTGAGATCTTGAAATCAATTTCCTTTGATTCATTCTTAGTAGCTCTGTATACCTGGAGTGCTTGGCTTGCGGTGTTTCTGGCTGGAGAGTGAAAGTTGGAAGCAGAAATACTACATTTCAGTTTCCCTGTCATCAGAAGAGGCAGAGACCAAACTTAGCCCAGCACACACTGACAATGCTGAGTAAGATCAGAGTCGAGACTTTCAGAACACAAAAGAGACTGGAATAGCAAGCCAGTAATCCAAAGCAGAAACTTATGATAAAGACAGTAATAATAAAAATAACAGTGAACTATATTGATTGTAGAAATTTCAGTCAGATGCCTAGCCAGCATCCACATTTCCCTTCTTCTTTCCTAAAACAACCTCAGTTTTTTTCCGCCACCCAACTTCCCTCCATGTGGCCTCTCTACTCTTTACTATACTCCTTAACTCCCAGGTGATTCCATTAATTAACTGCTTCTTACAGTAATTGGTCAGACCAGGCAGGGGACCCAATTCTGGCCAATGAGACATAAACAGAAGTTTGCTGGTAGGACTGAGAAAAAAAATTTTTGTTTCAAATAGAGTCACAGGAAAGACAGACATTTTTCTTCTTCCCTAGTTCACTGACACATCTAGATAGTGGCCATTCTATTGCCAGCTTGATCATGGAGCCAAACTTTAGGATCATAAAACAGAAACATGAAAGGAACCACGTTCTTGACATCACTGAAGAACTAATTTAATCAACTTTGAAGACATCCTCTCCCTGAACTTCTGGTTACATGAGCTGTCACACTTCCTTTTAAAGCCACTCTGAGTTGCAAGTTTGATTACTTATAGCCAAAAACATCTCAAGTTAGATAATGCTTACCATGTGCCAGTCACCGTGCTTAGTACCCTGCAAGAATTATTTCCCTTAATCCTTGTGGCAACCGTGAGATGAATATAATCATCCTCTCGTTCTATAGTTGAGAAAATGAAGTCTTAGAGAGATTAAATAATGTGTTCAAAATAGTTGGTAAGTGGTGGAGACTAGATTCAAAATTTAAGCTGTTCAACCCCAGGGCCTGCACTTTTAACCTCCATGCTGTATAAACCAGAAAAGGAAAAAACTTGCTCCAAAGTACCAAATGTCAGTATCATTCAGGGATTGAAAGTGAGATCCAGTGCTCTTTCAATGCTCATATGGACAGTGATGAGTTTAGAGATCAGAAGCTACTGTGATCTCTCCCACCACCATTTAACCAAGGCATCCGTTCTCATGGGACCCACAGTGTGGCTTAAATGACTGGCCCTTCTCTCTAATCAGTGGCTACATTCTCTGGCTCTTTATGCTCATCTCCTTTCACATGTTTCTTCACTTCTGCCTTTTTAGCTCATTAATTGACTTTGTGCAGCCATTGAAGAGAGACATGTGATTATCCCAAAAAATCTCCCATGGCTGGGGCAAGATCATTGCAGTGAGAAGTTCTCATCAGCAAGGAAATTAGGCTATCTGCTGGGGGTGTGGAGGATGGGTTGGCAGGTTTCCTATGTTAACTGGTTTTAGTCTTGATTCAGCAGGTCCCCCAAGCCAGGTGATAGCTCAACAGTATACAGCAGTTGCAGGCATGGAAGGAAAGCAAACACTTGAAACTGCTTCAAGCTAAGGATCAGTCACCAACAGCTTTACCATAGGGGCTGCAAAGACCTTGTCATATCTCTGAGTGAGGGGACAGACTAATGATGCCAATGTCATCATGCTAATAAGACAAACAGGAATGAGGAGCCCACCTTTGCATTGTGCGGTTCTGGAAGTGGGAAGGTAGTAGGATGTCATTTATGACCATGATCTTGTAATTAAGCAGATGTGGGTTTGATTCCAAGCTCAGTTACTTGTTAGCTGACAAATGCAAAAAAAAGCAAGCAATAGAACTTTCCTAAACTTCAGTTTTCTCATCCATTAAAAACAACAGTAAGATGGTTGTAGGAATTAGATGTGCTGCACATTACTCCTGACACATAGTAACTGCTCAATGCCTTTGAAGATAATGATTTTGGCTGTAAAGATAATGATGGTAATGATGAAAAATTGAATAGAGAACATGTGTTAATTCTCATGGTCAAAGTTTCTCCTTCTTGAGGTCAACTCCAGATAGATCCAGACTTACTCAGAGACACTTTCTGCTTCTAATCTGCCCCATGCCCCTACATTTCTTCCCTCCATAAGCAAAGCACAAATCAGTGCACTTGAACTTTACCCAATCAACTGTCCCTACTGTGGCTGGCTACAAAGATGATTTCTTAATGTATCAAGCTGTGTTAATGGTAGATACCCTTCTCATCTCAGTAGGGCCAATTAGTCAAGCTACATACAGAGTCTGAAAATGTGAACCAACATAGATACGGTTAGTTTCAAGAGGGAATGTTGGTTACAGGGTAACTGAGCTTAAGTATTCAAAGCTATGACAATTGTCTTATCAGGTTCATGGTGAAAAGATTTGGACCATCCTTATTAAAATATTTCCTCAAGATTTCATTTACATTCACCATTGAATCTCGTGTGGTTTTCCCTTGGTCAAAATATATATATCTTATCTGACATGGTTTCAGGAAAGATTTGTACTCAGGTGCCCTAAATCTATTGGTAGAAGTAAAACCATGTGCAGACTATCATATGAGCAATGCATGAGCATAATATTTAATTGGTTTCAGTTCACCTACCTGTTGTGCCTATATATGTAAAGCTAAAATATATAGAAAAGGTGATCTAGCGCATAATTATAATTTTGCTTCATGGAACCCTTCATGTGGTAAAGATACCATAAAAGGTTTGGGGATAGAGGAACACTGAAAATGCCCACCCCTAACTTCAATCAGAGCGTTTATTTGTTTTCCATATTGGGCTTCCACATAATTTTACTTAAAACGTACACACACAGGGGCGCCTGGGAAGTAGCTGCCAGCTCAGAGCCTGGAGCCTGTTTCAGAGTCTGTATCTCCCTCTCTCTCTGACCCTCCCCTGCTCACTCTCTCTCTCTCTCCTAGAAATAAATAAAAATATTTTTTAAAAAACATACACACACAGAAAGTTGGGAAATGACCCTTCTGATTGAGCCCAATCATAGTTTAGAAGAGGAAAGTTCAGTCCAGAGAAGTTAACTGACTTGCCCAAGGTTGCACAGCTAGCTACTAATGGAATACAGATCAGAATTCCAGACTTACAGATCAGCACTCTTGCCTAAGGAAAGCTATTGAAGCATTTTCCTGAAAACATATACTTCCAATCTTCATGGTTGTCACTGTAAACATCAACAAACTCTACTGTCACATACCTGCCTAAGAGTGCATGGCACTATATTTGGCCCCTTGAAGCTTACGGGGCAGAGGACAGGGATATCAGAAAAGTCTTCCTGGAGAGCTTAAGTCTGAACAAAGTTTCAAACCGTGCATATGAGTTTACCCGATGGAAAAAGCAAGAAATGGCAGCATTCCAAACATTAAAGCTCTTTGATATTGCGAATATTATAAATGTCAGGCATATTGTTCTTAACCAAATTACCATATGTATCCGTCAGAGTCCAGTCAGGAAACAGGAAGCATATTAGTATTTCAAACACAGGGGATTTAATCCAGGGAACTAGTTACAAAGTGCTGGAAGTGCTAAAAGAAGAAAAAGAGAAAGGGGGGTTAGCCAGAAACTAGGAGTCACAGAAAGCAGCTACTTATCAGAGTCATGAGAAGGTGTTATTATCCAAGTCCAGGAATGCACTTAGGGGTGCCAGAAAGGGTGATGGAAGTACCAAGGAGGGCCCACTGGGGCTGTGCTGGAACCAACAAGAAGGACACTCCAAGACCAGTGCTGAACTATTGTGACTGAACTGTAAGGGTTGCAGACACTCCCGAAGATCCCATAGGAAATGGCGAGAGATGGAGAGCACGTCTTCCCATCTCCTTCCACCGTCCACCTTCCTACCACTGCTTTGCACTGGCCACATCTACCATGAAGACTGAGATCTGTGGTTTGCAAGGGTCCAGGACCTGTGATGCAGGGTAGAACACTGAAGGGCAAAAATGGTGCTGACAATAAGCAATCAGATAACCAGTACGTCACATTTTCTAAATGTAATGATCTTGCCAGCAACTTCTCCACAGTTCTCACATTCAAAGTGTGCTCTCCTTCTCCCTCACAAACACAAACTGACACAATGCTATATCCTCAATAGCAACAAGCTTAGAACTCAGTGGTGAGGATTTACAATTTTTTGTTTGTCCCGTACCTGAAGCCTCGTTCCCCACTGGAGGAATTCTCCATTATACAAAGATGAAACTCTAGATCCTTGAATTCCCAACTTCCCCCTGCAACTAGGAGGTGGCACATGACACAGGATCCTCCAATCAGTAACATCTGCTCTTGGACTTGGAAGTGGGTACTAATAACCCAAAGTAGAGACAGAGAGTTTTCATCCTGATGGAGGAGAAGCTATATCCCGTTCCCAAGGGCCATAATAGTAGCCAGGGGCTGCATCTAGGGTACAGTAACAACCCGGTTCTAATGACTATGGCAACTGTGACTTTACTGAATTCATTCTATCATGTGACCTGGCCTTTATTCCCTACCCTTCCCAGGGATTTTGAGACCTACCCAAATCTTTTCAATAATTTCACTTTCTGCTTCAGTCATCTAGAATAATTGTCCATTGCTTGCAACCAAGAACCTTGACTAGTATCAACTCCTTCATTGTTTTGTGACAAGAGAATTTATATCTTGAATCTAACACTTATCCAAGGGTTTTAGGGAATCTTATCTCCTACAATATCCAAGAGAAACAGGCAATGTCAGGTAAGTAGGCTCTGGCATAAACCCCTCCAGAGGTCCTGAGGAGCTGGGCTATGTTTCCAGTCTCCAGCATCCAGATATGTAAGAACAAGCGATCTCCATCCATGAAGACCTTGCGGAAGAGTTCCTTATGTTGAGGATCAGCTTAAAACTCAATGGCAGAGTCAGAGTCTTCTTGCCTCTCCCACAGAAATATTCTGTCCAAGAAGCTCTTATCTGTGATGCACCTCTTGCACTCCCCCAGGCCAATTCCAGTCAGAAATGGTTGACCTCTACCCCTTTGCAGTTTGGGAACCTCCAGCCTCCTTGCAATATTAGCCATGGATCTCTGAAGAGTAGGATACTTGCCCGGCCCCTCCTACTCTAAATCATCGTCTATTTAATTAGTCATCTACTGCTGCATAATAAATCACCTCAACACCTCATGACTTAAAACAACAATAATCCTTTATTGCCTCTCATGGTTTCTGGGGTCAGGAATCAAGTCAAGACAAAGTAGGAATGGCTTATTTCTGCTTTACAATGTATGGAGGCCTCAGCTGGAAAACTCAAAGACTGGAAGCTGTACTCACTTGAGGGCTCATTCACTCAAATGTTCAGTGATAGAAGCTGGCTGTAGGCTGGGGTCTAGCTGGGGCCATCAACTTAAATACTCCCACTCATGGCCGCTCCATGGCTCAGGCTTTCTTCACCATGGTGGCTGGGTTCTAAGAGCCAGGTTGTATTGCCTTCTACAGTCTAACTTGGAAGTCACATGGTATCACTTCCACCACAGTCTGTTGGGCAAGAAAGTTACAAAGATCCATCCCGTTTCAGGGAGAGGGAACAGAGACTCCATCTCTCCATGCAGGAGTGTCCATGTCACATTGTAAGACAAGCTTGTGGAATAGGAGAAATATTGATTTAGCCATCTTGGGAAAATAGTTTCTACCCCTGTCACCTTCAGTAATTCCCAAGTTAAGAAGGTCTCTTTCAACTCATTCCTCTCGGATCATGCAACAACTCACTGTGCACCTGTCCTTCTAAGTATACCCACCCTCAGTGAGTATAGAACACCCTATGCCTACCCACCTTCTAAGAGGGGGATAGCATTCAGTGAGTCCCAGATGGTCTTCTGAATTATTCTTCTGAAGAAAAACAAAGGCAAATATCATTTTAACAAGGCTCCCTGTTACACATATGAATCTGAAGATCTTAATTTTTAGAACCCCTCAGACTCTACCCTGCGTTAGAGTTCACATTGTGCTTTTGCTTTCATAGATTCATTTAATCAATAAACTCCAAGGTGACTTTTCTAATAAAAAATGTAAGTAGGGGTGCCTGGGTGGCTCAGTCAGTTGAGCATCCAGTTCTTGATTTTGGCTCAGGTCATGACCCCAGGGTCATGGGATGGAGCCCCGTGTAGCTCCATGATGGGTATGGATCTGCTTAAGAGTCTTTGTCTCTCTCCCTCTCTCTCTCTCTCTCTCTCTCATCTCTCTCCCTCTCTCTCTCACCCCTCCCAACTCATTCTCTCTAAACTAAAAAAAATATATAAAAATAAGTTTTAAAAAGTCTTTAAAATAAGCAAGTTTGAGTTAGTGATACTGAAACCCAAATTGGGCTCCAGAGGGAGCTAAAAATAGTAACTATCCTTTGAAGATGCTTAGTTTATGCCAGTCCCTGAACCTTTATAGATATTATTTAATTTGATTAATTAACCAAATTGATAAATCAAACACATGTTTTTGAGTATGAACCATGATCTCCTGGAGCTTATCTTCTTTGAAGTGTGTGCTACTAGCACCTAGACTAAAAGCCAGCTCCGTGGGATTCCCAAGCCTGACACATTAACCACAAAGCCATAGACCCCCATGCTGGTTACATGTGTCTTCCATGACCCAAGGAGCTTGTGACAGATGTCTATGGGTTCAGCTCAGGCCACAGGCCTCAGCAGATAGAGCTAAGAGTTTAGCCCATCTTGGTGATCTAAGGGGGCCAACTCAAAGGAGGGAAGTGGAGAAGCTCTAACAGGCCCAGGCTAGTGGAACAGATAGCAGAAGGACCAGTCAGGCTTGGGTTTCAATCCCAGCTCCACCATTTACTAACTGTGTGACCTTGGATGAATTAGTCCATCAATTAAAGATAAATCAAGGAGGGGTGCCTGGGTGGCTTAGTCGGTTAAGTGTCCGACTTTCGCTTAGGTCATGATCTCATGGTTTGTGGGTTCAAGACCCGCATCGGGCTCTGTGCTGACAGCCAGCTCAGAGCCTGGAGCCTGTTTCAGAGTCTGTGACTCCCTCTCTCTCTGACCCTCCCCTGCTCACGCTGTCTCTCTCTCTCTCTCTCTCCTAGAAATAAATAAAACATTAAAAAAAATTTTAAAGATCAAGGAGAAAGATAGTTTTACATCAATTCAGGTCAAAGTTTGCCACAAAAGATGCAAGTTTATATCAAAAATAAACTGATGAGTGCCAATCTATTTTTTTAATGGTTCATTTTCAGGGCATTTGGAATTCCAAAATTATGGAAGGGGATTGTAAACAAGATGATTTTAAATAGTGATACAGGCAATGGAGACAATCAAAGAGGGAAATGCAGTCCGGAGTGAGATAAGAACAGAGTAGCTCAGGTAAGGTGTGCACTCATCTAAAGTCCCCAGCAGGTGCTACCACCCACATCATCTCCTGTCACCCTCTCGCTCCCTGAGAGGTAATGTCACTTTAATTTTACAGACAACGAATGAGAGGACTGGTACCATTAAGACCCTCATTCTCAAGATGCCTGGCTAGCTCAACCGGTAGAGCATCTGACTCTTGATCTCAGGGTTGTGAGTTTGAGCTCCACATTGGGTGTGGGGTTTACTAAGAAAAAGAAAGAGCCTCATTCTAGGCCAGCATTTCCCAAACCTCCACAAACAAGTATGATGCATTGTTTTACCACTCACTCATATATCACTCTGCTTGTTCTTAAGCTCTTCTTTTAATTATATCAGGTTTTTTTTTACTATATAAATTTATTTTTAAAAGAAACATTATCAGAGGATGTGGAGAAACGGGCACCCTCCTACACTGTTGGTGGGAATGTAAACTGGTACAGCCCCTCTGGAAAACAGTGTGGAGGTTCCTCAGGAAACTAACAATAGAACTCCCCTATGACCCAGCAATAGCACTGCTAGGAATTTACCCAAGGGATACAGAAATGCTGAGGCATAGGAGCACGTGTACCCCAATGTTCATAGCAGCACTGTCCACAATAGCTAAAACATGGAAAGAGCCTAAGTGTCCATCAACAGATGAATGGATCAAGAAGATGTAGTTTATCTATACCATGGAATACTACATGGCAATGAGAAACAATGAAATCTGGCCATGTGTAGCAACATGGATGGACCTTGAGGGTGTTATGCTGAGCGAAATAAGTCAGGCAGAGAAGGACAAATATCATATGTGTGCACGTATAGGAGGATTAGGAGGAACTTAACAGAGGACCAAGGGGGAGAAGGAGGGCGGAAATGGTGGGGAAAAGGGAGAGAGGCAAACCATGAGAGACTCTTGAATGCTGACAAAAACTGAGGACTGATGGATGTGGGGGGGAGGGGGGATGGGCAAGGAGGAGGACACTTGTGGGGATGAGCACTGAGTGTTATGTGGAAACTAATTTGACAATAAACTATTTGTAAAAAAAAAAAAAAGAAGAAGAAGCATTATCAAACCACCAGAAAAGGAAAGCTAGTATCTTTGTAGTACATGTAAAATACATAGCTTTTAACGGCGTTCAGTATTTTCCTCAGCACCACGTAAACATCATGGATCGTGATTTGAGAAATGCTGACCTAGCCCAACATAAGGGCCCAGCCTAAGCCCGATTCTCTTCCTCTCACCTGGCACTGCCCTTCTAGACTAGAATGGCAGCAAAGACCAATGAGAGCCATTTCACTGGCTCACCACATCTCAGAACAAATGGAACCTTTGCCTTCCTATGAATGTGTCCACAATGGACTCTGAGGGTTGAAGAAGACTTGGCAGTGGGCACCGTGCCAGGTGCTTTACCAGTAGTATCTTGCTGAAGATTCACAACCCTGGGGTAGATGCCACTATTACCCCATTTCACAGGAAAGGACACCAAGGCAAGGGGAGGTCACACAGTTACCAGAGGCAAAGCTGGAGTTCCAACTTGGGTCTCGGGCCTCCAAAGTTTGCACTCCATATTTATAGTCCCAGCCTTCCCTGATGTCATCCCCATCCTCTCTCAGGCATTCCAGAGCATTTCCTGCACAACTGCACTAAAATCCTGGCACAGTAGTTTGTGAGTGTTGTGCATGTGTCTTCCTCACCCACCAAACTGTGAGCTCCTAAAAGACACAGCCCATGTTTTAATGCTCCCAGAAGACTATAAGATCGATGAAAGCAGGGATCACTTCTGTCCTATGCAACTCTGTATTCCCTCACGTAGTGCAGTGTCTGACACTCACAGGTCCTCAGGAACTACTCATTGGATGAATGAATGGGTGAATGGACACAAGGATAGCTGGGTGTCCACCCATGAACCTGGTATCCTAGTACCCAGCACAGTGCCTGGCACATAGAAGGATCTCCATAAAGATTTGTGGGATCAATAAAAGACATTCCCGTTACTTGAGGATTAATCACAACTAAGATTTTATAATTCTGTTTTCTAGAATTGAGGGGGCATTCTTCTGCTGAAGTAAATAAGTAAGCAAACAAGCACCACTAGCCACAGGAAGAAGAGAGAACAGCTCCCAATTCAGTTACTCAAGATCAGTGTAGACAAACATAAAACATTAAAAGCCTTGGATCTGAAACCAAACCTGAGCCTGAAAGGAGTCATCTTTTCAGCAACACTTTTCCACAAGAACACTCGCCGTAATTTCCAGATAGCACATCAGTCCCCCAGAGACTGACGGCTCTGACCAATTTTAAGTGATTAAGTGTATTCCTGGAATTCTCAAGTGTTCCTTCTGACTCAGATGGAAGGTGTGTGCTCCAGGAAGAGAGGACACATCTGACGATTTATTGTTCAGTGAATGTGAGTGTGGAAGGGCGGAGAGGCTAGGCAGGGGCACCATGAGTCCCTTATTTTGCAGGGTTTGGAAACGTAATATAATGTGAAACCAAGTGCATATCGAAGAGCACATTTAGTCCTCTGTCAAATCCACTCTTGTTTTACGATGTGATCAGCTCAGGGTAACACACTCATCAGCCTCGCTCCACTGGGATCTTCAGTGTAACCACCCCCTCAACAAAATTTTCAAGGGCAGAGAGCACTGCCCAGCACAGGGCAAGAAAAGCGTCTTATTTCTCCAACTCACCATGACAGAAAGATACAGGACTATTGTATGTATTCAATGAGATCATGGACAAAACACCTAATTCAGAATCTGGCACATCAGAACCCAAAAATTCCCTTCTGTGATCATGAAAGAGCTCCACGGAAGGATTCTGTCCAGGTCCCAAATAATTATTTACATAACATGGGGCAATTTGGAAATTGCCTGCATTTCTTTCCTTTCATTTTTTTATTCCTCAGCAACCATTTAAGGCCAATTGGCAATGGCTGTATTGTCTCTACACAGCCGAAGAGGAAATCAGGTCTCAGCCAATCAAGTCACTGACCCAAAGCCACACAGCAAGGAGGCAGCAGACCTGGGGACTCTTGGAGATATTCTTCTGGACTCCTCTGCCTCTGCTACTGGCATATTTGGCTTTATCTTGAACCAGCCACATGCATGGATAAAGCAGGTTGTCATTTAAGCAGATTTTTAACAAATTTTCTGCCCAAAACACGTTTCCTCCAATGGCCTTCCAAGGTACTTGAAATCCCTATCCACCTCTCTTCAAGGTCAAGGGCCAATACATAACCCTCCACAGAATTGTCCCATCTGGGTCTTCAAGAGAGCCCAGAACTGACTCTGTTGGTGGACATTTGAGTCAAGATTTTGCTTCCAGACTCGCAGAGACTTCATCTTTAAAATGAAGAGTCTGGACCACATAATCTTCAAAGTCCCCTCCTGCGGGGACATTCTCTGTCACCCTGATCTAAGCAGGCATCTTAGGAGTTTGGCCACCTCTTCCTTGTCCACTTATAAAAGGCCCAATATTAGAATAAGGATTAGGGGCACTGGCGCCTGAAAAGAAATGTTCCTGCCAGAGTCTGGCATGCCTGAGAACTCGGGGGCTGGAACAGCTCCTGACTCCAACGCCATTAAGCTAATAATGCTCCCTGCCCCTTCCTGCTCCCTCCCTGTCTCCTTGCTCAGCCTGGCAAGGCTGGCAAACCACAGGCAGAGAAGTCTTGGGCAAGGCTGTTCTGTGGTATCTCTGTTGGCTCTGCCTATGACTCCACTCAACAAAACCAGTTGTCCTGGTACCTGTGACCCTGCCAAATGGGTTTGGCTGCTTCTGGATTGCCAGGGAGAACCACTGAAGGACCACTGAAGGACGGCCCCTTCTGGCGTCTGCCACAACCACAACCCTACAAGGTCATTGTTTTCCTCAGAAAACAGAGAGGAGAGAGAGAAACAGAGAGACAGAGACAGAGAAAGATAGAAGGTTTGGGGAGAGACAGAGAAAAGAGACACTGACTCATGAGATAACCATAAGGCCTAAGGACAGAGAGAATTATCCCCTAGACTTTTAAAAATTTTTTTATGTTTATATTTGAGAGAGATAGAGTGTGTATGCACACATGGGGAGGAGCAGAGAGAACTTGTGACAGAATCTGAAGCAGATTCCAGGCTCTGAGCTGTCAGCACAGAGATCAACACAGGGCTCAGAACCCACGAGCAGAGCAGTGAGATCATGACCCTAGCCAAAGTCAAATGCATAACTGACTGAGCTGCCCAGATGCCCCTATCCACTGGATTTTAAAAGCCACTGAAGGGGCACCTGAGTGGCTCAGCTGGTTAAGCATCTGACTCTTGGTTTCAGCTTAGGTCATAATCTCATTGTTCCTGGGACAGAGCCCCACATCGGGCTCTACACTGACAGTGCGGAGCCTGCTTGGGATTCTCTGTCTCACTCTCTCTCCATCCATCCCTGATTCGTGTTGCCTGTGTCTCTCAAAACAAATAAAATTTAAAAATAAATAAATAAAAGCCACTGGACCACAGAACCTGATTCCCAGAAGGGGTGTATGTGTGTGCCTGTGAGTGTACACACATGCACGCCTGTGTGTGTGTAACAACTGAAACTCAGATAAACATCTACTTCTTAACAATATTTACTAGTTTATACTTTTGATTTATTTTTATAACCTAGGGGTTAGATCAAGAATATAAACATTAGGGGTTGTTAGCATCTCAGACGTATGTTTATAGATTCCAACAGGGTGATTTTTAAATATTATATTATTATTTTAAAGTTTATTTATTTATTTTGAGAAAGAGCAAGCATGAGGAGGGAAGGGGCAGAAGGAGAATAAGAGAGAGAATCCCAGCATGGAGCCCGACACAGGACTCAAACCCATGAACCCAACCATGAGATCATGACTTGTGCCCAAACCAAGAGTCAGCTGCTTAACCAACTAAGCCACCCAGATGCCCCAATATTTTATTATTTTAAATTGATACTTATTGACTATTTGCAAGAAAGCCATCATCATCTACGAGTTTTACTTGTATTATCTCATTTAATCCTTAAACCATTGTTTAAAATTATAATGGCAATATTGCCTGCTTGTTTTGGGGGGAGGAGTTTCCTCACTATCTGATGCTAGTATCAATGAATAGAAACTAAGGGAGAGTCTTGGGAGGGAATCATTCTGAGGACAGATTTGAGCTACTCATTTTAGTTCAGGAAGGTAAATAGATATTAGCTCAAGTGCCAGCTACAGTTGAAAACTGGTAAGAACCTAGAAGGTGGGGTTGAAAAAGATTCTGAGATTAAGTCTGAACTTAGTGGGAAAGAGTGACATGATTGAGAGGCAATGCCTATCATGGGTACTGGAGGGAGAAGTGTCACTACATGTGACAAGTATTTGGCATCCCTGCTAAAGAACAGATTCCAGATCTATTCTCCTGTGCAAGACCCCTTTGTATGCACAACTCTAGACAGCACCATTTATATAGATTTTTATGTAAATGGAACCCCTGGAATTGTGCAGTCCATAACTTGCACATCTGTACCTGGCAGCCCTGCCCCTATTATCCCTCACAGAAATGGAAACTGAGGTAGGAGATGATGACCTGGCCTATAAAGATGAGTCCTTACAGGGCAGCTCCTTTAGTGCAAAGAGCTCCAAATGGGAAGTAAAGAGCCCTTGGTTCTGCTCCTAACTTGTGTGTCCTGGGAAAGCTCTTTTCCTTTTCTGGATTTCAGTTTTATACCTAATGAAGTGAGCTGTTTAGACCACAGAGTTCCCGAAATCCCTGCCAAATATGTATGTTGCTGCTGATTTTGCCACCCAACATCTCCCCCTTTTGTGACATCATAGCCCAATTTTGTTTGGGGGAGCTGACCTCCCCACTCTCCACTTTTAGGCTTTGTTCCATTTATAAGCACATTACTAAACTAAACCAAGTAGTGCATCTCATCCATTCCTTAATGCCTACCCACAGTGACTGGTTCAGAGTTGGGCCCATAACACAAACAGGGTCAGTGAAACCCAAGACCAGAGAAATATTCAAACTGGCACAGAAGTGGGCTTCATCTTTTCTACTGGATATAAACCTTTCTACTGGAAAGATGTAGGCCCAAAAAGTGTGGCAATAATTTGTGGAAACATGAAGGGAAACCCTGTGTAAAAATAGACCCCTTAAGAAAGATGCAATCTTTTTTATATGGAGAAATTGTATTCTTGTTGTACTGTTTGAGGCCTGTATCAAGCTTCACCTGAAGCCAGCCAGACATTCTCTAACATAAACCAATAAATTCTTTGTGTTTGAGTAGTCTGGTATGGACTTTCCCCTAAAAGAATCCTAACTGAAAAATGTCTGAATTCATGAATCTATAGAATGAGTTTTGCACCATCTAACTCTGGCCAAAACTGGTTTTGGTATCACTAACAAAAGCCCAACAGAAATGGGGAGTCTGCATGATGTTTTGAGATGCTACATATGCATTCCAAACTCCATCTAAGTGCTTCTCCCACACGCACACACAATGGGACTGAGGAAATGAAACAAGTTATTACCATGCTTACCAAGACTTCCCCTTCCAAGTGAGAGCTCTTATCAAAGCAGTTAACTGGAGACGGAGGCTGTGGATTCATTTCTTAATGTCAAAAACCGTTCTAGTACTCTTTTCTGAAGTCGTCCAGATCCAGTTTGCAAAACGCCCCAATGAGAACACTGTAGATCAAAATTACAACAAACCTTCATTGACCACCCATTAGGCATAAGGGGTTATGACAAGCACTGAGAGATGAGAAACAACAAAAATACCCAGTGCCTCGGAGCATTTATAGTTCAGCAGGAAAAAATAAGGCAGATGCCCAATCCATCCCAACACTGTATTCTGCTAGCTCATAAGAATAGTTTTCAACTGATAAGTGGTTTTCTAGGCAACCTTTCTGGCTTTTCTCTCCTCCATCCCAGTTTTGATCTTTATGTGCTCTGGTGAATACCTGTGAGGCACCTCTTTTCTAAGAACTGGCTCTTCCCTCATCTATATGGTCACCATGAAAGTAGTCCCAGAAGAATGTGACACCCCTCCCCTTCCCCTGGCAAAGGTTGATGCCCCTGGGCTAGTCACACACCCAACCTGAGCCAGTCAGAAAACCTATTGCCTAGCAACAGCCAGTTGGTCCAGAGGTGACCTGCTGATGGCCCGAGCAGACTTGTCCGAGCACTTCTTTGGGAGTTTGGGGACAAAAAGAAAGGAGCCAGGCTTTTTGTGGCTTCCTATATTCTAAGATGTAAAACATAGGATTTTTTTGTGTGCTCGTGTGTCTCATCATGTGATGTGAAAAGAGGTTTCATCCTGTGAAAAGAAATGAAGATGAGATATGGCATATGAGGATTTATCCAAAGGATCTTAAACCCCTTTGCCATTTGCCACTGAAGCCCAGATACCTGCCAGGCTTTGAATTGCTTATTATACTCAACTAACTTATAATAAATTTCCATTTTCACTTAAGCTAGTTGCAGCTGGTTTTCTATCTTCTAGAACAAAGGGTCCCTACAAATATGTGGGCCTGATAGGTCTTGATGCCTGGTTCCAGGTTAAGTCTGTCCAGTCAGCCAGATTTGGTCCCTCCCTAATTCCTGTACTTGGGCTTTCGTGCTTGTAAGTATTGCATGCCCCTCCAACTTAATGCCTTCCAGGCTCTCAGGTAGGGATTTGCCACCCCCATCCCAGCCCATAAAACTCCATTTTGAGTCCCCTGCAAAAAGAGGGGTATAAGACAAGAAATTCCCAAGAAACTATCACACCCAGCTGCGAGTATGGACTGTGCTAGAGCTGTATCCAAGGTGTAGTAGGAACACTGAGGAAGGAACAAGCAAATCTGGTTGGGAGGGATTTAGCCAACTCTCAGAGGCTTGATGGGATTTTAATAGGTGGAGAAGATTGGGATTATTATGGGAAAGCAGCTTGGAAAGAATATTTCTAGCTAAAGGAACAAAATAGGCCAAAATTTTGTGGAAAAATGAATACATACAACTTTAATGGAGCTCTAAATAAAAAAGCCTCCTATCTTGATTCCAGATTTGGATCCAATTGACTTTCCCCTTTCAAAAATTATTTATTTTTTCAGTGAGGAGGACGGGTGATTACAGGTCTATTATTTTTTTTTAATTTTTTTTTTTATTATTTCTAGGAGAAAGAGAAAGAGACAGCGTGAGCAGGGGAGGCTCAGAGAGAGAGGGAGTCACAGACTGAAACAGGCTCCAGGCTCTAAGCTGGCAGTCAGCACAGAGCCCGACGCGGGGCTTGAACCCACGAACTGCAAGATCATGACCTAAGCGAAAGTCGGACGCTTAACCGACTAAGCCACCCAGGCGCCCCAGGTCTATTACTTTAAAAAGAAAAAAAAAAACTTTTTAAAAATTTAAAAAAAATTATGAAATCACCTATCATTTCTCCACCTACTCAATATAATCCTAGCTAATATATTTGTATATATGCTTATCACTTCTTTTTAAATCATCTAAACAGTTGTATATTATAAAAGCAGACTTTAACTATTTGTATAGCTTGGCGTCCTGGTTTTTTCACTTTCAATATTTTTGGAAAAATTGTAATTTTTTAATTTTTATTTTATTTTCAGAGAGAGAGGGGGGTGGGGAGGAGCAAAGAGAAGGAAAGAGAATCCCAAGCAGGCTCCACACTGTCAGCGCAGAGCCTGACACAGGGCTCATTCTCACAAACGAACCAAAAGATCATGACCTAAGCCAGATCGAGGGTCAGTTGCAGGGCAGCTGGGTGACTCAGTTAACTGTCAGACTCTAGATTTTGGCTCAGGTCATGACCTCCCGGTTGCTGAGTTCAAGCCCTGCACCTGGCTCCAGGCTGGCAGTGTGGAGCCTGCTTGGGATTTTCTCTCTCATCTCTATCCCACCCTGCTCACTCTCTCTCAAAATCAAAAAATAAACTTTAGGGATGCCTCGGTGGCTCAGTCAGTTAAGTGCCCTACTTCAACTCAGCTCATGATCTCATGGTTCGTGGGTTCAAGCCCCATGTCAGGCTCTGTGCTTATAGCTCAGAGCCTGGAGCCTGCTTCAGATTCTGTGTCTCCCACTCTCTCTGTCCCTCCCCTGCTCTCATTGTTTCTCTCTCTCTCTCTCAAAAATAAATAAACATTAAAAATAATAATAATAAACTTAAAAAAAAGAATTGGTCACTTAACTGACTGAGCCACTCAGGTGGTGCCCCTGGAAAGGCTACCATTAAATATATACCACCTCATGATTTTACATCATGTCCTTTAAATGGTTGCATGGCTGTCCCCATGTAGATATACTCTAATGCTTTTTTCAGTTCCCAGTTAGCAGACATTTAGGATGCTTCTAAGTACGTATGAGTATGTATATGTATGTGAATTTGTTTTCATATCAAAATTGTGATCAACAGATTTGGTTAATTTGTTTGCTTATTTTCTTTTTTTTAATTTTCAAAAAATATTTATTTATTTTTGGGAGAGACAAAATACGAGCCACGGAGGGAGGATCAGCGAGAGAGGGAAACACAGAATTTGAAACAGGTTCCAAGCTCTGAACTGTCAGCACAACTCAGGGCTTGACCTCATTAACTGCAAGGTCATGACCTGAGCCAAAATTGGACCCTTAACTGACTGAGCCAGTTTGCTTATTTCCTTAAGGTAGATTTCAAGAAGTAAAATCGTTATGTTAAAGAATACACATTTTTAAGGGTTTTCACACATATTGTCAAGCACCCTTTAGAAATGTGTCAATTTACATGCCTACCAATACTGTAGGAGATGATCAATTTTCCCTTACCTTTTTCAGAATTTTCAAACTTAGTTTTATTCCTAGCTGCCCAATAGGTAAAAACTAGACACTGTTGTTGTGTAATTATATTTATTACTACACAAATTTGTATGATTATTGATCATCCATGTATTTTACTTAAGATTTATCCACTCAGGTTCCTTTCACATCTTCATTTGGATGTTATTCACCTTTTCCTGATTGATCTATAAAGATTTTTTAAATATCTAGAATATTCATTATCTATTATTCATATAAGTTGAAAATGTTTTTAAGATATCCTTTGTGTTTTAACTTGCTAATGTAGGAAGATTTGTTATAAGTTTCATATCCTTATTTCTATTGGTACTCATTTATTTTATGATTTCTGATGTCGATTGTTAAAAAGAATTTCCCTAACCCTAAAGAGCTAAAAACATGCACCTATATTTTCTTCATATTTTTATGATTTGGATATTTACACTTAAATCTCTAATTATCTGAAGTATATATTTTATGTAAGGTAGAAGTAAGGCTCTAACTTTATTTTTTTACCAAATATCCAAAATTGACACCATTTGTGAAAAATGGAAACGTCACTTTTATTACATATTAATTTTTAGGCAGAGTTGGATCTGGTTTTATTTTCTTAAAGGGTTTTTTTAAATTTTTAATGTTTTATTTATTTCTAGGAGAGTGAGAGACAGCATGAGCAGGGGAGGGTCAGAGAGAGAGGGAGACACAGAATTGGAAACAGGCTCCAGGCTCTGAGCAGGCTGTCAGCACAGAGCCCAACACAGGTTCGAACACACGAACCGTGAGATCATGACCTAAGCGAAAGTCAGACGCTTAACCAACTAAGCCACCCAGGCACCCTTGGGTCTGGTTTTAGATGATCTGTTCTAGTCCAATGATCTGCCAGCCTAACCCTCTGCCACTCATCGTCAAGCATTTTAATCTTGTAGGGAAATTCCCTCCACATAACCTTCTTTTTTCCCAGAGTTTCTTGGCTATTCTTAAACATTTATTCTTCCAAAAGCACTTTGGAATAATTTGTTAAATTCCCTCCAAATCTCATTGATATCTTTTTTATGTAATTGCCTTAAATTAATAGATTAAACTGTGGGACATTGACATCATTACAGTGCTTCCAGAAGCATAATACATCTTTCCATTTATTCAAGCCTTCTTCCATGCTGCTCACGGAATTTTTGTCATTTTCTCCATAGAGGTCCTATACATTTCTTGTTAAAGTTATTCCTCAGCATTTCATATTCAGTTCCTATTGTGAGTGAAATCTCTTTTCTATTATATTTTATAGCATGTTCATGCTGGAATGTGTGTGTGTGTATAATATATATACATGCGTACTTATATATTTATGTATTTTATACTATTGGATCTGTCTGGTGAAGCAGGAGTCATGGAAGTAATGAATCTTTACCATAAATAGCCCCCAAGAAAGACAGAGGAAGAGATGTCCTAACTTCCATTTCTCTCCCTATGGCCATGCCCCCCACTGACCAAACCCAGCTGGAAGACAGATGACAAGAGAGCCTGGGAACTGCAGCCTGGAAGATGGGGCCTCAGCCCCCCTGCTGTATGAAACAGCACAGGGGAAGTCATGGAAGGATCTGGGGCAGACCAGAGCCAGTACCTTCTTAGGACTTTTGAATCTAAAAATCACATTTGCTCTCAGATAATGATCCCACCGTGATGGAAGCAAGAATGTGCATTGGTTGGAGAACAATATTGAAAGAAGAGGAAAAGCTGGTTTTAACTGAATTATTGAAACAAGCTTATCACCTGCCAAGGTTACCACTCTGAAGTAGAAAACATACATTTGGACATACTGACATGATTTTTTTTTTTAATGTTTTATTTATTTCTAGGAGAGAGAGAGAGACAGCGTGAGCAGGGGAGGGTCAGAGAGAGAGGGAGTCACAGACTGAAACAGGCTCCAGGCTCTGAGCTGGCAGTCAGCACAGAGCCCGACGCGGGGCCTGAACCCACGAACCGCAAGATCATGACCTAAGCTAAAGTCGGACTCTTAACCGACTAAGCCACCCAGGCGCCCCCATACTGACATGATTTTTAAGGAGGTACATTAATGTAGAATTGCTTACTATGTAAAATACATGTGTTATTCCAACAAGTTCCTAAGGAGTGGAGATCAAAGATGGTTCACTCTTTACAATAACCCAGTGAAATCTCATTCTTCTCCCTTCTGCCTTAGAGCAGTGTGCTCGCCTTCCCCAGAGGGAAAAGTGAGGAGACGTCTCAGCAGATGCATCCCCCCCTTCCTCGAGCACCAGCCAAATAGGCCAAATAGAATCCCAATAGGAATAATACTTTAAAAATAAATAAAGCCTTGCTAAATACCAGCATGAACTAATGAGCCTACTGTAAAATGTCATTTCAGCTCTGTAACATTCAGCTGTCTTAAAATCATCCAGATGTTACCTAGAAAACAAAATCCCAAAACCTTTCTAGAAGCTTCTTGAGGGATTCCATATTCTTCTCAGCTTTACTTAGCACCTTGTAGATGCTAAAAGAATGAAGTGAAGTTGAACCTATTTAAATACAAATGGTTGGCATGCTAACTCTTGAGGCCCCCACACACACTTTAACATCCTATCCTGGTGACAGCTCCCTGGTCCAGAGTTTATTCCCCTTGCTTAGTCAGTAGCATTGTTGAGGGCAGAGTCTGCATTTCCTCCATGTTTGCATTCTCCACATGATCTAACATAGCCTGGCACCAAGCTCAACGAACATGCGTAAATAAATAAAGGAGCAGGTGGAATAGGGCTTCAGTGTCCTCATCTATAAAATGGGAGTCTTGAACATCTGCCTTTTCAACAGTCTGCGTGATGGAGCAATTCCTCTCAGTCTCTCTGGCTGTGGGAGGTGAGCAGTGGGGGTTTTCCTTCCTTCTGTGCCACCCACATGTGTCTGTTCCCCTCCAGATGACTCATCTAAGAGCCAGACACCATTGCTTTCGGACAGAACATGTCAGGTACTTGCTTAGGAACGGCAGGGCCATAAATCTGTGCTGCGTCCCCTGTGGTTACCTAGGGAACACTGGGGCATGGCCAGGAAGGGGGATGCTACAGACAGCGCTGGCTCTGGTCCGTGTCCCAGCCCTCTCAGCAACAGCCCAGTGGCCACTTCCCAGTGTCCAGTCTGGAACTAGTGTACTGTCCCCTGCAGAGGGCAGAGGTGGCCCCCGGCCAAGAGGTCTGGAGAAGCACCAAGATCCCCCTACCAAACGTTCAAAGAAGCAAAAGGGATTAGTTAGCAAAATGACAGTGACAGCAATTAGGACAGCTGGAATCTGGTCCTGCATCTCAATCCTCCACCATTACACAAACAATTTTAGTACATCCCCCTTCCACTCGTTGTGTGTGTGAAGATTAAATGAAACAATATATTAAACTGCTTGGCACAAGTCCTGACCACAGCAAACAGTTAATAGAGGCAGCTCTAGGTTTAATTATTATTATTGATTATCAGTAGTCCTGGTGATAGTATATTATCCTCACTGTAGTCTCCCAAGTATTATCCCATTTTACAGATGTGGAACCTGGGATTCCAGAGAGATCAAATGACTTGTTCAAAAGTCCCACTAAGAATCAGAACCACTGGTGACAGCCAGCTAGCTACTCTAATGTGCGGGAATTATTCTGCTGACTCCTGTGGAAATGTCTGAGGACAGATGACATCACCCAGTCCCATTCCTCTCCACACCCAGACAGGCACCCTCACTGTGGTCACATGATGGCTGGACATCCTCCACACCTTGTGCCAAACTTCAATCCTCTCATCTTCAGATCCCTTGCCAAGAGGGTCCTCCAGCTCTCATTGGCTCTGACAAGGTCAGGGTCTCTGCCTCTAGAGCCGTAGGGGAGAGTCAGCCTGGGTCTGGGAGGTGGGCAACTCAGGACAGCTGTGGGCACAGGGCAGAAGTTGAACAGAGATTAGGGGTCCAGACCAGATGCACTCAACTGTGCATGCATGCATAGGTGTGTGGGGTGGGGGGCATGTGTGTGCACTCCTGCACATGCATGTGTGTGAGAGTGTGAAGTCTAGAAAACATTTGCCAATAACATCTGCAGTGATGTTCCTTCTGGTCAATGGAATAAAGGGTGATTTCCCTTTTCTCTTCGGTACCTTCCCATAGCATTACCATAAGAACAATTCACTTAATTTTTTAAAAAGCTATTTCCTTCTGTTTAGTGACTAAATAATACAAATAACATATAGTTATATTAAGTATATTTATTTTTAAAGAGTATTGGGCTAGACATTAGAGCACTCAGTCCTGGTTCTTGCTCTGAGTGACCATGGTCACCTCATTTGTCTGGCCTTGGTTTGCTCATCTGTGAAATGAGGGCAGGGTCACACAACCTTTCCAGGCCCTTCCAGCTCTGATTCTGAATGTCTCTCTTCTTCTGTGCGTAGCAGATCAGCTGTGTTCTAGCTGGGATCAGCTTGAATACAAAGAAGATAATTGTTTCTAAATAGATATCTATTCTGAATGCAAATGGGTACACTTATGGAGTTGAAAAACATTTCTTAAGGGGTCCCTGGGTGGCTCAGTCAGTTAATCGTCCAACTTCAGCTCAGGTTATGATCTCATGGTTCATGGGTTTGAGCCTTGCGTCTGGCTCTGTGCTTACAGCTCAGAGCCTGGATCTTGATTCAGATTCTGTGTCTACCTCTCTCTTTGCCTCCCCTCCACTCATGCTCATTCTCTCTCTCTCTCTCTCTCAAAAATAAACGTTTAAAAATTTTTTTTAAGAAAAAAATTTCTTCACAAGTTCAATCTGTCCCTCAGAGCCCCAAAGAGGGCACCTGTCCTCAGTGGAGACCAGCTAACCTACTCAGCCATGGAAAATCTCTTCCTCCCTTAGAAGGAAGAAGAACATTACTGAGTGGACCTACTATGTGTCAGACCCAATACAAAGTGTGTTACACAGTCTAATTTAAACTAGAACTCATGGTTACATTATTTGGGCGGCGGCAAGCAACTAGGTACTGAAGACTCTTGAAGTGTAAATTACCACACTGTCATTAAATGCTAGTTGTGAACCACCTCTCCATAAAGACCCTAGAGAGTAAGAAATACTCTTTGTTCATCCAGGACCTCACTTCCCACTGACTGGATCAAAATCTCTGGGGCTGGGACCCAGAGATCTGCATTTGAAGGCTAACTCTAGGCGACTCAAGCCCAGAGAAGTTTGAGCATCACTGGCTGTTAGGCAAACCTTTGCCTGCTTTGTGGCTGCACAGTTCTTTTGGAATTCTTAGGCTTCCAACGGAGCAGCACCACGAAGGGGTAATCGGGGAGCCCCCAGACTGAGCAAAAGAACATTCTAAAGTTTTCAGGTGACAATAAAAGAATTTTTATACCTGGAGCTGGTCCAGCTGTTTCAGGGACAAGTTCTCTAGCTTCATTTGAGAGAAAACAACTCTAGAACGATTCCTTTTTTTGTTTTTCTCCTTTCCACCGCTTCACTCAAATCCCAGGATTTAATTGAAAACATGTCTTCACTGGAGTTTGTTCCTGGCCCTTTTCCCACCTTCTCTTCTTCCGTTTCTCATGGATCTGGTCCTTTCTGCAGTATTGAGGGCAGGTGGAGGTTCATATGGGTCCCCCTTCCTTCCCTGCCTTTCTAGGGCACAAATGGTCAGCCTCTGATGTGATGGTTTATAGTCTGTGAGCCTCTTCCATCTGATACCCAAGGAAAATTCCCGTTGACACTAATTTTATCAGTTGCCAAGAATTATAGGCCAGGAGCCTGCCATCCTGCCTGCTGGCAAGCTGATTCCATTTCCTTATGCAAAGCAAGTTCAGAGGACCAAGGGCCCACCACTCCCCACTCCCCGAGCCCACCAGTACCCCGAGCCCACCAGTACCTTCTCTCATTTGGTCTCCAACATCTCCAGGAGTTCTCTGCATGAAGAAATATTTCCAGCAAGCCCTGGTTCTGGGTGTGGTACAGTCACTTCCAGAAGTTGCATCTCAAAGGCCAGATACAGTATTTCCACCTAAACTGAGAAGATTCTTGTGTTAAGGTGAGACCATAACACAAGGAATTCCTCTCCTACCACACAGGAATTTCTCAACAAGTGATAGCTACTGTTATTTATATTATTGTGATTTTTCCAGCTACTGTTTGTTCAGGGCATTTGTATCAGAAAAGAAATAAAAGGAATCAGTTACATCAATTGGCAAGTGATGGTTTGAAAGTATCGCTGAGAGATCAGCTAGGAAAAGCTGTACCTAAATACTTCAGGTACTGAATAATCCGGTGTGTTTTTTGAAGATGATGCAAAATATCAACAATAACTAATAGTTATTGGGAGTATTCTAGATGCCAGTCTCATTTAATCCTTATAATAAGTTAATAGGGTAAATACTATTAAAATCCCCATTTTACAGATAAACAGATGGAAGCTTAAATAAATGAAGTAACTTTGCCCAAGGTCACACACATAGGAAATGGCAGGAACTAGAATTTGATCTGATGTTAAATAAGCTACTTCCTGAGGGGGGCCTGGGTGGCTCACTTGATTGAGCGTCTGACTTTTGATTTTGGCTCAGGTCTTGATCCCAGGATCATGGGATGGAATCCCACATCGGGCTCTGTGCTGAGCTCCATAAAGCCTACTTAAGATTCTCTCTCTCCCTTCCCTTTGCCCCCCTGTCTTATCACTCCAAAATTTAAAAAGAAAAGCCTATTTTTTTAAATGTTTGTTTATTTTTGAGAGAGAGAGAGCACCAGTGAAGGAAGGCCAGAGACAGAGGGAGACAGAATCTGAAGCAGGCTCCAGGCTCTGAGCTGTCAACACAGAGCCTGATGCAGGGCTCGAACTTACAATGAGATCATGACCTGAGCCGAAGTCAGATGCCACTGAGCCACTCAGATGCCCCCAAAAAAGCCAATTATTATAAAAACTATAAAATAAAGTAAGCTACTTCCTAAGGTCTAACAGGCATCTATCATACTCTCTAAAGTCTATATATTCTCCACCCTCTCCACCACCACCCCCAACCCCTGCCTACCTCTCTCTCTCCAGCAGTTGGTTGCCATCATGGGATCAATAACATAACATTTTCAGTATGTAAAGACAATGATTGCATCAGTCTCTCACCCTTTCACTTGGAAGAATTAAGACTCAAGCCCAAACTTACTTGACATTCCCAAGAAGGAGCTAGGAAAGATGTAGTCCTCAAATCCAACCCCAGAGAAGGACACATGTTTGTCCTGTGTGATAACATATGGCCCAAAATGACTTCTGCCTCACTATATCTATGTCCCTCCCTGGCCCATAGAGGTTTACCCAGAAACTCCTGTGGTTTTGCTCAGCAGTGAGGTCAGTCTGCAGCGAACTTTGGGTTATCTGGGAGGTGAAAAATATCAACTCTGAGTCAAACCTCCTCTGCTCTAATCCCATCTCTGAGTAATCTGGAGGAAGTTTATTGATGTCTCTTATCCTCGGTTTTCTCATCTGTAAATTGGAGCCAACAATGTCTTCCCCAAAGTGTTGTTCAGAGAATTAAATGAGATGATGCCTTGGAGGTAGCTTAGTACATGGTTGGTGCAGAACTGTACTCATAGGTAATTAAAATAGGACCCTAGGAAGAAGGCAATGCTTACCTTTAAATGGATAGCACTTCAAAGGGCTGGGAGATATTTGGAAGACCTTCCAGAAACTTGCAATTCATACCATGTGGCTAATTGCCATTATACCAGGTGCTCCCATCTAGAAGTTTCTACAAAATCTTCCCCTTACCCTACCATAAGCACTTACCAGGGCAGTCCCACAAAAGGAAAAAAAAAAAAAAAAAAAACAAGGCTCCTCCTCCTTCTCCCTTCATCTTTTCAGGACTCCTCAGGCAACCTTCCAAATTTGTCAGTTTGGCGTCTAGTAAATAGCTGAGAAACGCCGGGCATTTCCTGTCTCGGCATTCTTCAGTACATGGCAGAGATAGGCAAAGAAAACTGCCTCTTTCTCACACTCTTCTCTCCTTTGCCATGCCCAAGGGGCCCATAGTGATGCCACACTTCTTTCCTAAATATGCCCACCTCACCCCAGGGCCCCAAGCTGCCACCTCTGTCAGAAAATGGAAATAAAAGGCAGAAATCGCCCTCTGACATCACGTCCTTGCCTTGTTCCCCAGGGGCTAGGTCTGTCCTTCCCAAAGCTGTGCTCTAACACCAGATACAATTTTTAGATTCCCCCAAGGAAAAAGGTTCCCACCACTTCCTTTAGACCTTTCTGAACTTGGTGGTCACCGTAAATGAAAATCCCCCCAAAAAAGGTTGGATGGTTTGGTTCAAACAGCACAAAAGAGGAAGAGGGAGAAGAATGGAGACCTACATCATGTATTTATTTGTTTCCTTATTTAACACATATTCATGTTCAATGTCAAAACACAATACTCTATGTGTCCTTAGACACACATTCCCATTATTCATCTTAGACTGTGAGCTCCAGGAAGACAGGATAAGGCCAGCGTCCACTCATTTTACTCAGTTCAAGTTTTGCTCCATGATGAAAAGTAAAATCCTGGGTTAGTTCTGTTGCTCAAGAGTGAAAGAGATTACCTTGAGATTGAGTGGGAGAGAGGCTCAGTAAACAAAAGTAAGAAGTAACAGCATGGAGATCAATTGGTCAAGGGGCCCTGCCAGGAGCTTGGCACTGAGGAAGCTCCTATAAGGGATTCAGGAAAGGTATGGAGTAAAGCAATGTGTCCACAGCTCTCAGTAGATCCTCAACGAGGTCCAGGGCCCAAGGAGTTAAAGAACCAGTGGTAAGGGGTAGCCCTTCCTTTTATAAAGTTGGGGGAGGAGGATGTGGCAGGGATAAGATTTATACATATAAAATCACAGAGGACATCAATAATAATAGTAGATTTTGTTGTGTCTTTTATGAGCAGGTCCCATCCTAAGCTTTACAGACCATGCAGAAACAGGCACAAAACAAACAAACAAACAAACAAAAAACAGTGGCAAAAACAGTCATGGGAATGGAGTCAAATCTCTGGGCTACGAAACCTGGCTCTGCCTTAGGTAAATCCCTCCCCCTTTCTGGACCTTTGTATCCCCACAAGTAAAATAACAGATCAAGGGCCAGCAAACATTTTTCTATCAAGGGTCAGAGAGCAAACATTGCAACTATTGCAGCTACTCAATTGTGTCATTGTAGCATGAAAGTACCCACAGACAAAACGCAAGCAAATGAGCATGGCTGTGTTCCAATAAAACTTTATAAAAACAGGCACTGGCTGGATTTGTTTCGCTGGATGTAGTTTGCTGACCCCTGATCTAAATGAGCTCTAGGGTCCTTCTGAATCCGATGTTTCAGAAGTTGGTGATTCTAACTTCTGAAACATCGAGGGGCCAGTGACTTGAAAAGTCAGCAGTAAGGAGCCGATTGCCATAAATTTTGTTTTGTGATGTTTTGTGTTAACCTTTGATGATTTTAATAAATGTGGTTAGAAAGTAAATCCTGGCAGTGTCAATACAGAGGCAGCTTGGGAGAGCTTTAGCGCCAGTAAAACCTCCATCAACTCCCTGCCCTCAGTCTTTATTGTGGACAATGGCATCAGTCTTGTGGACAGCACAGCACAAACACAGCTGCCACCTACCTTCAGATCAGACACAACCTACAGCCTCTTTCTAGAGAAATTCTGGGACCGCCACAGATTCCTGGGCAAAAGGATGGGCAAAGCTCGAAGCCATAAAGGCACAGCCAGTGTTGTGTGAGAAGATAGCACACGCTCTCCCTCCCCCTCAAGTCTGCAGCACCTGTTTACCTGATCCCACCAGAGGAGTTGCTGGGGCATAAGGAAGAAGGGTTCTCTGGTTCCAGAGTCAGCAGGTGGTCACATTCCACGTTCTGGCACCCCCTGTGCCCTCGCACCCCAGCCCCC
This sequence comes from Proteles cristata cristata, assembly GCA_017311185.1. Classification (NCBI taxonomy): domain Eukaryota; kingdom Metazoa; phylum Chordata; class Mammalia; order Carnivora; family Hyaenidae; genus Proteles; species Proteles cristata. Next base: position 2,547,685 of record JAESUZ010001135.1, read on the forward strand.
AGCTCAGGGTTCCCGGGCTCTCCTGGAGCACATGATGTGAATACAGCCCCTGGATGACTTGGCAATTAATCTTCACCAGCCTGCTGCAAAGGGCTGCTACTGAGCCCTTTCTGCCTTACCGGGAAATGCTGTGCCATGAGAATTTCTGGGCTGGGGGAACCCACACCAAAGACTGACACGCTGTAATTGCCAGAGAGGACAGGTGTGCCCCATGGGGGCAGGGCAGGGGCTGAAATCTCTCCCTCCTGGAAGCCTCTGACCCACTGCCTTTGGAGGCAGAGAATATACTTCTGCTATAGCTAGCGTCCCCTGCCCAGAACAAATGGTGCTTCTCATCTCTCCAATCTGGGCCACAACAGGGGCCAAATTCCTCCAAGTCCTCAAGACCCTAGTCTACCTCATGAAGTGGATGCCTCATACCTCTAATCCTTTTTCATTTTTAGCCAGATTCATCGGGTGCATTGTATTTCAGTTCTGCCACCTGCTAGCCCTGCGGCCTGGGGCAGCTATTCTGAGACTCAATTTCTTCATCTGTTAAATGTCAATAGTAATAGCATCCACCTCATAATATTATTATCAGGATTAAATCAGATAATGTATAGAAGGTGTTTGGGGCACCATGGCTAGAACCCAGTAAGCCCTTAATAATCTTGGCTGATATTTCTATGTGCTAGGCACTTTACACACGTTATCACATTTAATCCTCACCTCAGCCCTATCTGAATTAGGGACTACCATGATCTTCATTTCACAGATGAGGAAACTGGGGCTCAGAGTGATTAAGTGATTTGTCCAAGGACACACAGCTAATAAATTACTGGAACTGGGACAAACCCCAAGTCTGTTTGATGCTAGAGTTCACTTTATTATCTTGCCCAAGGTCACATGAATAGCTATTAAATGATGGAAGCAGGATTAGAATGCAAGTTGGCTCTCAAATCCTCAGCAGACCGAGAGCTGGCCTTGGAGACCAGGAAGCCTGAACTAAGGGGGTCCCTTCATGGAGCCCTCTGCCCTGGAGAGCTCTGCCTTGCCATCCCCTCCCTGACCTCTGTTTTGCTCAACACCCTGACCACATTCTGTTTTCTGTTGTAATTTCCTTCAGGGCTAACACTGAACCTTCTGCCACTTTTTTTTTTTTTAATCTCAATCTGATGCAAAGAAAGATGCAAGTTTTGGAGCCAGATAACAATGCTTCGAATACCAATGCTGCTTACCAGTGAATGAACCACTCTGAACTTCAGTTTCCTCACTTGTAAAGTGGGGACAACTCTTGCCTTGCACTGTTGTGAAGATTTGAGTAATTGCACATGGAGTGCCTCGCATAGTGCTTGGCACATAGCAGGAACTCTCTGAAGGGCGCTTTACCATCATCATCCTCTCTCACAGCACCTAGCTCAGTGCTAGGTTATCACATGCTTGATTTAAATCATCTTTGATTTGCCACAGCATCTTTGATTTGCGCTACACAGAGCAGATATTCCTATATGTGGACGGTTGAGTTGAAAACTACAGAGAGCAGGACACCTGGGTGGCTCAGTTGGTTAAGCATTCGACTTTGGCTTGGTCATGATCTCACATCTCGTGGGTGAAAGCCCCACATCTGGCTCTGTGCTGACAGCTCAGAGCCTGGCGCCTGCTTCAGATTCTGTCTCCCTCTCTCTTGCCCCTCCCCTGCTCATGCTCTGTCTCTCTGTCTCTCTCTCTCAAAAATAAACAAACATGTAAAAATTAAAGAAAAGAGAAAGAAAAGAAAACTGCAGAGAGCTAGAGAGGCAGTACCATGTAAAACTGCCTGGTCGCAGGTGAGAGAGCTCCTTCCAGAGAGCCCCTAAGCTGATCTCAGAACCTTGCATAGCCTTGGTCTCCCCACAGGTCAAACTCAATGGCAGCTTCTCCTTAGAGGGCTCACAGAAATGGGAGTTTGCAACATCAGAGGTTCCTAATGTAATCAGATGGATAATGAAAAGGTTCTTTTTCCCAAAGCCTCGAGTGAGTCAGAGCTCTATGCTTGGCTTTGCCCCAGAGAGTACCGAGAAAATGAAATATAGTCTGTATCCTCATGACACCTAAACAAATGGTCGATTCCATGGGTCAAATATCAGCCAGAGGGGTTAAGAGGCATCTCCTGTGAAGGGAGGCGAGGAGCAGCAAGGAAAGGACCATTAGCAAAAGTTGCTTAGTGGGGTCCTGATGCATGGCTGCTCTCAAGGCTGGTACCTGTTTGCCTTAGGATGGGATGTTTGTTTTGCCTTCATGAAAGACTCCGACAGATGACATTATGTCTGATACCCAAACCAAGTTACAAGTGGCTATCACGTGTGGCTGCCCTCTGGGGCAGAGGAAGGAACACTGCTCTGTGGGCTGGGGAACCAGAGTTTGATAACCAGCTCAGCACGTGACTATCTATGGGAGTTCACCAGTTCCCTCTGCCTCCTAGGCCACCACAATGTGAAGATGGACAAGGGCAAGCTCTGATAGATCTTGAGAGCTAAATCACCTCAAACCTGTGCTTCTCAGATTTTAGAATCTTCAGATATGACTTCAGCAAATTTAATTAAAATAGGGGGGGAAATCTGCTTTCAGGGCTGTCCCTCCCGCACACTTCTTAATTTCAGGGAATGTCTTAAAATTGTGTATCTTGTGCATTTGGGTATCTCTGCATTTTGGTGGAAGGAGAAGGTTAAAGCCTTAGATTAAAACCTTGGATAGGTGTGCGCTAACTTCCTGCTCCCCAAATATATACCCATATGTATTTATAGAGTTTTATTATATGTTTATATAATTTTAAAAACAGAGGTTAAGATTCTACCTCTAGGTTGAGGACTTAAATGTAAATCACCCTAAGCGAACTTCTGGTTCCCCACCCCTGAATATCAGGTTATAGTGTATCAAAGGTAGACAGTAGGAAGCCCTAGATGCAGGCTTCTGGACCAGAGTGAAAGAGGGCATCAAGCTTTACTTTTACTACTTTGCTCTGCCATATGTCTACTAGCCACATGACCTCAGGAATGTACCAAATCTCTGGGAACCATGGTTTTCTTATCTGTCAATGGACAATCGTTACACCACTCTCAAGGGATTGTTGTGAAGAATAAACAAAAATAAGTAAATGCTTGGCTCTCAGTAGGAGCTCAATAAATGTGACTTCCCTTCTAGTACTAGTCACTCAGTTCTCAAAATTTTCTGCTTGGAAGACAGCTCTCTCTACAACAGTCAATCCACCCTCTTCCTCAAATGTAAATTGGGAGAGTCACTTTGGAAAACAATATAGAGGCTTCCCCTGAAATTAAAAATAGAACTACCACATGATCCAACAATTCCACTTCTAGATGTATATCCACAGTAAATGAAAATAGGATCTTGGGGTGCCTGGGTGGCTCAGTTGGTTAAGCATCTGACTTCAGCTCAGGTCATGATCACAGTTTGTGAGGTTGAGCCCCACATCAGTTTCTGTGCTGACAGCACAGATCCTGCTCCAGATCCTCTGTCTCCCTCTCTCTCTGCCCCTCCTCAGCTCACACTCTCTTTTTCTCTCAAAAATAAATAAACATTTAAAAAAGAAGAAGAAGAAGAAACCAGAACTCAAAGAGATATCTGCACTCCCATGTTCATTGCAGCATTATTCACAATAGCCAAGATATGGAAGCCATCTAAGTGTCCATCAACTGGTGGATGAATAAAAAATACAGAGTATACATATACAATGGAATATTATTCAGCCAAGAGAAAGAAGGAAATCCTGCCATTTGCTACAACATGGATGAAACTTGAGAGCATTATGCTAAGTGAAATAAGATAGACAGAGAGAAACAAATACTATGACATCACTTATATGTGGAATCTGAAAGCCAAACTGATAGAAACAGAGTCGAGTGGTGGTTGCCAGGGGTTGGGGACAGCGGAATGGGAAGATGTTGATCAAAGGGTACAAACTTCCATTTATAAGATGACTGAGTTCTGGGAAACTAAGGTACAGCATGGTGATTATAGTTTCAAGTATACAATACTTGAAAGTTGCTACAAGAGAAGATCTTAAATGTTCTCATCACACACAAAAAATATGATATTTATGGGACATGATGAAGATGTTTGCTAACACTATGATGATATCAACTCACACAATGTGATGACAGTTACATCTCAATAAACCTAGGGGAATAAATCCACTCCCTACAGTGGTTCCAGAGGAAAAGTGAGACACAGCTCCTAAGTGCTCAACTCTCAATAGACTGTAGTTGAGTTCAATTCCTAGCTCCTCTCCCACGATGGCTGTGTGGACTCAGGCAAAGAGTTGAACTTCATGGTACCCTGTCCCTTCCACAAAATGGAAATGAAAATGAGAACATAATCTCAAAGATTATGAGAACATGCAAATGAACTTAGCACACTGTCTGGGACCTAATAAGTGTGGAACAAATGTTAACTAATGAAAGCCTCTCCTCTGTACATTTCTTCTCTCCTAAATACCATATGCCCACCTTTGGAAGTGTGTCCCTATAACTGAATGTCTAACATGGATATCAGGCAGAAAAGGAAAAAAATCAATAAATAATCTGGATTTCCCAAGTCCCTTCCTCAGATGCCTGGAGGTCTCAATGTTCCCACTGCCACTCCCACCCCCACCCCCCTCACCCTCACCCCCAAATAGCCCATTTGCTTGTTCCTCATTTCTTTCAGGTCTTGACTCAAACATCACTTAAGTGACATCCAGAGAACCCATTTATAATTTCAAATACCCCTACCCCCAACACACACACACACACACACACACACATACACACACATACACACACACACACACACACACACACACACACACAAACACACACACACACCATTCCATTTCCCCCTTTGTTTTATTTTCTGTTATACCTGTCAGCATAGGGCACACCCCATGATTTGCTTACTAATTTGTTTATTGTCTGTCTCCTTCCAGTAGAATGTAAGCTCCTGGAGCGCAGGGGTCCTTGTCCACTTGCTTCAATTGCTATGCCCCCAGCGTAGGCAGTAGGCACCCAGTTAACTTTTGTTAATGGCACCCAGTTAACAATTTTGTTGAATGAATAAGTGAATGAGTGAGTCAGTGAGTGAATAAACGAATGAATGAAGAGAAGCCTCTGGGCTTACCAAGGAGGTAACGGCTGGGGGTTGATCTCACATCTGACTCAAGTCCCTCTTATCTGCCTAACCTGTGAATTTTAGGCTCCACACAAGCTGCACATCCCCCTAAATCTGGGTGCTGATTCCAGACGCAACCCACCCCCCACGAGGGGTAAGCGCCCCACGCCACTTTTGAGACCTAAGCGTGAACAGGAGGAGCAAGAATCGCAGCGGGCCACCTCAGGGTAGGGGACGGGGGTCCCCACGCTCAGGTCACCCTTCCCCTTCACGACGCTGGTTGATGGGGGAGGGTGGTGCGGAGCGCGGCCGGCCGGGGGCTGCCCAGGGTGGCGGCGTCGGGGCTGCGGGCTCCTTCGCCAGACCCGCATTGCCCCCTAGTGCCGCGCGGAGTCAGGGCGCCGGGCTCCCCCGCCTGATGTCACCGCCGTGCAGTCAGCCCAGAGGCGGCTGGTTGCGAGCAGACCCTCCTCGGCGCTGGCTGGGCTGGGCGCCGCTGCCCGCGCCCTCGCCGCCGGCCCGGCGAAGCTGCGCGGCCCCCTGCCCGCCGCCCCACCCGCGCCGCTCCCCGCCTGGCCGGCCCGGCGCGCCTGACGCGGACCATTAAACTTGGAGCTGCCGCCTCGGCCCCTCTCTCGCCTCCGCCTCCCTCTGACAGCCGGGCGAGCGGGCGGCCCGGTGCAGGCAGGAGACGCGCCGCCGGGCTGGGCTGCCCGCGGGGGAGATGAGTCCTCGCCGGGAGGGCGCCTCCGGGAAGAAGACCGAGGGCGAAGCAAAGTTGCAGGGCAGCTGAGGAGCTCGGCCGCAGCCCTTCCAGCCCGCTCACCCCAGGCTATGGAGGGCCGACTCTAAAATGAATCCCGATCTGGACACCGGCCACAACACATCAGCACCTGCCCACTGGGGAGAGTTGAAAAATGCCAACTTCACTGGCCCCAACCAGACCTCGAGCAACTCCACACTGCCCCAGCTGGACATCACCAGGGCCATCTCCGTGGGCCTGGTGCTGGGCGCCTTCATCCTCTTCGCCATCGTGGGCAACATCGTGGTCATCTTGTCGGTGGCCTGCAACCGTCACCTGCGGACGCCCACCAACTACTTCATCGTCAACCTGGCCATTGCCGACCTGCTGCTGAGCTTCACCGTGCTGCCGTTCTCGGCCGCCCTGGAAGTGCTTGGCTACTGGGTGCTGGGACGGGTCTTCTGTGACATCTGGGCCGCCGTGGACGTCCTGTGCTGCACGGCCTCCATTCTGAGCCTGTGCGCCATCTCCATCGATCGCTACATTGGGGTGCGCTACTCTCTGCAGTACCCCACACTGGTCACCCGCAGGAAGGCCATCTTGGCGCTGCTCAGCGTCTGGGTCTTGTCCACAGTCATCTCCATCGGGCCTCTCCTTGGGTGGAAGGAGCCCGCGCCCAATGATGACAAAGAATGTGGGGTCACCGAAGAACCCTTCTACGCCCTCTTCTCCTCCCTGGGCTCCTTCTACATCCCTCTGGCGGTCATTCTGGTCATGTACTGTCGCGTCTACATCGTTGCCAAGAGGACCACCAAGAACCTGGAGGCTGGAGTCATGAAGGAGATGTCCAATTCCAAGGAGCTGACCCTGAGGATCCACTCCAAGAACTTTCATGAGGATGCCCTCAGCAGTACCAAGGCCAAGGGCCACAACCCCCGGAGTTCCATAGCTGTCAAACTTTTTAAGTTCTCCAGGGAAAAGAAAGCAGCCAAGACCTTGGGCATTGTGGTCGGTATGTTCATCTTGTGCTGGCTACCCTTCTTCATCGCTCTACCACTTGGTAAGTTGGGGAACAGGGCATTTTCGGATCTTGGGTTTACTGACGAGCTTACCGTAAAGTTTTTTGCGGGGTTTGTTTTTTATGCTGCCTGTGTGTGTTTGGAGATTGGGGAATACTGTTTGTTCTGCAAAGGCTTTGCAGTTTGGGTAGCTGGCTAAGAACCAACTCAGGTGTTAGTGGAACACACTAAGTAAGGTGCTAGTCTCTCGAAAGAACCACAGGAGGAAAATCTGGTATGTGGAATGACTCATTCAACAGCATCGGTTTAATAATTAAAAAAGGACAAAGGACACTAGACTTGAACATCACACCAGCGTTATCTCAGTAGTAATGATGTGCGGGCTAAGGCAGCGTCACGAATGCACCATACAAAATAGTTTGTAGTTACCGCAGACGCAGCATTTGGGAAGCAGGCAGGCGGCTCGTACGCAGAAAGGCAGTTTTCATTCAGCATTTCCAGGGCTCTTGCAGAGACCCACGCTCCCCATGAGCTTTGCAGAGGCTGCGTTCTCCCCTCCTCCCTTTACCGCTTGCTATCACCTAAATGCCCTCCGTTCATTATGAGTTAATAAGAGCATTTTAACAGCTGCACGGCCCCATCCAGCCTTTGAGTTATCTAAAGCTTGAGATTTGAAAGAGAAGGAAGACAACCAGGGGGTCACATGCTTTCAGTTTTTACCCAGAAATGTTCTAACTCTGGTGATTCATGGAACACCCAGATCTAAATTGCAGTGGTCCCTCACCTTCAGCTACCAGACACCAAATCCTGCTAGAATGAAACTGAGCTCTTCCTCTCCTATAAACATATGTCCGTCTTCTTTTGGGTAATGGTCTAAGTTGTTCAAAAAGCTTCCTGATTTTTTCCAAGAAGACAAGGTCTGGTACGTAGGGAAACCTACAGGAAGGTACTGTGACATGCTGTCTACATGGCTTGGGAAACACTTGTCCCTTCTCTAAGGCACTGACCTGCTTTGGTTTCCTCTCCTATCCCTGGGGGACACTCCAGAAAATGAATGGAGGGAGGTGATCATTGCAAAGTCATGTGCCATGATATCAGAAGAGGTAACGGCTGCTACGTGCCATGGACCATATAAATGCCTGCAATCACACCCAGGGCTCAGTTAGACTGAACATAATCCCTCAAATAACTAAAATTCTGAAGGCACACTACTTTCAAAAGAAATGGGAGAATGGAAAGAAAGCAAATTGATATCAGGAGTTTCCATTTTTAAAAGATAAACAAAAAAAGCTTTTTAACCTACTCTCCATGTTGTCATTTCTAAGGCAGGCTTGCAAGTTAATGCCTTTCGGAAATATTTTTAGTGCGTTACGTGAAAAGCGTTTGAAGCTGTACTATACACACACACACCCACCACCACCCAGAAGTGGTCACATCTCACTGCAGAGAAGCTTTTTTTTTTCCTCCAAGGTCTTGGGGTCTTTTTGTAGGCTTGTTGGGTTAAAGTGGGTAACAGTTCACACTGCTTTAGATCATGGTTGTACACAGAAGTGATTTGGTCATGTATTAGCTATGTGACCTTGGGCAAATGTCTGCTCACCTGTGAGCCTCAGTTTCTCCATCTGCAAAATAGAACTAATTACTATTTGCTCCATGGGATTTGCACTAATGCATGAAAAGGACTTAATACAGTGTCTGGTGCACAGCAAAAGCTCAGTGGAAGTTAGCTTAGTGCTACAAACCAGATCCCAGTCGCCCCTCAATTACAGCTGTATATTCTCTTTCTCTACTCATTTGACAATCCCACACTTGTTATAAAAGGCTCAGGAGAGAACTGAGTCCTTCTCCTTTCTTCCTTCTTCCTCCATACTCCAAGCCTATAGAGGCTAAGACCAGAGCATCCTCAGGAAGAAGGCCCCAGAAGTATACAGGGAATGGATCAAAAGTGTAAACTTTCACTTAAGGGGGCAAGAGAAACCAGTCCAAACAGGGGAAAAGGCTGTCCGCATGCTGAAATAGGAAGAGCACTGCCCTGGGATTCTAGAGCACTAGATTACTAACGTGAACTTTGCCATCAATCAGCTCTGTTATCCTAGGCTTGTTTTACCTCTCTGGGCTTCAGAACTCACTTCCAGGGAACAAGAGGGTTGGACTAAATCAAGGGCTCTCAAACTTTAATGAAGATCAGAATCATCTGTGGAACTTGATAAACCTTCAGCTTCTTAGATAACCCACAGAGAATCTGATTCAGTAAATCAGACAGGTCTCAGGAATCCCCATGTTTAACAAGCCCACCAGTTGATTCTGAAGAGGTAGTCTAAGGACCAGGCTTTAGAGAATCACTAATCAGAGGATCTCAGCTCCCTTCAGGCTCCAGCTTCCTGGACACCAAGGTTTAAATGTTGCAAAGCTTAGCCCTTCCCCCAGACACGTGATGGTGCAGATTGATGTGACTTCTCTGTGGGTCCTGCTCTTCAAACTCATCCTCGGTTTCATGTCACTCACACTACCCCCACCTTTCGTCCCTTTCTGTTCATGACTTTCTGAGACCTTAACCCTGGATTCCATGGCATGCTCTCAGAACTTGTTTCTCCTGTCCTTGACATGGAACCTTTCCACACATCCCTGCTGCTGTCTCCCAGAGGTCTCCCGGTGTGCTGTCCCTAAGCTACTCCACCCACACCTTCTCCCCTGGCTGGCTGGCCTTGGCAGGTAAGAAATACGGACTCCAGGCCTTGGGTTTGGGATGGACTCTGAAAGGTACTCAAGAGCTTCAAACAGAAAAGGTGCTTCATCAACGTGCTCTTCCTAATTTAAGAAGAGCATCACAGCAACATGGAGATGTGGATTGCTACTTCCCCTGAGTTCAAATAACACCCAAACAAAACAAGCATGATGTAGAACAATAACTCTTTTGGAATCTGAAGAAGGTTCCAAATTCGAAATTTTCCATGAAATGCTTTTCACTCACAAGGAGAGAAAGCAGATCTAGGGAAAGACAATCATTGGCAAACAGTGAAGTGCAGGTAGGAGTAACTTCTCATTAGCAACAGACTTCCAGGTGCCTGGCTGGCATGAGATTTCCATAGCTGTGTTTGTCTTCTCTGTGGGAGAGAAGGGTTGGGATCCCTCCTGGGAAAGAGGGAGAATAGTCATGCCCTCTGCAGGGTCCTAGTGAGGGGCCCCATTTGTTTTCCTTCCTTGCTTATTTTTATTTTGGGAGCAGGGTTGGGCTGCCTGCAGGGCTGGGTCTCTCATCTCCTGTGGAGCTCTCCCCACCTGTAACACCCTCCCTACCTCCTCCCTGTCCTTCTCCTGTGGCCTCAGACTAAGTTGGGCCGAGGACCAGCTCTTACTAGGGAGCAGGGATGGACACCACCACACAAGGACCTCTTTATTCAGCCCCTGGAATCAGGCCATGGAGGGACAGGAAATAATTGGAATATAATATAGTAGCATTTCCACTCCATAGGCCATGTGCAAATGTCCAAGGAATCTTCGGCTCCCAGGCGTTATAATGAAGGCGCGCTCCCACCTACCTAGGGAAGACCTGGTGAGGGTCTTGAGAAGTGGCTGGGCTACTGAGGGATGTGCATTGCATTGTGGGGATAGATCGGGGGGTCGGGGGAGGGTAGCAGGAAGTACAGGGCAGCCAACTGGTGGCTGGGCTTACTGCGTTGTTTAGAAAACACTGGAATCTTGCCTCGCTCCAAATCTTTCTTCCGTCTTTTAAAATGCTGAAAGGCACCAGGAAGCCATTATTGAACTAACTGCTTTCCCCTCCAAATAAATGAAGGTCAATTTCAAAGAAACAGTTGTGTTCTCATAGTACTGGGACCAAATAGGAATCTCTCTCTCCATTGATTTGATTCTCTACTCCTCTCATTCAAATTGGGGCTGATGAATTCCTGCCTCCCGCAAGAACACAGGGGAGGAGGTGGGTCTCAGAGATGACTCAGGACAGGGCCACCCCCACAAATATACACACTAACCCTCCAGCTCTGAGGTTTCAAAACAGGGATTTGAGTTGCTCACCAAGAAAGCAATTGGTTTGAGTGAGGGAGAAATTTTTACACACAGGGAATCCTTCCTGGAAAAGGAAAATCTTTCTGAGGGAAAATACATTCGACCATTTGTGAAATCATTAATAAAAACTTCCTAATGCATCTCCTCTGTGCTACATGGCCCCTGCCTGCAGGATGTTTACCACCTCGTGAGATCTTATTTTTATGAAACAAGTACTATATCCCAGACATTCTTCTAGGCCCTCTACAGACATTATCTCATTAATCCTCACAGCTATCCTGACAAGAGAGAGTAACTGCTCCCTCTCTACAGATGAATATGTGGGAGGAGCTCAGAGCCAGAGCTGAGCTCAGAGAGGTTAGCCTTCTTGCCGTAGGTCACATAGCAAGCAAGTGAACGATAGAGCCAAGCGTTGAATCCCAGTCTGTCAGGACAGGCACACACCTAGGAAACATCTGGTCTTCTTGCTCCCCAGTCCCAATCTGCTCTCATAGCAAATGTGCTCCAAAACTCCATAGCCACCATGTCAAAAGCTGGGATTTGTACTTCTGTTACAAAACCCTGCCTTTCTTCCATTCCCCACTCGCCTCTGCAAAAAGACTCATCCAGAAAACGTTAGGGGAGGTCATCCACACTCTAGCTCAGGGCTAGATTTTCTCCATACCTCCTGCACTGTGTAGGATGTTGGTCTCCCAATCTCTGGGCCTTCAGTCACTCCAGCCAGAGGAAAAGGTTGGACCTTGCCCTTTATCTGAGAATCTAGCTCTATGTCTTCAATCAATCATTCATTCATTCATTCATTTATTGAATAAGTATATATTTTTTTGATGCCTACTGTGTTTTGTGCTGGAGATACAATAGTGAGCAAAATAGCTATGTTCATGTTCTCATAGGATTTAGTTCTAGAGGAGAATGCAGACTATTTGAAAAACACATGCACACAAATACATATGATCACAAATTGCAACAAGCTACTTGAAATAAAGGGTAGAGATGCTATTAGAAGTAAATAACAGGAGTCAGCATATCACAGGAGTCCCTGAGTGACATATAGGTGGAACCTGAAAAGTGTGGAGGAACTAAGTGAGTGAAGGCAGCAGATAGAAGAGGGTCCGGGCAGAAGGAAGGGCATGTCCAAGAGTCCTGAGGCAGGAAATGGTGGGGAAGTAACAAGCCTGGAGAGTAGGGGGACCAGGTACAAGTCAGGGCTGGAGGTGTGGGCAGAGGCCAGGCCACACAGGGGTCTCAGGCCACATCAAGGACTTTAGATTTTATCTTAAGCAGAGATTTCAGGCCACGTCAAGGACTTTAGATTTTATCTTAAAGACACTACTGAAGAGTTTGAAGCAGACAAGAGATACCATCTGAGGTATGCCTGAAAAGATGACTCAGGCCTCCATATGGAGCACAAAGCAGAGGTGGGACAGGCTGGAGGCCATTGAGAGCTGATGGGAATTTAGACCAGCCTGGGGGCAGTGAAGGTGGAGAGAAGTGGACAGATTCAAGGACTTGGGGATGGGTTGTTACATGATTTAGGTGGTTCGTGAGAAGAAGAAATATGGCTGGAATAACTGAAAGTTTCTGGGTGACGGAGGTTATCATTGGTGAGATGCTAGCAAAACACAGTCAAGGGAATTCCTCCTGGGATCTTCCTCAGACCCTGTTCATCAAGGTCCACAGGACAGCATGCTGGGAGTGATCTGCCGGACACTTTTATGCGTTGAGTAGACAAAATGTCCCAACCAAAAGCTGGGAGCTGTGACAAACAGCTAACCAACCATTCACTGGAAACATCTGGCAGGGGGCTCTTTCCAAAAGCCTAGATTCTTGGGCTCCACCACAGATCTATTGTATCAGAATTTCTCATGATGGGGCAGAGAAGTTCAATTCTGAACAAGTTTCCAGGTGATTCCTATGCAGCCAGCATAGCACCAGATCCCTCCCTCACACCCATGCCTGGGAACCCCTGGAGTGAGCACCCCGTGGAGAGCCAAGAAAATTTGGTTATGCTTCCCCCATTGCAGTCAGAAGCATCGCCAATCCTGCCCAGTGCCTTGGGCTAGTCCACATGGAAGAAGGCAGACAGCTGGCAAGAAGGAAAGTGAATTCTTTAAACTAGAGCCTCCTGGAAAAGAGGAAGAGAATGAGCACCGTAGAAGCAGCTCTTCAGTATAATGGGTACACTGCTCCACACTGGACGCTATATATTGTTCATAATTCTCACTAACTCCTCTGCAGAGCAAGCATCATCATCCTTGTGTTTATAAGTTAGGGAACAAGAATTCAGAGGGGTTTGGTACTTTGCCCAAGGTCACACAGCAAGTAAATGGTAGAGTCTATCAGACTCCACATTTGGCACTCAATAACCATTTATTCTATTATCCCTGTTGTTACTACAGTTCTTTCTGAACAATCGTCTGGGGTCTGGTACCCAAGGGTATAAACTTTTTACTGGCTCATGACAAGATGAGAAAAAAATTAGAAAAATTCTGTGTTTTTCCAAATGTATTCAAAATAAATGACTGTCCTTTTATTCTAAAGACTATGTCCTTTCTATTTTGGGACACTGAAATAGCATTTCTTTGATGGAATGATGGTAATAAATAGTGATGATGATAGTGATGATGCTGTGTGTGTGTGTGTGTGTGTGTGCATGCGCGCGTGTGTGTTTAATGACCTACTTGGCAAAAAAAACAAGTTGATAACCCTATGCCTGTCCCCACCAAATTTTTTTTTGAAATTTTACTGCGAGTGTCCTAAAGTCTCGGAATCATGGGAAATACCACGGTGGTTGGACTCAAGAAATATTTATGGGAGAAAGCAAGCAGTAAAGGAGGGAAGAAAGGCAGAAGGGAGGGAGGGGATGGATAGTGAGTTAGCCTCATCTTTGCAGTAACATTCAAATGACTGTCAGAAGGGTGGGCAGGGGGAAGAATTATGTGTGAAGGGTCGTGCTTATCAGGTAACGACAGAATGGGGGGCCATTTGTGGAGGCACCGAATCCTGCTGGGGCAAAATAGGCCACAGAAATGCCAGCAGGGGCACATGTAGCTGCATTGCCATTACAGATGGGCACGCTCAGATCTGTAATGCAGGAAATGCCTTTACCTGAGTGTGTGTGTATGGCTCATAAAAATAACTGATGGCCGCTGGGCCACACTGGGAAATTGCTTTCTCCAATATCTGCAGGATGTTTCCAGTCACTGTGCTCTGGACCCTGTGTGATAATACTACTACTAATAGATCCCATTTATTGGATCCTGCTGTGTGCCAGGCTCACTGTGCTACTCTGGGCTGGGGATACTTCTGTGTGTTGTCTCATCGACTCCTCTCCAAAGGCTTACAAAGTGGGCACTACTTTGTCCTCATTTTACCAATAAGGAAACTGAAGCTCAGAGAGGTTGAGTGATTTGCCTCAAGCCACACAGCTGATTAGGGACAGAACCTGGATTCACATCGAGACAATCAGATAATGCTAAAGAGTTATCACTGGGGGTACCCTAAGTGTGGAGCTCTGAGCTTTGATTTATGGAACCCCAAAAAGGAGTTGGGGAAACCAGAGTCTATTCAGACAAAGAGAAAAGGAAGCAAGTAGCTGCCTGTCATTCAGCAACTGAGAGGCATCGTGTCCTGGAGAGAAAAATAAAGAAATCTAAAAATAATTGGGTCTTTCCCCTAGAAAGATGTCAAAATTTCTCTTTTATTTCTATTTTACGGGTATTTCAGACATTTTGCAGCCTCACAACTTATGACTCGTAATTTCCCATACTTTTTTTTTTTGATAGAGAGAGCAAGCACAAGCTGGGTAGAGGGACAGAGAGACAAAGAGAGAGAGAATCTCTTTTTTTTTTTTTTAATGTTTATTTATTTTTGAAAGAGAAAGAGAGAGACAAAGCATGAGCAGGGGAGGGGCAGAGAGAGGAAGACACAGGATCTGAAGCAAGCTCCAGGTTCTGATCTGTCAGCACGGAACCCGACATGGAACTTGAACTCTCGAAATGCGAGTTCATGACCTGAGCCGAAGTTAGATGCTTAACCAATTGAGCCACCCACGTGCCCCAGAGAGAGAGAATCTTAAGCAGGCTCCCCACTGAGACCCCACCCTGTGACATGGGACTCAATCCCACAACACTGATATTATGACTTGAGCCAAAATCAAGAGTTGGATGCTCAAATGACTGAGCCACCAGGCACCGCAGTAACTCCACATACTTTTTAAAGATTTTTATCAAATTGGGGAAAACATAAAATTTGAAACATATTTTTCAATATTAAAAAACATATTTTTTTCATAGTTTAGTTTCTGGCTTGGATCTACTTCAGAATGTGATTCGCCTCTGCCACCCACACACATGTGGTCCCACACCATAGGATTTCTCATATCGTAGCTCAGCCTCTGGCCCTACCTCTTGATGCCACACATCCAGGTGAGTCAGCATCATGAACAAGAGAGTATTTCTAGAAACTGTTTTTCCACCTTGCAGTTACTGGCTAGTGATGACCAAGCTAGCTAGAAAGAAAAGTCTGCAAGCCACATATATATATTCACTATAAACATTCAACGCAAATGAAATATATCTTAACTCTTAGTAGCTCCCCAAAATGCTCATGGCCCCTGTACTCCATGGCCTCCCTGTGTGAGGGGAAATATGATGGAGGGAAGTCAGAGTGGAAACAGACAGCAGCCCTCATCAATTGCAGTTAATAGATCTTACTTTTGAAAACTTCACAAAATCATACAATAAAAGAAAAACTCCTGGGGCCCCTCCCAGAGCTTTGAAGAGTCCCATAAAGAGAGGACCCCTGAGGCTAAGCAGGTGCTCTTCATCTACCCCAAGCACTGCAGGCATGGCTCTCTCTAGCAACCTAGTGACTGATCGACTTCTCTCTCCTCTACGAACTGTGAACATCTTGTAAGCAGTGAACACATCTTTCCTCTCCGCCTAACACAGGTGCTCACAAATCTAAGTGAACAAGTAAATGAGCAGCACTATGAGTTTAGCAGGAGAATAAGGAGAGTCCTATAACTCAGATAGAATTAGTTGTCATTTCCCAAATACACCATGCATCTTCCTTCCCCTGTGCATTTGCTCAGACTGTTTCCCTCTACTAGAAATGCTCTTCCCATACCCTCTGAATATCCAAATCCTGCCCACCCACAAGACCCTAACTCTGTGGACCTCTCTCTCATGGACTCTTTCTTGGCAGTGATCTCTCCCTCCCTACCTTGTTTATGATGCCTGCCACATGTGTCCATGGGGATAAGGACTTTTGTGAACACCTTTGGCATCGCTATCAGGCTATGAACCCCTGGAGGACAGAAGCCAGGTTTGACACATCTCATCCTCCATGCCAAAAGACAGATACCTGGCAGACTCTCTGTAAAAATAGCAATTGCAGCTACCATTCACACAGTGCCTTCTAGACTCTATCTACCATTTTCCCATCAGACAGGTATTAGAGTTTTGCCCATTTCATAAATAAGGAAATAGGCTTAGAGGGGTTAAATGACTTATCTCATTCCCAGAAACTATTACAGGCACATTGAAAGGAGACTGTTGTGAATGCTCTTGTAAAACTAAAATACCAATATGGGCCCGGCCATGGGGTCAATGGAGAAAGATTGGATATATGAAGACCAGAGTGGACACAGACAGGAGCTTGAAAATTGAACAGCATCTTCATCCTTTATTAAAAGGTTATCATTCCACTCACGTTGGGGGGAGACCTGTCTATTGCCAATCAGCCCCCAGCTCCCCTCACCTTACTAGCCCTTGTCATGTTCCTCTCACTTCTTGGAGGGCTATGATCAGCGTTGGCCCCCACAGGGGGATGAGGAGATGATTCTGGTGACTTCATAGCAGGGCCGGATTAAGACTTTAGAGTCCTGAGGTGATGAGAAGTGAATGGTGCTCTCACTTCCAACTGTAATTCCAAATTAAAACACATACATGCATGCACGCACATGCACATACACGCAGGGCCCACATGGACTCCATGAAGACTACTTTGATTTCTTGAATATCAAATTACTTCCCAAAAAAGTAGAGATGTCACAGGTTTGCTAATGCTCTAAAGACTCACCGGGTCTACTTGTTGCGTAGTATGGCATCACTCTAAAATGGAGCCACCAGACATCCCTGTCCCCATTATGCCTGTTACCAAAACATGATGGCGGCTATTATTATCATAACCCCCTCTTATTCTCAAAAGTGCCTCGATTTGAGTGATGAAAGTACCTCCCTCTGTGAAACTCCAGAGTAAGAGTGTGTTTGCCTCCAGGTCGCTGAGGAGCC
This sequence comes from Proteles cristata cristata, assembly GCA_017311185.1. Classification (NCBI taxonomy): domain Eukaryota; kingdom Metazoa; phylum Chordata; class Mammalia; order Carnivora; family Hyaenidae; genus Proteles; species Proteles cristata. Next base: position 2,564,889 of record JAESUZ010001135.1, read on the forward strand.
TGAGGTGGGGAGAAGAGAGACTCTGGCACCCACGGCCTCAGCCATCTGGAGAAAGATGGATAATGGCAATGATGTGAGCCACAGTTTACGGAGGAAAGACATAAATTCTCATGTGTATTTTTTGTGGAGAAACGGGAGTTACTGTAAATGTTGATTTGCAATTTTTAAATCTTCATTCAGCCGACTTACACTAGTGATGGGGGTGGGGTCTGAAACCACGGCTGGCTGACCCTAAATACTTAGCAAATGAAGGAATGGATCTCACCCAAGAAGAGTGATGGGATCTGGAGGGCACGCATCTTGGGAATGCAGAGACGAGAAGGGATAGGTTGAAATGATAAGATTTGGGGAGAGGGGGGAGAGTGAGCTGTGTCTGAAGGACTCCTAAGGCTGGAATATCTGAGAGGGAGGGGCCTCTTCACTCCTGCGCGACAGAGCGTGGGTCACCCAGGGTATGGCCCTCCCTGGCGGGCCTGTGTCAGCAGGGCCTCTGACCACACCCCCCATCAGCACATCTGAGCCCCCTTTGAACACTCAAATGCCCCTCTGGTGTCAGCACACCAATTATACTATAAAGATTTCACCAGTGAACAGATAAGGCCAAAATGTTCAGACACAGAATGTTCTAGCACACACAAGGGGACCATTCCTCACAGAGCCCCTTTTAACTTTTACCAGGGGTACCTGCTCACAGCGCCTTGCTCCCTCAAAGCTGGGACACATTTGGGACTGGTTTCGCATGATTTTTGAAATTCTTTTTAAGATAGAGCTTTTTGCCAGGCTAACATGCACTGCTTAGAGGCTGCGCTCAGCACCCTGGCTATGCCCCAGAAGGAGGTTAAAATGGGACCAAGGGCAAGCCGGGCTTACTGTCATTTGCAGCCATGAGCCCCAGGGCTCACACCACCAGCACAGCCGGGCAGAGATCCAGAGAGGCAGCTGGTGGGGGGAAGGAAGTTCCACCAACTGGAAGAACAACAACTACAAAATTACATCTCCAATTTATATATTCAGGCCATAAACTGCTCCCTGGCATCAAGAGAGGTAGTAGAGCCCCTTTCCCTGTTTCCAAGTGCACCCACACGGTACCCATTTGTGAGTCCTTGTCCCCAGCCCTTCAGAAGTTAATCTTACTTAACACAATGGTTCTTGGTGCCTACCTTTCTTGCCCCGTGGGCCCCTTTTGGCAATCTGGTGAAGCCCCCTCTCACCATAGACACATAAAATAAGAGACAGGAATGCAAAGAAAACCAATTATGTTGAAATAGTTATTATAGTGTTGAAAAAAAACAAATTTATGATAGGGTAAAAAATGTCCTTTTTTATTAACATATTAAATAAACAAGCTCTAGCAGCAAGTCAAATAAATAACTACTATAATTCTGAAGTAGTGACAAGTGGAAATATTTCATGATATCTGTAACAAATGTAATAAGATAGCATAAATCTGATCTCTATTGGTGACAAATCCTGCTAACTCTCCGATGGTTCGCTGCCCGCATTCTTACTGAAGGAAGCGCTAACTTTCAGCCGAAGGTTAGTTTAAAAAAATTTAAAAAGTGACTTTTCCCATCCAAGTTCATAGACTCTCCCTTAACCTCAGAATAAGAACCCTGCTACACAATATTATGAAGATGTACTTCAGGATGTTAGGCTCCCTATACATTTTTCTGTATCAATTTAAGTGAACATGAACTAAGCCATCATGCTTTGTAACTATTTTGCATAATGACTTGCAGCAACTTTTTATTAGCTAATTTCTTTATTTAAAAAATGACACATAAACATTTAAATCAGAAAGAAAAAAAAAAAGCAGTGAACAAAACCCTTTTGCCCTCACCAGACCCAGGTCTGACTCTATCCTGGACCCTCCATTGTTTTCCCAGAAGCAAACACTATTGCCCCAGGTTGTGTGTGCTTCCAGAAACGTTCTATTTATTTCTAAGCTAACATTTGTGTACATGTGTATGTGCATACATGTGAGTGTATATGTGTATGGAATGTGTGTTTCTACCCTGTTTAGTTTTATGAATGATACCATTTTGTAAAAACTATCACATAAGGAAGGTTATATTTTATACTCAACAGGGTGTCCTGGACATGTCAGTGTACAGAGTTACTGCTTTCCTTTCATGCTGTATAGTAATCCAGTTTCTGGAGCATCCTATTTTACTTACCAGTTTCCCCAATGATTGACATTTAGGTACGTTTTGGCCTTTCACTACTACAAACACTGTTGCAATGAATATTTTTGCATGCATGTCTGTGCCCACATATTTACGATAAATTCCTAGGAATGGAGTCACTGGGGCAAGGAATGTTAGGTATTTTAGGTTTAGCCTGATTATGTTCAGTTTTACATAAATAAAGAATTTAAAATATAATAAAATGTAAAGCATTATTAAAACAAATACTTTAGATCTATGTCTGCTAATCTATTATTTAGGAGAGTTGTTCACGATATTTAAATTTAAAAAAGTAACTCATAGAATAACATGTAATCCCATTTTTTAAAGCCATTAATCTAGTCACCTCGAGGGGTAGAATAATGGGAGGAAGAGTGAATTATTAATTCTTTTATATACCTCTGTATTATTTCACATGAGGAAATACTCTATTTGCAATTAAGAAATTGTGATAGTATGTAAACTGAGTTTCAATTGTTACCATGGTGATATTTAATTTTTTGTGATTTTAAGAGAAAAAGTACCAATGGGCAAAAAAAATGTTCTTTGTCATTTTTTTAAAACATTTATTCATTTTTGAGAATGAGAGAGACAGAACATGAGCAGGAGAGAGGCAGAGACAGAGGGAGACACAGAATCCGAAGCAGGCTCCAGGCTCTGAGCTGTCAGCACAGAGCCCAATGTGGAGCTTAAACTCATGCTTAACCAACCGAGCCACCCAGGCACCCCTTTCATTTTCAATCTAATTTTACTTTACATACATTTACTATATTTTTTCTTGATAAACATATATACATATATGCGTGTACATGTGTGTGTGTGTGTGTGTGTGTGTGTGTGTGTGTGTGTGTGTGTATAATCCTGTTATGTTATCACCAGCTCTAGAACACTTAAAAATCACTTTGTCCCCTTTCTCTGTTGGATACAGCCCTGGCTAGTCCTGTAGTTCAAAAATATGCTGTCAAATTCCTTGTTGATTTTTGGTTTTGTGGGGTTTTTTTCAAAGTGAGAAGAATCTGTCACTCTTGGCAGCAAAAAATAATTTAGACACAACAGCAAGATATAAAAAAGAAAAGTCGCCCATAATCCTTCCCCATATATCATTATGCTTTAATATTTTTCCCACAAAACTTTCCAGAACTTTCCATATGAGCGTGTGTGTGTGTGTGTGTGTGTGTGTTTGTGTGTGTACACATAAATTGGATCACCTAGTACTTTAATCACTAAGCATCAAGTGTTGACTTCTTGCCATTTCAATAAATCTGAATCTTTTCATTTTTTTAATTTATTTGTCACATCTTTTAAAGCTGCATTGCATTTCATAATGGGTGATACCATAACGTACTTAACCAATCCACTTATGACAACTCATTTATGTAAGTAGGGGAGACTCACACAAGGTATCACATTCAAAAGGTATAGAATGAAAGGTGCGTCCCTCTGGCCTCTCTGGCCCCAGCCATCTACTACCTCTCCCTGGAAGCAGCTGTTGTCAATTTCCTGCATAGCCTTTCAGAGATATTCCATGCATACAAAAATATGTGTGTATGTTCTTTTTAATGGAAATCATATACTCAAAACATTATTTAGCACTTTGGTTTTTTTCACTAAATAAGGTACCTCAGAACTCTTCTCACTTTGATAGAAATACAATAACTTCATTCTTCTTAATAGCTGCATAGTATTCCATTGTACTTTTTTTTTCCTCTAGTAGTTCTCTACAGAAGAACATCTTTGATATCACAAACACTAGAGTAAATATTTTTGTACACACCTCATTATTTTCTATATCATCTGTAAGGTAAAGTCCTGGAAGTGGACTCTTCTGAGTAAATTTTTATATTTTTATAAATATTGCCAAGTCATCCTCCATAGAGATTGTACCAATTTGCATTTCCATCACTGATATTTGAGAATGCCCAAATATTTCCCAACAGTGTGTTATCAAACTTCCTGATCTTTGCCACCTGGATAAGGAAAATCAGGGGGAATGAGGCTAAGCAACTTTTTGTATGTTTAGAATAACCCAGGGTGCCTGGGTGGCTCAGTCGGTTGAGGGTCCAGTTTCGGCTCAGGTCATGATCTCACAGTTCATCGGTTCGAGCCCCACATCGGGCTCTGTGCTGACAGCTAGCTCGGAGCTTGGAACCTGTTTCAGATTCTGTGTCTCCCTCTCTCTCTGACCCTCTCCTGCTCATGCTCTCTCTCTCTCTCAAAAATAAATAAAACACTTTAAAAAATTAAAGAATAACCCATCCTCCCCTGATATACATTGCTTTTGAGTTTTTAGCCATAAGAAATATTCTTCTATCCACATTTTCCCTTAAAGATCTTTTTTGTATCTGCCTTTAGGATTTCCTTAGGATAAAGCCCACTTTGAATGGCTGGACCGAAAGGTAAATTCAGATGAAAGGCTTCAGTCATGTATTACCCTCTGGGCAGGGTGTGGCCATTGGCACTCCCACTAAGTGTGTTTCCGCACAGCTGAAGACACTGTTTTTTATCCTGATAAGGTCTCTTTGCCAGTGGAGAAGTTTCAGGCATCTGCATGACAAATCAGCTTCCCCTCAGAGGTGATAAGATGGCTTAAAAGCTTCAAATCCTACCCATAAATTTGGTGTCCGCTTCCCAAGTTCAGGACTAGCACACTGCCCTCCTGGAATGCAACACCACATCCATCAGCGGAGCCAGAATAGGCAGTGGCCTTGGAATGTGTGTATTTTACCCAGAATCTGAGAACAAAAAGCAGTCACCCACAGTGTGTAAACGGATTTGACCTTTCGCAAGGTTGCCAGACCCACCGCTATCCACATCAGTGGTTCTAGGCTCTGGGGCTCCTGATTTAAATCCGTAACAATATAAAAGAAAACACTGCCCCCCTCCCTCCAGGAAAACACTCGAGTTTGAGGCATTTGGAAGATGAGTTAATAAGGAAGGATTCCTCCGGGCATCCACACTTGCCCCACTCCACCACTGGGGCCTGTGAAGATCCAGGGAATGCAGTGGACAGTCTGCATTTAGACCAGAGCATGGCAAATGCACCACATTTTAGTTGCAAAATTCAAATTGGCTCTGGAAGATGCCAGCCTCTTGAATTGGAAATTGAATTGAGCACTGCTCAAGAGGCAAGGAGGTGGCCTGTGGAGCAGATTCTGCCAGGAAAGGAGGCTTTTCGAAAGGCAGTCAATGGGCCCTGGTCAGCCAGGGGTGAAATTTCATGCTAACCTTGAACTGCTGATCTGGAAGGAGAGGCAGGGTTATTTTCAGACTGTACTAAATCTAGAGGTGTTGGAACCAGCATCTAGGACAGGGCAGGGATAGGGCAAACTTTGACCTACTGCCACAGGGCCAGAGACGAAGGAAGGGCAAAGCCAGGTGTCTGAGACCAACCAGTGATTCTCAGAAAGTGGAGATGGCTGGCACCTTCCCTTCTCTGGGACAGCCTCGTAGCCCTTCGTGACTCCGTTTGAGTGGCAGCCTGCAGTACTAGGAAGAACAGGGATACTGAAATCAGACAAATGCAGGTCTGGAGTCCTGGCTCTGCAGCTCATCTCTCTAAGCCTCAATGAATTCATCTGTAAAATGTGACTGAAATCATATGCTCATAGGATTGTAAGTGAGGAATAAATAAGAAAGGATGAAGGGACTCAGCTGGGTGCCAAACACTAGTAAATATTTCATAAACATCAGCTACTAATGTATGTGAAGTCTCTACTATACTCTCCACTTTGGAGGAGGTATTTAATAAGTTCCTGTCGATATTATCGTGATTATGACTGGTTCTACGAAGGAGCTATACCTTCTGGGAAAACAAAAATGGGATTGGTTCCTTCACATTAAAAGGTTGGGTGATTCCTCTGTTAAGAGGAAAGGAATAAAAAACTAAGTAAATAGAGTGCCAAGTGTGATGGTCAAGTGCTCAGAAAATATTAGAAGACGTTTACATTTCTACTCATGTTTCACTCTTTTTAATATTGTTTTGATATTTAATTATGAGCTATCTCAATCATTCCAAAAAGTACAAAAAATAATTTTTTATACTCCTCCACCCAGATTTAACAAATGTTAACATGTTGCTGAATTTGCTACATATCTTTTTTCTTCTTTTAAGAAATAAAATGTTACAAATATATCTAAAAGCCCCACTCCTTGGGGCGCCTGGGTGGCTCAGTTGGTTAAGCCTCCTACTTCAGTTCAGGTCATGGTCTCACAATTCCTGAGTTCGAGTCCTGCGTTGGGCTCACTGCTGACAGCTCAGAGGCTGGAGCCTGCTTTGGATTCTGTGTCTCCCTCTCTCTCTGCCCCTCCCACGCTCACTCTTTGTCTCTCTCTTTCTCAAAAATAAATAAAGATAAAAACTAAATAAAAGCCCCCCTCCTCTTCATGTTCACCTCTCTCCTTCTCAGAGATCCTCCAAGAAACGTGTATATGATTAAATAGACTCTCCTACACTCTCTTAAATGTGTACTCTCAGAAGCAAGAAGAGCATTCAGAATGGGGCTCCGGATTATGTCCCTCCTGAGCTCAAATTCTGTTCCTGCTCCTTTGCTAGCTGTGTGGCCTTTGGCAAATTGCTCAACCTCTCTGTTCCTCCTTTCTACTCTAAAATGGGACAAACAACAGGTCCTTCGCTGGGTCCTTGTGAGGACAAAATAAGATTATTCATTTAAAGCAACTGTTCTTTACCAAGGATGATTCTCCTCACCCCCCCCCCCCCCATGGGACATTAGGCACTGTCAGAAGACATTTTTGGCTGTCACAACTGGAGTGTGCTACTGGCATCTAGTGGGAGAGGCCAGGGATACAGCTAAACACTCTATAATGCGCAGGACAGAGAACTCTCTGGCCCAGGATGTCAATACTCACAACGTAGAGCACGCTGCCACTATTCTATAAGGGCTCAAAAAACATTTGTTAACAAACCATAATTTTTTATTTGTAAGACATTGTGCTGGGGGGAAAAAAGACATTATGCTGGACACTTTCACATACCTTGCCCACTGGTGTAGTGGGTTGCCCCTTCTTGGTGAAAAGAATGATAGAAGGCAAGCAGTGCTGTTCCTGCATGTCTGAGAATATTTATCCTACTAAGCCAGTGACCAGCTTATTTAAGAATGTAAATTTTCAGGCTAATAGATTAGAAGTTGTTACTTAGACCCTAACGCCCCCTTGGTCTCTTTGAAGAACAGTTTGTATCAGCATATTCTGCCACAAAATTGTTTCATTCGAATCACAAATATCCCTTCAATCTAAGCAGGCCCAGGAACTGGCATGGCAGACAATAAATAAAGCAAACATTTTTGGCCCCTGCTTACAAGAACTGCCTCCCAATGGTTCGGAAAACCACAGAAGCTGAGTAAAAGCTGGGCAAGAGCTCTGCTTCTCTGTTTCACCTCAGACTCGGGAAGACTCAGAATATTATGCCTGTGGCCATCCCAGGGATCGGGGCAACTGTCTGTGTTGGTCAGAGAGCATCCATTATAAGTGACCTTATGCAGTGGGTTTCCAAGTGTGGCCCCCAGCCCAACAGCACCAGCATTGCCCAGGAACTTGTTAGAGATGACAGTTCTTGGACCCTGCCCCAGACCTACTGGATCAGAAACTAGGGTTGCGCCCAGGTGACGTGGAGGTCTCCTGAGCCCTACAGATGATTCTGGTGCGTAATCATGTTTAAGAACCACAAACCTCATAAGACTAGACTCCCCCTCCCCCCGTGGATCTATCTCCTGTTGCCTGTGGCCCTCCCACTGTATTCACACAGCTCATCAATTCAGAAGTGGAGGAGCTGCTACTCATTGGCACTTTCCTTGGGCTGGATGCTTGAAACACAGCCTGTAACTTTTGCAAAAACAATATGAGGAAGATACCAGTGTCCCTTTTTCCAGATGAGAAAACCATGGCCGAGAGAGTGAAAACAGCTTGCCGAGGTTCATACCTACAGAAAAGGGCTGGAACTGGGCTCTGTGTCTGTGTCAGCCTCATGCCAGTCCCATGCTCTTAAGGATACCAGCACACTGCCCATTGTTGACGAGGAGAGACAGAACACTAACACATCAGCCCCTCCAAGGCCAAACTTTGAGCCCTGCCAGGTTTTTTTTAGTGCCCCTCAGTCACCTGTCCTGGGGTTTACCTGCCCACGGGTGATACCTGCACCACCTTCCCACGCTTTCCACCCTCCCCCACCCCAACTTAATTTAATCCCCAGTGTCCTGATACTGCCCCCTAGTGGCCAAGGCTCCCCACACTGGAAACTTCAAGCCTTTGCCTGATGTCCTGGGACTTCAAATCCCCATTCTTCCTCTAACAAGCTGTGCAACTTTGACACTGACTGAACCTCTCTGTGCTCCCCTTTCTCATCTGGAAATCCGTTATAATAATGCATTTATATCAAGGTTGTTAAGAGGATTAAAAGGGATAATAAATGTAGAAATATCTAGCCCTGTGCCTGGTGCATAGTAGAAACTAGTTAATTCTTGGTTTTCTCCACATCCAGCTCTACAGACCAACTATCAAAACTGCTCACTCCCAGGACTGATTTTCTTGAGTCTCATTTGTTGGCCAATTAGCTAATATTATGAGCTAATCTTCACTAAGGTGTTAATAAGATGTTCACTAAGATGTTAAACCATAATAATAGTGGTTTTCTGTGTTTGTCTCCACAATACCATTGGCATTTCAACCAGAGGCCCTTAGTCTCCAAAATCCTGCAGTTTGGAAATCATTAATGGTGGAAATACTAGGAGATATGGATGGCCAGCGGGGAGCCTTTTACCATCTTTCATACCATCCTACCAATACAACTCCAGTGTCCCAGGAATCCCAGAGAAATGGGAAATTAGATTTTCAGAAGGGAAATATGGCTTCATGTTTACACCTGGCCTTAAGAAAAAAAAAATCAACCCTAGGCATCTGAATATCAGGATAGGTGGGAACCATGCAAAAAAGAAATGAAATCAAAGACTAATGGGTCATTTGCCAACATTTAATACAATTGCTTGGGATCTACGTAGTTGAATGTAATAAAGCTTCATTAAAAAGTAGTTATAACAACTAATAAGACCCTAATTAAATTAGCTTCAACTGGGCAAGCTGCTTGTGAGGTCCTAATTAGGTTATTTGCTTCCATTGGCCTGCCCTACAAACAAAAGAAGATTCAGTTATATCTTCAGTGATGCCTAGAAAGCCAGATCTCTGGCCTCATGCAGGAAATGGTAAGAGGCTCTAAAATCTGGGGGCAGCCAGTCTCCAACTATCTCTGTTCTCCAAAAATCATCGTGTATGGCCACAGTGAAATCCTTTAATAGGTCTCATTGCTTTTAGGAGCCAGACAATTTTAAAGATGAAAAGGGCATTTAAACACAGAAATTCCAACAATTTCATTTTACAGAATAGGAAACTGGAAAGTGATTTGTTCAAGGTTCCCCAGCAACGAACAGTGTCCGTGTGCCACCACCTCCAGTCCATGGTATTCCACCATGGTCTGGAATCAACACAGAACTCGGGCTGCTGGTACAGATTTTCACTGGGGAGAGGAGAGGGAAACAGAATGTGCTGGATTCTCAGAGGCTGCTGTCACTGAAGCGGGGTGTGTGTGTGTGTGTGTGTGTGTGTGTGTGTGTGTTAAAAGGGGTTCAATCCCAGGTAAATTGTTGACATGCTTATAGTGTGGGTGGAGTTCTCTCCAAAACTGTCTTTGCGTTGCAGCCACAATGCTCTCCCTAAAACACAGACCCAGTCATGCCAGGATGCTGCTGAACAACCCATGAGGTAACTTCGACAGAAAAGTCTCTCCACAACTGGGCTCCAACCTGCCTCATTTCTCAAGACTGAGCTTGGTGCTCAACAAACCAGAATTCCAGCTCTGTGCCTCACTAGCAAATTACCTGGTCTCTCCACCTTCTGCCTATAAAATGGAAATGCCGTTTTCCTTATTTCATCAGGCGAGTAGGAGAATTAAATGACACTAAAGCAGAGAAGCCACGCGTGACTCATGCTGCTACCCCTCCAACCCCGCAGGAGCAGTCTCCTTCCCTTGAACATTCCTGGCTTATCCCTACCTTATACCTTTGCACATGCTGTTTCCTCTGCCTGCCAACACCCCTCACCGTCTTCTCTGTGTCATAAATTCTTCCAATTCAACTGTCCGGCTCAAAAGTCACTTCCCTTCTGTGGACTTCCACAACTCCCCAGGCAGAAGCTCCTCCTTTCCCGGGCTCTCTCTGCCCTCACTTCCCCCCATCAGAACCTGGTCAAGCTGGGCTGGAACGGCCGTGTGATGTCCAGCCTCCCCAGGAGACTTTGACGCACCAAGCACGTGCCTGGCACACAGTGAGAACTCAGTAAGTGGATGAAATCCCCTCACAGGAACTGTGAGGAGGAATATTGGTTCCAGCTTCTATCACTTCTGCTTTTGTCCCCAAAGCTGAACTAAAAACAAACTCTAGACACACACCAAGATATTAACAGTAGTTGCCTGCAGTCATTTTTATTTTCTTCTCATGCTTCTCTACAGTGAATATGTATCCCTCTTGTAGTAAGAAACAAAACAATAGAGCCAGTTCTTTAAACTGAGTGAGTGGAAGGCATAAAGGAGATACTTGAAACACCGATTTCCTACACACATCCCTGAAAAAGTTGGGAGTTACCTGAATTTCAATGTGGTGCAGCTGTAAGTTAAGGGATCATAGTCTCCGATTTTATCCTTTGTAATTCTGTGACAGGAGCTAGCTTGCCAACCAGAACACACGTCATTTTCCCCATATCCTTAAGGCAACTCTTTTGAGAACTATGAGTTTTTCCAGACAGCAGAGAATAAGTACTCTGGTGACCAACACAGTAGCCGCACACTGGCCACGTGGGGTGAATCAAATTTAAACTTGTTAAAATTAAATCAAACTAAAAATTCAGTTCCTTGGGCACAGTAGTCCCATTTCAAGAGTTCCATAACCACACATGTCTGCCGGCTGCTACACTGGACAGCGCGGACTGGGAACACATTCATCATTACAGAAAGTTCTGCCGGGCGGCCCTGAGTTAGTATGTGTCTCAGATTGCTGCACACGTGGCCGACAATGTCTCAAGTTAATTAACATGTCCATTTGCCCCATGTTTATGTTCTTCCTTGTTTAAATACATAAATGTGTGACAATGTAAAATGATGCAGCAACTTTGGGAAACAGTTTTGCACTTCCTCACCAAGTGAAACATAAAGCTGCCTTATACCTGGCAATCCCACTCCTGATATATATACCCAAGAGAATTGAAAATGTATGCTTGGGGCACCTGGGTGCCTCAGTCGGGTGAGCATCCAACTTGGGTTCAGCTTATGATCTCACAGTTCATGAGTTTGAGAGTGCATTGGCCTCTGCTGTCAGCACAGAGCCCGCTTCAGATCCTCTGCCCCCCTCTCTCTCTGCCCCTCCCCTGCTTGTGCACCTGTGTGTGAGCACTCACGCAGTCTCTCAAAAATAAACATTAAAGAAAACTAAAAAAGAAAACATATGCTCACCCAGAAATTTGTACACAAATGTTTACAGAAATATTGTTCATAATAGCCCAAAAGTGGAAAGAAACCAAATGTCTGTCAACTGAAAAATGGATAAACAAATTTCATATATACATACAATGGAATATTATTCAGTGCAAAAAAAAAAGGGAGAAAGAAGTACTGACTCATGCTACCACATGGATGAAGCTTGAAAAAAAGATGCGAAGGAAAGAAGCCAAACAAGAAGGTCATGTATTGTATGATTCCATTATATGAAATGTCAAGAACAGACAAATCCACAGAGAGAGAAAAGTAAATTAGTGGTTGCTGGAAGCTGAGAAGAGGAGGCATGGTAATAATGATTGCTCGTGGGTACTGGATTTCTTTTGAGACTGATGAGAATGTTCTGGAATCAGATAGTGGTGATCATTGTGCACTAAAAACCACTAATTGTATACTTTAAAGTGAATTTTATGGTATGTGATATGTCTCAATAAAATTGTTATTTAAAAAAATAATCTAGGAGTGCCTGGGTGGCTCAGTCAGTTAAGAGTCCAACCTCGGCTCAGGTCATGATCTCATGGTTCATAAGTTCACCCTGTGCATCAAGCTCTCGGCTATCGCCACAGAGCCTGCTTTGGATCCTCTGTGACCCCCTCTCTCATTACCCCTCCCACTAGTGCAGGCGCTTGCTCTCTCTCTTTCTCTCTCTCAAAAATATTTTTTTTTAATCCCAGATGTTATGTCATAAAATATATATACTCTACTAATTGGGAAACAACCTAATGTCCACGTATAGGCAAATGAGGAAATTAGCCCAGATATACCTGTACATTGGACTTCGATGCAGTAGTTAGAATGAATTAAATGTATATACTAATTAAGAAATATCTTCCAAACCAGTTGCTCGGGAAAGGGGGAAGCAAGTTTCAGAGTGTTGCATATAGCACGAAATGCTACCAAAAAATTAAAAATTCCAAATATTCTATTTTCTGTGAATATATATGTATGAAAATATATAGGAGAAAACCTAGAAGATTATGCACCAGAAAGACAACAATAGCTTCCACTGAAGGAAGAGCTTAGAATTACGGGTAGTGGTCAAAAGGTATGTTCTTAATTTTCACAAAGAAAAAGCATTCATTTACTATGTGTGTAATTAACTATTTTAAAGCCCTCTTTATTAAAACAATAACATAAATTAGGTAATCTCTGTGGGGGATAAAGAGAAATATAATAAAGAGCAAGTTCTGAAGAAATAAACTACCTAAGTATAGTCAAATACTTTGTTAATCAAGCTTTTGTATTCTCCCAGGGGAAAACAACGACTTTTAAACTTTGTCTAGCGCTGAGAAAACCCACACAGGGCTGGCTTCCTCTGGTTTCCCTGCTGAAAGAGCTCCAGATCTAAAGGTCGCTAACTCTCTAGCTCCGACCTGATTAAAAGTTGTTAGTTGGATGACCTCGTCTCTGTCACCTGTCATCATCTCTCACTAACCAGATCTATCTAAGTAATGCCTGGAAATTCTTTTATGCTTCCTGTAGCCGGGGCCTCTGCAGAGATAACTGAGGATGCTGCATGTGACCTACTTCGGGCGATTTTTTTTTCCAGGGGGAAAAGAAGATTTCCTTTTCATTTGATTTTCCCCATTTTTTTTCAATCTCTTCTTCCTTAGATCATAAGGGGAAAAAAGATAAAATGAAAAATAACACAATAGAACACTTTCTCATTTTGCAGCTAAAATTCTGTGATGATTTTTCTTCTAATCAGTATATTATTACCTGGGTGGCTGACTTCCTACCACAATTGGCTCTCATTTTTATTCACTCTCTCTCTCTGTCGGACCCTTTCACCCCAATTTTATTTTCCTGGGTTCTCTCTTCCTTGAAGATTGGTAGCTTTTATCATTCAATGAGGTTCTCCACCCAAGATTTGCCCATTTATTTGCATCAGCATCTTCTAGAGGCCACTTTTAATTTACCTGGGTGAACTTCTTAAGGTACACAGGACCTGATCCCTTGCAACATTTCAAACAGGTTGTTGGTGGTGGTTTGTTTGTTGTGACAAAACACTTCTAAAGACACCAGTTTCCTTGGGAGGCCCCATTCTTCCCAGTGGAGAGCCCTGGCAATCTGCTTTCTCTCCAGCCACCTTGTCCTGGCCTGGGTGTCGTGCACCTGTGTTTTCATTGCTTACAGATCTGGCCATAGGCAGGCCCCTGCAGTCTGCTCATTCTTCTAGACACAAATTCCATCTGTCCTGTCTTTTGAAAGGATGATCAAAGTAGGGCTCTATTAATCAGTCAATAATTGTATGACATAGAGAGAATCACTCACTGCCAAAGAAACATCAGAGTAATGTTGGGAAAGCTGCTCTATCAACATACCATATTAGAATTTTGTCAAAGTGCCCTAATAAAAGATGCTTGTTTGCTCACAATAAATAAGTCGGAGGCCTCTAATGAGTATAATATTCACAAAGCCTTGCAATTAGCACCCAGGGAGCGTAGCACTGTTTCTATGATGTGCCAAGTACGGTGCTACATGTCCCCCATACGTTATCTCCTATAATCTTTACAACAGCTCCAGCAATGGGAGGAGAGGCTTAATAGTACCCTAATTTTACAGATGTGGAAATTGAAGTTCAGACTGAGAGATTGAGAGGCTTATAAAAATCACACAGCCAGATTCTATTAAGTACCTACTCTGTGTCAGGCACTGTTAAGCCACTTAACAGAGACAGAGCATGAGCAGGGTAGCAACAAAGAGAGGGAGACACAGAATGCGAAGCAAGTCCCAAGCTCTTAGCTGTCAGCACAGAGCCTGACACGGGACTCGAACTCATGAACTGCCAGATCATGATCTGAGCCCAAGCCAGACGTTAATCACTGTAGCTAGAAGAGTGAACCAGACAACGAGGTCCCCACCTTCATGAGACTCCAGAGTACACACTTCAGGGGTGCACATGGACAAATAATACAAATATAAATGAGCCATATGGTATCCAGTCATTGTAAGTACCATAGAGGGAATTAAATGAGGTGGTGTGCTAGGGAGCGGCAGGGCAGCGAATATCGGGAGAAAGCCTGAGAACACTGAGAGGGAGGGCTGGTGAAGCCCATGGATGGAAAGCTGAGTGACGAGAAGGAGCCAGCCCTGCAGGACCTTGGGGGAAGCACTTCAGGCAGAAGAGACCAGAGATGCAAAGGCCTTGATGTAAAAACGTGCTTGACATGGCTGAGCAGGTACCGTGGCAGCCAGAATGCTGGGATGAAGAGAGAGAGGAGGAGAGAGGCGACGGTGACGCCTAATAGAAAGCTAGCACAGACATCTCCTAAGGCCCTGTAGGTCATGATAAAGAGCTCAGAGTTTTTACTACATGCAAAAGAAAGTCATGGGAGGATTTTGGAAAGGGAAATAATATAATCAGGTGTAGGTCTTTTAAAGATTTCTGTGGAGACGTGGAAAATGCATTGTAGAGGCTCAAGAATGGATGTGGGGAGGCCTCTTGGGAGGCTGTAGCTGTGGTCAAGGAGAGAGGTGAATGCCGCTTGGGACTGTGCTCTGTTATCACATGTAAAACCTAGAGAAACAAGCGTCATCCAGAATTTATAAAGAATTCTCCATCCAAGAGTGTACCACTTACTTTTCTTTTTTTTTTTTTAATATTTTATTTATTTTTGAGAGAGAGATAGAGACAGAGCATGAGCAGGGGAGGGTTAGAGAGAGGGAGACAGAATCCGAAGGAGGCTCCAGGCTCTGAGCTAGCTGTCAGTACAAAGCCCGATGCGGGGCCTGAACCCATGAACTGTGAGATCATGACCTGAGCTGAAGTTGGACACCCAACCGACTGAGACACCCAGGCACCCCCCCCCCACTTACTTTTCTTTAAACTTTTGTAGCCAGGCGTGATGTGACACACACACAGTAAAGTGCACCAATCATAAGGGCAACGTCCTTTCTGCTTTCACAAAGCGACTGCATCCTGTAAGCAGCATGCAGGACAAGAAGGAAAAGATTATTCACACCCTGGAACCTCCTCGAATGCTCCCTCCCAGTCAGCTGCTGCCAATCCAAGTGTGTTTTGCCAGAATGATATTCTATACATCAATTTTCTCAGTCTTGCTTAACCAATGACCCCTTTTTCTAAACTGAAAGACACATGCCCTCTGCAATTAGAGATTCATATACCATCGGCCAAGATTTGTGCTTTGCGTTTTGTGTTGTGTGTTATGAAAACAATAGGATTTCACATTTAAAAAAATTATAGTGCAATATTGAATATGCTTTTTTCAAACTTGAGATAAATTCCCAATCCCACGTTCCGTTAAGCCCCCTCTTAAGAATCACATAGTTCAAATTCTGGAAAGACTGTAAGTTGCCTTGTCAAAAAGAATAGTCCGGACGTCCAGGAGCACAGACAATAGGCCTAGGATATAGAATGAAGACATGATTTCAGGCGTGTGTTCAGGGGATGAAACGCCAGCAGAGAACTAATATTTACTGAGTGCTCATTTTGTCTCTGGCACTGAGCGAGGTCTTTCAATATGTTATCTTATTTAACCTTCACACCTCTTTGAGGATGGTATCATTGTTTCCAGTGTGTAAATAAGAAAATCAAGGCTTGGAAAAGTAAAACAATTGGCCCAAGTTCTCAGGGCTTGTAAGTGACAAGAGCTGGGCTTGGAACCAGCTCTCTGCTCTTGTATTCCACGCTCATTTTACTCAACCCCGGCAGCTTCTCTCTTGCTTTTCTTCCTTTGATCTGTACAAAATAAATTGAAAATGCTGGTCTCAACACTTGATTGCTGCAATAAGCCTCATTTCTTCTAATGATTTCCTTTTTCCATTCCTTTTTAATACATTGACTTTCAAATTAACAGTGAAGCTATTCGTAAATGAAATGGGAACCCTGGCTATTACTCTGCTTCCTCCCAGAAAGCAAGGGCTCTTTAAGCCTGAACAAGTTTAATGCTTGCTGTAAATCCAGGAAAGAAATGAATGAGCACAATGTAAATCGCCCAACCCAGAGTCTGCCCACGCAAGGGACATGGGAGCCACATCGCGTCACCATATCATCCATTATTGAATAAGGGAGCCAACAATTAACAAAGCAATCTAGATTAACCATGTTAACATCTCTGGGAGATGCGATTCATGTTCTCTGGCTTTCTGGAAGCTCTCCCAAGCTCCAGCTGTCCCTGCTTCTTAGGCTTTGCGTCACAAAGGGAATTGATTTGATCAATTTACATTGCTGTTGCTAATTAGTAAGCATGGCCACACTTGTCCATCAGTTTCACAGAGATTAAACTTGGGATCCTGACTGCAGACTAATTTTCGTAGCTGAAAGTCACTGCACCTTTCATCTTCAATCCATACCAAGTTCCCCAGAGTTAATCATAACAGGACTTGAGCCCAGAGCCAGAGGCTGGTTTTCAAAGTCCAGAGAGCTGGGCCTATGGGCTCCTGAATGACAAGGCAGGATGTTTGGAGAAAGATGCTATGGTTAGGAACCCCTGCTTTTCTGCTTACATCAAGGGTCCCCCTTCACAAAGCACACTCACCCTCACCTTGTCGTTTGAGTTGCCCCTCCCTCAAGAAGGAAGGTGCAACTTTTATTTCAGACATGAAGAAAGGAACCTTCACACATATGGTTCCTCAAGATCACAGAGTTTCTGAACTCAGATTAGTCATCCTTTTTTTTTAATGTTTTTTATTTATTTCTAGGAGAGAGAGAGAGACAGAGTGAGCAGGGGAGGGTCAGAGAGAGAGGGAGTCACAGACTGAAACAGCCTCCAAGCTCTGAGCTGGCAGTCAGCACAGAGCCCAACGCGGGGTATGAACCCACAAACTGCGAGATCATGACCTAAGCAAAAGTCGGACGCTCAACCGACTAAGCCACCCAGGCGCCCCTAGTCATCCTTTTTTTAAAGGTATCTTTTATTGGGGTGCCTGAGTGGCTCAGTCGATTATGCATGTGACTTCAGCTCATGGTTCATGGGTTCAGGCCCCACATCAGGCTCTATGCTGACAACTCAGAGCCTGGAACCTGTTGCAGATTCTGTGTCTCCCTCTCTCTCTGCTTCTCCCCTGCTCACACACACTCTCTCTCTCTCTCAGAAAATAAATTTTTAAAAAAATTTTTTTAATTAAAAAGTAAAAGGTAACTTTTATTGAGGTTAGTTTTGTCTTTATTGCAAGATGTTACAATGCTTGTTGAAGAAAATTTAGAAGACATAAAATACCAAACAGACAATAAAAAGACACCCTCCAGGGTCTCCTGGGTGGCTCAGTGGGCTAAGCGTCTGACTCTTGATTTTGGCTCAGATCATGATCTCATGGTTTGTGGGGTCGAGTTCCATGCTGAGCTCTGGCTGGTGGTGTGGAGCCTGCTTCAGATTCTCTCTCTCCCTCTCTCTCTCTGTCACCCCCTACCTCTCTTTCTCTCCCTCTCTCCCCCCCAAAAAAATAAATAAATAAAAGCATTAATCATTTTTCCAAAAGCCACCCTTCAAACATAATCATTGAAATATTTAATGCATATTTATTCAGCCAATCTTCTATGGGATGGCATATTAAATACTATTTTGTAACCTTCTTTGTCTTCTCATATATTATGAACATTTTTACAATGATATTCTCTAATCTTTAACAGTTGAGTTGTATGGATCACAAAACTAGTCACTTATGTTGGATATTTGGGGTGTCTCTAATTATCAGTTATGATAAATAATATGACAATAAAATCCTTGTATCTAAATAACAATCACTGATATTTATTGTGTCTCAGGCATTGTACTAAGGGCTTTATGTGTATTATGACCTAGATGGATATATAACATTACTTCCATTTTACAGACGAGGAAACTGAGGCCTAGAGAGGTTAAGTAACTGGCCGACAGTGACATAGATAATGACTACAGAGCCAGCCGCCTTAGCCCTAAGATAAATTCCTAAAACTGTAATTTCAGGTTAACTCAATCCATAACATTATAAGGTCTGTGAGTCCTATGGCCCAAAGGCCCTCTGACAAGCATGCCCCAGTTGACACTCCCAGCATCAGGTCTGAGTGCCCATGCACTGGCATCATCGCCAACCCCAGGCTCTACTAACTTTTACTGTTCATTAGAGAAATGAAGCCCAGACTTCCCTCTTTACAGCATTCATGCAACCTGATTCCTGACTGATTTTCTTTAAATCAATGTCTCTTATCTTTTTTTGGCACATGGAACCCTTGCGTATCTGACAGAGTCTAGGAAGCAGCCACACAGAAAATGCACATGTGCTCATCAAATAACCACTGATTTTACAGGGATTCACAGACACCATTAAGCAGTGCTCTGCCTGCTAGAGGCTTGATGCATCAACAGCACTGAAATTAAAACCAACCACAGGACAAATAGACCCAGGCAAATGCAGGCTTAAGACCCAGGCTTAACCAGATTGTTCTTTTTAACCATCCTGCAGAAAACAGAACCAGATCAAAAGAGGCCGAAATAAAATGCCCAGGCACTACAGTGGTGTATTTGACATGTCCAGGGGGTGGGTGGGGGGAGGTATGGAGGTCAAGACTCTCTCCTGAGGTTATGCTGTCTTCGGCCAAAGCAACAAGACCACAGAGCAGACGGACGGGCCAGCACCGGGCTGCTGCCACCACGCACTTCTGCCACCTCTGAACGACAAGGCGGGACCCGGCTGCCAAAAAAGCTTCTGCACACACGCTGGTGTTTTCCGTGATCTCCCCTCACATCCTGCTCCTCTGTGCTTTGGAAAGCTTCGTCCCAGATCAGTCAAACATCCAGCAACCCTACCCACCCTCTCCTGTCACAGGCCGTGTATTAGCACAAGGCTGGAGGAGACAACAAGGCCCCGGCCTGCCCGTCCATCTGCTGTGAATGCCGCTTGGCCAGGCAGATTTTTCTAGGAGCCCTCCTTGGCCTGAGCACGTGTTTCTGGAAGTAATGGGAGCTTTTTTCATCAGGATCCATTGAAGTTCAATGACATATCCAGACGCGGGAGGGAACAGCTGGCCCCAGCCTGCAAGGAAGGAGCTGGACAGAGGAAGTAGCACCCTTAAGTGAATTGCCCTTTTGGGCGACCCTGTGGGAAATTGAGCTCCATCTGGATGGACAGGTGGGACGGCCAGACCGCTGTGGGATGCACACAGAGAATGCAGGCAGCTCCGCGGGCTGACAGCTGAGCTGCCCTGGCCTCCCGCCCAGCCGCTGCCGGCTCGGGGGTCTCATTGTGCACAGGACCACCACATTGTTGTCAGAAATATGGGGCAGATGGAAAAGGGGGCTGTTCTGCCCTTTACTGCCTTGGCTTCGTTCCATCTTTCGGTCTCTATTTATTTTTCTCCTCCTATGAAAACTTGGCCCTATTCTCCCCCTTTGGCTCTTGGCATTGCCCCTTCTGCAGATGATAGAGGAGTCTGGGATTTAAACAGCCCTTCTCAGGTCCTGGGACTTATTTTTTACAAATCCAGGAAATGACAGAAGGATGACTTTTCAATTCTAAATAATTACAGCTCCTCTGGGATTTGGCGGGGAAGATGAGTCATCTGAAAACTAGTATATTCACACCCAAACATGAATCTTCTGTACCCCCTTCACCCGCACCCCATGCTCCCCTGCGGAATCTGCTCCACTTTTTATTTTAGACCTTAGCTTCTTAGTGGCCTGCCTCACAAAGTCCAACCAGCATATGAGGGGAGGGCAACAGCTCATGGGTTGTAGTAAAACTCTACTATCTAATAGCTCTGTGACTCTGAGCAAGTTATTTCTCTTCCAAGCCTCAATTTCAACACCTGTAAAACGGGGACAATCACTGTAATTCCCACACTGAATCGTTTTGGGTGCTGAATGAAATAATGCACGTCAGGGGATAGATGCAGCGCTTGCCACCTAATAAGCTCTCAGCAGGTGGCACCTGCCGTTGTCATTGTTGTGGTTAAATTCAGGTCACCACCATCTTCTGTCTTTTCTTTGGAGCCATTATAAAGACTGAGTCTGTTTCTAACCATCGGGAGAGTCAGCACCCATTCTCTGCCTTCCTTGTGATCAGGACACCGTGTCGGAAGTCAGGCCTCCTCTCAAGGACTAAACAACCTTACGTCACGAGCTCTCTAAAACACACTTGTTCTGTTGCCGTTGCAACCTCACTGCACCCTTCCCACAAAGAAGATGCACTGTCCCCCCAGCTCCTGTCTCCTTGAAACATGTGAGGATGGAACTGTTTTGCAGGAAAGTTCTCTGAAAGTAGCAAAGTCAAATAACACCCCCTTCCCAAACTATCACCCAGCCACATCTCTCTGTCCCTACGTGTAAACAGCACCTCCTGGTTTTCTTCTAGGCACCTTCACGCCGAATGTCCCAGGGAAATAACAGATATCCAGTTTTGGCAATCAGCGCTGAGGTAGCAGAAAGATCAGTTGCTCTGGTGTCCCGCCTGGACCTGCATCCTGTCTCCCCAAGTCTGTAACCTTGAGCAATTTCCTCAGTACTCTAAGCCATGGTTTTTCACCCATAAAATGGGCATAGTAATTTTATTCACCTCATAGGCTTGTGGGGACTGAATAAAATAACCGTTGGACTCGCCTTGCTTCCCTAGACAGTGCTAATCTCCCGGATTAAATTCTCAGCCGGTTCCAGACACTTGGGAAGTGCTCAGTAAAGACTTGGCTACGAAGTGGAGCGAAGCAGGGGAAATAATCTAAAAACCTACATCAAACCCAATGGAGCAGTTATTTATGTGGGAAGAAATGGAGAAAATTGTATTTCTGAAAATCTAGATTTTCTGTGAGGAAAGGAACTGTCTTTGGGAAGATATCTTAATTAGAGCTGAAGGTGGAAAGTGAAACCCATCTCCCCCAGTCACTGTCCCCAGCTGTACCCTCCCCGCTGAGGCCAGTGCAACCAGAAGAAAGAAGAGAAATGCTCGCCTTAAACAAGAAAGAAAGAAAAGAAAAAGAGAATTTGGAACTCTTGGAGCCATCTGGGAGGAGAAGGGCTGAGACAGGAGGGACCAAGGAGGGTAGTGGAGAGCCCAGCATTGAACAGTGCTTCAAATGCTTGGTATGTGTGACTTTCTTCTTGTGGGATCATTGCCTCAAGGTATATGCAGTGCAGGCTATCAAAGGAAATGGAGCCCAAGAAGCAGGAGAGGAAGGAATGAAGTTAGCCCCATGTTCCACTCTAGGAACCCAGAGACTTTGAGGGAAGATTTTGGACTTAAGGAAAAGGGACCCTCAAAATAATCCCATCTAGCTTTCAAAGGGCAGTAAGACTCCCAGCTGATATCTGGGCTACACATATATAAACAGCACAGGCAGTAAATATTAAATCCACCCAGTCCTGTCTTCATGGCACTTCTCAGAAAACATTCTCACGTGGCCTCAGTAAACCCAGCCAGCTCTCTGTCCTCCAGGTGCTTCTACCTGGAAAGTTTCCTGGCAGTAAGGAGGCTTTTTTGAACCCTGAGAAAGGGATGGAATTTCAGGGTCATTGTGTGGCATCTCTGTGAACCTAGATCAGGAAGCAAGATAAAGCCCCATTTTGCTAAAATCTGGAGAGTGGCATGCATCCAGCAGCAAAGACTAATCACTTTATTATACAACATTTATGAGACCAGCGATGTGCCTGGCTCCCGGGATGCACAAAGGCAGGGGAAGGCTCTGACGAGAGAACAGGACAACCCTACAGACAGTGGAGTAGCATCATCAGTGGAGAAGCTCTGAGGGCTGCAGGTCCCCACAGGGAGGAGAATGTCCGAGACCAGCCCATATAAGTAGAAAGGATACACGGCACTGTCCATGTGTCCCAGCCCAACCGAAGCCTGCAAAACCAGTTAGGAAATAGGGGAAAAGTTTGATCACCACCAGCCAAAGGACAGAACAGAAGGATGAGTCAGAGAGGAAGGCAAGGAAGTCCGCAGACAGCTGCCGAGGGAAGGGATGAAAGGCGTCGCACGGAGCCTAATAGCCTAAGTGGCCCAATCTCGCCATTTCCCCATCTGATTCCCCAAGGCCAGTAATTGTCCCTATTCTCTCGTGGAGCCTTTCATCCAAACACACCAGGCCCCTCCACCAAGCGGCAGGTTCACATGTGCCTCAGAAGGAAGAATTAAGTGTGCATGGCCTGTTCTGGGCTCAAAGACACTGTGGCTGCAGGTATATATTTGTACGTTCTCCCCCAATTTTCATTCCACCTCTAAAACCAAGTGAATACAAAGAGAAGGAGGGGGCCTCTTAGCTAATACAACCCCCTCATTTCATGCATAAAGAAATACAAACCCAGAAAGGTGATGATCTGGCCTAAAGGTCTGCCAGCTACTTGCCCGATGTTGGCTCTTTTTCCCAGTCTCAGTTGGTTAAGCACCGACTTCAGCTCAGTTCATGATCTCATAGTTTGTGAGTTCATGCCCCACGTTGGGCTCTGTGCTGACAGCTCAGAGCCTGGAGTCTGCTTCAGATTCCGTGTCTCCCTCTCTCTCTCTGCCCCTTCTCCTGCTTGTTCTCTCTCTCTCTCTCTCAAAAATAAATGAACATAAATTTTTTTTAAATTTTATTTAAAAAGAATGAGACCATAATAGGCATTGTCTCCTGAAATTTGCTGGTTTTTTAGTTAATTCTTTCATAGATATCATTCCTTGTAGACTTAGCTTATCATTTTAATAATGTATGATTTTTCATTGTGTGATGATACATGGCTTATTTTCCAAACTCATATTGTTAGAAATTTAGATAATTTCCAGGCTGGGGGGACTTTACTACAGTTGTTTATCTTTCCTCCCTTTTAAGAGTTCTTCTGTAGGATAAATTCCTGGACGTGGAGTACTTAGATCAAAAGCTATGCTCATTTTAGTTTTATTAGGTAATGCCAATTTTCCACCCAAAATCTACACTCCCACCCAGAATATACAAAAACATCTCTTTTCCTACACCTTTGCCAAATTGAGCATAAGCAATATTTTAACTATATTCCAGACTAATAGACCTGAAATACTTTCCTGCTGTTTACGTTACATTATTTATCTTGTGAAGGAATTTTACTATGTTTTCATTAATTCACTGGCTGACTGTTGTACTTACCCTTGTTATTTGCTTATCTATAATGCTTTGCTTTGTTTTCTATCGAGTTGCTTTTTCTGTGCTTGATTTGAAAGAGAGCTTTGTGTGTTAGACATACTATTTCTTTTGCTGCCACTTGAATTACAAATATTTCTCTCAGTTCTTCCTTTGGCTTTGTTCTCGAAGTTTGCAACCTTATAGAGGTGTCTAGGCAGACTCATCAACGCTTTTCTTTTCAGGTCTTGGAATTCTGTCCTGCTTCAAAAGTTCTTTCAAGAGTTTCTTTCCTATTTCAAAATTATAAAAATGTTTACTTATATCTTCCAATATTTTCATAACTTTTGTTTTTAAAATCTTGGATCCAGCTTATTACTTAGATGTAAGAAATAAAGTTGGAATCTAGTTTTATTTGTCTCTAACTAGCTAGCCCGGTACTGCCCGTACAATCATCTCCTCTTTCCCATAAACATTGAAATGGCCGATTTTCATGGTTATTCTTCCATATTCCATAATGCCTCTATATGTTTGGATTATTTAGTACCCCCCCAAAAAACAAACAAACAAACAAACCTCCTGTTGGCATTTTAATGAAACTGTCTTCAATTTACAGATTAATTTGGAGAGAACTAAAGTTGTCTTCAGAAAAGACTTCCTGTACTAAAGCAAGCTATGTCTCCCCATTTATACATGTCTCCTTTTTATGCCCCTTTATAAAGTTTTATGGCTTCCTTCACATAGGTCGCCTAACACTCAGTTTCTAAAAGTGCTCTTCAGGGAATTTGCTCTTTCCAGTGAGGTCAAAGCATGGGTTATACTCAGTAAGACATCAAAGATGGCCCCTTAAGTGCTGTGAAAACCACACCATCCCATCTGCTCTCAACTCTGGGCCTAAACCAGGGGGTAGCTCCCTTCTTGGAAGACTAAATGCATCAATCAATTATTTGGTGGGTAAGCCCTATACTAGAAGTATAGGACACAGACCCCATCTTTGGTGCTGCCTGAGGAGGAGACAAGGCATACCCCTTAAGAATGGCATTCCGTACTAACCCATGTGTTGCAGACTCTGTTCTGCTGGGAAATAAAGAGGAGGCCTGGAGCAGTCAGGGAAGGCTCTAGGAAGGAGATGGGAACTGAACTGGGTGTTGGTGTGTGGTTACCATTTAAATAAAGAAAAGGAAGGAAGCAACGTATAAGCAAGGGAATCACCCCACAGTCACTTAGTCAGCACTTGCTGTGAATCTGAAACTGGCCTAGGCACATGAAGAGGAGATTATGTGCCCAACAGATGTGTTCTTACACATTCACTATAAGGCAAGCTCAGTGTTAGGTGCTAGAAAAACCAAGACGACAAGGATTGACCCTGGTTTCAAGGATCTTGTAAATAAGGGAGACAGATTCACAAGCTAAGTCCAACAACTATTATGATAGAAATCTGTGGAGTGAAGAGCAAAGACTCTTAATCTGGTGATTGTGCACCTCCTAGGTACCCATGGATGGGATTCAGTGGGTCTGTGAGCCCCTCAAATTATATGGTGCTAGGTTATCTGTGTAACCAGCATTGGCAGGTGAAGAACCACTTGGGTAGACTGACACAAAAATCTTGGTTTCTAGATCCTGGAGTCTTAATAGCCAGATAAAATATATGTAAAGACACCATTACAATAAAAGGTAAACAGTTCTAGACTTCCCCCTCCCCCAGAAGTGCTCTAAGAGTTCAGAGGCAGTACTGTCTTGTGGAAGCAGCCCAGCATTGGGACCAGGAAGATTTGGGTTTGAATCCCAACTCTACCATTTAATGGCCGTGGTGACATTGGGCGTGTTCTGTACCCTCAGAGGCTTGATTTCCACATCTATAATTGAGAATTGAAAATTAGAGGGGCGCCTGAATGGCTCAGTCATTTAAGTGTCCAACTTTGGTTCAGGTCATGATCTCATGGTTCATGGGTTTGAGCCCTGAGTCAGGTTCTGTGCTGACAGCCCAAAGCTTGGAGCTTACTTAGGATTCTGTGTCTCCCTCTCTCCCTGCCCGTCTCCTACCTGCATCTGACTCTCTCTGTCTCACAAAAATAAACATTAAAAAAAAAAAGCTTTAAAAAAATAAAATTAGAGAACCCACCTCTCCCTCTTGCCTGTTGTGAGGGTGAAATGAGGGAAGGTGTGCAGGTCACCTGGATCTTAGCAGGTCTTCATGGACTGCTCATTCCCTCCTCTTGCTTTCATACTTCTAAGGAAGTGATGCAGTGTAGGCTGTGGTTGTGTGTAGGAGGATTCTCAGCCTGGCTTGGAAAGGATGGAGAGGAGGAAGGGAAAGTGAAAGGCATCTCAGACCAGTGGACAGTGTGAATAAAGGGAAAGAAGCCAGAAAAGTCAAGTCATGTTGTGAAGATTCAGTCCATTGCAGCCAAGTTGAGAAGGTCTTAAATTCCAGCCTAAGCAGTTTGAACTTTATCCTATAAACCATAGGAGCTGCTGGAGGGTTTGGGGCAAGACTATCATCCCCATGGTGAGGTGGCTTTCAGCCCAGTATCTGTTCATCCATGAATCCCAAGATACCTAGGAAAACAATTTTTAAAATAAAATTGTAACATAAACTAAGACAATGCTTTTCACCTCAGGATCTTGTTAAAAGCAGATTTTGATTCACCAGTTCACCGGGGTTCTGCATGTCTAAAATGCACCCAGATGATATGGATGCTCTTTATCCATAAACCTCATTTTGAGTAGCCAGGGCTAACACATTTCAGTTGTATTATTTGTATTGCTATTATCATTCCTATAACACACGTTGGCTGAGTGCCTGTCATGTGTCAGGCACAGTGCTGGGCCCTGGGGGAAATGAGAAAAATCAGACATGAACTCTTTTTTCCAGAAGCTCACAGTCTAACCAGGGGAGACAGTAATTCAAGGTAGGAAGTGATAAATGCCATATTTTAGGTTCAGATAAAGTGCTTTGACAATTCAGCAAAGAGAGAGATTGTTCTCAGTTGAGGGAAAAATTGCTGGGTGCTTAAGGAAATGAATAGAAACTTCTTTGTCTTATTATTAAACAATCTGAGTAAGAACCCAGACTTCAAAGTTGGATTTTCATCCTTACCAGACACGTGACTTTGTTAATCTCTTAAACCTCAGTTGTTTCATCTATAAAATAAATGAGATACAGTAACAGCAGGGCTGCTAGAAGGGTTGCATGAGCAAGTTTGTTTTTTTTTTTTTTAATTTATTGCTGAGAGAGAGAGACAGCATGAACAGGGGAGGGTCAGAGAGAGAGGGAGACACAGAATCTGAAACAGGCTCCAGGCTCTGAGCTGGCTGTCAGCACAGAGCCCTACACGGGGCTCGAACCAACGAACCGTGAGATCATGACCTGAGCCGAAGTTGGACGCTTAACCGACTGAGCCACCCAGGCACCCCTGAGCAAGTGTTTTTAAACTGGTTCTTAGGTCACTGTAAATGGGGGCTCTGGTGACTATTATTGTTCTCCTCATTTGCTTTAAAACTTAACATGGGTCTGGTGGCCCCAAAGATACCATATTTATTGGACAGTTTCATTCCAGGGTTAAGTGTCCAATGAAAACGGAAAAACCTCAAAAGGAATTTCCACATCTAAGGAAACCTCCTTTATAAAATTAGTGCTGAAAGAATTAGCAACTATTTCAAATGTTTCAAGTTTTTATTGAGCCAAACTGTTTCAGCAGGGAAGATGTGGCTTGGCTGTGGGTATAGCTAAATGCTCCTAAAAAGAGCCATGTTGAAAAGCAGTTCCACTCCATTTACAAGCTGATCAAAATGGTTTTACCACCCACTGGCTCCCCTGAGGTCATCTGCTTGTCTGATGCTCCCTGTGAAAGAAGTCAAATCAAATCTATAATCCTCAAGTCCCAGAATGTCAGCGCCCTGAGGGATGTTACAAGCCACCCAGCCCTTGGTGGACCAGATACATGCTACAGTAGGTCCCCATGCCCTGGGGCAGTCTCAGAGGCTGCCGCTTGGTCATTCCTCCAACCAGTGTTTAATGAAGCCTACGGATGTAGGAACACATAAAAAATTAAAAGGGCCCCCTTTTCTGCCCTGCAGTAAGGGGATAAGGGCAGGGCGCCCACAGGTACACCAGGAACTAACAGAGGAGGCTGCTGGGCTCAACCACAAAAGATCTCGTTTCATACCTCTTTCTTCCTATTACCCAGGGGGGGCCTTGGGCAAGTGCCTCCTCCACCTGTACCTCCAGTTCTTCATCTGCAAAGCAGGGATAATCCCCCTTTGCTCACTGGCTATTATGGGAATTAAATGAAACAGCAAGGACACTTGGCTGACACATAACAAGGACCCAATAAACACAGTATCTTTTGGTTTACTTCTTATTTTAAAAATAATTGAAGCAACAGAAAGAGAAATCAAGAAACTGAACCCATACACAATTGCACAAAAAAACCATAAAATACCTAGGAATAAACTTAACCAAAGATAGAAGAGATCTATATGATGAATACTATAGAAAACTTATGAAGGAAATTGAAGAAGACACAAAGAAATGGAAAAACATTCCATGCTCATGGATCAGAAGAATAAATATTGTTAAATTGTCATTACTACCCAAAGCAATCTACACATTCAATGCAATCCCAATCAAAATTGCTCTAGTATTCTTCTCAAAGCTAGAACAAACTATCCTAAAATTTGTATGGAACCATAAAAGACCCCGAATAGCCAAAGTAATATTGAAGAAGAAAATCAAAACGAGAGGCATCACCATCCCAGACTTTAGCCTCTACTACAAAGCTGTCATCATCAGGACAGTATGGTATTGACACAGAAACAGACACATAGACCAATGGAATATAATAGAGAATTCAGAACTGGACCCACAAATGTATGGCCAACTAATCTTTGACGAAGCAGAAAAGAGTATCCAATGGAAAAAAGACAGCCTCTTTAACAGATGGTGCTGGGAGAACTGGACAGCAACATGCAGAAAAATGAAACTCGATCACCTTCTCACACCATACACAAAAATAAGCTCAAAATGGATAAAGGACCTGAGTGTGAGACAGGAAACCACCCAAACCCTAGAGGAGAAAGCAGGAAACAACCTCCTTGACCTCAGCCTCAGCAATTTCTTACTTGACCCATCCCCAAAGGCAAGGGAATCAAGAGCAAAAATGAACTATTGCAACCTCATCAAGATAAAAGCTTCTGCCCGGCAAAGGGAAAAATCCATAAAACTAATAAGCAACCGACAGAATAGGAAAAGATAGTTGCAAATGACATATCAGATAAAGGGCTAGTATCCAAAATCTATAAGGAACTTACCGAACTCCACATCTGAAAAGCAAATAATCCAGTGAAGAAATGGGCAGAAGATATGAACAGACACTTCTCCAAAGAGGACATCCAGATGGCCAACAGACACATGAAACGATGCTCAGTGTCCCTCATCATCAGGGAAATACAAATCAAAACCACACTGAGATACCACCTCACGCCAGTTAGAGTGGCTAAAATGAACAAATCAGGAAATTATAGATGCTGGCGAAGATGTGGAAAAATGGGCACCCTCTTACGCTGTGGTGGGAATGTCAACTGGTGCAGCCCCTCTAGAAAACAGTGTGGAGGTTCCTCAAAAAATTAACAATAGAACTCCCCTAGGACCCAGCAATAGCACGGCTAGGAATTTACCCAAGGGATAAAGGAGTGTTGATGCATAGGGGCACGTGTCCAATGTTCATAGCAGCACTCTCAACAATAGCCAAATTATGGAAAGAACCTAAATGTCCATCAACTGATGAATGGATCAAGAAGATGTGGTTTATCTATACAATAGAATACTACATGGCAATGAGAAAGAATGAAATCTGGCTGTTTGTAGCAACGTGGATGGAACTTGAGGGTGTTATGCGGAGCAAAATAAATCAGGCCGAGAAAGACAGATACCATAGGTTTTCATTTATAAGTGGATCAGGAGAAACTTAACAGAGGACCATGGGGAAGGAGAAGGAAAAATAGTTGGTGAGAGTGAGGGAGGCAAACCATGAGACACTCTTGAATGCTGAGAACAAACTGAGGGCTGATGCGGGTGGGGCAGAGGGGAAGGGGGGTGATGGGCATGAATGAGGGCACATACTTGTTGGGGTGAGCACTGAGTGTTATATGGAAACCAACTTGACAATAAACTATGAAAGAAAAAAATTTAAAAATAAAAAGTAAATAAAAATAATATTCACTGACTTTTTTCCAATTGCAAAAGTAATTCATGTTTATGGAGAAAATTTTTGGAAAACACCAAAAAAACGCACAGAGGGAAAATTCACCCATGAGTCTACCACCCGAGGGTAAATACTGTTGATGTCTCCTTCCATATACAGACTTCAGTCCTTTATCCATATCCACGTGCATCTTTTGTTTCCCCATTTACTGTACTGGTGGTGACTGACAGCTTCTGTGAGAGGTGGCCTGGGTTCAAATTCTATCACCCACTAGCTATGCAACATCCAACAGTTTACCTCCTGGTCTCCTGAGTGTAATAATCATGGCCTCCAGGGGGCGCATGCAGGTTGGCCACAGTCACCTAGCAGTGCTGTAGACTCTCCTGTGCAATGGCTCCCCCTAGCGCTGCATCCGGCACAATCATGCGGAGCTGCCTTGGGAACAGTGCAGACTGAAGGCAAATGAAGGTTAAGCATTTACCCAGTGATTGGCATAGAGTAAGAGCTTGTCAAACAGTAGCGACTATTCCACAAACGCACCCCATGGTTTTGAAGACTGGAGGTTCCCAGAGGGTTGAGACCTTGTGTTCACTGTTCAGTTTTGTTGAATGGCACTTTAAGGATGACCCGCTGGGACCACATCTCCAGCCAAGAAATGCTTCTTCCTGAGCTGATCCTGCTCAGCCTTAGCTTTTGATCCTTACACTTCACAATCCTTCTAAATCGCCCTTGTAGTGTGGGTGGACTCACTGCACCATCTGCTTGCCCCTCTGCCCCTCCCTGCTTAGGCTCCGTCTCCTACACTCCCTGGCCAGGTGGAAGTGTTCAGAAGTGTTGTCCCATTGAATCTGCTTAAAAGGCCTCAGTGGAAGGCCACCAAGAGGCTTCAGAGTAGAGAGACAGGGTTTCCCAGGGCGACTCTTAGACTGCTGGCCAAATTCACTATGGATTTGAGTTAGTGTGCAAGACAGCCTGACAGAGAGTGAGAGACGGCCCCAGAGATCCTGAATCACATACTCAGTCAGTCTATCAGCAAGCGAGCAAATATTCACTTAGCACCTACCATGTGCCTGGGGCAGGGTTCTTCCATGAGAAACTTGTTCCCTGTTCACATTTCCTCCAATCCTTTAGATTCCTCAAAGGGGAATTCCTCTCAGCTTAGCAAGTAGTTAATACCCACAATCCCTGCCAATCTCCCTTTGTGAAAAAGACACCAGGCCTCAGGCCCACCACTGTCCGCAGCAATCCAGAGATACTAATATCATTCTCTTTTCGTCTTATTTTTCTCTGCCATGACATTCAATTTATAACAGATCTTAAAATAGTGATAAAAAACTTCCTAAGAAATTTGTAGTTGAGACACCAAAAGTGAGTTGATCTAAAGAAAAGCATTAAGCAGCTGGTGGTCCAGGCAATCGAGTAACTGATGCCTGGAGCCTTAGACTTGAGATGGTGAGCCTCAACTTTTTAAGGGTTGCTGACGGCCTCAAGCCCATGATGATAGCTATGGATCCTCCCCCAGAAAAATGTGTACAATTTCAGCATGTTCGGGAACCACATGGTGCCCATCCTTGGGCCTGCATTGGAAAGAGTAGTAGGGTGGGCATTCCCACACCTGGTCAGCGCAATAGATCCTGTCCTCTCCGTCACCCTCCTCATCTTTGCAGTGCTGGTACTGGCAGTGACTGCAGCGTTGGCAGTGGTAATAGTAGTTGTGTTTGAAGCAATCAGAACAGCTGTACTTATTGGATGCTTTCAACATGCCAGGCACTTGCCAGGCCCAAGCTCCTCTCCTCCAGGCAGAACTATCGCCATCCATGTTTTCCAGGAAACAGGGCCTCACCGAGCTCAAGCTGGGAAACCAGAGGCAGCACCTGAACCCAGATCGACCTACCTGTGATGTCTGAGCAGGTCTTTAACGCCTGAGCTCCACCCCCTCCATAAATGTTTGTTGAATCAAATGAATGACACTTGGGCAGCTTTTGGCAGTCATTCTGCTCTGCAACAGCTGAGTGACCTCGAGCAAGTCACTCACCCTCACTGAGCCTCCATGAAGGATGGTTTCTGCACCCTGTCAAGCCATGATTGTAAGATACAGGGCAAGATGCATCACACCACTTTGTGAGCAAGAGAAGTGGAGCCAGGCTCGGGGGCATGTCCTATAAGCTGGTGGCCATGTCAGAGAGCCTGGCACCACCCTGACCTGAAGCAGAAAGCGCAGGCTTCCAGGAACCCGCATTTCCTGTTGATGTTCCCTTTCCCTCTCTTCATGGCTTTGCTGGCCTCCAGAGGTCTGTTTGGATGGCCAGGGGAAAGATGCCTGTCACTGATCCTTTTTCATGCCAACAAGGCTAAGCACCTTCCCTAACTGACTACAACTTCTTGGATGCAACAGGGCCTGCTGGGTAGCAAACAACACCCCTCATCCCAGGAGCTTCTGTGCAGCTGGGGTGAGTGGAGGGGGAGCGGCAGAAATATGCATGGAATCCGAGATGCGGAGAGGCAGAGAAGCCTAGATGCCGGCCAGGTTCCTGATGCTCACTGCCCCCCTGCGGTAGGCCCAGGGAAGAGGGCACATCCCCAGCAAGGCTAAGCGGGCTTCCATCCCCAGCTTCAAGGAGGCCCTGAATTTTAAGGCTGGAGACAACCCAGATGAAACCACTCAACTAACAGAGGGAAACTGAGGCTCAGAAAAGGAAGTAGCTTACTCAGAATGGCATATCAAATTACAAAACATAGGTCCCACACATAGATTTTCTGTAATTAGATTTCCAGTCCAATTAGCAACTGACAGGAATACGAATTATTTGGTTAATTAGCATAAATACAAAGCTGACTGGGTGGCAAGCTCCTGGTATCCCGAGTGCTAATAAGGATTTAACACGTTTCATCTTCTTAATCCTCAAGGTAATCCAGAAGCATGGCACTATTATTAGCCCCATTTTACTGGTGAGAAACTGAGCCTTAGGGACAGTATGAAACTTGCCCAAGGTCATATGGCTGCTGGTGAGAAAGCCTGGATTCTATCCTAAGGAGTCCAATTCTAATAAGGAAAGGGACTCCCTGTCAGAAGCAACTGAGGGTTTGGGTCTGCTGGGCATGCGATCTACAGTCTGCAGGACAACAAAATAAAGCAGAATGCAAAGGGAACAAGAGGGCGAAGTCGTTACTCAGCTCTCAGACAAGTGGGGATTTAAAACCTGACGAAACCCAGAGTTGCAGAGATGTAAAGGAAACATCACAAACATACAGCCAACAGGAAGGTAAATTGGTACGATTAGTTCAGAAGGCAATTTGGCTAGCTTTCAGCACTTGAACGTGGCACTGACTCAGTGATTCTCGTGTAGGACTTTATCCCACAGAAACACTCAAACATGCAAAAAGCAAAATGCATGATGGGGCGCCTGGGTGGCTCAGTCAGTTAAGGGTCCGACTTAGGCTCAGGTCATGATCTCACGGTTCATGGGTTTGAGCCCCGCATCGGGCTCTGTGCTGACTGCCAGCTCAGAGCCTGGAGCCTGTTTCAGATTCTGTGTCTCCCTCTCTCTCTGACCCTCCCCTGTTCATGCTGTCTCTCTCTCTCAGAAATAAATTAAAAAATATATATATATATAAAAAAGCAAAATGAATGAGGCTTTTCATTACTACCATCTGTAACAGTCAAAAATTGGAAATCACTACTTGACTATCATTAGAAAAGAATTAAGTTTGGAGAAAGTTAAACCACTATATACCCAGATGGTAGGAAATAATGCCCTGACCATGGGGAAATGTCTTCTATATATTCTAAGTGAAGAAAGAAATTTGGGGAAAGGTATGTGTATGACCTCATTTAAAAAAATCAAAAAGGATAAAAATAAAACTGTGACCTCTTGTCCCCTCTAACTAAACGAAGAATTTTCACTTTATAATATATAGATTTTTTTTGTAATGTAATGTTTTAAAGATCAGCATATATCACTTTTATTTTAAGTAAGTGAGGTTTTTTTAATGGATTATTTTAGAGCAGTTTTAGGTTCATACCCAAATTGACAGGAAGGTACTGAGATTTCCCATACACCTGCTGCCCCCACACAGGCACAGCCTCTCCAATTACCAACATTCCCCCACCAGAAAGGTACATGTGTTACAATGGATGAACCTACATTGACACAACATTGTCACTGAAAGTCCATAGTTTACATTAGATCTCGCTCTTGGTGGTGTACATTCTATGGAATTGGACAAATGTGTAATGACATGTATCTACCATCATGATATCATACAGAGTAGTTTCACTGCCTTAAAAATCCTCTGTGCTCCCACTATTCATCCCTCCATCTGTTATTTTTTTGTAATAAAGATATACAAATCTGGAGAGGAAAAGAAAAGAAATGAAGAGGCAGTTCTTGAAGAAGAAATTTTTTTTAAGATTATTTATTTTGAGAGAGAGTGAGGAAGGGGCAGAGAGAGAAGGAGAGAATCCCAAGTAGGCTTGGTGCTATCAGCCTGGAGCCTGATGCAGGGCTTGATCTCAAGAACCATGCGATCATGACCTGAGCCAAAATCAAGAGTCAGATGCTTAACCAACTGAGCCACTCAGGTGCCCCTTGGCAGGAATAATTGAAACTCTGGGTGTGGGCAAGGACTCAGCCAGCCCCAGAAAAAAAAAGGTGGAGGGAGGGGTTCGGAACCTTGTGTGATCCCAAACCCTGTGCTCAAGCCACAGAATCACACTGCCTAAATCAGCAGAAGGGTGACAAAAGGCAGCCAAAGAATAGAAGGCAAAGAATGATCTTCTTCTCAGAGGAACAAGTGGCTCGGGGAGTCCAAACTCACAATGTGGTTGTAAATAAATGTTATGAAAAAATCTAGCATCATCCCCTACTTTTGGCTGAACACTTCTCAGAGCCATAGTGCTTGAAGAGTACTTTGTAAGAAAATAAAGGCAGAGATCCAGCCCACCGTTGTCCTTGATAAGAGGCTTCCAATACAATGGAGGTGAAGAAGAACCAGACGGAAATGTCACTTGGGCATAGGGGGATAGAGTGACATTTATGCCTCTATCATAATGCCATGTGTGTTTTGTGGCAATGACCTGTTAACGCAGCTCTCTCCCCACATGCCTGTGGGCTGCCATGGGGCAGAGACCACACCCCAATTCATCTAAGTATCCCCCTCACCTCGGCCTCATGCCTGGCATGTAGCAGGAGCTCAGTATTTCTGGAATGAGTGAATGAACAAACAGATGAACAGGTGTATGAAAATGTAAATAGCAGGCACTATCATATGTTGATGTCTTAATGTCTAAAATGGGACCAATAACAGTACCTTCAACAAGGGATTATTGTGATAATTAAATGCGCTAATGGTATAAAGAGTTTAGCGCAAGTCCTTTACAGAGCACATGCACAACATAAACAGTAGTTCTGGTGAATATTAGCCGTTAGCATTATTGTTTTTTGTGTACCCTTTAAAAGAGCCAGTCCCTAAGGGTGCATCCCCATTAAGCCATTTATTGCCTATTTTACTGTCATCTTCGATGGGGCTGGAAGCAAAGCTGTGAATTTGTTTTGAGCAAGCATGCTCCCCAGTTCTTGATCCTCCTCACATTTGCCATGACATTCTGTGCATCCCTAGCCTCTATCCTAGACCCTACGTGTCCTCATTAAGACTGGGTGCCCCTCCTACACTGTTGGTAGGAACGTAAACTGGTGCAGCTCCTCTGGAAAACACTGTAGAGGTTCCTCAAAAAACTAACAATAGAACTCCCCTAGGACCCCACTGCTAGCAATTTACCCAAGGGATACAGGAGTGCTGATGCATAGGAGCACATGTACCCCAATGTTCATAGCAGCACTCTCCACAATAGCCAAAACACGGAAAGAGCCTAAGTGTCCATCAACAGATGAATGGATCAAGATGTGGTTTATTTATATGATGGAATACTACATGGCAATGAGAAAGAATGAAATCTGGCCATGTGTAGCAACATGGAATGAACTTGAGGCTGTTATGCTGAGTGAAATAAGTCAGGCAGAGAAGGACACATACCATATGTTTGCATGTATAGGAGGATTAGGGGGAACGTAACGGAGGACCATGGGGGAGAAGGAGGGGAAAAGTTGGGGAGAGGGAGGGAGGCAAACCATGAGAGACTCTTGAATGCTGAGAACTGAGGGTTGATGGGGGTGGGGGGGGTGATGGGCATGGAGGAGGGCACTTGTGGGGATGAGCATTGGGTGTTATATGGAAACCAACTTGACAATAAGCTATTTAAGAAAAAATAAATAAAAGACCAGGTGCCTACCCGTACACACACTTATCAGCATTTACCCTCTAGGGTAACATGCAAGGCTTCCAAGCTTTTCTTCCCTCTCTCCACTTCTCCCCAAAATTTATTTTCCAGTTTCCATGTTGTCAAGACCAGTGCCTATCCCCTCCAGACTCAGTGACAGAAACAAGGCCTTCCGCATGGACAGAGACAACTCATTCTGTAATGGATACTAGCTGTTCACATGCCATGTATGTGCATTCCAACTGGGGCCTTCCGTATAGTATCATAGTCCAAAGGGGTATGTGGGATGATGGGGTGAAAACCTAATGGCGCTGGCCTTGTCACAAATCAGACCACGAAGTGGCGCCCTCAACTGCCTCACCTAAAACAGATGCAGAATGTAACCCACTCCCACATTTCCCCCTGAGTTGGGAAAAGAATCAGTGTAGTGGGGTGCCTGTCTGGCTCAGTCAGTAGACCATGCTGCTCTTGATCTCAGGGTCATGAGTTCGAGCCCACGTTGGGTATGGAGATTGTGTCAATAAATAAACTTTAAAAAAGAAGAAAAGAATCAGTGTACATATAATGAGCACTTACATCAGGGACACCTGGGTGGATTAGTCAGTTGAGCCTCCGATTCTTGATTTCAGCTTAAATAATGATCTCATGGATTGAGCACCAAGTCGGCCTCTGTGCTGACAGTGCAGAGACTGCTTGGGATTCTCTCTCTCTCTTTCTCCCTCTCAAAATAAATAAATAAACTTTTTAGGGGCACCCGGGTGGCTCAGCCGGTTAAGCATCTGACTCTTGATTTCTACTCAGGTCACAGTCTCATGGTTTCATGAGTTCAAGCCCCGCATCAGGCTCTGTGCTGCCAGTGCAGAGCTTCCTTGGGATTCTCTCTCTCTCTCTCTCTCTCTCTCCCTCTCTCTCTCTCTGTACCTCCCCCCACTTGTGCTGTCTCTGTCTCTCTCAAAATATACAAATAAACTTTAAAAACATTAGCACTTACACCTGGATACAAATAATGCAAACCTTTGCCTGGCTTAGCCCTGCACCAGGAGCCCAGCCATCTCCCCACCCTCTCCTACCACTACCACCATTCTTGACTTGCTAAGCAGCGACCTAGAAGGCTCCCTATAACAACAGGCAAACAATAGGGAAGCTCAAGTGTAGCCCAAAATCAGAGCTAGAAATCCTGTGGCATCAATGCCACAGCCCCTGGCACTTTCAGCCACTCTCTGGCCTCAGTGTTTCTATCTGCAAAAGAGGAGCTTGGATTTGTGATTGCTAGGATCTCCCTCCACCCCCATTCAGATATTCTAGGAGTGTGTGCTCCTCATTCACCAAATGG
The DNA here is from genome assembly GCA_017311185.1 of Proteles cristata cristata. Lineage (NCBI taxonomy): Eukaryota > Metazoa > Chordata > Mammalia > Carnivora > Hyaenidae > Proteles > Proteles cristata. The sequence goes on from JAESUZ010001135.1 coordinate 2,602,442, forward strand.
AATCAAAGTTGATCCAGAAGACCAGATCCTTGGGAAGCTCACAGTTTAAACAGAGGAAATAAGACAGGAATGAAAGTCACTGTACTTAGTGGCAGGGTTAGGGAACATGGTTTGAAATAGCAAAATGTCCTATAAAGTATAATTCCATATATCAAAACATTTAAAGATATATATACAACGGAGAAAAAAGTCTGAAGGTATATGCACCAAATGTGATTTCTTCTGCATTGCAGTTATGCGTGCTTTTAAAATGTTTTTTCTTTCCTTCTTTTTTCTTTTTGTATTTTCTCATTTTTCCACCAAGGATATTATTAATAGCATTAAAAAAAAACATATTTTGTATTCAAACAGACTTTAGTTTGAATCACAGCTATACTACAAACATACTGTGTAACCTGGGGCAAGTCATTTACCCTCTCCAAGTCTTAGCTGCCTTGCATTTAAAATGGAAATTGTTTTTAATTTAACGGTGCCATAAAATGTTTTTGGACCTCAAATTACAGGGATGAGTTAATCATGTTTCTCCATCATAGTACCTCATTGTAAGGCCTCTCCCTTATTTCATTGATTTATTGCCTTTTATTTCCATTTCCTTCTACCTACCCCCTTAGGCAACCATTTGGCGTTCGACATTTTTTTGAAAGTGTTTTTGCAAAATGCATGGGGTGGTTTGGGGTGTTACTTAAATAGTATTATGTTGTAAATCTCAATTCTGTTTCCTACTTTGTTCGAAAGGAACGCTGTTTTTAAGCCTTTCCACGTTTCTGTATGGACATGCGATCCAGGGCCTTATCTACGTGCCACATGATCTCTGTGCTGGGCACCTTCCCCAAGCTACCTTTCCATAATTCTCAGCAAGGTTCTCTCCAAATCTCCATCACCACAAGCCACACTGCTCTCAGCATACTCATACGTATTCCCTTGTGGACGTGTGTGAAAAGTCTTTGAGACCTATGACCTGCAGCAGAACTGCCCGGTTAAGCGATATATGTACATACTTAATGAGACCAAGTGGTGCCAGAACCTTCTCCAGTACAGCTTCACAGCCTGTGCTCCCCGCCAGCCAGGCAGGAGGCTCTCCATGTCCCACACCCCTGCCCACACTTGGCACTCTCTGGCTCCCTGATTTTTGCAACCCTAACAGATATATCTCCATGGTTTTCATTCTTACTTATTTTGACTCCCTGATATTTTGAGTAGCTTGGTTCACTAGCCCCTAGAGTTTCCCGTTTTGTAAATTGCCTGTTCATTTTCTTAGCCCACATTTCTACTGGGGATGCTCTTTTTCTTGTTGATTTGCAGGAGTTCCTTATATATTCTAAATACCGGTCGCTTGACTGTCTTAGATATTATAAATAACTTCTCCCACCCTTGCCTCAAGTTTATCTTTTTGAAGTGTTAAGACGTTTTTCTTTCAGCCCTAGATCAAAAAGATCGTTCTTTACTTTGCCTTTTGCCCTTAAATAACTTTTGCCTTTCACATGTAGGTCTTTAATACCTCTCGTATTTGCTATGGAAACAGATCGGCGTCGGCATCAATGCCTTTTGTAGGACAAAACTATATAGCTAAAGCGCCCAGCACAATGCCTTTGACCCAAGAGCAGTGCAGCTGCGTGTGATGATTATTATCACTGGAATAGAAAGTGGTAAGCGCTGGCCTGGGATATCTAGAGAAATGGGAGTTTCGGTGCTGGTCAGCTAGACCGGGAAAGACTGTAGGTTGGCCCTAAAAAACAATGTCGGATTCTCTCTCTTGGAGATGGAAAGGCGAGCACGCCAGGCAGAGAAAGGGGACCTGGGCACAGTCGTGGCGGCGGGAGCGCTGCCCGGGCGCGGCGTCTCGGCGAAGCACTCGGAGGAAAGGGCCTGACTACTCACACGCTGCTGTCTGTCTTTCTGCCCCCGTGCCCGCCCCACCCCTCCCCCTGCAGGCTCCCTGTTCTCCACCCTGAAGCCCCCCGACGCCGTGTTCAAGGTGGTGTTCTGGCTGGGCTACTTCAACAGCTGCCTCAACCCCATCATCTACCCGTGCTCCAGCAAGGAGTTCAAGCGCGCCTTCGTGCGCATCCTCGGGTGCCAGTGCCGCGGCCGCCGCCGCCGCCGCCGCCGCCGCCGCCTGGGCGGCCGCGCCTACACCTACCGGCCGTGGACGCGCGGCGGCTCCCTGGAGCGCTCGCAGTCGCGCAAGGACTCGCTGGACGACAGCGGCAGCTGCCTCAGCGGCAGCCAGCGGACCCTGCCCTCGGCCTCGCCGAGCCCCGGCTACCTGGGCCGCGGCGCGCCGCCGCCCGTCGAGCTGTGCGCCTTCCCGGAGTGGAAGGCGCCCGGCGCGCTCCTGAGCCTGCCCGCGCCCGAGCCCCCCGGCCGCCGCGGCCGCCGCGAGTCGGGCCCGCTCTTCACCTTCAGGCTCCTGTCCGAGCCCGAGAGCCCCGGGGCCGACGGCGGCGCCAGCAACGGCGGCTGCGAGGCGGCGCCCGACGTGGCCACGGGCAGCCCGGCTTCAAACCAACATGCCCCTGGCGCCCGGGCAGTTCTAGGGCCCCGGGGAGGGGAGAAACCGTCGCGGGGAGGGCGGGCGGAGGGGAGGGGCGCCGGCGCCGGGAGGCGCGGGCCCCGGGGGGGGCGGGGGGCGGGGAGAGGGCAGGGGCTTTTCTGGCAGGGGCATGGGTGCCAGGTACGGCGCGGAGAGCTGGGCCGAGCATGCTGAGAGCCTGGGGGACCCGACGCGGGCCGGGATTTCCGTCTCTCTCTCTGTATATATCCCGACGGAGTTCCTCTGTACATGTATTTAACCGTGGGTACACGTGCGTGTGTCTGTGCGGTGTCCGTGGGGTCTGCATGTGTGCGTGCGTGGGGCCGCCCGTCTGCGGGGGCGGAGCGAGTGCGCGCCCGGGAGGCCGCGGGGGGCGTCCTTTGTCTCCGTGACTTCGTACCTCTCAAGCCCCTCCTTGTACTTCACTGAACGATGGCACCTGGGCGGGGCTGCAAACAAACCGGACATTAAAAGTCATTTCTCCTGTGCGCCTTTGAGTAGTTTGTGAACCGAGGGGTAGGCAGGATCTGGAGTCTCCTTCCTCCCCTTGAGGTCTGTCGCCGCCAGCACCGTTGGGCCTGTGCCCCTCGGCCCCACTTCCACCTTTGCCATTACTGCCCTCCAGGGCTAAACAGATCTGACGCTGTGGCTGAAAGTGACCCCGTGGATTTGTCCCATAAATTGTGCCTGCCTATTTTTGACCGTTAGCAGTATCTAATCCTCCTGCGCCACATCCCTGTAGGCCAAACACTCCGTTGTTTACCTGTGTCCATGAAACCAAAAAAGAAACCCTGAAGAATGTTCTGGATAAGATATGATCGGTGTACCAAAGCAACACACGTGAGCACAGGAACCCTCATAAGCTCTGCTGAGGAGCCTGCCTGAGAGAGAAGCACTGAGGAAAGTCACACAGAGAGGTGGCACATACCTGGGACAAGGTAACCTCCCTTTTAGCCTCAGGCCTTCTAATGATTTACCGTAGGAGTTGGAGAAAGTCCCATTCCCTTTCTGAATCTTGGTTTCACATCTCTAATGATGGGATTGATTCTAACATCTTTCCTGCCTCTGAAAGCCTCCAGTTTGCTAACAACAAGTAAAGGATGGGGAACAAAGCAGAGAACATTCTTCTTCCCTGAAATTCAAAAAAAGCATGACAGGAACACACTCGCCTCAATCCTTTCTCTTCCCACTTTGTTTTTCTATGCTGAGCTTCATACTTTTGCAAATGGCGAGAACCTTCTCTTACAATGTTAGCACGTCAATCATTTATTCTGTAGGTGATTGAAATAGAAAAGGCTTAGTGAAAAAGGAGCAATTGTTCATGTAATTGAAAATGTAGGGGTATCAGGCATGGCTGCATCCAGAAGTTTAAACAAGCTTGTCAAGTTGCTCACAGTTTCTGATGCTTTTATTTAGCTTTCAATTTTTAGCTATGCTTAACTCTCCCTGCTTCTGAAAAATAGCTTTCTCACACCATTCTTAGAACTTAAACCCCCTCCCCCCAAAAGGAGAAATATCTCCCACCAGTTGACAAGAGGAAGGAAGGAAGAGTGAGAGGGAAGGAGGAAGGAAGGAAGGAAGGAGGGAAGGAAGGAAGGAAGGGAGGGAGGAAGAAGTCCTGAGAGGCTAGGTATTCTATGTCAGAGACACCTTTGAGACTCCGATGAAAGCTATACTTTCCCTTTCCAGGAAAAAAATTAAGTATATATCTATAGATATAGATATATAATATTTTTATACAATTTCAAGTGACTCATCCCTGCTTCAGATGTCATGAATCAAGCATGATACCCTAGATCCACAGTTTATTTGATCAAAATTGGCATTTAGAATTCTCTAAACTAATCCCTCATCTTTACAGATAGGGAGACTGAGGTAGAAAACTTGACTATGCGACACTAAACTAGGACTAGGACCCCAGTCTGCTGCCTCTGTGTCCATACCTTTTATACTCCCTTGTGTTGCCATGTTGGGGTTGAGTACATCCAGCTAACAGAGAGCAGATTTTTTTCTTGTCTCAATACAGATAAAAGAGTCCTAAAAAAAGAAGAGCCTGGACCCAATTTCCAGGGAAGAAACAGTTTGGAGCAGTCCTCTGAAAACATTTTGTTAGCAACATAAATCTTCCAAACAGGCCTTACACAGATCCTGACATCATTGAGGCCCAGAGTGAAGAAGGAAAGGGAAGCAGAACCTGAGCCCCTTGACTGCCATCCTCCTGAGCCCCTCCCTCTGGCCTGCACCAAGCACCCTAAGGCTCCACAGAATGAGGTCTGGGAATCACTGGTGTAGTGCAAGTGAGTGGAACTTGAAGTCAGTAGGACTTGGGTTCAGCTCTTGGCTCTGTGTAACCTTGAACAATTCACCCTGCCTCTTTTGGTCTGTTTTCCCATCTATCAAATGACCATGATCATCACAGCCTACCAAAAAGCACAAAGGATTCAATGAGGTAACTGTGGTGTAGACCCTGAATTGTGACTCACTGGGCAGGTGTAAGTTACCATTTGGACCACATATATCTAAAGCCACAAGCCCCAAAGACATTTCCTGAGCTGCTCGTTTCTGATGACCTCACACATCCCTAGTATTTGGAGGCCACCAGGTGACACAGGGACTCAGCAGCAGCCTCCTGCCTTCTTCCAGAAGGAAGGTTGGCCAAGCAGTGGCTCACATCCTCATAGGGTGCTGGGTTCCAGATCTGACCCCAGCCAGAGTCTGCATTATGCTACCTCTTCAGGTCCTCTCACTGTGATCCTGCCCAGAGAGGGCCTGAAATTCAAGAGCCCTTGGGGAAGAAAACAGGTCCTCTTTACTTTGACCTCCCAACTGGCAACAAAGCCATCCTACTCAATCCTCTCTAGCCACCCAAACATGACTAGGTCATTGTCACCACTGAGACACGCACAAGAATATATCTGCCAACCAAAGAGGCAAGTAGCTTGGCAAGATGGGGTAGTAATTAATCCTCCATATCTAGGTGTAAAGCCCACCTCTACCATTTAGTAGCTATGTGACCTTGGGCAGCTCACGTCACAGGTGTAAACCTCAGTTTCCTTAACTATAAAATAAGGATAATAATAGTACCTGCCTCACAGGGACATTAGGCAGATGGAATAAGATCATGAGTATAAATCAGCACTACGTCAGTCACTCGGAAACATACGATGAACCATAGCTACTATTAGCAGAGGTATTAAATAGTTAACACCTTGATGTATGACATTTAGAAAATCTGAATACATGGACAAAGAAAATAAATTCAGTGTTATTCATCAGAGTCCAGGGTTTTAAGACTCCGGGTCCACCTTGAAGAAGAAAGACACAGTTTATAATAGAGCAAAAGAAATCTGTGTGCTACAGCAGGAAGAAACATGTTACTCAAAGAGATTACCCCAAACTGGAAAGGAAAAATGAAATTTAATAAAAATTATAGAGCATTCCAGGGTGACAGAGCCAGAATGTGTGTGAGAGAAGGCCGGATTGTGCATCCTGTGATGGGGAGCTGGGGCAGGAATGGTGGGTGGCTGGGGACACACAGAGCTGCTCTGAGCACACATGTGGGTTCAAGGCTCAGCTCTACCACCTGAACCGGGTCCCTTGGCCTCCCAGAGGCCAACCATCTGGTGTGTAAATTGAGAATATGGTTAGCTAGTACTCCACAAGTTTGGGATAAAACAAAACATGAAAGAGTTTGGCCCAGAGTAGGCACTATTTTTAGTGCCTGTGGGTGACCTTATATATTCGCATTCCAGCAGTGCTCCCCTTTTCCTACATCAGCAACTCCTTTAAGAATCTAATGAAGGAGGAAATGTAAACTGGTGCAGCCCTTCTGGAAAACTGTGGAGATTCCTCAAAAAATTAACAATAGAACTCCCCTATGACCCAGCAATAGCACTGCTAGGAATTTACCCAAGGGATACAGAAATGCTGATGCATAGGAGCACATGCACCCCAATGTTCATAGCAGCGCTCTCCACAATAGCTAAAACCTGGAAAGAGCCTAAGTGTCCATCAACAGACGAATGGATCAAGAAGATGTGGTTTATCTATACGATGGAATACTACATGGCAATGAGAAACAATGAAATCTGGCCATGTGTAGCAACATGGATGGACCTTGAGGGTGTTATGCTGAGTGAAATGAGTCAGGCGGAGAAGGACAGATATCATATGTTTGCACATATAGGAAGATTGGGGGAACTTAATGGACGACCATGGGGGAGAAGAAGGGGGGAAATGGTGGGGGAGAGGGAGAAAGGCAAACCAGGAGAGACTCTTGAATGATGAGAACAAACTGAGGACTGATGGGTGTGGGGAGGGGGGGAGATGGGCATGGAGGAGGGCACTTGTGGGGATGAGCACTGGGTGTTGTATGGAAACCAACTTGACAATAAACTATTTGTAAAAAAAAAAAAATAGATGGCAAGACTTTAAAAAAAAAAAAGAAAGAAATGAACCTCCAGAAAATACTATGGTTAGTGGGAAGAAGAGATTGGGGAGAAATACTTTTGTTTTCAAAATAAAAGGGTTACTGTTCAGTTAAAAAAAAAAAAAAAAGAATCTAATGAAGGAGTGCCTGGGTGGCTCAGTCGGTTAAGCATCAAACTCTTGGTTTCCGCTCAGATCATGATCTCATGGTTCGTGGGTTTAGACTCTGCATCTGGCTCTGCACTGACGGTGTGGAGTCTGCTTGGGATTCTCTCTCCCTCTCTGTCTGTCTGTCTCTCTCCCTCTCTCTCAAAATAAATAAAGAAACTCAACAAAAAAAAGAATCTAATGGAAACTTAGGATGCCTGAATGGCTCAGTCGGTTAAGCGTTGGGCTCTTGATTTCAGCTGGGGTCATGATCTTACAGTTCATGAGTTCAAGCCCCACAGAGGGCTCTGAGCTGACAGTGGGGAGCCTGCTTGGGATTCCCTCATGTGTGTCCTCTCTCTCTCTCTTTCTCCTCCCCTGCTTGTGTGCTCCTTCTCTGTCTCTAAAAATTAAAAAAAAACAACAACATAAGCTTAAAAAAAGAATCTGATGAAAACTAAAGAAGAGTGAGTGTACCAAAGCTTCAGCTACCATTCATGCTCCAAATCTCCCAATGGACACAGGGGACTCAGATTATAAACTCAACAGATTCGACTTCCCCAACGTACAGAAGTAGTTGAATCCAGAGACAGGTACACACAGAGATGAATGTCTTCTCTCTCAGGGAGTCGGCCCAGATGGGAAGTGGGCAGGCCTCCAGGCTGTCCCATGTGAGCATATAACAGGATTCAGGGATCCAGCACCTTCCTCACTTGGTGAGACCCCAAGTGCCTGGCTCCACTTTCCATCCGGAGCTTGGTGGTGATGGTTAAGTGCCCTGGGTTCTTAGAAGGAGGGTGGATGTCACTTGGGCAAAGCATTGAGCATCACTCCTCCAGATGAAGAACAGGCCTTGCCCTGGCTGTTGTCGGCCTCTTGGTAACAAGAGATAGAACAGCAGCCACTCCTCATCTCCGATTCGGGGTTAACTTCCACCTGGCCCTGGACAGACATGGCGGCCTCTAGCCGCCCCACCTCCTCTCATCAGGTCCCTTCAGGACCCTCTCCCTTCTACCTCTCCAGCCCATGGAATCTTTATTTAGTCTGGCTGAGGGTGAGGGGAGGATAAGGGGGGAGGTCTCGGTCAACGTGGAAGAACTTGCATCCTTCTACGGTTTTCCCATCTTATACCTGGCCCTGCCTTCTGAATATTAAAAGCCAAGAATTTGACACTGTTTTCTTTGGCTTTCCCTAGAAAACCTTCCCCTACATAGCAATGAGTGGCTTACTCCTAGCTGCCTTGGCTAGAGTCAGTCTCAGTTTGCAAGTTAATTTGCTGAAGTATGGGTGTTGGGAGGTGAGACCGGGCCCAGGGGTGCAACTGCCCCCTCCACCCTTCTCCCCTGCACCTCTCCCCATTTCTCCCTCCCCTACAGCCAGGCTGCCTCTGCCATTCCTCAACTTGAGGGAGCCCACCTCCCCACTCAGGGCCTCTGCACTTCTGGTCCCTCTGCCTAGAGTCCCTTCCTCCCTCACCTCCCTCACATCTGTGCTCAAGTGTCACTTCCCAGTGGCCACCTGATTTCTGTGACTGTCCTAATGAAAACTGACCTCCCCGCCCAGCACACAATGTGGCCCCTCCCCACCGTGTTTTTCTTCATAGCACTTGTCACTACCTAGCATGTTATGTATCTCACCTGTTTATATGTTTATTTGTCTCCTCGCACACACACTAGAGATACATACTTCGCGGGGTGGAGCTTTTTGTCAACTTGTTCATCATTGCAGTCTTGTCCTCTAAAGTGGTGCCTGACACACAGTAGGTGCTCAAATATTTCTGAATGAATGAGTACATATGTCCCTAACATGAGTATGGACGTCTATAATAGGGATGGAACAGGGGACTGTGGGAGCTCACAGCTGGGATCCGTACCTGGTGACGGAGGAAAGGGCAGTTCAGATCAGGGAAGGTCCCCTGCAGGACATGACACCCAAAGACTGTCAGCTGGGCCCCCACCACCCAATGCCCACTGTGCTTCCATTGTTAGTGCTTTCACATGCCCCTCAGTGGAGAGGGGAACCTGAAGGCCAGGCCCCAGACCCCCGCTTCTTTCTAGGTCTCTGTCCTCAGACTGCTGGTCAGGAACACTGAACCAGAGGGGCGCCTGGGTGGCTTAGTCGGTTAAGCGTCCGACTTTCGCTTAGGTCATGATCTCGCGGTTCGTGGGTTTGAGCCCCGCGTCGGGCTCTGTGCTGACTGCCAGCTCAGAGCCTGGAGCCTCTTTCAGAGTCTGTGACTCCCTCTCTCTTTGACCCTCCCCCTGCTCACGCTGTCTCTCTCTCTCTCTCTCTTTCTCTCCTAGAAATAAATAAAAAACATTTAAAAATTTTTTAAAAAAAGGAACACTGAACCAGAGATGAGCCGGTGAAGCCATGCCAGTCTGTGCCTTCAGCTTTTGTTCTCTCCCAATGCACAGTCCTTAGGGACAAGCTGGTTTGGGAGACAACTTTATCGGGACGAGTAAGACAAACAGCTTTGGTTCTTGCTAATGGCCTCATTCAGAGAAGCAGCATCTTTATAAGAAGGCTGCTTGGGAGAAGAGGAAAGCATCAAAATCTGGTGACTGTCCTCACATGTCGTGTCAACCGCTACTGTGGGAAGCATATTATGTCTCCATCAAGTGTCACCTGAGCCAGTAACCACATACACCTGTACCCTCCATGTGCTCCTGCCTCCTGCACATCATTCACTCACTTATTCATTCTTCCATTTATTCCACAAATGATCATTGAGCAACTACACGAAGCTAGGCACCAAAGGATACAAAGACGAAAATAACTCGGTTCTACCCTTATGAAAATTTCAGTCTCGAAGAGGAATCTGGACTCAAAGCATGTATACATCAGGTAGAAAGAGGCCCCGGAACACAAGGGTTAAGCGTGAGAACCACAAAGTCAGACAAAACTGGGTGAGAATTTTGATTCACCCATTTATTAGTTTTGTCTACTAGGGCAAATCCCCTACCATCTTTGAGGGGCAGCTTTCACAATCTGTAAAATGGGGATAATCCTGTCTTCAAGGGGTGTAGTGAAGATCAGTTTAAATAGGCCATGTGGTATGTTTAGTACAGTACCTAGTACATGGTGATTGATCAATAGATGGCAAGTTGATTATGAATATGCCATTGGAGCCAAGTAAATAGAGGGTTTCAGGAATTTGAGGGAGAAAGGGTTCACATCCATGTGCACAGAATCAGAAAGACTTCATGGAGGAAGCGTTATCTGAACTGGGTCTGAAAGATGTGGCTACTCAGAGGTGAGCAAGAAGCAGGAGCAGAGGACCCCACCAGCTGTTTTGCAAGGAAGCTCAGGCCATGTGTAGATGATTCTGCCAACTGAGGGCCCAGCCAACAGCCAGCCTCAACCACCAGACTGTAAATGATTCTTGAGCAAGAGGCACTCGACTGAGCCCTATCAACCCCCAGAATCATGACAGATAATAATAAGCCACTGCTTCTGTTTTCCACCACGAGTTGCTTACACAGCAACAGAGGCTAGAAAGGAAAGAAGACCTCAGATTTCTATTCGGGCCGTCTGACCCTCAACCTCTGCTCTTAACCATCACCCCTAGCATCTAACTGGCGCCCAAAACATGTTCGTGCTCTCTTGACAGAGCTAATGAAATGCTGAGCAAGATGTGAGATCTGCACCTTCTGATCTTAGCTTGCCAAGGAGACAGAGGATGAGAGGGAAAAATAGGAAATTAGGCCAGGAAGAGAAGTGTTTTCTGGTTTCATTCTTTTTCCTCCACCTTTCATTGAGATATAATTAACAAATAAAATTGTGTATATTTAAGGTGGACAACTTGATGTGTTGATACATGTATACATTGTGAAATGGGATTACCCCACTCAAGCTAATTAACATACCCATCACTTCATGTAGTTACTTTTTATGTGGACATGTCAAGAACACTTAAGATCTACCCTCAGCAAATTCAAGTGTACAATCCAGTATTAGCAACTAGAGTTACCATGCTCTATATTAGATCTCCAGAACTTACTCATCCTGCATATCTGGAACTTCATACCCTTTGACCAGCTTCTCCCTTTTTCCCCTACCCACCCCCTCCATCAACCACCATTCTATTTTCCATGTTTATGACTCCAACTTTTTAGATTCCACATACACATGAGATCATAAAGTATTTGTCTTTCTATTCTGGCTTATCTCACTTGGCACAATGTCATCCAGGTTCATCCGTGTTGTCTCAAATGGCAGGATTTCTCTCTTTTTTAAGGCTAAATAACATTCTTTTGTATAAATCTACCTGGTTTCATTTTTTCCCCATCCTAATTAGGGGAGGCGGATTTGTGCTTCCCAACCTCAAGGACCTCCAAAGTTTATTTAGTATTGCATGACTTTGCTAGGGCTGCCATAACTAAATACGGAAATTTCTTTCCCAGAGTGCCAGAGGCTGGAAATCGAAGAGCAAGGTGTCAGCAGGGTTAGTTGTCTCTGAGGCCTCTCTCCTTGTCTTGTAGCTGGACATCCTCTCCCGGTGTCCTCCAAGGGTCCTTCCTTCATGCAGGTCTATGTCCAAATGTCCTCTTCTTATGAGAACTCCAGTCATACTGGATTAGGGTCCACCCTAATAACCTCATTTTACATTGTTTAGCCTCTTTAAAGACCGTATGTCCAAATACAGTCACATTCTGAAGTGCTGGAAATTAGGGCATCAGCATAGGAATTGGGAGTGGGAAGGATACAAATCAGCTCACAGCAAGCAACTCAGAGCCTGAGGACGAAAGCTGTGATGCTACAAGAACACATCATTGAAGTGGGCATTGTAATTGCCTCATTTTTAGGCTTAGAGAAGTTTAAGTCGTTCAGAAGGATGTGGCCTCCCAGATTTGAATCAGGCAGCCACTGATCTTGCGCCGCACATGCCCAGCCTGCAGAAACCCCCACCCCCTACCTCCTCAAGATTAAAAGCTTCTGCACAGCCAAGGAAACAACCCAGAAAATTAATAGGCAACCAACGGAATGGGAAAAGATAGTTGCAAATGACATATCAGATAAAGGGTTGATATCCAGAATCTACAAGGAACTCACCAAACTACACGCCCGAAAAACAAACAACCCAGTGAAGAAATGGGCAGAAGATATGAACAGACACTTCTCCAAAGAGGACATCCAGATGGCCAACAGACACATGAAACGATGCTCAGCATCCCTCCTCATCAGGGAAATACAAATCAAAACCACACTGAGATACCACCTCACGCCAGTCAGAGTGGCTAAAATGAGCCAATCAGAGAACTCTAGATGCTGGCGAGGATGTGGAGAAACGGGCACCCTCCTACACTGTTGGTGGGAATGTAAACTGGTACAGCCCCTCTGGAAAACAGTGTGGAGGTTCCTCAGGAAACTAACAATAGAACTCCCCTAGGACCCAGCAATAGCACTGCTAGGAATTTACCCAAGGGATACAGAAATGCTGAGGCATAGGAGCACATGTACCCCAATGTTCATAGCAGCACTCTCCACAATAGCTAAAACATGGAAAGAGCCTAAGTGTCCATCAACAGATGAATGGATCAAGAAGATGTGGTTTATCTATACCATGGAATACTCCATGGTAATGAGAAACAATGAAATCTGGCCATGTGTAGCAACATGGATGGACCTTGAGGGTGTTATGCTGAGCGAAATAAGTCAGGCAGAGAAGGATAAATATCATATGTGTGCACGTATAGGAGGATTAGGAGGAACTTAACAGAGGAACAAGGGGGAGAAGAAGGGCGGAAATGGTGGGGGAAAGGGAGAGAGGCAAACCATGAGAGACTCTTGAATGCTGACAAAAACTGAGGACTGATGGATGTGGAGGGGAGGAGGGATGGGCATGGAGAAGGACACTTGTGGGGATGAGCACTGGGTGTTAAGTGGAAACTAATTTGACAATAAACTATTTGTAAAAAAAAAAAAGAAAGAAACCCCCACCCCCTTTGTATGTGGGAAGAAGTGCCTCTCACCTGTCTGCTCCTCCAAGCTCCCTTCTCCTTCCCCCCAGCTCTGCCCTCTCTCTGGTCTGGGGCTTTCAGAAAACAAAGCCAGGAAACCTTGCCTGCTGTGTCTGCTCCTCCCACCCCACCCCCAGGCCTCATGTGCGGGAGGGAAGCACAGAGCCTGCTGCCCGCTTGAATGTAAGGAAGGGATAGACGGGGCAGAGATGCAGATGAACATCACCAATTATCATCCAGCCACTCACTAGCCAGAGGACGTCCAAGCTATTGCCACCGTCTATCTCGGCTGGTGAAGCCAGCTGAGATGTTCTGTGTGCGCACATACATGAAAGATGAAGCATGCTGACTCGGCCAGGTGTGCAGGGACCAGGCCCACACAACTAACCCAGCTCAAGGCCATGGCTCACGAGCTTCTGCAGAGCAGAGTTTCATAAGGCAGTGTCTGCTGCAGCATCCAGAGTGCAAGCAGCCTCCTTCCTTCCCTCCTCACCTGATCCCAGGATGCGCTCAGCAGATTTTTCAGGGAGGGGCTCCAAAGGGAGAAGCTGGTGGCTTCCCCGACACAGCAGAGTCTGCAGAGCTTTGCCCAGGGACCCCCAGGAGTGGACCAGCCCCCTACTCTGACCCCTGTAAGGGGACACCTTGGGCAGGTCTTCCCTCACCCCCCAGCACCAGGAACTACCTGCAGGGAGATGTCAGGGCCCCAGGTACTTGCTTTTAGGATCCTCCTCATGGCAAGTCTCAGCTCCAGGTACTCCAGCATGGTTGTACTGGACCTTCAGCATCCTTCCTAAGGGTCTCAGAGGGACAGGTGTTCATTCTTTCAACAGCTTTTGCCATGTACTGCTGAGGGCCTCCTCCAATCCAGATGTGCTCGGGGTATGGTGATGAACCCAGAAGAACCACCCAGCCACTCAGCCTCGGTGATGGAATGTGGCAGGAGCTGCAGTCAAACAGAATCTGGGACTCGTGGTGTGACTGGGCCGGCTGTGCCAGTGGTCCAGGGGCCCTCCAAGCATCCGCTTGCATAAATTAACATGCACAGAATCAAAGGAGTCGCAAGAAGGCCAGTTATGTAGGTGGACATCTGGGGGCAGAGGGACAATGATCCCTTTTTTTCCAGCATCCTCAGTCTTTACCTTTCTCTCTCTGTTGACCCCCAACCCCTGTCTCCTAGATACCAACCTACTTCATTATTTCCCTTGACAGAACCCTCTTTTGTGCTTACACCCATGTCTCCCCTCTGAGCCCCCATTCCCTCTCCCATCCATTGCAAACAGCTTCCATCCCCACCGCTCCCTGGGAACCATGCTTGTCAAGGTCATGAAGGGCTCGGACAGGTGCTCATCTGCGGGCACCTCTCAGCAGCATTCGGCACCATGGATCGTACTCCCCTATGTTTTTAAGCACTTCTTTCATTTAGACTCCTACCCAGCTGACCGCTCCTTCTCAGCGGAGAACCTTCTCCTCCCAACCCCTCAGTGCTGAAGCCCTCTACAGCTCAGTCCTTGGATCTTTCTGTTTACTCCCCAGGTGACCTCCTCCATCCTGTAGCATTAAAGTCTATCCACATGGTGACCACTCCCAAACTGTGTCACAGTCCAGGCCTTTTCATAGGCCTCTCAAACTTAACAAGACTCCAGCTGATGTCTTGTCTCTCTCTCCCTCAGTGGCTTCTCCCCCAATTTCATTTGGTGATCAGATGTCACCACCTCAGAGAGGTCTCCCCTCATCACTTGCTCTAAAATAGATCACCTACTCCTGTAGGTCCTTACCTGACTTTCCCCCCCCCCGCCTTTTTTTTATAGCACTTGTCACGAACTGTTAATCTGTTTATTTGTTTGTTTGTCTCCTCCGTTAGAATATGAACTCCACCCAGGCAAGAACTAACTCAATCCATTGTATTTACTTCTGGATCCCCAGATCAGAGAGTAGCAATTGGCACTAAGTAGGCACTCATTAAAAATTTGTTGAGTGAGTACTGCCTGGGTGACTCAGTCAGTTAAGTGCCCAACATTGGCTCAAGTCATGAGCTCACTGTCCGTGAGTTCAAGCCCCACATCAGACAAATGATGTCTTGGTATCTGCTCCCTGGCCAGGCCTCAAGTAGTGATGTGCTAAATTTGCTCTTTACCAGCTATGAGGCCAATCATCAGCATGTCTTTCCAACTCTGCATTCAGTGACATCACACTGGTAGCTTAAAGTCTGCTGCCATGGGAATATTTATGCCGCAGATAGCAGCAAATACTACAAATCAGGACTTTGGTTTTCTTTTTTGGAAGGCAATTTACCAGCACACCACTTTTCATCTCCGAAGAAACTCTTTCCTCAAATGACTTTGGGGCACCTGGGAACCCAAACAAGGCTGCCTCTGGGCTGTGGTGACAAAATCTGATCCTGAGCCAGAAATGAGCATTCTGCTTGGAACAAAGCATGGCTGGGGCACTGTGAGACCTGAGGGGAAGACACTTCCAGTGGACCCTTGAGGATTCTCAGCTTTGTGAGCGCAGGGACATTGCCCCAAGGGAGAGAGCCACTTGTGACACATCAGGAAGGAGATTGAGCTGTGGTGGTTACACTTGTGGTTCCTTGTTCAAGCAGCTTGCAGAAAGCAGCTAGTTAAGGGGGTGGTAGGAGATGAGGAACTCACAAGAGCCCCCAGAAATATTTGGGGAGACTTTTTAAGAGGGCCCAGGGTTTAGGGCACCTGGGTAGTTTAGTCGGTTAAGCATTTGACTTCAGCTCAGGTCATAATCTTGCAGTTATGGATTCAAGTCCTGCATCGGACTCTGTGCTGACAGCTCGGACCCTGGAGCCTGCTTCAGAGTCTGTCTCCCTCTCTCTGCACCTCCCCCACTCATTCTCTCTCTCTCTCCCTCTCTCTCTCAAAAATAAATAAGACATTAAAAAATTAATTCAAAAAATTTGGGGGTACCTGAGTGGCTCAGTTAGTTGGGCTTCTGACTTTGGCTCAGGTGATGATCTCATGGTCCGTGAGTTCAAGCCCCATATTGGGCCCTGTGCTGACAGCTCAGAGCCTGGAGCCTGCTTTATATTCTGTGTCTCCATCTTTCCCTGCCCCTTCCCTGTGTGTACTGTGTCTCTCTAACATTTTTTAATGTTAAAAAAATTTTTTTTTAATTTTAAAGAGGGCTTGAGGTTTAATAGGTGGGGACCAGACAAGAACAATGATTCTTCACATTCATGTGACCTAATTTGCACCCTCCCACAGGTGGGACTAGAGCTAGTCACTTTGCAAGGGGGAAGGTGCTCAGAGGCTGGCTCTTGCAGCAAAACTGCCCGCTTTGGCTATCAAGAGCTGGAGCTGTGGTTCTCAAACTTCGAAGAGAAGAACTTCTCAGTGGCTTAATGAGAACACAGACTCACCCTTGACCTCCTCCTGCTGACTTAGTAGGTGAAGGTACAGCCCAGTAATCTGCATTTTTAGCAAATGTCCTAGGTGGTCATTTTGAGAAGCACTGTATGCACCTGACAGTAAAAGGACTGTGTTTTACTGCCTCAAGATCCCCCACTGGGTCTACTGTCTTCTGGGACCTGCTTGCAAACACTGAGTTGAAGGAGCCAGTACCTCTCTCCCTAAGGCCTGATAGGAGGACTTCCAGTCGTGACTTGCCTGCCATCTGTCTTAAACCATCTGCCTGAAACTCAGGATGGATTCAGAGAAAGTAAGCCTCTCATCTGACCCAGAAGTTTGTTTTTTTAAGGGAGGGGGAGGGAGACACAGAATCCAAACCAGGCTCCAGGCTCCGAGCTTTCAGCATAAAGCCCCACGTTGGGCTCAAACCCACAAACCGTGAGTTCATGACCTGAGCAGAAATCGGAGGCTTAACAGACTGAGCCACGCAGGCGCCCCTGACCCATAAGTTTAAAATGGTTGACCTCCTCACCCCTGCTTCCAAGCAAGGAAGGAGCCAGGCCTTGGGTCAAAGGGGCAGTGTTGTTAAGAAGCTCCAGCCCATTTCCAGAAACCAAAGAGCAGTGGTTCTGACACTTTAGTTTTAATCACACCGAGAGGTTTCAATCTCCTCCTTTTGCAGGCTCACAAATATTTGGCGTTGGGTTTCTGCGTTTTCTGTGACTGCCTGGAGGTCTGGCCGCTGTCCCCCCGCCCCCACCCCACCCCCAGCCCCGCGGGGGGCGCAGCGCCTCCAGGTGCGAGGGTCTCTCCTGCGGGCGCAGCGCGCTGAAGTCCCGACTTCTCCAGCTGCACGCAGCAAAGACGAAGCCTCCCGGGGCCCAGAGCCGGGCATCCTTCCTCCGTACGTGCAGAGACTGGGAAACCAGTTCTTGAGACACTGCAGTGACCGCGACCGCGCCACTCTCCCTTCCCCTGAGCAGGTGCTTCGAACGGGGCAAGTTCGGCGTTGAGGCGGACCCCGGCGCCACCTGCTGTCCACCGCGCCTAAGCGACGGAGTGTGAAGGACCTGCAAACACCGCAATTCAGTGTGCGCTGCTCTGCCCGCTTCCTCTGAACCCCCGCGCTGGTGTTTCGGTCTGAGTTAGGACAGAGAGAAAGACGTTAAAAGATGCTGCACAGCTGACTTTGAAGATGAAGAAAAAGGGACCAAGAGTCGGAAGACATAGGCGGCGCTGGAAGCTGGAAAGGACAAGGAAACAGTTTCCTCTAGTGCTTCCAGAAAGAACTGCGATGCCTTAACGTTAACCCAGTGAAACTTATTTCAGACTTCCAACCTCCAAAAATGTAAGTGAACACATTGTGTTGTTCTATGCTGCTAAGTTTGTAGCGGTTTGTTACAGCAGTAATAGGAGACATACACATTAGCAGGTATCACACCGGAAAAGCGGATAGAGACTTCATACTCACAGTCCTTTACAACGCTGAGGGTCTCTGTATGACTGGTCTTTACCCTCTCCAGGAGACAAGTCAAAGAGGCAGAAAGTATAAGTTAACACAGAAATACTGACCTTCTTCCTTGTGACCGAGAGCTGGGTCTACATCTGAATCCCTTTCCTGGAGAGCTTTGAGACTAGGGAGGAAGATAAAGCCCAGGCCGCATTTTCCAGCCTGGGTTATACAGAGACGTGCCAGGGACTCCACAATGCTGGAGGGTAAACGTGGGCCATGTCCCAGAGCAGCTATTTTACTGGACAAGACCAGGTTTGAAACATGTTTAATATAAAACTAGATTTGAAGATAAAATAAGGAACTTCAAAGAAATTTGCCTCTTCTTTAACCACTTGAAATCGTGCTTCCAGATATGCATTCACTCTGCCCTGCAGCTAGGGGCATTTTGGTGGGAAGATCCAAGACGTTCTAAATTAAGGACAGGTGATGTTGAACAAATGGTGGAATGGGCAGTTAGATAAATCTCGACTACACGGCAGGAGCATCTGAGGAGAGGGAGCTGCAGCCCACCTCGAAGGTTGTGAAAAGGCAAACGGGAGGGGAAGGGAAGGCATTCCTGGAGGGAGACACCCACAGCACAACCTCACTGGTTGGCCACTGTGTCATTAGAAAAAACATGTGCTGGGTGCCTGGGTGGCTCAGTGGGTTAATGTCCGATTCTTGCTTTTGGCTCAGGTCAAGATCTCGTGTTTCGTGAGTTCGAGCCCCACATCAGGCACCACACTCACAGTGCGGAGCCTGCTTGGGATTCTCTCTCTCCTCTTTCTGCGTCTCTCTGTGTGTCTCTCTCAAAGTAAGAAAAGAAAGCAAAAGAAAAGAAAAAAATGAACATGTGCAACCCAGAGGCCTGGGTTGTAGACAGTTCTAAAAGCACAGCAGGAAATATATTTTTTCACAATGACTATCTATTGAGAGTATAGAGACAGAGGCAACCTCATACAGGGCTAGGGGGTGGTGTGAGTCAGTGCAAACATTTTGGAGGTCAACTTGACAATGTCTAAAACATTTTTTTAATGTTTATTTACTTTCAAGAGAGAAAGAGACAGAGCACGAGCAGGGGAGGGATAGAGAGAGAGGGAGACACAGAATTCAAAGCAGGCTCCAGGCTCTGACCTGTCAGCACAGGGCCCCATGAGCGGCTTGAACCCACAAACCCTGAGACCATGACCTGAGCCAAAGCCAGAGGCCTAACCAACTGAGCCACCCAGGCGCCCCTAATGTCTAAAACAGTTGAAGCAAACATCCCTTCAGCAGAGCACATGGAGGCCTCCGACCACAGAGATAGTGCTCCAAGCACACAAAGATGTACAAGGGTGTTGCTATGGCATTGTCTATAGTAGAGAGAAACAGAAGCGATACACTGTCTGTCCTCATCTCCCCTCAGCTGTGCAAGAAGGAAGCCCGTCCCTATTATGATCTTCTAGTCCTAACTTTTTAAGATGCCATAACTGCTCAGGTGGTGTGCTTGGCACTGGGTCTACTTCATAATACTTTGAGCCAAAACACTGAATGGGCCATTAAGACTGAACCAGAGAATGAGAAAGTACTCTCTTTTACTTCTGATTACATCAGGTTGAACGTCTCACTCCAGGGGCGCCTGGGTGGCTTAGTCGGTTAAGCGTCCGACTTTCGCTTGGGTCATGATCTCGCGGTTCGTGGGTTCGAGCCCCGTGTCGGGCTCTGTGCTGGCTGCCAGCTCAGAGCCTGGAGCCTGTTTCAGAGTCTGTATCTCCCTCTCTCTGACCTTCCCCTGTTCACGCTGTCTCTCTCTATCCTAGAAATAAATAAAAATATTTAAAAAATAAAAGTCTCACTCTGATGCTAATAAATCCTTAAAACCCCTCTAACACCTAACAATCTCTCTCTATTTTTTTAAAGCTTATTTATTTATTTTGAGAGAGAGAGAGAGAGAGAGAGAGAGAGAGAGGAGAGAGAGAGAGAGAGAGAGAGAGAGAGAGAGAGAGAGAGAGAGAGAGAGAGAGAGGAGTAGGGGCAGGGAGAGTGGGAGAGAGAGAATCCCAAGCAGACCAGATCCAAGATCAAGAGTTGAACGCTTAACTGACTGAGCCACTCAAGCGTCACTGTTGTTTTGTTTTAAGTAATGAGACAGCAGACCTCCAGCTCAGAGCTGTAGGCCGGCAACCTCGGAACTCAAATCTAATAATACTGAATACTGTTTTGTTTTCACTGTATTCACTTTTACTGAGAACTTCTCTTTAGAGCAAGTGGCATTAGGATTTCAACTATGCAGATGACATAACATTTTCCTTTTAAAATAAATTTTATTAAGTGATGAAATCATTCTTTTAATTTACTGACCTCAGAAATGGCAAAAATCATGATGCGGATATGCTAATGACTGTAGTTTGTGAGATGGTAAATACACTGTTCAATCGCTTCTATTACTTCTCAGGAACTATAGCCCATCGAACCTTTTGAAATTATAGGCTATGAACAAGATTCTGATTTAGACTCAGATTGCACCAGCCCCCATTCACCCCCACACTGTCACTGTGTCACTGCAATGGAGCAAGTGGAGTGAGCCAGGAAGGCCTGTGGTTTGGAAATTAAAGCTGAGCAGACAGGAGCTGGCTTCTGGTCCAAGGCTTTCTGAGCTGACCCTGAAGGTAATTGGGGACTCTGCTGTGACTCCATAACAAATCCTCAGCAGAGGAGGGATGGCAGTTGACAAAAAGAATGCTTGGTCAATCTTGCTGACTCCAGAATCCCACCTCATCCTCCAGAAGTGAAAGAATCTTCTAGAAATAGGTCTTCATGAGTTGTGCTCTCACTACTGGCCTAATTATCTTTCCAAGAGGATGCCACTGGCAGGGCCAGTGTCTAGAAGAAGTGAGGTCAAGATACCTCTCCAAGCACTTTAAAGTTCTCTCATCATCTATCCTATTCCAAGAGCCCTCAGAGCAGTGATTACTAAGAAGCCCCCAAATGAGCACCATCTCTAAATAAAAGATCCAAAGGGCTGTTAATGTTACAGTGTAACAAAACAGCTATCTGTGCTTTAGACTTCAGAAAAATCTTCCTAGATAAGAGAAAACATTACAAAGGTTCCCAATGACCTTCAGACTGATACCGTGAAAGCCCTGGGATTTTAGAGTAGACAGCTGGATTCAGTGGCCAACCAGCTGTATGGCTTCCTGGGGCAAGGGAAAATCTATAGAAATGCTAAAACATCACAGGGATGAATTAGTGGAAAAGCTAATTGGTCTCATTCCTGCACCAGAAGACAGTTCTTTGTGGGGAGATTAAAAAATATTCACTCTTTCCTAACACAGACCTAACTCTGCACGTTTGGTCAGAGTCAACAAAATGTTTAGTAATCATAGTGAAGAGCATATTTCTTAGGTTCTATTCTGCCTGTGTTTGGAAACATTCTCCTATAATTGCTTCTTCTCTCTTAATTTTTCTTTTAAAGTTTATTTATTTATTTTGAGAGAGAGAGAGAGTGCATGCATGCTAACAGAGGAGGAGCAGAGGGAGAGAAGGAGCAAGAGAGAGAATCCCAAGCAGGCTCTGCAGTGTCAGTGCAGAGCCCAACATGAGGCTCAATCCCACAAACCATGAGATCATGACCGGAGCCTAAATCAAGAGTCAGACGCTTCACAGACTGAGCCACCCAGGGTCCCCTACTCCCTTTAAAAATAAATTTAAAAAGTAGGTGTTCACATAGCGATTTATATTTTGGCTCCAAACGTGTCTCAAATCTAAATACAACTTTGTGCAACCCCCTAACAGCCTGGCCAAAAGAAAGGCCTCATTAGTTGAACTCAGCTCCTAGGATAGAACAGTCCTGTTTACAAATGTGGAAGAGATGGGCCATTAGAATCTGGATCCAGGCTGAGAGACAAGACTAGGAGTTCAGGCATGGGGGGTCCTTGTCGCATGCTGGTACTGCTGCTGTGTATAATCATGGTTATCACAGCCAACCCTGTCCTCGGTTCTCACAGGCATGGATAGTGGAGATCCAAGTTCTAAATACTGATCCAGCAGGAGTCACTAACTTTGGATAAGAAAAGTCCATCTAGGGGCGCCAAGGTGGCTCAGTCAGTTAAGCGTCCGACTTCAGCTCAGGTCATAATCTCACGGTTCGTGGGTTTGATCCCCGCGTCGGGCTCTGTGCTGACAGCCAACTAAGAGCCTGGAGCCTGCTTCAGATTCTGTGTCTCCGTCTCTCTCTGACCTTCCCCTGCTCTCTCTCTCTCCCTCTCTCTCTCTCTCTCTCAGAAATAAATAAAACATTAAAAAAAAAGACAAAAAGAAAACAGAAAACTCCATATAAAAAATAGGTGCCATCCATGGATATCTTCTGCTCTGGAGTCAGAAGAATGAAACATAAAGAGTTGATGCCATTTTTTGCTGTTCCTTCTTGCCCACACCAGAAAATAAGAAATTCCTTTTTTCCTAAGTGCCTGCTGGTAAGGGGTGATTAATTCATCTGAACCATGTGGGTGGGCTAGAACAAGAATATGCTGAAAATAATTGACAATCGACTGATGAAGTCAATGGGTACCTCGCGGTAGCTGAAATTCTGAAACCAAATAATGCATAGTGTGGTTCTGTTCCTGGGGAGTGGGTGACTTATTTAATTGACGTAATTTTGCACCTTTTAACCTGCTTTCCCAAACGTTATCTGGTTCAGAAAAACCACAAATGAGACTTCAAAGGAGAATAAGTCCATGGAACAACAAGAGATGCTTTCTTGAATTTTTTCTTGGAACGTTAATTCTGTTTTACTAGTGGAAGGAGACAGAACTCAGTGATTCATGTTTCTCTGAATTTTTATTTATGGAACATCATTTCTTTCTCATTCTCACTAAATAAAAACAAAAGGGCAAAGTTTGACAATTTGCTTTCAGAGGGAAATGTGGGCAAACAAATATTTTCATGTAGAACTCATAGGAATGGAAACAAAACTTCTTAAGAGATGAACATATTAGCTACCCCCAGGCCAAGGAATTGCAAAAGCTGATTGCCTACGTGGTAAAAGGAGGAAGGGGAAAATATAGAGGTGAAGCACAATGTAACATTTTGATAAATTATCCTACTCCAGTATTTATATAATTAAGGTGTGTTTCAGCTATCCTGTGCTGCCATAAGAAAATATCACAGACTGGGTGGCTTAAACAACATAAATTTATTTTCTCACAGTTCTGGAGGCTCAAAGTCCAAGATCAAGATATCAGTGTGGTTGGTTTCTGCAAAGCCTCTCTCGTTGACTTGCAGATGGCTGCCTTCTCCCATGTCCTCATATGGCCTTTTGTCTGTGACTGTGCATCCCTGGTGTCTCTTCCTCTTCTTATTAAGGCCATCACTCCTTTTTGGAGTGAGGCCCCACCCCTACAATCTCATTTAAGCTTTATTACCTCCTTTAGGTCCTATCACCAAATACAGCCACATTGGGAGTTAGAGCTTCGACGTTTGAATTTTGGGAACACGTAATTCAGTCCATAACAGTGTATTGAAATCTTTTGGAAGGACACACAGCACACTGGTGTTGATGTCACTTTGGACGGATGGCAATGGGAACCCAAGTTAGGCTGCTGCTTCTACTGAATTTTTAAAATGGTGTTATTTTAAAAGATGTTGATGACAAAGGGATATGAATGGGATGGAGTGCCAAGTTTTTAGCCTGCCCAGTACATCTCCAGAGGCCCCACCAGCCCTGAATGTTGAGAGCCATGTGCACCACTTCTAGGCCCCATGGAGAAGGAAGTCTACTTGGGCATGCATTAGCATCCCATGTTGTCCCCAACCCACAAAGGGAAGGAAAGGGACCCAGTGGAAAACTAGCAGTGTCCTGTGTCAAGTCTGTAGGCCAAGTGCATCTTTGGGAACCCCCGCTACATCTTTACCTGTTGGCCCCTTCTAAGGCCTGTGGGATTCTGCATGCTCTCACCACCCACAGGCTCCCAGCTCTGATAGCCGAAGGTCCAGCAGTGACCACTGGAGCAGGGCATGGGGTGTGGGGGTGGGGGCATTTGGTGTTGAAAGGTCCTTCTCAGCCTCCCCACAACCTCTCCAAACACTTCTCATGCCACACTGCTGGCAGAAATCACTCACGGGGCTTATGCAAGAAATCTGAGGAATGCAGAGAAGTTGCTTTAGTCCCTGAATTTATATAAACCACCAATTGCCTCTGTGTCTGTGGTTGTTAGCCGCTAATTATTAGGTGTTTTGTCACTGTCACCATTTTCATTAACTGTTCCTTTCTGTGAGACCTGATAAGCATATAATCAAGGCTGAATTGGAGACATGTGTACCAGAGCTGCAGCAGGAGGGTGGAGGGATTGTGAGGCTGTGTGTGGTTTTGAAGCTAGGAGCCAATCTGGTACTAAGCATGCTGCATCGTGAGACACTGAAACAGTAATGGTAATAACAGCTGCCTTTTTCTATGCACTTGAAATTGGGCTACGCATGGCGTTTAACTCCTCTATATCCTCTGCCCCTCACCAAATAACCTTGAATGGGGCTCTTATAGAGGAGGGGCTCAGAAAGGCTCAGTCACCCAGCCAGAAAGAGGACTATGTCAGAGAGGGGGTGAGTTTGGCTGCACATAAGAGAACACAAGTAACGGTGGCTTGGACAATCAGAAGATTTTGGTTTTCTGTCATGTAGAAAGTCTGGAGGTAGGCAGTCCAGGGATGCTGTGGCCGCCCCATGCTGCCAGGAAAAGCCCATGTCCCTCCTGAGTTTGCATGAACCATCTTTCTAACGTGGCCGTAATGTCCCTCTTCCACTCCCAAAGAGAAAAGGGAGAAAGGCAAAGCCACATTCAGCTGATTCTGTCCCCCCTTTTAAGGAGATTTCCAGAAAGTGCCATCTGTGTACTTCTACCGTATCACATGGACACTCTTTTCTGCAAGGTGGCTCTTACATTTGATATTGTGAGAAGTCTTTACATATATTATTGTGCTTATTCTTCATAGCAGCCCTTTACGGAAGGTTTATTCAACCCCTTGGTCCTAGTTTATTTTTTTTTAAGTAGGCTCCACATCCAGCGTGGGGCTTGAACTCACAATCCTGAAATCAAGAGCTGCTTGTGACTGACCCAGCCAGTTGCCCCCCAACCGCCTGGGTTCTAGGTTAATCCCATCTATTATGTGGCTAAGTCATCCCAGATAAATCTCTTTCCTTCTCTGACCCTCAATTTCTCTTCTCATTTTTTTTATGAAGAATTAGATTAGAGTTAAGAGTTATTACTTGGGGTCTACAGACCCCACAAGGCCATGGATAACATTTGGGGTGGGGGTGGCTCAATTCGACTCTTGATTTTGGATCAGGTCATGATCTCATGGTTTTCTGAGATGGAGTCCCACATCGGACTCTGCAATGACAGTGCAGACCCCGCTTGGGATTCTCTCTCTCGCTTTCTCTCTGCCCCTCCCCTACTCATGCTTTCTGTCTCTCTCTCTAAAAATCAATAAGTAAAAATTTAAAACAAATTTAGGGGGGAAAGTCATGAATTTGAATGGGGAAAGATGTTACATTTTTTTTCACTGAACTCGAGTTGAAATTTAGCTTCTCCTTATATTATAATTGTAGGCAACAGACCACAGTAATATTAGCAAAATCTGTGACTTTTTCACCAAAAAAATCACAGGCCTTTTATAGCATGTTATGGTTATTTTAGATATGTTAAAATATTGTCTATGCTCATCACTACTTCAAAATTATGGTAGTTATTATACCTGCCATATTTAATGTGTTAATTGTATACACACATATAATAAATGTGACATATATCACAAAAATATATTTTTTAATATTCCAGTAACTGTACTTAAATATCATTTATTTTGTTCATAATCCTGTGTATTTTGCTTTATGTACTAAAAAACATTTTTCTGAAAGGGGGTTCATAGGATTCAGCAGACTGTCAAAGAAGTTCATAGAACAAATAAAATGAAGAACCCCTAAAGTATGCAACCTCTGTGCCCTCTGGCTGTAAATGAAACTCTCCCACTAGTTATCATGGCCTGAGCAAGTCCCCTCAGTTTTCTCTTCTGTGGGGTAGGAAAAATACATGCTTTGCCTAGCTCAGAGCTGCTAAGAGAACCAAAGTAATCTACGTAAAGCACACTCAGCTGGAAAGCTCATGCATGTTCAATTACACAGGGTTACCTGCTGAAATGCTAGGTAAACACTGGATGTGGTCAAATTATCCAACCTTAGACCTATGTTCCAAAGATGCTGATAGTTTTCTGTCACTTCTGGGTGAGTGTCCTGCTGTGCATATATTTTCTATTGCCAGATTGGGACTGAACTAATATAAAATTCAGTAACAAAGGGGAAATTCATCTTAAGTGCACCTGGGTGAAGCTACTTAAGACCACAAGGAGATAGGGGCACCTGGGTGGCTTAGTCGGTTAAGCGTCCAACTTTTACTTAGGTCATGATCTCGCGGTTCGTGGGTTCGGGCCCCGTGTCGGGCTCTGTGCTGACTGCCGGCTCAGAGCCTGGAGCCTATTTCAGAGTCTGTGTCTCCCTCTCTCTCTGACCCTCCCCTGTTCACGCTGTATCTCTCTCTCTCCTAGAAATAAATAAAAATAGTTTTTAAAAAAACCACAAGGAGATAAAATGAGCTTTCACCAATGAGACATATAGCTGTAATTATCTTAGACTTTTTGAAAAATTTGAGCCAATACACCATGGTTCAAAGAAAGTCATGGATCACCAGTCATTTCCTTGGCAATCTCTAAACATAGGGTATAATTAGACAGGTAACAGGAATGTTTGGGAAGTTGGTTTCCTTCATAAGCTGTGCCTTTCCAATATCTGTGAATACTTATTACATATTTATTCTTCCAAGAAGTTTTCCAAGGTGGCCATAATTAATGTTTTAAATAGCAAAGTAAAGATCTACAAATATCAGGTTAAATTATATTCTAGAACGGACCTCAGATTATGTTTGGGACATTACTGAGTGCTTTCACAGTCTTGAACTCAAAATCACAAGGTACTGCGAGGTAGTCAGCATGGCCAAAAAAGACACTTCCAAACAATCTGGTATTTTGGTAAATTTCCCCAAGGGTTTATGGGAAATACACACTCTGAGATGTTTTTACTGGGGAGTATATTTGATTCGCACAATGGAAGCTGCCTTCTTTTCTGGCTTTGAAAGAATTTTAGTCTGATGCTGGGGTCTGAGTTATATAGAGAACCCAGCCTGAAGTTAGAGTTGGGGAAAATTTTTATGGTACTTAAAAAGAAAAAGAAAAACCTACTTTATATATTTCAAAAGCAACAGAGAATAAACCCTGTTGATTTTTTTTAATCTTGAGGCTAATAAGAGATCATTGATTCATTCATTTCTTTACAAGTGTTTCCTGACTGCCTACTTTTTGCAAGGCACTGTGCCAAACGTTCAGGACACAACTGATGTGGCCCCTGCCTTTGTGAAACTTAAAAGCAAATGTTGATGACATTAATTTTTAAAGACCTGCCCGGTTCTAAGTATTTTACGGATGCTAATTTATTTATACTTCCCAATCAGCCTAGAAGGGAAATACTGTTATTAGCCCCGTGTTGCAGTTGGGAACCAGAACTTTATTGAAGTTAAGGAGTTTGTCCACGTTTACAGGACTAGTCAGGGGCTGAGCTGTTATTCAGTGTTGCCCACTGTGATGCTACAATCTGTGCTCTAAAACACAGGTCAGCAAACTACAGCCTTCCAGCCAAGTCCAGCCTGATGTCTGCTTTTGTAAATAAAGTGTTACTGGAACACAGACATTCTCATTCACTTATTTACATGGCGCCTATGACTGCTTTCATGTGACAACGGTAGTCCAGCAGTTGAAGCAGAGACCATAACCCAGAGAGTCTAAAATTCTTACTACATGGCCATTTACAGAAAAAGTTGGCCACCTCCTGCTCTAAAACTCTGCTATACTTCCTCCCTAGAAAAAAGGGAAATAACCAAATAAGAGATCATTAAAATATTGAAAATAATTTTTTAGCATGCCATGATTTGTGAAATGGAGTGCTGTGAGAGAATAACCAGAGGGAGATGGGGAGTTTAGAGGCTTCCTCTTTAAAATGAGAGCCTCAGGGGTGCCTAGGTGGCTTAGTCGGTTAAGTGTCCAACTTTCGCTTAGGTCATGATCTCGCGGTTTGTGGGTTCGAGCCCCGCGTCGGGCTCTGTGCTGACTGCCAGCTCGGAGCCTGGAGCCTGTTTCAGTCTGTGACTCCCTCTCTCTCTGACCCTCCCCTGCTCATGCTGTCTGTCTCTCTCTCTCTCAGAAATAAACATTAAAAAAATTTTTTTAAAAAGAAAAATAAATAAATAAAATAAAATGAGAGCCTCAGAGTAGGGGCCTTACAAGCTGAAATCTGAATCCTGGGATTGAGCTTCTTGCTGAGGAACTTGTACACTATTTAACTGTCCAAATATCCACTGTCTCTGCTTTGACCTGAGCAGAAGATGATAAAGGAACAGTCTCCTTTCCAGAGTGCAAAGGTTTCTTTCTCCTTCAAAGGGAGACTGGAAGGACTCAATGACAGATCAAAGTGTTCAGCATGGTGCTTGACATGCAGCTACTCCACAAATGTCCCCTTCTTCTTCCTTCTGACTCCTGTCCTTGCCACCTGCTGGACGAAAATTGGCCTCCTGAACTTGCAAAGGTTTGTGCAGCATGAACACAATGCTTTATTCTTTAAGTTGGACATTGACATTTAATACAGCAAAGCGAGGTTGGAAGTGTGGTTGCTAACTCAGAATAAATTATTTGGTCCAGCTCATGAGTTCCCAGGAAAAAATGTACTAGGTCAGTCATTCCATTTGTGGTTGGGGCACAAATACCCTTTCTTTATCCAAATGACCAGGTTGTAGGCATGGGGGGGAGGGGATGTTGGACAGTCAGGCAAGTGGGTGTGGGGTGCTTGCCTTGGCAGTTTTCTGGATGACTCACCCCAAGACATTCATTCAGTCTCCATTTTATGTGGGACCTTCATCTATCACAAGCATTAAAGGCCTTGTCTTTAACCAGGCTCTGAGCCATTTGCTTGACACTAAAAAATACAGCTGAGTTTTCCTGCCAAGTATATATCCACATATATTTTTATAGATATAAATCACCTTCAAAACCATTCCTTTTTGAAGGTTACTGTACCTACCCACTCCTTTTGTTCTTTAGAAAAACATAAACTTTGTGGTTAGACTCAGCTTTGTGTCCTTGTTCTGTTCTACTAGCTGGGTGACCTTGGGAAAGAATTTTAACCTCGTTGAGCCTTGGTCTTATTTGTAATAATAATACCTACCAATGTAATCAATTTATACAATATTTGATTGTCTATTGAGTGCCAGACACTGTGCTAGGCTCTATGAATTTCACAGCAAAACATACAGACAAATCTCTTGTGGTTCTTACAGCCTTGTAAAGGGAGTTATAATACTCAAGTAAATATTCAGTATCATTACGATGTGATAAATGATATAGAGGAAATGTACAGGGTGTCATATTAGAGTGAGATGCATAAGTAATACTAAGGCAATACTTGAAGAATAAGAATTGTGCAAAGCATAGGAAGGACTCTTAATGTCTTCAGGCAGAGGGAACATTGAGTACAAAGGTCTGGAAGTGGGGCAAATACTGCTGTGTTTCAGGAACAGAAAGAACTGTAGTATCCAAAATGGAAAGTAGACAAGATGAGGTCAGTCAGGTGGGTAGAGACCAGATCACATGGGCCTTATGAGTCATGATAAGAAATTCTGGCCTTTATTCTAATCAGAGTGTAAAGTTAATGAAAACGGTTAAGACTTGTACAGGATTCAGCCACCTGGGTGGCTCAGTTGGTTAAATGTCCAACTTTGGCTCAGGTTATGATCTCACAGTTCATGAGTTCAAGCCCAGCATTGCGCTCTACACTGATAGCTCAGAGCCTGGAGCCTGCTTTGGATCCTGTGTGTGCCTCTTTCTCTCTGCCCCTCCCCTGCGTGTGTTTCTCTGTCTCTCTCTCTCAAAAATAAATAAAAAACATTTTTTAAAAAAAGTCTTGTATAGGATTCATGTTTTTAAAGATCAGTCTGGTGGGGCACCTGGGTGGCTCAGTTGGTTAAGCATCCAACTCTTGGTTTCGGCTCAGGTCATGATCTTATGGTTTGTGAGTTTGAGCTCTGCATCAGGTCCTGTGCTGACAGCACAAAGCCTGCTTGGGATTCTCTCTCTCCCTCTTTCTCTGCCCATCCTCTGCTTGCTTGCTCTCTCTCAAAATAAATAAATAAACTTTGAATAAATTAATAAATATCAATCTGCTTACTGCATGCTGAAGGAAAGAAGGAATTATAAGAAACAACAGCAAAGGGAGGCCAGGGTCATTGCAAGGATTACCTACAATAACAAACGTAAAATAATGAGCATAACCCATGACACATGTAAGTTCTCTATGAATGTTAGTTGGCTGGTGTTCTGGAAGGTCTAAGCATCATACAGTAGATGCTAACCTCATGTGGCTATTGAGAATTTGAAATGTGGCTAGTGCAATCATGGACTTAAATTTCTCATTTCATATTAATAATAGTAATTTTAAAAATTAATATTTGATTCAGTCATTGGGAAGTATTTTTTTAAAAACTGGGATGCATAAATCAACTTAACTGTAAAATTTTATGAAATCTGAGTACAAATTCAGGTATTTTCAATGAAAACTTAATGTCTAAATTGAGATGTGCCATAACAGTGAAATATATACATGATCCCAAAGACGTAGTATGAAAAAAAGAATGTATAGTATTCTCTTAATTTTTATATTTAATTACCTGCTCAAATGAGAATATTTTAGATGCATTGAGTTAAAGAAAATATTGCTTAAATTAATTTCACTTTGTAAACTATTTTTAATACTGTTACTAGAAAATTCAGAGTTACATATATGGCTCACATTTTATTGTTATTAGACATGCTGTTCTATGGGAAAACAGAAATCTAGAATGCACAGAATGTTTGCTTTTGGTTATGTTCCTATCAGAAATCTCAATTTGAAGGGGCGCCTGGGTGGATCAATTGGTTAAGCATCCAACTTCGGCTCAGGTCATGATCTCGTGATTTGTGAGTTTGAACCCAGCATCAGGCTCTGAGCTGACTGCTCAGAGCCTGGAGCCTGCTTCAGATTCTGTGAAGATTCTGCTTCAGATTCTTTTTTTTTTTTTTTTTTACAAATAGTTTATTGTCAAATTAGTTTCCACATAACACCCAATGCTCATCCCCACGAGTGCCCTCCTCCATGCCCATCCCCCCTCCCCCCTCTGCTTCAGATTCTATGTCTCCCTCTCTCTACCGCTCCCATGTTTATGCTCTGTTTCTCTCTCTCTTTCAAAAATAAATAACTTTTTAAAAATCTCAATTTGAAAATTGGAACTGTGAAAAAATAAAAAGCAATAGTATCTTTTGTGAATACCATAGGACAATAAGATCTACATCTTAATTTTGTATTTTATGTAATATATCTCATCCTCAAGGAATTCTAGTGGCATTCCTGGCTATTTCTTGGATGTTAGACCTTGCTTTGGCAAGTTCATGCACCCCAACTCTGGAGGAATGTGGAGAATAGAGCTCAGGACGTAGAGGGTTGCAGAGCAGAAAGCTTTATCTTCAAAGCTGGGCTCAGTAAGCCCCACAATATAAACATATCTGCTTTGGGCATAGAAAAGACAGAGTCAGTCTAGCATAAATCTGTAGATCCGGGGAAGGTAGATGCACAGAGCCTCAAAAAGTTTAGCACAGTGTATACATACTAAGTCATCAGGGGAGGCAGAAGTGATTTCCATCTCTGCCTGCAGATTCTCCACAAAGCAATTTATGTTAAAGTTTGTATGAAGGTCTATAGGAAATGCTTTAGGCTTGTTATTTTATTTAAGCTTCATGAAACCTTATGAAGTAGGTATCAAGGTTCAGTGACTTGTCCAACATCAGATCACACAGCTGCTGAGAGGCTGGGCAGAGATTCAGACCAAGGAAGGCTGACTCCAGAGCCCACACTCTTCCACCATATTCAACAGCAATCCTACTGTCATGCCAATGCAAACCTTGAGTATAAGACTCCTTCTCTTGTATCATCCCATGCCAACAAGAAATCACCCAGTTCTCCCCCAGAAAGAAAAGGAAAGAGAAATGGTTCCTTCACTATTCTCCTGATTCATTGATGTACATGTCACAGGCTCTACTATAATGCCTAGCATTCATTCTTTATTCATTCATTCATGTTCAGCTTCCATTCTTTCAATAAACTTAGGGGCTCAATCCTCTGTCTGGGGAGTATTAATGAAAGTTTCATAAATATTATCACTATTAATATTGATGATCATGAGTAACCCTAGTAATATCAAGTACTATTAGTAATTGATCATAATCTTGATAATACTGTGAGAACTTCATTAATAATAATAATGATTACAATAATGGCAAATGTTTATTGAGTACTTGCTATGCTAAAGGCTATTACTATTAAAGTATTTTTTTGGGGGGGGGGCGCCTGGGTGGCTCAGTCTGTTAAGCGTCTGACTTCAGCTCAGGTCATGATCTCATGGTTCGTGGGTTCGAGCCCCATGTCAGGCTCTGTGCTGACAGCCAGCTCAGAGCCTGGAGGCTGTTTCAGATTCTGTATCTCCCTCTCTCTCTGACCCTCCCCTGCTCACGCTGTCTCTCTTTCTCTCAGAAATAAATAAAACATTTAAAAAAGTATTTTTTTTCTATTTTGAGCACTTCACTTGTGTTTTAGATATGACATGACACCATTTAATTCTTACAATAATCCTATAATTCCAGAAGTCTCAAAATCTCTTTATACAACTCATCAGAGCACGAAGTTACACAGTGTTTTAGCCATAAATTCTTTTTTTAATTAATTAATTTTTTAATTTGCATCCAAGTTAGTTAGCCACAAATTCTTGAATGAGAATCGTTCACCTGTGTCATAACAGGATGTTCACTGACCCCTTACAACTGAAAACAAGACAGACATGGTCTCTGCCCCAGGAAAATAACAACAGAACTGCCCTCTCAATGAAAAACATGTCTTTTCTTTGTATAATAGTGGCTGTGAGCACAAAGACGAAATTTCCATGGTTCCAGGATCCAACTGGTGGGCTTCCATTTGTAAAAATTTGTTTCTTGCTTTGTGCTCTATAGTAACATCCAGCTACTCATCATTTCCAAAAATAATCCTGATATTTTTATGATGTCCTTCAGCCTTCCTTGTGTTTTCCTTTTAATTAACTATTACTCTTTCAATAGCATAACTCAATTATCTTATTAGTGAAGAATTACTAAAGTGGGCCAATTGGATGGTGGCTCTTGGTTAAAAAAAAAAAAAAAGAGTGAGGGGTGCCTGGGTGACTCAGTCAAGTAAGTATTCAACTTGAGCTCAGGTCATGATCTCATGGTTCTTCATGGGTTCAAGCCCCACATCAGGCTCCATGATGACAGCTCAGAGCCTGGAGCCTACTTTGAATTCTGTATCTCCTTCTCTCTCTGCCCCTCCCTTGCTCATGCTCTGTCACTCGCTCTCTCAAAAAAATAAACATTAAAAAAAAAAAAAGAGTGGATTGCTTTTTCCTTCAGGCTCAGTAGTGCCTTTCTCTTATTCCCAATCTACCCCTCCCCGACTAGCCTATGTGTGCCTGGGAATGGGGAGGGCAGAGACAGTGTCTTATTAGGTTTCCTGTAACCAGCTACAGTCACAAGGCCTGTCACATAATATTATTGTCTCTAACATTAGTAAACACTATGTGTCAAGCCCTATTCTCCTGGATTATATTATTTCTTTCTCCCAAAACTTAAGGGTGAGGTATTGTTGTTTTGCAACACAATTTTTATATATGGGGCAAATTTATATATTAAAGTTTAAAAGCATTAGGGGTGCCTGGGTGGTTCAGTCAGTTAAGCATCTAACTTCAGCTTGGATTATGATCTCGCCATTCTTGAGTTCGAGCCCCGCGTGATGTCCTCTGTCTTTTCCCTCTGCCTCTACCCAGCTCATGCTGCGCTCTTTCTCAAAAATAAACATTTAAAAAGAAAAGGTTTAGAAGCATTAAGTAATTTGTAGCAAAGTCGTATAGCTAGTCAAGTGGCAGGGCCAAATGAGAATTCATATAATCAAATAATCCACCCAAAGCATTTTCCACAGCATGTTACAGTTAATAAATACATGATGTTAGTTACTAGAATCATAATTAAAAGTTGGACAGCTAGTAAAGTAAAAAAGCTAACATTGTAACTCAAGTTTATTTTATGTATTTACTTATTTTGTTCCATGATTCAGAGCCTTTCAATTACACCAAAATTTAATTAACAGGGCTTATTTTTTATTATTATTATTATTGAAGTATAGTTGACATACAATGTTATATTACTTTCAGGTGTACAACATAGTGATTGAACAATTCTATATGTTACTCAACACTTACCAAATAACTGCAGTCGCTTTTACCACATAAAATGATTACAATATCATTAGCTATATTGTCTATGCTGTATGTTTCATCTCTGTGACTTACTTATTTTATAACCAGAAGTTTGTATCTCTTTCCACCTGACAGAGCTTCTTAAAGGTCATAAGAAACCTAACTACTGAACAGTTTTTTAGTTCCTGCTGTATTTAAAAAATTTTTAAATATTAAAAGGTTTCCAAAATTCTGATATATTTTTAATGTTTTTTTGTATATTAAAGCTTTTGACATACACAAAAATACAAGGGTGTGGGTAACCTGATATAGACACAGATTCAAAAACCAAGTTTGATATCCTTCCTGATAAAGTCCCTCCTAGCTCTCTCTGCAATAGGTTCTGTGAATTACAGAAAACTAAGTAATACTCTGCTGTTATTACTGATTACCTGTCGGGCTACCTTGAGGGATATTTCAGTTCTGTATTCCCAGCATAATGTGTGGGGTTTAATAAACATTTAGTAAACATTTCTTGAAAGAATGCATTGGACAACAGTTCCCTTCCCCGTAACACTCTTAATATTAATCACGACCACAAAAAGCTTTTATGCGGCTTACACTTACCGATATTTACTGTATTAGAAATTAGAACTGAATAATATTTAGAATTTATTAACTTAAAATAACAATACACCTATTACATGCCAACATAAATAATCTCGTTATAAATCACTATATTTTCTAAAACAAAAAATACTATAGTGAGAGTGACATTGTTTTATTTATGCAAATCTCTGGCTTAACAGAAGACAACTGGATTCTCACAGCTCCTTCTGCATTCAAGCCGCTGCACGATCACATGACACAGCCTCTGGAAAACACTGTATATTCACGAAAGAAGTGCGGAAAAGGCAAATAACAACTTAATGTTATTATGAAAACTGTTTTGATCTAGCCATGGATCCCTCGAAAGGCACACTCTGAGAAACATTTGAGAGAAAAAATTATTTGTACAGGGTTTATGCTTCAGGATTCCTTTATACATTGCTAGCAAAAGAGGTCAGAGTGACGGAGTAAACAGAACCACCATTTGGAGCTTGGAGACCACCTTTTCTCTTCTTTTCGCGGGTGCTGAATACAGTGGACTCCCACCGTAACCCAAGATGGAAACCGCCACCCACATTTCTGTCCGTACAATTGCGTCACACACCGCGACAGCGACGTGCTTTCTCCCTGAGGGTTCCACTACATTTCCCAGGATGCTTTGTCAACAGCGATGCCGTTGGTTGGCGCCGACGGAAGTGCACTTGGCTGAGCGGAAGTAGAAGATCTTAGAGGCTGGGAAGGTGAAGACGAGAGGAGCTGGGGAGCTGTGAGTGCTGCCTCGGGCTGTAGGCGTAAGGCTGTGAGGGACTCAGCTAGAAAACGAAGTGTTGGGAAGCGTAGGGTGGCTTCTTCTTAACCCCGGGGCCTCAAATTCCTGCGTTCTTCCACTAGACCTGGAAGCAAGGGGGTAACAAAACATTGTGTGGCGTCTAAGTCGTAGTATTAAGGTCTTGCTTTTTTAAGTTTTCTTGGGACGAGCTGGGACGAATTCGTGCTCTTGTCGCGACACAAGGGTCATTGGCGTGATTTTGCTGTGACCAGAGGGGCGAGGGGTGGGGTTGCTGACGCTCTGACTCAGCTCTCACAGCAGTTGATCTCAATTGGCTGTACATTAGAATCACCTGGGATGCCTTTTTAAAAATACAGGTATCCTGGGCCTACGCCAGACGCCAAAATCAGAATCTGTGGAGGATAAGATTTGGGTAGCAGTACTTGCTAAAGCTTCCCAAGTACTATTTTGTTTAGCCAGGGTTGAGAAGCACTCTTTTAGTGCCTGAGTCTGACCCCCACGGTGATCCTGATTAGGACCAGCTGCGCCAGGGTTTCCCTTGCATTGTAACCTGCGTGGGCTCCACAACACGCACTTGGGTCAAGTTGACGAGCGCTGTTTTGGTACTGTTTGCATTTTGAGCACCGTCAGACGCTTATTTTTAGCTTCGAACGGCGGTGCTGGAAAGACAGGCCCCTATTTTTTTTTCCCCCCCGATCTGGCTATTCATTCTGAATAACGGTTAGGGGCGTCCCATTTTCTTACCATTGTTTTACCTTATGCCCATTTTTTTTATAACCCTGACAAAATTTGACCAGTGGAAAGAGGAAGAGTCCCATTACAATCGGTGTCTTATTGCTTATATGAAGTTCCGAAACTGGTGTCAGTTAAAATGATGTTTGGCATTATTATTTATGGGCTTATGATAACCAAAATATTTTATAGTGAATTTCAATGAAAGGAAGTTAACGTGTGTTTTGATGCATAAATTCGTTTAGGTATATAGGTAGGATTTTTTTTTTAAATACTGGTTTCCCCTGCTGTCCCAAAAGTTGAGCGTTTTATCAAACCTTCCTGAGCCAAAATGGCATAAAGCAAACATTATCCACGCACCTGCCACCCCCTGCTTTCCAAAAGGTTGAGTTATACCACTTTGCTTTTACAAAAGACCTACATTAATATTTACCTGTTTTCACAAACTAAATCTGAAGGAGATTCTTACCTTTATAAAAAGAGCTGTTACCATGCTAATGTTCCATGCTAATGTTAAAGGCGAAGTGGCGTTCGGCAGACTTGTGGAAAGTGCTGGTACCTGTATAAGCACCATTACCTAATGTATTTTCTCTTTTCCCAGAACTTCAGCTTCACCTTCCTCACTGATACAGCATGGGGGAAAAGTCAGAAAACTGTAGGGTTCCAGAGGATCTTTTCAGTGGTTTGAAAGTTACAGATCCCCAGGAAGCAGAGTGTGCTGGCCCTCCAGTTTCTAATACCAAAGGTCACCATTTGCAGAGCAAGCTGCTCAAGGAGGCTGCAGCGCATCCCCAGGAGGACCAGGGAGAAGAGTGCTTTCATGACCCTAGCACCTCATTTGAGAAGGAGGAGCCAGGAATGGACAGGGTTGAGAACAAAGCTGATGATAATGTGAATTCCTCTGAACTAGATGAAGAATATCTAATAGAACTGGAGAAAAACATGCCGGATGAAGAGAAACAGGTAAATATTTATTGTGCACTATCTGCCACATAAACTGCTTTTTAAAGTGAATAAATGTGGTTGATACTGTGTCAGAGATTGGGTCCTCTGTGCTGAAAGAGGTGCTTGCTCACCTGTGTTCTTACTGCTTTAGTAGTGACGTAGCCGAGATAAATCAGTAGCATGGCAGGGAAGCATGGAGTGTGTCAGCAGATTTCCTTTTTGGGGGGACGGGGAAAGTGTCAACTTTGAGTTCTTCTGTTTGTTTTGTCAACTTATTTTCTCACATCTGTACATACCATTTAGCTTAAAAAAAACTTATCAGTGGTTGGCTACTGAAATTCCTTTAAAGGATGTATTTTTGGTTAGACTTTAGAATTATGGTATGCTGCTTATTTGTGTTAATTCCTTGATGGCAAGAAAAATGACTGCCTGAATATCCTGGTGGTGGTTTGGTTACAGAGGGCAGTGACTGGGCCCTGTATTGTTTGCATAACATTCTTGAGGAACAGACTTGTGTATGATAGTAGTTATCATTTGTTAAGCACCTATAATTTGCCAGCCACTGAACTTAGAAAGTTACTTGTGTTTTCACATAATCTTCACAACACACCTAGGAGACCTACTACTAGCATTCCCTGTAAGAAAGCAGAACTTTGTAGCTTCTCCAAGATCACACATCTATTAAATGGCAGAATTGATTCTCAAACCCAGATCTATTTGATTCCAAAGTATAATGTAGCATTTAATAGCAAAAATTGCTGTCTTTCTACAAAGCAGATACACTAATACAATGTACATTTTCCTGCTTTACTCCTGGGCCACATCCTTAATTGGGCAAACCTTCACTTTTGGAGACAGAAGTCTTTGTATCCCTCCATATCCTTCCTTCTTATCTCATAATCGAGGTCATCTGAAGAGTTGCCTTAATTTCTGAGCTTGTATACAATGAACTTGAATGAGATTTGTAGCATAGGTTTCTGAACAGCTCACTCACTGAACAGGTTATGATATATTGGAAATGGGCAGGGATACTGAATGTGCATTGTAACAGTGGGAGTGGGGAGGTAATGTGACATGGAGCATCTTGTCTCTCCTTAGGCATTCTTCATCATCAAGGCTATTGGCTTTATTTTTATTTTATTTTATGTTATTTTATGTTTTATTTTTTTTGAGAGTGTGTACACACCCATGCAAGTGGGGAAAATGGCAGAGAGAGGGAGAGAGAATCTGAAGCAGGATCCATGCTGTCAGCATAGAGCCCAACATGGGGTTCCATCCCACAACCGTTAGATTGTGACCTAAGCCAAAATCAAGAATCAGATGCTTAATGGACTGAGCCACCCACACACCCCAAGTCTGTTAGTTTTAACATGCATGTTTTAGCTTTTGTGCTAGTGGGATAGGATAAAATAACAATAGCTTAGATGAGAAGGGCAAAGGGCACATTGAATCGATTTCATAAACTGCCTCAGCAGAAATGGCTCAGAAAATTAAATCACATACTATTCAATAATTAGGAAATGATTTTCCAGAAAATGTTTGGTCCAGCTTTCATATCACAAGTGCAGGCTTTTTAGAAACATTGATTAAATGTCTATGTTAAAATGTTAGTGATGCTTTTCTGATACCTTAATGTATTTTACCTTGATGGTGAATTTTCTCTTGTGCTATTGGTTTGACAGTGAGTGGTTTGGCTCTAGACGTTACATACTCTGCTTCCCATTCCCAATTTAGTAAAACTTTGTGTCTCCTGGCCAGAAATCACATTTTAAGTTCTATAAATATTTAACAATTACTTTTATTGCCTCTAAGTTGAATATTCTAAATGGCACAATGCCTTTTAAACTTTTTTCTTCCTTTTAAAAATTAAGATTGCATATAGTGAAACTGTTTAAGTTGCATGTATACAGTTCAGTGAATCTTGACAAATGTATGCAGTTGTGTACCTCAGACCCTTATTGGGATCCAGAACATAATCAGCATTCCAGAAACTCCCACTGTGTGCTTTACCACTCCTTCTGTCCCTGCACCCCCACCAACCTGGGGACCCACTGCTCTGATTCTTATTCCATAGGTTGGTTTTTCCTCTTCTAGACTTTAGTGTAAATATAATCACTTTTCAGATGAACATTTCTATTTTATATTTGTGTATCAACTTGTATGTTTTCATAGCTTAATTTGAAAATTTATCTCTTAGATAAACAGTATCTCTTAGAAACAACATGCTGTGGTGATAACCATTGTTATTTAAACCATCAGTTCCACTAAGGAAGCAACTTCCAGGAGTGCAGACTGCCTTTACCTAATTGTGGTTCTACTCTCTTAGGTATTTTTATGCTATTTTGGTAAATATCTTTACAAAATTATTATTAGGAAACCAGCAAAACAGATGAAGAAATGTCTCTTCACTGCACACGTTTTGCTTTTATAGGTCATTGGGAACAGGATACCTTTAAACTTGATTCTTTTAAAATAGACAAAGTTGAGATGATTCAACAACAAAATAAACACAAATTGCCAAAAAATCTGAAAAGATTTTTAGCCTTACTAATAGTTTTTAAATGCAGATTAAAACACTGTGTCTCATGTATTTATCTGATGTCAACAATGGAAGAACATAAAAGTGCTTATGCTAATTTTGGGAGTTTAAAGTGCTATGTCATTTCTGTGGGATATTGCTATCAAATATTTAATATGAATATTTCTGTAGACCAAGGCTATCAATAGAACCCTTTGCAATGATGGGAATGTTCTATATATACTCTGTTCAATATGGTATTCACTGGTCGTGATCAACCACATTTTAATAGTCTTCAGCTGTGGAGCATTTGAAATGTGGCTAGTAGAGCTGAGAAGCTGAATTTTACAATTTTTTAATTTCAGTTAAATAGTCACATGTGGCTAGTGCGTACCATATTGAACAGCACAACTCAACCTCTGATTCTCTTTAGTCATTTATTTTAATGAAGTTATTAGAGATGTGTACGGATGTATACATAAAGGTGTGTCATAACATCATTCATAACTTTGAACATTAGAAATAATGTTCAACAGAGCGTGTTACTTTAAACAGTTTTACCATTTTTATGCAGTAACGTAGGCAGTCATTAAAAAGATAAATCTTAATATTAATGTGGAAAAAATACCTGTTAAATGAATTAAGCAGGTCTTATAATATGGCTTATAATAATAATGATGTATTTGGGTTTGTCCAGTTCCTGGCTGAGTTCCTAACCCTTGGAATTTCCTAATAAGAGATGAGGGTATGTTTTGTTATTTATAAGCAGCCCCTTTCAACTATACGCATAGGAGCTTTCCAAAAATCACCTCAATGAGGTCTGGTCATCAGAGTTTGGAGCTTTCAGCCCCACCCCACCCCACCCCACCTCTGGGGAGAAGACAGAGGCTGGAGGTTGAGTGCATCACTGGTGACCAGTGATTTGAGGAGTGGTGCTTATGTACTGAAACCCACATGAAAACCCCAGGGGCACCTAGGTGGCTCAGTCAGTTAAGTGCTCAGGTCGTGACCTCACAGTTTGTGAGTTCGAGCCCTGTGTCCAGCTCTGTGCTGACATTGCAGAGCCTGGAGCCTGCTTTGAGTTCAGTGTCTCCCTCTCTCTGCCCCTCCCCCACCCCCGCTCACACACACACTCTCAAAAATAAACTTTTAAAAAAAATTTTAAGAAAACAAAAGGGTTCAGAGAGTTTCTGAATTGGGTGAACGTAAGTGCAAGGAGGGTGACATAGAGAGCATGGAACCTCAATGCCCCTTCCTATATACCTTGTCCTTTGCATCTCTTCTATCTGGTTATACCCAGAGTAGTATTCTTTAGAGTAAAACAGCAATCCAGTAAATGAATTGTTTTCTTGAATTCTGTGAGCCTCTTTAGCAGATAATTACAACTGAAGTAGTAGTCATGGGAACTTCCAATTTATAGCGCATGGGTCAAAAGCTGAGGTGACAACCTGGACTTGCAGTTGGCATCTAAAGTAGGGGTGGGGTTGGGACCAGGTCCTTAATTTGTAGGATCTGATGCTATCTCCAGATGGAGTGTGTCCACATTGAGTTAAAATGCAGGACAGCATCTGGTGTCTGCTGTAGAGTTAGAGTTGTTGGTGTAGGAAACTCCCACACATCTGATCCCAGAACTGTTCAGTGTGTTGATAGTAGAAGAGACACATGACAGGTGTTTTCCCTTTACAGCAAGTCGTAGAATAGTCCGTGGTGATTCCTTTTCTTTTTTTTTTTTTTGTAATGTTTATTTTTTAATTTACATCCAAGTTAGCATATAGTGCAGCAATCATTTCAGGAGTGGATTCCTTAATGCCCCTTACCCATTTAGCCCATTCCCCCTCCCACAATCCCTCCAGCAACCCTGTTTGTTTTCCATATTTAAGAGTCTCTTATCTTTTGTCCTCCTCCCTGTTTTTATATTATTTTTGCTTCCCTTCCCTTATGTTCATCTGTTTTGTATCTTAAAGCCCTCATATGAGTGAAGTCATATGATACTTGTCTTTCTCTGACTAATTTCACTTAGCATAATACCCTCTAGTTCCGTTCATGTAGTTGGAAATGGCAAGATTTCATTCTTTTTGATTGCCAAGTAATATTCCATTGTGTATGTGCATGTGTGCGTGCGTGTGTGTGTATACACACACATGCCACATCTTTATCCATTCATCCATCGATGGACATTTGGGCTCTTTCCATACTTTGGCTATTGTCGATAGTGCTGCTGTAAACATTCGGGTTCATGTGCCTCTTCAAAACAGCACACCTGTATCGCTTGGATAAATACCTAGTAGTGCAATTGCTGGGTTGTAGAGTAGTTCTATTTTTAATGTTTTGAGGAACCTCCATACTGTTCTCCAGAATGGCTGCACCAGTTTGCATTCCCACCAGCAGTGAAGAAGAGATCCTCTTTCTTTGCAAGTGATGATTCCTTTTAAGTTAAAAACCTATGTAAAAAATGTGTCCGTACATAAAAGTTTGGAAAGATATGGGTGTGATTATTGGGAAATTTTTATATATGTTTAATATACTTTTTCGAAGTGTAGTTGACATACAAAGTTACATTGGTTTAGGTGGGAGTGCCTGGGTGGCTCAGTCAGTTGGGCATCCAATTTCAGCTCAGGTCATGATTTTGTGGCTTGTGAGTTCAAGCCCCATGTCCAGCTCTTTGCTGACAGCTTGGAGCCTGGAGCCGGCTTCGGATTCTGTGTCTCCCTCTTTCTCTGCCCCTCCTCCCCCCAATAAATAA
The DNA here is from genome assembly GCA_017311185.1 of Proteles cristata cristata. Lineage (NCBI taxonomy): Eukaryota > Metazoa > Chordata > Mammalia > Carnivora > Hyaenidae > Proteles > Proteles cristata. The sequence goes on from JAESUZ010001135.1 coordinate 2,645,136, forward strand.
ACATTAAAACATTTTAAAAATATATTAGTTTTAGGGGTACAACATGGTGATTTAACAGTTCCATACTTAGTTCTTGCCATGATAGTGCTTACCATCTGTCAGTATACAAAGTTATTACAATATTATTGACTGTATAGCCTATGTTGTATTTTTAAACCCCATGACTTATTTTATAACTGCAAGTTTGAACCTCTTAATCCCCTTCATCTATTTTACTCATGATCCACTTTTTTTAAATACAGTAAGCACACATCCCATTTATAATCAACAACACTCGTTATTCCATTTTGAGAATATAAATAAAAATTGATTTTTTACCACCAGCATGGACTTTTTTCCAAACAGAGCACATAAAGCTGACCTATGAGGATTTGGAAAGAAATGCTATTATAGGATCTGTGTATGTTTCTCTTCAGGCAGAATCAAGTATCAAAAGCTAAAGCCTGTTGTTCAAGCTGACTTGACTTGCCCTGTAGCTGAGAAGATAATCCGGGCTCAAGTGGAGTTCTAGTTCTCACCAGAATTCCTAAATCAGTAGTAATGGAGAGGAGGCAAAATCAAAAACAAGAGTAATGGAGGAAGAAGACAGCTAAGATTTTTTTTAAGAGTTTATTGTCAAGTTGGTTTCCATATAACACCCAGTGCTCATCCCCACAAGTGCCCTCCTCCATGCCCATCACCCCCCTTCTCCTCCACCCCCATCAGCCCTCAGTTCTCAGCATTCAAGAGTCTCTCATGGTTTGCCTCCCTCCCTCTCCCCAACTTTTTTCCCCCTTCTTCTTCCATGGTCCTCCGTTAAGTTCCTCCTAATCCTCCTGTATGTGCAAACATATGGTATCTGTCCTTCTCTGCCTGACTTATTTCGCCCAGCATAACAGCCTCAAGTTCCATCCATGTTGCTACAAGCGGCCAGATTTCATTCTTTCTCATTGCCATGTAGTATTCCATTGTGTAGATAAACCACATCTTGATCCATTCGTTTGTTGATGGACACTTAGGCTCTTTCCATGTTTCGGCTATTGTTGAGAGTGCTGTGAACATCGGGGTCCATGTACCCTTATGCATCAGCACTCCTGTATCCCTTGGGCAAATTCCTAGCAGCGCTATTGCTGGGTCCTAGGGGAGTTCTGTTGTTAATTTTTTGAGGAGCCTCCACACTGTTTTCCAGAGGGGCTGCACCAGTTGACATTCCCACCAACAATGTAGGAGGGTGCCCGTTTCTCCACATCCTCGCCAGCATCTAGGGTTCTCTGATTTGCTCATTTTAGCCACTCTGACTGGTGTGAGGTGGTATCTCAGTGTGGTTTTGATTTGTATTTCCCTGATGAGGAGGGATGCTGAGCATTGTTTCATGTGTCTGTTGGCCATCTGGGTGTCCTCTTTGGAGAAGTGTCTGTTCATGTCTTCTGCCCGTTTCTTCACTGGATTGTTTGTTTTTCGGATGTGGAGTTTGGTGATTTCCTTACAGATTTTGGATACTAGCCCTTTATCTGATATATCATTTGCAACCATCTTTTCCCATTCGATCGGTTGCCTATTAGTTTTACGGATTGTTTCCTTTGCCGGGCAGAAGCTTTTAATCTTGACAAGGTCCCAATAGTTCATTTTTGCTCTTGATTCTCTTGCCTTTGGGAATGTGTCAAGTAAGAAATTGCTGCGGTTGAGGTCAAGGAGGTTGTTTCCTGCTTTCTCCTCTAGGGTTTTGATGGTTTCCTGTCTCACATTCAGATCCTTTATCCATTTTGAGTTTATTTTTGTGTATGGTGTGAGAAAATGATCTAGTTTCATTCTTCTGCATGTTGCTGTCCCATTCTCCCAGCACCATCTGTTAAAGAGGCTGTCTTTTTTCCATTGGATACTCTTTCCTGCTTTGTCAAAGATTAGTTGGCCTTACATTTGTGCGTCCAGTTCTGAGTTCTCTATTCTATTCCGTTGGTCTAGGTGTCTGTTTTTGTGCCAATACCATACTGTCTTGATGATTATAGCTTTGTAGTAGAGGCTAAAGTCTGGGATGGTGATGGCTCCCGTTTTGGTTTTATTCTTCAATATTACTTTGGCTATTTGGGGTCTTTTGTGGTTCCATACAAATTTTAGGACAGTTCTAGTTTTGAGAAGAATGCAGGTGCAATTTTGATTGGGATTGCATTGAATATGTAGATTGCTTTGGGTAGTAATGACATTTTAACAATATTCTTCCGATCCATGAGCATGGAATGTTTTTCCATTTCTTTGTGTCTTCTTCAATTTCCTTCATAAGTTTTCTATAGTTTTCATCATACAGATCTCTTCTATCTTTGGTTAAGTTTATTCCTAGGCATTTTATGGTTTTTTGTGCAGTTGTGAATGGGATCCATTTCTTGATTTCTCTTGCCGTTGCTTCATTGTTGGTGTATAAAATGCAACCGATTTCTGTACATTGATTTTGTACCCTGCAACTTTGCTGAATTCATGGATCAGTTCCAGTAGGCTTCTGGTGCAGTCTGTCAGGGTTTCTACATAGAGTATCATGTCGTCTGCGAAAAGAGAAAGTTTGACTTCTTCTTTGCCAATTCTGATGCCTTTTATTTCCTTCTGTTGTCTGATTGCTGGTGCTAGGACTTTCAGCACTATGTTAAACAAGAGTGGTGAAAGTGGACATCCCTGTCGTGTTCCTGATTTCAGGGGGAAAGCTCTCAGTTTTTCCCCATTGAGGATGATTTTAGCTGAGGGCTTCTCATAGATGGCTTTTATGATGTTTAAATTCCTTGCATCCCGACTTTCTCAGGGTCTTTATTAGGAAGGGATGCTGTATTTTGTCAAATGCTTTTTCTGCATCTATCGACAGGATCATATGGTTTTTATCTTTTCTTTTGTTGATGTGATGTATCACATTGATTTGCGAATATTGAACCAGTCCTATAACCCAGGAATGAATCCCACTTGATCTTGGTGGATAATTCTTTTTATATGCTGTTGGACTCGATTTGCAAGTATCTTGTTGAGGATTTTTGAATCTGTATTCATCAAGGATATTGGCCTGTAGTTCTCTTTTTTTGCTGGGTCTCTGTCTGGCTTGGGAATCAAAGTGATGCTGGCTTCATAAAATGAGTCTTGAAGTTTTCCTTTGATTTCTACTTTTTGGAATAGCTTGAGAAGAATGGGTATTAATTCTGTTTTAAATGTCTGGTAGAATTCCCCAGGGAAGCCATCTGGCCCAGGGCTCTTATTTGTTGGGAAATTTTTGATAACTGATTCAATTTTTTCACTAGTTATGGGTCTGTTCAGATTTTCTATTTCTTCCCATGTGAATTTTGGTAATGAGTGTGTGTTTAGGAATTTGTCCATTTCTTCTAAATTGTTCAATTTGTTGGTATATAATTTTTCATAGCATTCCCTGATAATTGCTTGTATTTCTAAGGGATTGGTTGTAATAAGTCTATTTTCGTTCATGATTTTGTCTATTTGAGTGTTCTCTCTCTTTGAGAAGCCTGGTAAGAGGTTTGTCAACTTTGGTTATTTTTTCAAAAAACCAACTCTTGGTTTCATTGATCTGTTCAACTGTTTCTTTGGTTTCTATATTGTTTATTACTGTCCTGATTTTTATTATTTCTCTTCTCCTACTGGGTTTGGGGTGCTCTTGTTGCTCTCCCTGTAGTTCCTTTAGGTGAGCTGTTAGATTTTGCATTTGTGCTTTTTCTGATTTCTTGAAATAGGCCTGAAGTGCATGCAATGTACTTTCCTCTTAGGACTGCCTTTGCCTTGTCCCATAGAGTTTGGATTGTTGTATTTTTGTTTTCATTTGTTTCCATATATTTTCAAATTTTTCTCTAATTGCCTGATTGGCCCATTCGTTCTTTAGTAGGGTGTTCTTTAACCTCCGTGTTTTTGGAGGTTTTCCCGACTTCTTCCTGTGATTGATTTCAAGTTTTATAGCATTGTGATCTGAAAGTGTGCATGGTATGATCTCAATTCTTTTATATTTATTGAGGGCTGCTTTATGTCCCAGTATGTGATCTATCTTGGGGAGTGTGCCATGCGCAATTGAGAAGAAAGTGAATTCCATAGCCTCAGAATGTAGAGTTCTAAATATATCTATCAAATCCATCTGGTCAAATGTGTCACTCAAGTCCATTGTGTCTTTAGTAATTTTCTGTCTAGTTGATCTATCCATTGCTGTAAGTGGAGTATTAAAGTCCCCTATTAGCACATTCTTATCCATAAGAGTGTGTGTTTGTGATTAATTATTTTATGTATTTAGGTGCTTCCATATTTGTTGCGTAGACATTTATAATTGCTAGCTTTTCCTGATGGATAAACCCTGTAATTATTATATAATAAGATTTTTTAAAACAGGCAAAATCTCTTAAGGAAAGCACTGTGTGTGTGTGTGTGTGTGCGCAGCATATCTTATGTATTTGTGAAAACCTAAATGTCGACATGACTATCCAGAGGCATGGGGTTTTAGCAGATGTTTGAGATGTACTGGATCGATGAAGCAGAGAAGTTCTTCTCAAAGGTTCGGCTGAAGTAAAGGACAAATCTGGTAGCAGATGAGAATTGTTGCAATAATATTATGATACAAAGATACTAAAGGTTCTATAGTGTCGGAACCTATAGAACATACTGCATGGGGGTGATCCTTTGAGGAAATCATCTTTTATGGGCTACTTGTCACAGTGCTGTTTAGTCCTCATATGTAAATTTCATAGATAATTCTTATGCCCTCACTAAAGTTTGAGGACCACTGTCTTAAGGACTAGCACATCATCTTCCTTCACTAAATAGCTGTTGAATAAATACTATGATTATCTCTCCCATGAAGGCCAGTAATTGATCTTACAAGTTACAGAGAGTATCTCATTTATTTATTCTAGAAAGATTTTCATTTCTTCCACATGCCAGGTATTGTTTGAATCCCTTAAGGATACAGTGGTAAACAAAATGAGAGGGTTTCTCTTCTCTCCTAGCAGCTGTATGCTAGTTGGGAGGTATAAAAAAAGTTGAAGTGATGAAAGTGTGGGATTGGAAGGATAGGGAGGACTACTTTAGATTTGCTAGTCAGGAAAAGCCTCTCTGGTGAGGTTGTAAATCAGCAAAGACTTGGAGGGAAAAAGGAGTCAAATGTGTGACAGTTGGAGAGGGAAATATTCCATACAATGGGACAAAGTAGTATATAGCTTGATTCCTTGGCTTCACCTACTGGGTGGATGGTGACACCCATTTACAAATATGGAAAGACATTGAGTTCATTAGGACTGTAATCATTTCATTCTTGCTATAAATGAATAAGTTTATTTGTAAGCCAGAATGCAGATGTAGTTACTTTAATGGGTTTGCTCCCTACCAGTTGTTTGCCCATGGTATTCATTTACGTATAGGTACACCCATAGATACATTTAAGTACGTGATACGAAAGTCTATGCGTAGTAAACATGGACTCAGAGTGCAAGCTTTCTGGAATTTTAAAGTTTATTTATTTATTTTGAGAGAAGGGGAAAGAGGAAGAGCTCTCAGAGGATGGGGGGTGGCGCAGAGAGAGAATACCAAGCAGGCTCCATGCTGTCTGATATGGGGCTTGAACTCACGAACCATGAGATCATGACCTGAGCTGAAACTAAGAGTCGGGTGCTTAACTGACTGAGCCACCCAGGCACCCCAAGATTTCTGGGATTTTAAAACATTTTCCTTAGGCTCTGAATATGTAAAGGATTATTCTTTCCTTCAAGACTTTATTTCTAACCAGGAACCATTATTGAAGTATTGTTTAGAACAGAAATTCTTTAGCGGTTATTTCCCATTCATTTTTCCTAGATCCCACAGTACTTAATCCTTTTGATTTCCATGTTTCTGCCTTCTCATTGCATTATTTTCAGAATTATTATCAGTGTTGCTATAACAGTGGGCCTGTTTGCAGGGAACATTTTCTTGGTTTCTTCCAGAAAGTTATCAGTAACTTTTCTATGATGACCTGCATATTCTGTTAACCTTATGGAAAAATCCTTCCTGATTTGTTTCCTTTTTAATGGGCATCCTTTTGAACTAAGGTTGCCATATTTATTAATTTATTAAAGTGTAGGGTTTAATGAACACTGTTAACAAATGATTAAATAACATCCTAGAATTTAAGAATTGACAAGGACCTTAGATTTCTGATCCTGAGTTTAAGTCAGGGGAAATAACTTTTCCAAAATTTTTACTCCCCAAACATTTGGAAGTTAGTGGGATAATTTTAGATTGTTTGCTGATGAAACAAAGTGGCATTCAGTATTCCCTGTGTTTATTAAAGAAGATCACTTTATGTAGATCAATGGTTCTCAAACTGTATAATGCTGAAGAGTCATAGGAAATTTATTAATCATGCAAAGCCCTGAGAAATGTCTGATAGCACAGACTTGCAAGGTGGCCGCCAGGAGTCTGCTTTAACAAGCATCCCCAGGTCATTTTGATATAGGTAGAACTGTGGTCACTCTTGGGGAGACAGAAAGCCAGATTGACAAACATGACCAAGCTTCCAAAATACAAGTATAACCAGTATACTGACTGCGTCTAACATCAGAAGAGTTGACTAATGGGATGTTTTTCTCTTATCCTCCTCTTTGCTCAGGCTCTATAAAAGGTTAGTTGGGCCAAGTTAAAATAAGTTTATTTCTATTAAGTTGAATTTTGGGAAATAGAACTTTCTGAGCTAAGAAACAAGGAAATGTTTCTAAGATTAGTTTCTTATAAGTCAGTCATCTTTCCTGAGAATGATAAGACTTAGTGAGAAGTCAGATTCTAACTACAGCTTAAATCCAGAGAACCCTAGAAGACTTCTAAAAGTGACTTGTGGAAAGAATGTGTCTGTATGTGTAAAGCAAACAGTGTCTGATTTCAGAGAAAACAAAACTGAAGCTTTTCTTTCCTTTTTAATGATAAAGGAATTCTCTTCAGGATAATTTGCAGAATGGGTGTCCCCAGCCCTTTCAGTGTATAGTTTTTCCATCCTCACCCCCCAGATAAAACTGAAGCAGAAAAGTTTTGTTACTTGTGTCTCCGTTTTCCAACCCTTTAGTAAGTGTGTAGCTTTTTTTAACCTTCTCTTCAACAGTTACGTGATCTCTGACCACAGTGCTTGACTTTAGTTTTATTTTGTAGCAATAACTTTACAAAACTGCAGGGGGAAGCAGAGAGCTGCCAATAGATTTACAGTATGGAAATTAACCTGCTGGTGTGAACCTCTGGATTTTCTCCTTGTTATCTGTTAAACATATGATCACTGCAGGATTGTTAAAAGAATTTTTAGATGTATTTAATGCAAGTTTTTATCATTTAATGATAGAAGAGATATACATTTATAAGCTCCAAATTGTTTGTTGTATTTAGTCATCTTAAGAATAGGGAATATTCCTAGCTAGCATTGAATAGGTGGTTGTTTCATGATTAATAAGGGAATGAAGGAGCATCTTCTGACATTTTTGCCAGTTTACACCAAGATTAAAGTTGCATCAACTTAAATTCTCTAGGATTTTGAGTCATAGAAGGCTATTCCTTACACTGAGATTAAAGAGGAATTCACCTTATCTTCTTCCAATACTTTTATGGTTTCACCTTTTACATTTAGATCTCCAATCTAGTTGGAGTTTACTCTAGTGTAAGATGCAACATACATTCTAATTTTATCTTTTTCCAAGTGACTACCAAGTTGTCCCAGCACCATTTTTAAAAGTCTGCCTCAATGATTTGATTAAATTTTAATATCAGCTCAGACTAAGTTTGTATTTTTTTTCCCAAATGCTCACCTTCCACCTGTTTGTCAAATTATCAGTTAAAACCTAACTTAATTATAGTGGCATCATTAATCAAAGTAACCACATTTAGACATGAGTTAGATCAGATTTTTTTAATGTTTATTTTTGAGAGAGAGAGTGCAGGCACAAGCGAGCACGGGGGAGGTGTAAAAGAAAGGGAGACCTAGAATCCAAAGCAGGCTCCAGGCTCTGAGCTGTCAGCACAGAGCCCAACGCAGGGCTCTTACCCACAGATCACAAGATCATGAGGCCGAAGTCAGATGCTTCATGGACTGATCCACCCAGGTGCCCCTCATTAGTGATGTAATTTAAAAATAACTGGAGAGGGGCACCTGGGTGGCTCAGTCGGTGAAGTGTCTTGACTCTTGATTTTTGGCTCAGGTTATGATCTCATGATGGTGAGATCAATCCCTGCATTGGGCTCCATGTTGGATGTGGAGCCTGCTTAAGATTCTCTCTCTTTCTCTCTCTGCTCCTCCCCTCCTCAAAAAATAGGAACTAACTAGAGAGTTGATTAGTTTAAACACATAGAAATGTTTCTTGGGATGGTGTTTTGCCACATAAGACTTCAAAGTTTTTTCGTCTTTAAGAAAGTTATAGTTCTATCATGTGAAATTCTTTTTCCTTCTGATCCAAGAACATCATTCCCTGGAAAACAGAATAAAATAAAAGATCCTAGTGTACCTGTATTTGTGAAGGCAAAGAATAGATGTTAAACATCTGCAAAGAACTCATCTTGCTAATTCAGTAGAAAATGGCCTTGGATTAACTATAGAAGAACAACCGAAGGTCTATGGTGCAAGTCACTGATTCAGTGAGGTAGAGGGTTGTTTTAATCTTTTTAATGTTTGTTTTGAGAGAGAGCACATGCGTGTGAGCAGGGCATGGGGCAGAGAGAGGAGAAAGAACTCCAAGCAGACTCCTTGTTGTCAACCTAAAACATATCACTGGGCTTAAATTCATGAACCATTAGATCATGACCTGAGCCAAAATCAGGAGTCAGATGCTCAATCAGCAGCCACCCAGGTGCCCCAGTAGAGGTTTATTCTTAACATAGGTCTCAAATTAGACTAGAAGTGAGCTCTCTGGGACTGGATGACATGTTCTAAAGCACTGTCATCCTCTTTACAAGTGTCTTAACTCTTGATAGCAAGAGGATTAAAAATATTTTAAAATTTAATTTTTAAAAAATTTTTAAAAATTAATGCCTTTTAATGTTAATTTTTTAGTGTATCATTTTAATATTTCTAATATTTAAACTTCTTAGCTAAATTTTTTTAGTGGTTGCTGAATAGATTATATTATGCATCTTATTAGAGTCTAGTTGAATACTTTGTAATTCCAGTAAAATATAGAAATTTTACTTCAATATAACTATTTCTTTTCCTTCCTTGGTGCCACCATTGTCATATGCATTATATCAATTTTATGTTGTAAACCCAACCACAGTGTATTATAACTAAATCTTACATAATCTTTTTTGTCTTTTAAAGAAATTAAGAGAGAAAATAATGTATTTATAGAACCATTTCTAAAGCTCTTCATTTCTACCTCTCGATTTGAGTTACCATCTGGTGTCATTTCCTTTCAGTCCGAAGGGCTACCTTTTGTATGTCTTGTAAAGCAGGCTTGGTAGCACCAATTTTGTCTTTATCTTTGAATGTCTTTATTTTGCCTTCATTTTGAGGTATGGTTTTGCTGCATATCTAATTCTTGGTTGACAGTCTTTTTCTTTCAACATTTTGAGTATGTCATCACACTGATTTCTCAAGATGATGAGAATAGTGTTGTTGTTCCCCTGTTCCTGATACGTGGTTTCCTTCTGCTGGGTTCACATTTTCTCCGTCTTTCAACATTTTGACTCTGGTGACTCTAGATATGGATCTGTGTACTTGGGGTTCATTGAGCTGCTTGGATCTTTAACCTTCTTCATCAACATTTTGAAGATTTCAGCCATTATTTCTTCAAATATGTCTTCTGTCCCTTTCCTGGGACTCCCAACACATATATTGTGAGGACTCTGTTCATTTTTTCCCATTTTTTTTTCTCCTGTCAGTTCTTCAGATTGGGTCTCTATTGCTCTACATTCAATTTTATTAATTTTCATTCCAGTTCAAATCCCCTTTCTATGAATTTTTCATTTCAGTTATTGGACTTTTCTACTTTGTTTTTTCCTTTTAAGTAATTTTGTCCTTTTGTCATGGTTCCTTTTTTTAATCATTGTCTCTTTTTTTTAATCCTTCATTTAAGTCTTTAAACTCAGTTTCCTTTAGTTCTTGGAGTCTGTGGTCACTGACCGCTCTGCTCAGCTGGGTTTTATTTTTGTCCTTTTCTTGATGGTATTTTGAAGTATGACTTTCTTGGGGTTTCTCCTGTTTCTGCTCAGCTTACTGGTCAGCCAGAACTGGTCAGAGATTATGTTCAAACAGCTCAAACCAATAAGGCTTCCACCTACTGATCTCTGTGTGGATTTAGAAGTGTATTACAATTTTAGGGAATTTTCAAGTTGGCCCCAGGCTGACCCTCTTGTGTCTCCTCCACACATGGATGCAGGCTCCTGATAGGACAAGCATGTGTAGATAGCTTTGGCCCTCTTTGTTCTCACACGCACACCATCTCCAGTCCATCAGGGGTACGAGGAGAGCTTGCCAAGTAACTCTTCGACTGCCTCTTCTGTCTCCCTGTTACATTTCTGTTTGGCCCATGAGCCTCTTATTTGCCCAGCCAGGGCCACAGCCTGATTAGTAGAACCCCTGACCTTTCGTGTTTGCTTCCCACTCAGATTGCTGTTCATTCCTGACAGTCCACTGGACATGGATTATTTCACCTTCAGTTTTGAATCAGATCAGCCTCTTCAAGCAGTGGGACTGCTGGTTATTTGTGGCCTACCTTGCTGTATTAGAACTATGATGACAGTGCAGTATCACTGATGGGAGGAGGAAGGGGAGCAGATCCCTGCAAACAAGCCACAGATTTCATGGCTATTTTCTGAAGTTCAGTAGTTTTTCATGAGTGTTACTCACTTTGCTGTAAGCTTTTAATCAGTTTTTAGGACACTGAAATGTTGGTTTTGATCATTTTGTCCAATTCATAATTGTTTTTTAGGTTAGAGTACTTGGTAATCTCCTCACTTTGCCACATGAGAAGTCCCATTCAATATTGAGTTTTGATCTGTGTAAATATTATACATTGACATTAAACCATAAAGGATGAGGGAAAAATTAAGCCTTAAAATGGATTACAAATGGAATGAAATTAAGATGATATCAGATTGATCACATAGGGAAGATAATTCCAGTAACTTTGGGCACAGTACTCTCTGGATGTTCACCCTTAGCAGGATATATTTTAAAGTTACAAAGTACTGCAGTGAGGAGAGCCTGGGTGGCTCAAGTCAGTTAAGCATGCAAGTCTTGATTTCTCTCACAGTCGTGAGATCAAGCCCTGTGTCAGCCTCTGTGCTGAGCTCAGAGGCTGCTTGGGATTCTCTCTCTCTGTCTCTTTCTGCCCCTTTCCTGGTTGCATACATGCTCGCTCTCTTCTTTCTCTTTCTAAAATAAAAAATTAATTTAAAAAATGTTAAAAACAACTGCAATGAAATCTTGAACTTTACATAATAGGTTCACTATAGGTACTGATAATCATGTAGTAATTTCAGAACTTTTCTGTTGATTTTAGGATAAAGCAAATGAGTAAATATATTGCTGTTATTGGGAACCAGAGTTTTCAGTTTGGGAGAAAGTGAGGAAGAATCTGGGGGTGTTCACTTGTATGACTACATACAAGATTTCATGTTTATATATTCTTTGTCTCGTGAGATTTTTGGTTTTTTCTTTAAAGTTGTATCTCATGGGTTTCTTATTGAGAGGGCCTAAAAGCAATGACTGGTTAGTAACAGGGAACATACTAACATCCAGATCTTAGTTTCTAAATACCATTCCCCATCAAAAGGATCCAGGACTCCTTGGAAAAAATGGCTGATTCCAAGGCTGGAACAGGCATAGTAGAAAGTATCACATCCGGAACACAGTAGACACTCGCAACAAAGTCCACCATAGTAGGACAGACCCGGGTAAAGGCTCATGCAGCTCCTGGAAGTGAGCTGGGAGAGGTAGGAAATCCTGAGGCCTGGTCTAAAAGAGCCCCTGAGGAGTGCCTGGGTGGCTCAGTCGGTTGAGCGTCCAGCTTCGGCTCAGGTCATGATCTCACAGTTCGTGGGTTCAAGCCCCGCATCAGGCTCTGTGCTGACAGCTATCTCAGAGCCTAGATCCTGTCTTTGGATTCTGTGTCTCCGTTTCTCTCTGACCCTCCCCTACTCATGCTGTCTTTCTCTCTCAAAAATAAATTAAAAACATTAAAAAAAATTTAAAAGAACCCCTTGGGAGGAAAGGTGCAATTAGCCAACGACCTGGACAGAGGTCCCTCTTGCCTTGGTCTGAGGCCTGCACTGTGCTTTATGACCCATTGAAGCATTAAGTAACATTCCAAACATTCTGCAGTGTTGATACATACATGTGTATGTGTGTGTATGTGTAAAAGCTATGAGGCAGAAGGGGCACCTAGGTGACTCAGTTGGTTAAGCGTCTGACATCAGCTCAGGTCATGATCTCACGGCTGTGGGTTCAAGCCCCGCATCGGGCTCTGTGCTGACAGCTCAGAGCCTGGTGCCTGCTTCGAATTCTATGTCTACCTTTCTCTACCCCTCCCTTGCTCATGCTCTGTCTATCTCAGTCTCTCAAAACTAAATATTAAAAAAATTTTTTTTTTAATTTTTTTAAATCTATAAAGCAGAATTGAATCCCCAAATTAGAAGTAACAATGTACAGTGCAGTCAAAAAAAAAAAAAAAGGTCAGGCAGGGAAGGAAGCAAAGGTGGCTCTGGGAAGGACGTATGGTTTGTGTGACTTTGAAAACCAGAAAATTTGGTTTGAGCAGTTGGGAAGAAGATCTAGAAGAGAAACAAGTGCATTTCAAGGTGGGGATGCATACACAAAGGGATGGAATGAGGAATAAAGAATAAGCCTGGTGGGTGTTGAGAGACTTTAAAGAGATCAGACTGTCTAGAGGAAGGACTTGTGTTGGGTGGTAATGAGAAGTATGGTTGAGTAGATTGGAATACATGTTTGAGATGGTGTAAAAAAAAAACGAGATATCTGAATCTTGATTTTCTTAACTGTAAAATGGGTTGTTTAATATTTTCGTGCTCACATCTGAGAATTAATTGACTTGCAAAAAGCAAATGAACTAATGTATGTGATTGCAGATTTTAAGAAGTAGCATGCTCTACTGATACAAGTTATATTAAATTTTGAACACCAGGCTGAAAAGTTTGCAGTTGTGGTAATAACTGTTGAAATAAACTCCATTCATCAAGAGCATTGTCTCTTTGGGGTTTTCCTTGACAGCTCCAGTGATGATTTACAATGCAGAATAAAGTCACTGTTTTCTTCCTGAATTTTCAGTGCCAGTGCCTGGGAGGAGTACTTAGTAGAGAGTCCTGAAAATTTCTTTGGTTTCCATTGTTATGGAAATAGAATTCTAGAGCAGATGCTTCTCTGTGAGGCCTCTGGAATGTGTTAAAAGACCTTGTGGAAGGGCACCTGGCTGGCTCAGTCAGTAGAGTATGCAACTCTCGATCTCTGGGGTCGTGAGCGCAAGCCCCACATTGGGCATAAAGATTACTTTAAGGGATGCCAGGGTGGCTCAGTTGGTCAAGTGTCCGATTTCAGTTAGGTCATGATCTCACAATTTGAGACACCCCCCACCCCCACCCCCCACGTCGGGCTCTGCTCTGACAGCTCAAAGCCTGGAACCTGCTTCGGATTCTGTTTCCCTCTCTCTCTGCCCCTCCTCTGTTTGTGCTCTTTCTCCCTCTCTCTCTCAAAAACAAAAAAAACAACAAAACAAAAAAACTGTAGACACCTAGGAGAGGGCGCCTAACCACATTATGCATAATGCCAGAACCTGGAACAACTTGAACGTGATATGCTGCTGAATGTCAGCACCACCAGCTCATTTATGTGTATATGTTCTTGGCACTTATCATGCTAAATAAGACTCATTCACGATAAAATCTGTGCTTGGATTCCAATAATATTACACAGCATGTGTGCCATCTTTTGGAGAAAGAGAATGTTCCAGCAGCAGCGTAAACCCTAGTCTTTGTACTGGGAGCAAGTTAGTCTCTTGGCACAACTGAGAGTAGTGCAGCTTTGTCCTAAATGTGCTATTTTTAGCTGTTTCCAAGGAGATATTCAGCGTGTTATTGATAATTGCATTAATCCTCAATTTACACAATCTGGAAGCAGCAGCTCTTTTCCAGTGTTTACTGCTTAATGGGTCACTGAGTTGTGATTTGTCAGCTGAAAAAATAAAATGCCTTCCTTGGAATAATTGGCTTCAGAAATATGATCTGGATCTCTTCCCTTTGCCAGTTCAACTTCTGGTCCTGGTTACAAAGACACTAAGCATGGCATAATGTTTAAACTTGTGGAATCACTAAGTTGTAGCCCTGAAACTAATGTAACATTGTGTTAGCTACACTCAAGTAAAAAAATAATAATAATTTAAAAAAGACACTGTGAGCTTTTTCCAAACTGCCTGTTCAGGCTGGCCATCATCAGTAATTCCTTCTGAGTATACCTTGGAGCTAAGTTTTGCCTACTGGTATCTCAGTGTTCTAAATTTACCAAAGAGTAATTAAACTCTTAACGTACGCACACACAACACCCCGCATGAGCCTGATCGGGCATTCTGAGCAATTCATCTGTGTTCATAAAACATTCCTGATGAGTTTGCAATGGAGAACAGATTGTAGATCAGAAAATAGTTGGAAATTAGAGTTAGAGGAGACTGAAAGTTCAGGATGATATTAAACTCTGGTAACTTGATGAGTCATTGTTCTCCAAAGAATTTCTGTTTTTGAAATAGCCTTTTTAAAATATATTAAAGACCTTTAGGACCTGTGATGTATTTATTTGTATGATTATGTAATTTTTTCTTTTAACTTATTAATATGCTACTTTGCATTAATATGTGTTCTAATACCATACTTCCCACTGTTAGTACCTGATTGGTCAATCATGCATTTTGTGTGTGTGAATTTAAGACTGACCATGAATTTGCTTTTATTTAGCAAATAATAAAGGTTTTAGTTTTACATTAATTAAAATTGTTTCCTAATTTTTTAATTTTTTAAATCTTTTTTTTTCCATACCTCCTTCACTCATGTCTCCCACCCCCTCACCCACCTCTGGCAACTGCCAATCTGTTCTCTGTACCTATGAGCTTGGAATTTTTTGTGTGTTTTATTTTTTAGATTCCACATATAAGGAAAATTATATTTATCTTTCTTTTACTGACTTCATTTAGGGTACTGCCCTCGAGATCAGTCCATGTTATTGCAAATGGCAAGATTCCATGTTTTTATGGCTGAATAATGTTCCATCGTGTGTGTATATATATATCATCATTTCTTCTTTTTACTAGGCAAAGAACTTTATTAACCTTGTTTCAAACTTTATTCAAGGGTTCTTCAGCTTAATTCGCTGCAAAGAATGAATTGAATATAAGCAGATCTAAAAAGAGCTGCAGTGCCCAAGGAGCTTGGGCTTAAAAATATTAGAGATCCATGAACAAAATTTTAAAAGTCATTCATAATATAAAATAGCAGCTCTGAGTAACTTCTTCAAGTTTTATCTTCTTCAGAAGTTGACTCAATCCGTTTGCTTCATTCTTGGGAGCTTCATCAAAAATCTCCACAAGATCTGGAACTTCATCATTCTTCCTCCTCTCCAGTAGCAAGTGGTGCTTCTCCATCTGCAGATTGTGCGGGCAGAGCTTTAGCCCATCTTCTTGAACGAGTCAAATGGTCTGCACCACATTGGTTTAAGATCCTGGGGAGCATTTCTGTCAGCTGCCTGGTCTCCGCACGCCCTGGGATGGTGAGAATCATTTGCTGCCAAGGATGGCTGGACTTCAGGGTTGTTAAAGGCTTCACTTTTCCTTGGTTTGTGAACGTATTCACTTCTTCAGTACCAGAGATACTGTTTACTCCTAACTTCTTTAAGGTGAACTAAAGTTTGCTTTAGAAGTGCTGTCTCCATTCTATGAACCGCCTTCTTTCAGTGAGCTGCACCCTTGTGCTTGCAGTTTCACAGGTTTCATGGTTCGTAATAGTTTCTTTCATCTTGTTGGAGCAGAAATGGAACCGAGCAGGGGACTAGGGTTGGCACTCGGGGGGTCTCGGGCAGAGCAGCTGAGATAAGGTGGTCACACATGAGGGTGCAGCGTGGCAGCTAGCGGGAGGCTGGAGTGAGGCCTACTCCACAATTTCTTTGTCAGCTGACCAACACTTAAGTTGTTTCCATATCTTGGCTATTGTAAATAATGCTGCAGTGAGCATAAGGGTGCATGTATCTTTCCAAGTTTGTGCTTTCATTTTCTTTGGCTAAATACCCAAAAGTGGAATTGCTGGGTCATGTGGTAGTTTCCATTTTTAATTTTTTAAGGAACTTCCATACAGTTTTTCATAGTGATTGTACCAATTTACATTCCCACCAGCAGCACACAAGGGTTCTCTTTTCTCCACATCCTCAACATTTGTTTTTTGTTTTCTTAAATAGTTTATTGTCAAGTTGGTTTCCATATAACACCCAGTGCTCATCCCCACAAGTGCCCTCCTCCATGCCCATCACCCCATTCCACTCCCCCCTCACCCGCATCAGTCCTCAGTTTGTTCTCAGCATTCAAGAGTCTCTCATGGTTTGCCTTCCTCCCTCTCCCCAACTGTTTTTCCCCTTCTTCTCCCCCATGGTCCTCCATTAAGTTCCTCCTAATCCACCTATACGTGCAAACATATGGTATCTGTCCTTCTCTGCCTGACTTATTTCGCCCAGCATAACAGCCTCAAGTTCCATCCATGTTGCTACAAGTGGCCAGATTTCATTCTTTCTCATTGCCATGTAGTATTCCATTGTGTAGATAAACCACATCTTCTTGATCCATTCATCTGTTGATGGACACTTAGGCTCTTTCCATGTTTTGGCTATTGTTGAGAGTGCTGCTATGAACTTTGGGGTACATGTGCCCTTATGCATCAGCACTCCTGTATCCCTTGGGCAAATTCCTAGCAGCGCTATTGCTGGGTCCTAGGGGAGTTCTATTGTTAATTTTTTGAGGAGCCTCCACACTGTTTTCCAGAGGGGCTGCACCAGTTGACATTCCCACCAACAATGTAGGAGGGTGCCCATTTCTCCACATCCTCGCCAGCATCTAGGGTTCTCTGATTTGCTCATTTTAGCCACCCTGACCGGCGTGAGGTGGTTTCTCAGTGTGGTTTTGATTTGTATTTCCCTGATGAGGAGGGATGCTGAGCATCGTTTCATGCGTCTGTTGGCCATCTGGATGTCCTCTTTGGAGAAGTGTCTGTTCATGTCTTCTGCCTGTTTCTTCACTGGATTATTTGTTTTTCGAGTGTGGAGTTTGGTGAGTTCCTTACAGATTTTGGATACTACCCCTTTATCTGATAGGTCTTTTGCAACTCTTTTCCCGTTCCATCGGTTGCCTATTAGCTTTATAGAGTGTTTCCTTTGCCATGCAGAAGCTTTTTTCTTGATTAGGTCCCAATAGTTCATTTTTGCTCTTGATTCTCTTGCCTTTGGGAATGTTCAAGTAAGAAATTGCTGCGGTTCTCTCTCTCTCTCCTAGAAATAAATAAAACATTTAAAAAAAGGGGGGGGGTCGCCTGGGTGGCTTAGTCGGTTAAGCGTCCGACTTTCGCTTAGGTAATGATCTTGCGGTTCGTGGGTTTGAGCCCCGCATCGGGCTCTGTGCTGACTGTCAGCTCAGAGCCTGGAGCCTGTTTCAGTCTGTGACTCCCTCTCTCTCTGACCCTCCCCTGCTCACGCTGTCTCTCTCTCTCTGTCTCCTAGAAATAAATAAAACATTTAAAAAAAAAAAAAAAGAAATTGCTGTGGTTGAGGACAAGGAGGTTGTTTCCTGCTTTCTCCTCTAGGGTTTTGATGGTTTCCTGTCTCACATTCAGGTCCTTTATCCATTTTGAGTTTATTTTTGTGTATGGTGTGAGAAAATGATTTAGTTTCATTCTTCTGCATGTTGCTGTCCCATTCTCCCAGCACCATCTGTTAAACAGGCTGTCTTTTTTCCATTGGATACTCTTTCCTGCTTTGTCAAAGATTAGTTGGCCTTACATTTGTGGGTCCAGTTCTGAGTTCTCTATTCCGTTGGTCTAGGTGTCTGTTTTTGTGCCAATACCATACTGTCTTGATGATTATAGCTTTGTAGTAGAGGCTAAAGTCTGGGATGGTGATGGCTCCCGTTTTGGTTTTATTCTTCAATATTACTTTGGCTGTTTGGGGTCTTTTGTGGTTCCATACAAATTTTAGGACAGTTCTAGTTTTGAGAAGAATGCTGGTGCAATTTTGATTGGGATTGCATTGAATGTGTAGATTGCTTTGGGTAGTAATGACATTTTAACAATATTTATTCTTCCGATCCATGAGCATGGAATGTTTTTCCATTTCTTTGTATCTTCTTCAATTTCCTTCATAAGTTTTCTGTAGTTTTGTTTTTTGTTTTTTAATAATAGCCATTCTAGCAAGTGTGAGGTGGTAATTTCACTGTGGTTTTTATTTGCATTTCCCTGATGATTAATGATGTTGAATATCTTTTCATGTATTCGTTGGCCGTCTGTATGTCTTGGGGAAAATGTCCGTTCACATCTTCTGCTCATTTTTTAATCTGATTGTTGTTTTTGCTATTGAATTGTATGAGTTCTTTATATAGTTTGGATATTAACCTTTTATTAGATATATGATTTGCAAACATTTTCTCCCATTCAATTCATTTTGTTGATGGTTTCCTTTGCTGAGCAGATTTTCAATTTGATGTGGCCCCACTTGTTTGTTTTTGCTTTTGTTGCTTTCACTTTTGGTGTTACGTTCAGAAAATCATCAGCAAGACGAGCTTACTGCCTTTGTGTTCTTCTAGAAGTTTTTATGATTTCAGGTGTTACATTAAAGTCAATCCATTTTGAGTTAATGTTTGTGTACAGTGTGAGATAGTGATCCAGTTTCATTCTGGCACAGTGTGGCTGTCCCGTTTCCCCAACTCCATCTATTGAAGAGACTGTCCTTTCCCCATTGTATATTCTTGGCTCTTTTGTCCTAAATTGACTGCATATGCATGTATTTATTTCTGGCCTCTCTGTTCCATTGATCTGTGTGTCAGTTTTTATGCGAATACCACACTATTTTTTAATTCCTATAACTTGGTAATATAGCTTAGAATCAGATCATGAGGCCTCCAGCTTTGTTCTTCTTTGTCAGGGTTGCTTTGGCTCTTCAGGGTTGAAATAACATTTTTTTTGAGTATAGTTGACACACTATGTTACATTAGTTTCAGGTGTACAACATAGTGATCCAACAATTTTATACATTATACTGTGTTCACAAGTGTAGCTACCACCCGTCTCCATCTATTGCTATTATAATATCATTGATTATATTCCTCATGCTGTGCCTTTTAATCCTGTGAGTTATTCATTCTATAACTGAAAACCTGTATTTCACTCTCCCCTTGACCTATTTTGCCCAACCCCCCATGCCCCTCCTCACTGGCAGCTGCCAGTTCTCTGTATTTATAGGTCTGATTTGTTTGTTTAGGTTCCACTTACGACTGAAATCATATGGTATTTGTCTTTCTCAGTCAGACCTACACCACTGATCATAACAGCTGCTAGGTCCATCCATATTGTCTTAAATGGCACTGTCTCATCTTTTTTATGGCTACATAATATTCCACTGTGTATCTGTAACACATCTTCCTTATCTATTCATTTCTTGATGGCCACTTAGGTTGCGTCCATAGCATGGCTGTTTTTGAAAACCTCCACACTTGCTGTACCAGTTTACATTCCCACCAACAGTGTACAAGGGTTCCTTCACATACTTACCAACACTTGTTATTTCTTATCTTTTTGATTTTAGCCATTCTGGCAGATGTAAGATGATGTCTCATTGTGGTTTTGATTTGCACTTCCCTGATGATTAGTAATGTTGAGCAACTTCTTGTATGTCTGCTGGCCATCTGTAGGTCTTGAAAAAACTTTTAGCTGAATTTGTTATGGAGTTTTCATTGTTTCCAGCATCCAACTCCCCTTCCTAGCTGGAAGAATTCTTCTGCTTTGTAGTCTTGTTCAGTGGCCATACCCCATGTTCCTCATTCCATTCTCTGACAGCCAAGGCATGTGAGCTATGCTTGGCTCATTGGATGCTTCCAAGCAAGACTTTGAATTTTGATTGGGGCAAAGAAAAGGAAATCATTAGAATTTATTTGCTCCTATTACAGCCCTTCCACTAAAAGACAGTTAGGGGAGCCTAACCAAGGCCTGGGTGGCTCAGATGGTTAAGCATCTGACTCTTGCTTTTGGCTCGGGTCATAGTCTCGTGGTTTATGGGTTCAGGCCTACATTGGGCTCTGTGCTGATGATGTGGATCCTGCTTGGGATTCTCCCTCTCTCTGCTTCCCCCGCCCCCACTCACTCTCCAATAAACATAAATAAACAAAATAAATAAAACACAGTCAGTGCTTTCTTGCTTCTTGACTTAACACAGCTGCCTTGAATCCTGCCCATTTCTAAGCCTGTATGTTAGGCCTCCCAGTGATTCTGTGAGTACCCAGTATCTTTGCAGCGAATCTTCCCTCTTTAAAATTTTTTACCTAATATACAGTGTTCTTGCTTGCATCCACAAATTGTGATACCATAGGGAACATTACAATCCGAGCACCTCTCTCCTAGGTAGTACTAGGGAAATGTGACCACATTCTTATATTTTGATTCCCATCACCACCACGCATATTATTTTTTTACATTCCCTTAGAATAGCCCTGCTCCAGATATGTTATATCTCAGAATGAATTATTGTATCTGGTGCATAGTAGATACCATAAAAATGAGATTCATTTTCTACCCACCTTTTAGTTTCTGAACTAAGCTTCATCATCTCGGGTATAGTAATGCATTTGGGAAGCACCCTGGTCTGAACAGCATATTTACAAATCTGTAGAGACGTATTTTTACTTTGGTTCCTAATCTTTTTTTTTTTTTTTAAATGTTTATTTTATTCAAGAGAAAGAGCAAGAGAGACAGACAGAGTGTGAGTGAGAGAGGGACAGAAAGACGGGGAGACATGGAATCTGAAGCAGGCTTCAGGCTCTGAGTTGTTAGCACAGAGCGTGACATGGGGTTCAAACTCATGAACCACAGAATCATGACCTGAGCCAAAGTCGATGCTTAACTGACTGAGCCACCCAGGCGCCCCCCTAATCTTTTTTTATATATACATTTTTAAGCTCTTTGTTTATTTATTTATTTATGGGGGGGAGGCAGGGAGGGGGGATATGAATATCCCAAGCGGGCTCCCCGCTATTAGCACAGAGCCACAGAGCCCAACATGGGGCTCGATCTCATGAACTGTGAGATCATGAATGAGCTGAAATACAGAGCTAGACACTTAACTGACTGAGCCACCCAGGTGGCCCTCTTTGGTTCCTAATCTTAAGAGTCCCAGTTGTTTAGGCTCCAGGCTTTTCCTGTGCATGAAATACCCTGCTAACTCTATTTCCTCCATTTGAAGTTTTTTAGTCAGAAGCTCTGATCATGATCCCAGGGTCATTGGTTCAAGCTCTGCATCAGGCTTTGTGCTGAGCAGAGAGCCTGCTTAAGATTCTCTCCCTCTCCCCTCCCCTCCCCTCCCACCTCCTCCCTCACTTGCATGTGTCCATCTCCCTCCCCCCACTCCCCCCAAGCTCTTTCAGAAGGTGGCAGCCAGGCACTTCTGCCAGTTCTGCGTGTGCCAACCATATTGCTAAGATGTTCAGGGCTGAAAGCAAAGCACACGGGGACTCAGCATGTGCCATCTTTGCAGCATAACATTCACTTTGCCTTTGAGTATGATGGGTGCTTGGCCATCTGTGTGAATTTCTGAGTTGTTAGAAGCAGCTCAGAAACCAAAGACTTAGATATGTTTCCTCAGACTTCCTTGTGTTAGCCTATTAACAGGATATTGCCCTGATCCTCCAGGTGGGCTTTGTTCCCTGTAATGCACTCTGCTAGCATTCCATGGGCCACCTTCATGACATAAACCACACTTGTAGTTCAGTGTATATTAAATTACTCACTTTACAGAAAATTAATAGCTCATATTTATTGAGCCCTTACTTTCCAGGCACTGTATTTGGTGCTTTATGCACTTTATCACATTAATCCATAAAACTATAAAGCCTCGTTTTTTAGAGGAAGAAACTAAGGCTTAGAAGGATCTGGAACTTGTCCAAAGTCATGCATTCAATGAAGTAGCAGCTTCAGAATTCAAATTTGCAGTGATGTGCATATCAGTGGGTATGTTGTTTAGTTTTATTTTGAATTAGAAGAAATTTGATCATACCTAAATTACTGTTCCACCCAAAAGATTTAAACACAGAGAACCCAGGATTTGTGTTTTAAACATTAAGACTGCAATTGATGATTAGCCAGATGGTCATGTGTTTCTCTGCGTCTGTTTGAGATTTAGATAAAACTGACCTACTTCTCAAAAGTCAGGTTGACAAAAACAAAATCAGTTACTGCCCCTTAAAAGCCTAATGAAAGCTAACCTTTTTACTCGCTTACAGCAGTGTGAGAAATGATGTAATTGATCTCTTGCAGAAAAGAAGAGAAGAGAGCACTAGATTAAAGGAGGAGGGGAACGCGCAGTTTAAGAAAGGAGGTAAGGTGGGGCGTCTGGGTAGCGCAGTTGGTTAAGCATCTGACTCTTGGTTTTCGCTGGTCATGATCTCACAGTTCATGAGATTGAGCCCTGCGTTGGGCTCTGTGCTGACAGCACGGAGCTTCCTTCAGATTTTCTCAACCCCCTCCCTCTCTCTCCTTCTCAAAATAAATAATAAACATTTAAGAAAGAAAGGAGGTAAGGCACCTGTCTCAGCACTGATGTCCAGTCATTTGCTTCCTCATTCTGTTATAGAGTGTGAAGAAACACCAGAGAACATTTGGGAACAACTATCAGACCTAAAGTACTAACAACACAGTGTTGCTTCCCAGCACCTTGGAATTTTGTTTTTCACCGGGTCCGGATCATTCTCACCTGATGATGATCAATTACCACACATCTCTTGGCACACGAATACCTTTTCTTTTCTGTAATACACTGTGGATCTAGAAGTTAGGAGGGAAGACTCTTCAGCTGATGCATTAGAAAACTATCCTGTAAGGTTAAAAGACTGCTGCCTTTTGTTATAAAAACAGGGTTTTTGTTATTGTTATAAAAACAGGGTCCCTGTTCCTCAGTTGTAACAATGCTGTAAAAACTGGCCCAGTGGGTCCAATGTGGCCTAGGGAAGTATTTTGCTTTTCCCTTGGTCTTTCACATGCCGTTTTCTTTGGCTGTCTTAAGTAGAGAGATGTTCTCCATGTCCTTCTGCATTTTTTACATTTGCTAAGGAATAACTTGGGTTCGTTCGGATATTTTGGGGGAACTGTTTGATCTTACAGTAGCATTCTGTCACATATATAAAGTGTATATGCTTTAGAAAATTAGGAGTAGTAACATTTTTCTCTAGTTATTTTTAAAGTTACATTTTTTTTCTTATTCCTGTTTAGTCATCATCACTTTTTTTTCCTAAGAGAACTAATGTTTCTGACTTTGAAAGCATATCTCTTTGTATTTTAGTGTCAAATATTTCAAACCTGACAAAGGAGTGAACAGGCAATTTAAATAAATTTATCACCATTTTCTCTTTAAAGTCTTTTGTCAACCACTGATTTTTACATTGTTGCTTTTAGCTCCATGAAATTTCTCCAAACATTTCAGAGAAGCAGTTTTGGCCAGGTGACTCCATAAAAGCACAATATCTTTAATGAAAATAGATACATAGAATTTTTTTTATCTTAAGCCATTAATCCCAGAATTTAGTCTCTTTTTGTCTGTCCAGTTCTCTAATCGCCTTTCAGTATTCCTTCCTAAATGGGTGAGCCAAATGAAAGTTAAACATGCAGAATATTCTACTTGAGACTTTTGTTCTGTGAATGGAAAGCTATGCATTCTGAGACACTATGGAATACAGTAATACCAGGAATAAAATCATAATGAGCTCTCCTCTTTTACCTTATCTTCAGATTATATAGAAGCTGAGAGTTCTTATAGTCAAGCCCTTCAGATGTGCCCATCCTGCTTCCAGAAAGACAGGTCTGTTCTGTTTTCAAATAGAGCTGCTGCAAGGATGAAACAGGTATGTGTTTTTAACCTTTTTTTTTCTTTTTAAAAGTTTTTATTTATTTATTTTGAGAGAGAGATAAGAGCATATGTGCACAGGGATGGGGTAGAGAGAATGAAAGAATGCCAAGCAGGCTCTGTGCTGTCAGTGTGGAGCCCTACCCAACATAGGGCTCGAACTCAGAACCATGAGATCATGACTTGAATCAGGATAAAGAGTCAGACACTTAACCAGCTGAGCCACCTATGTGCCCTCAGAACACTTATTTTTAAGAAGCATATGAACTTGCAGTGTTTTCATAGGGTTGCTTCTGTTTTGAAACAGGCATAGTGTCTGCACCTCTTGATCACAGGGTTGTAAGTTCAAGCCCCACCTTGAATGTAGAAATTGCTTAAAAATAAAATCTTTAAAAACAAACAACTAGCATTGGGGCTTAGAGTTGCCTCCATTGTCCTGCCCGTGTATGTCCCTGATGTAAAGGGCACACGGAAGATAGAAAAGTATTTGGGAACACCTGGGTGGCTCAGTCAGTTGAGGATCTGACTCTTGATTTCAGCTCAGGTCATGATCTTACGGTCATGGGATCGAGCCCTGTGTCTGGCTCCATCCTTAGCATGGAGCCTGCTTGGGATTCTCTTCTCCCTCTCTCTGCCTTTCCCCTGCTCACAGGTGTTCATTTCCCCTCTCTCTCTCTCAAACATTATTTAAAAAAAAGGAAAATACTTGAGTCAGATTACTCTTAACGTTCCTTGTTGGAGAGGTTGATTGGCCGCTTCCGTGGGGAGAAGGCTGACAAAGTCTCCGCCAATCTAGGGCAGGTTAATCAAGTACTCTGTGTCCTAGAATAGCTGCAGCCAGTTATTTTAGGCCTCTGGAATTCTAGATAAGGACTCAAAGGGACAGGGAAACACTGGTTAAAACTCTAGACTTCAAAATGCTTATTCCTAGGATTCTGATTTTCTGTCAAAAGTATGGACAGAAAGTATGGCAGAAATGTCCAACAGTTAAGACAAGAGAGGCCCTTATGTGTTAAGTAAGTGTCAGGGAAAGTTTAGATGCATTCTGTATGTCCAGAGGTTTAAGAATCTTGTACCACAGTGACTACAGAGAAGGCTACGGTTGTATTTTTTTGTGTTACACCGATATTATAAGTTGGATTTCTTGTTGATTTTTCTACTATTCCTGTTTAGTCAACATAGTCCACTTTAGTGGATTGAAATGATGTGAGAGTTTTGAAAAAACCAATACCGCTTGTTTAAAACTCTGGCTATTTATATCTAAAGCTCAAGGAAAGGGTTATTTAGCATACCTTTAAGCAGCCACAAAACATGGTCAAGGTTGGCTTAAGTGGTTTTTTGTTTGTTTAAATCAGATATCTATGTCACTTTCTCTTGTTGCCTGAAATTCTCTGGTGCCTCTACCAAAGTCACTTTGGGTGGGTGGGTGGATGTGTGTATTTAATGGGGGTAGGGTGGGGAGTACTTTAATAATTGGACAAGAAAAAAGGTGGTTTTTGGTATGTTTAAACTTGTATGTTTTGTTAGTGGATTCAGTTTCCAAAATGAAGTGTTTTTAGAGTGATTGATGTGGCATGAGAAAAGAAAGAATTCTAAAGTACACAGATGTTTTGTGTTTAAAGAAATAAAATCATTGTTTTAAGTTTACTTACAACAGTATTCATTAATATATTTCTACCATTGATCTGAATTCACACCTAATAGTTTTTACACTTAGCTGGAAAAATCTTTTGCTTTTGCTTCTCAGAGACATCTTGCCACATTCTCAGACTGGAAATTGTCACTGAGAAATGAGAGCAGGGATATCTTGAATTTCAGAGAGAAGGCATCATACCCATTTGGCTCCCGAGATTTGGAATTCTTTGCTTCTACAGGTGCCAAGTTATTAATATTGCCCAGGTTGAACTAGCATAATCGACCAGGTTCTTGGAATTAGGAAAATGTATCGTCATGCTGGTCTTTTGTCTGTCACATTTGAGAAGAACTCAAAAGAGAGTTGTTCTGACTGTTCTCCTATACAAAGAATAGGTTTGTTAGCACAGTTGTTTATTCTTTGAGGTTGTACTCTTAATATTTTAAGAAGATTCTAAAATTAGAGACATGAAAACTTTAAGATTAATGCACTAAAGTGAAATAAGGTGCATATTCTGAGTTTTTCAAGAAATGGTGGGTTAACTGCTTTAAGAAGAATTTCTGAAAGGCGCAGTTACAGCCTCAGCATCACTGACTGAGCAACTCTCACCAGGCTTTACATTTCATGCCTGGGGAGTAAAGGCAAACTGAAGTTAGGGCAGAGTTTCAGCTCTAGGCCTGGCTACACGAGCACACAAAGCGCTACAAGTGTAGGCCCTAAGTTTTAAAACTGTATACATTGTGTGTGTGTGTGTGTGTGTGTGTGTGTGTGTGTGTGTGTGTGTGTGTGTGTGTGTATGACTTCTATAAGTTATGAAATATGGCAAATAGGTTCTGATTTTTTAATTGCAAGGCACTTTTTAAAAAAATTTTTTTAGTTTATTTTTGAGAGAGAGAAACAGATTGCTAGTGGGGGAGGGGCAGCGAGAGAGGGAACCACAAAATCTGAAACAGGCTCCAGGCTCTGAGCTGTCAGTACAGAGCCCGATAGGGCTCAAACCCACAAACTGCAAGATCGTGACCTGAGCTGAAGTCATGCTTAACTGACAAAGCCACCCAGAAGCCCCTAATACACGGCACTTTGGACTACCACTCTTAGCAGCAGCCAACACCTGGGTCCCCTGAGGTGTTAGTACACTATGAGCCTCAAACAAAGGCTTCCACAGTAAAATGCCATAATTTCTTGATCTGCAGGGGTTAGTTGTTAAGATGCATTGCAACTTAGAGATTTCTTAGGGACACAAAGAAAACCACCACCACAACTATACACATAAATTGTAAAGATTTACTCCTATTTCAGAAACTTTAAAATATGAAATTGTGAGCGGTGCCTGGGTGATTCAGTTGGTTAAGCGCCAGATTTCACCTCAGGTCATGATCTCACAGTTCGTGAATTCGAGCCCTGCGTCAGGCTCTGTGCTGACAGCTCAGAGCCTGGAGCCTGCTTCAGATTCTGTGTCTCCCTCTCTCTCTGTCCTTCCCCTGCTTGCATTCTGTCTCTCTGTCTCACAAATATAAATAAACACTTCTTAAAAAATTTTTTAAAATATATGAAATTGTTTTAGGTTTATAGAAATATGGTGAATTAGGAAAATACTGACTTACACAAAAGTATACAGGTATCTTTACTGCAGGACTTCATAGAGCCTTTAATATTTAAATTGTTACAATGAACATCAGAAGAGATATGGTATAGTTAGTGTCTCCCAGATGACTCTGGAACCTTTTTTGTTGTGGATAAAGTGCAAATAACAAAACTGACCATTTTAACCATTTTAAAGTGTGTGATTCAGTATGATTCAGTATGTTCACAGTATTATATAACCATCACTGCTGTCTGGTTCCAGAACTTTTTTGTGACCCCCAAAAGGAAATCCTGTACCCACTAGTCGCTGCCCCCTTCTGAAACTGTTTTTGATTGAAATCTGAAACTCAATTTGATAGACTTTGTTCTTAAATATTGTGTAAACTATTTAGTGTTTTCTACAGTAGTCATTATAGGAAGTGTTGAACTTTTTTTAAAATTAAAGTTTCTGTAATAGTGTAGAAAACTTCTGGTTTGGAGAAAATAGACATTGCTTGAAACGTTAAGTAGGTTGGTGTCAGAGCTGGAATGCCAGTCTAGTTCTTCTGACATCCAGTGTTCTTTCCACTGTGCCATGCTTTGAGATTCAGCAAGTTTAATTAGTTAGGTATCTTATTTCATGAATTGTTTTGTATCTTTACTTCATCAATGAATAAATTAAGGTTTATAACCGAGACTAATGATAAGGCACAGTGTGTCTGTAATGTATACTGTCTGTATACTTTTGTGTACTTTCTGGAAGATACCACTTTGGGTGTGAGAATACCACAGCTAGCCAAAGAGGAGGGTTATTAATAGTTACTCATATGTCAGTTATTTGCCTTGCTTATTGATCACAACTTTTTCTCCATATCAGCATTCTAATGTGAAGTGCCTTGCAAATATAATGGGTCAATTTCAATAATCTTTAAGGTGTTAGGAAGAAACTATGAATCATTTGTTAGGCTTTCACATCAGAGCTGTCACCATTAATTTGAAGTTTAGCTTGGAAATTCCATGCATGTTTTCACATGATGTATTTGAAAAGTATTGTACATCTCTAAAAGCAGTTATTAATGATCAGTTTATGTTTTTGAGTCTGAACTATTAAGATAGAACTAGGGTGATATATAAATGTTTTATTTTCTTTCAGGATAAGAAAGAGATGGCCATCAGTGACTGCAACAAAGGTACAACTTTTTAGTCTTGTTGTATGTTAACATACGAGAGCATTACCTCACCTGAACAAATAGTCAGATGTGTGTAGTTGACCCTTGAACAACACAGGTTTGGACTGCATGAGTCTTTTTATATGTGCAGTTTTTTTCAATAAATACAGTGAAGTGCTCTAAGTGTATTTTCTCTTATGATTTTTCCAGTATTTTCTTCTGTCTAGCTTTCCATTACTATGAGAATACAGTATATAGCATGTATACATAGTACATGTTTGTTAATCAACTGTTTATGATACTGGTAAGCCTTCTGGTAAACAGTAGTCTATTAGTAGTTAAGTTTTTGGGGAGTCAAAAGGTATATGGAGATTTTTGGCTGCACAGGAATTGGGGGTCAGGACCCCTAACCCCCATGTTGTTCAAGGGTCAACTGTACTTGAACATGTGTATACCTTTACTCTGGGACCTTTAAAGAAGAAGCTTTATAGTTCAGCCTTCTTAGAGATACTATATAGAGTCATCTTAGTATAACATGCTTTTGAATACACAATTCTGTCAGGTTTTCTTGTATTAATATATATGAAGAAAAATTCAAAGCTACCTTGGCAACAGAAAATCATGGAATGGAATTCACTTCCGTGGTGTCTTACTTTCCTCAGAGATTGAAATTGAAGATCGTAACTGCTGCTGGGGCATCTGGATCTGTGCATTTGTGGAGAGGGAGGCAGCTTCAGTGAGGGGCAGTTTCTGTTGTGGAACTGGTGCTCCCTTCACTTGCAGTAATTCTTCCAAACCCACTTGCCATCGTTTAATTACCTTTTCAGGTTCCACACAATGAACCGAGACTTTACTGTCCGATACCTGATTTCCATTATGGTCTTTTCATCCCACCAACTTATAGACACACTCCCAGCCATAGAATCACTATTGGATTGTTGGTTGGTTGGTTGGTGTTGGCTTTGGTTTTTTGGTTTTTTAGTTTAGTTTTTGGTTTTGTTTTTTTGGAAGGGGGAGGGTTGGTTTTTGGGTTTTGTTGTAGTTGTGGTTGTTTTGTTTGTTTTTTTCCAAAAATTTCCTAATAGTCCACACACTTGGTTTGGAGAATACACATTATCACTTTTCCTTACATCCCACTACTCTCATGAGTTTCTAGGTAATAACTAATTTGGGAAAATTTTTTGGTTTTCCATATTTGGATAATATTTTCTCTTAGAGAATTGAAGAGTTAGAAAGAGGCTTGTATGTTAGCTAACCCCTTCATGCTCAGCATGAATTCCTCTTATTTTTCTTCACATTAATTAATCACCTTCTCTACTGGCTTTCTTTTCTTTATACTTGGTATTTCTTGATATCTGAATGAAACTGTTACTACCTTTGAATCTAGCAAAATACTTTCGATCTGTTACTGTGTTGGGATGGAACTAATTCTGAATATGCTGTTTTGTTTGGAGGAAGGTGTTTAACCTTAATTTGTGTGAGACACGTGGATTAGAAGAGTTTAAATTAGGAACAATTTACTGAAGATCAGATCTCCTTTTTCTGTAACCACTCCACCTTTCAAATGGCTGGCTTCCCCCAGATAATCCTTTTTCATAGTCTTTGAGCACTCTGAAGTTACCTTATTTTCCTCCTTCACTTGTCTACTAGACTAGCTTAAAGCTTCATGAGAAAAAGGATCTTGTCTGTCTTGTTTACCACCATACTCTAGAGATAATACTACATGAAGTACATATATTAGGTACTAAAGAAATAGTTACTGAAAGTATGAATGAGTAAAAGTTGAGAATATTACTTGAAGAGAAAAAAGTTCTAGAAGTATGACATTGCTTTCTAACAGAAAAGAAACCAAATAGGAGAAATGTAGTATATAGTTGATCCAGAATATGGGCAGAGGACTTTTCGAAGGGAAGTTGTTGCTGGATAAAGGAAAGGATATTATGCACCATTGACCTAAATGTGTTGAAACAGAAGTGTGAAGGAACAATGAGGGTTTAGCTAAACATGTAGCCTCAGTAGTCAAGGTGTAACCTCAGTCATTGAGGCCTAGAAAAAAGAGAATCCTAGCAGAATCTGCCACCAAACTTCCCTCAAGTCTTCCATTGGTACCTTCAGATTCTCGCTCACTTTTGCACCGTTCACATGGGCTCTGTGTTCTGGCCTGTTCTGAACTCGATGAAGGACAACTATGTGAGAACAGGATTTTGGGTATAGACCAGGGTTTAGTAAACTATAATCAACAAGCCAAATCTAGGCTGCCTGCTTGTGCACAGCCCACGAGCTAAGAGTGGGCTTAAATGGTTGGAAATCAAAAGAGAAATCTTTTGTGATATATGAAAATTATGAAATGCAAATTTCAGTGTCCATAAACAAAGGTTTATGAAATCACAGCCATCTATGATACACTGTCTGTGGTTTCTTTTGTGCTACAGTCACAGAGTTGAGTAGTTGTGACTGAGGTGGTCTGTCCCGCAAAGCCTGAGGTATTTACTGTCTTGCCCTTTACAGAAAAAGTTTGCCTGTGGCAGGTATAGCCTTTGACAAATGACTCTTCTTTTAGACCCTTGGAGGATGTTTAATGAAGAAACATGATACAGCTGAGGATGTGCAGGCCCTTTTTCTTCATGGTAACAATGACTTCTTCTCTTTTTACAGCAATTCAGTTAAACCCCAGCTATATCAGGGCAATATTGAGGAGAGCGGAGTTGTATGAGAAGACTGATAAATTAGATGAAGCCCTGGAGGACTATAAATCCATATTAGAAAAGGATCCATCAATACATCAAGCAAGAGAAGCTTGCATGGTAAGCTTTGTTTATTTTTATTTATTTTGAGGGAGAGATAGCAAGTGGGAGAGGGTCAGAGAGAGAATCCTAAGCAGGCTCTCTACTGTCAGTGCAGAGTCTGAGGCAGGGCTCAAACTTACAAACCATGAGATCATGGCCTGAGCCAAAGTCAAGAGTCAGACGCTTAACTGACTGAGCCCACCTAGGCATCCCAGTAAACCTAATTTTTTAATGTTTTTTCTTCTGCTCCCTGTGTTGCTGCTACTCATTGCATCTTAAGTAATCCTACTACCTTCCATTTTTTTTATACGTTTATGTTATTATATATATATTTTTTCACACTTTGGTCACTTTATTCAGCAGTCATAAATATAGCCTCAGAGGAGTCAAGGTGATCAAGAATAATGTATTTTCACCTGGAACAAAATATATGGGAGATCTAACTTTGAAGTGGTGCTCACAGGCCCTCTGTGACCATGTACCATTTAATCTCCATTCTCTAAGTGTTATCTGTATAAACCTTTAATCTGTAGGGATAACAAGAACTCAGTTTCATTGTTGGACTAGGGAGATCTTGTCTACTTTGGTTTTACAGTTTAATCCAAAATGAATCTTAATGTTATAGATAATAAACCTCTGGTTTTCTGCTCATTTTTTTCAGTCACAAAGTTTCTAGTTGTTATTATATGGCCATCATATTTCTAATTAAATATATTCCAAATTAGCCTCCTTGTCTTTCTTAAAATGACTCTTATTCTTGTCCATGGCAATATAGATCGTTTTGCTTCTAATAAGTGTCATATTTTTAGGTCAGTTGTCAATTAGCTACATATTACTGGTTTTCTCCCCTTAAAAATAACTCCGGGTCTGTGCCTTTGCCTTTAGCATCGCTCTTGGTCTCTAATGTGCAGAGCAGCACATCCTCTAACAGATTTGCTGCAGAGTTGGATGTTTCTATATTATCATCCTCCAGATAAGAGATGTTCAGATACATTTGAGAAACACTGACTTTATTAAACAAGCTGCTTCGTTGCCAAACTTTGCAGTGAGCCATTAGGACGGAGAGGTCTGTCGTGAGCACCAGCAGACAGCACAGTTTGCAGGCCTTCCGGAGAGTGGTGGGGGAGGATTGCTTCAGATGTATTTTATTTAAGCCAAACTTTGTTGTTTTTTAATTGAAGACAGCATTTTAAAATGGAAAGGTTTTACCAGATATAAATCTAAGTCGGACCTCTCTTAAAAATTGGGAGGTGTGGACATACTGGACCCTTCTTGAACTCCTGTGTCTTGGCATTCGGCTGAAACTCTCCAGTTCCTTGCCACTCTCTATTGCCTAACACTGATTCCTTTCCTAAGTTGCGTTTCCTGTCTTGCTGCTGAGAGCATTTGAGCATCCCCCCCACCCCCACCCCGCTATGTGGGATTTCCCACCTATTTCATGAGATCATTCTTCAAGCAGACCTGAAAAATGTTGACTGATCTCCCTGCATTCATGTCCTGGGGGGTTGGGTTTTGTTCTGCTTTGTTTTTTTCACACACTTGAGATGAATTCCTTCAGTAATAACTAATTTTTTTACTTATCTAGAAATGGAGCAATGAGAAAAAGACTGGGATCATTAAAATACATAAGCAAATTCGACACTAGTTTTAGTCCTTTATGTGACTTTTAACATCTCTGGTGGTAGGATTGACTTAATTTGGCATGGAGAAAGGGAATATATAGAGTTCTTAAAATCTTGGCTAAATTCCTGGTTCCCTTTATCCTTGTCAAATTAGGCTTAAACCTTCTGTAAAAGGAAGCCTTTTATGTTAGTTGTTATATTCACAAATAATTCATTTTATTTTGAATTATTATAACTGGGTTTTTACTAAAATCGCAGAGTACTTCGGGCCAATCACAGAGCTAAAAGCAGCCATCTGAGACTCTGATCTAGATCAGTTGGGATGATTTGGTTTCCAGGGACATGTGGCAGTGTCTGGAGACACTTTGGTTGTCATGACCAGGATGGAACTCTTGGCATATAGTGGCCAGGGATGCTCTAAACATCCTACAATGTATAAGACAACCACTGCAACAAAGAATTACCTAGTCCAGGATGTCCTATTGCCAGGATTGAAAAACGCGTAGCTAGGTGATCATTTAGGAATATCCAATATTGATCTGGCCCCTTCTTAGCAAATTAAATTATATTAAGAAAGGACCTCAAGTTAAAAAATATAAATGAGTCCCCCAAAAACTGTTTCTTAATATATAACCCATAATCCTGCCACCTAAATATGCCACTGTAAACATCTGGAATGTATTTTTTCAGAAGTTTTCTTACCTATATATTCACCAAATTTTTATTGAGGTCCTCCCTGGGCCACCGTGCCAGAAACTGGGGATATAGCAATGAACCAAACAAAATTTCTTTGTGTAGCTCACCCACAAATACTTGTTTTTTTTTTCTGTATTTAACAGGGTCATATATATGTACATCACCTGTTCTGACTTTCACATTAAGTTTTTGTCTCTCAGATTCAAAATAAAGCCAGAAGATTTTTGACCAACCCTTGTTTCTCCTCTTTTCCCCTCAGAGATTACCTAAGCAGATCGAAGAACGTAATGAAAAGCTAAAGGCAGAGATGTTAGGTAAGTTTGCGCCCCTTACATTCCCATGGCCCTGGCAGCTGGGAGGCGGGGTAAAGGATGGCAGGATTTGGTACTTTCTGGAGGAGAACACAACGGTTAGAAATAGCTCTGGGGCCCTTCATCTGTTGTGTGAGCCAAACCGTGGCCCTAGTGAGTTCTGAGCTGTTTTGGACTTGAGGAGGTTTAGAGGGTTTAGAGAGGATGTCAGCTTTTCAAAAACTAAACTTTTACTTAGTTTTTCCTACAAAGTTTTTCTGCCTTCAAGAATGCAAATGTGATTCAACCTGGGATCCTACTGACCTATTTCAGATCGTGAACTTCAGGAAAAGAGTTCCTTCATGGAGTAAATGACTGAAGTTTTTCATTTCATTAGAGTGCAGTTCTACCAGCCAGTACCATGTCAGAACTAAGGAAATTTTTGTTTTGAAAATGGCCTGAGAGTCCTTCAGTGTTTGAGAAGACATGAGAGGACGGGAATGAGGAGTAAATAGTGAGGAGAACAAAGGAGTGTGAGTGAAGCATAGGGCACATGGGTTCATGGTTTTGTTCTTTTACTTGCCCAAGCATTATGTAGTTGGGGCCAGAGAAGCACTCCCAGGAACAGCCTCTTTGACTCAGGAACAGCCTCTTTGACTCAGGGGAGTCAAGGTTCCTGGACTGTTCCTGGACAGAGCACATTCTGCTCGTAACATATCTCATATTTCCCTTCTTAAGATGTGCTTTGTGTTCTTCCTTATGAATATTTTCTAAATCTACTGTGTGAATTGAATTTAATATATTGCCATCAAATGGGCCTTAAAGGAAAAATCTTAAAATAAATTGGACTTGGCCATTTATGGCCACGTAGGTGTCAGTATCCAGAGAATGAGGACATATTTTCCAAAGGATCAGTCTGATAGCAGAGCTGACTGAGAACAAGCCATTAAACCTAGACAATCCCTCTGGCTCCTGCTGAGAACTGTTTTAGAATTGGGGAGACTTCTGGAGCATTCTCCAGTTATTCCACAAACTCATATTTGAGCAGAAAAAATATTTTGGAGGTACCGTTTCTTCAAAGAAGAGGGAAAAGAGAATGTTTTCCTCTGTCCTAACAGTGACACTTTTTTTAGTTTTTAGACTCGTTTTTAGAAAAAAGCTGGTATCTGTACTTAGCTGAGCCGAATTCAGGCTGAAAGAGATGATGTTGGAGTGGCCACAGTGGACTTGGAGAAGACCCTTGTTGTTCTCCAGGTCTGTTTCTTTGAGACACTATGAAACCATAAAGGAATGGATGTAGATGGGGTCTTTTACCAATCGTGAACTCCTGATGGAATCAAAACTTCCATTTCTCCTTGCCTGGCTGGCTGTCTGTCTCTTTAAATTCTCACGAGCCAAAATTTCTCTCTCTTTGGCATTGGGTTTTACTTACAGTGTCCCCTTCGTTTGAAATTTTCAAGTTGAATTCATTCTCAGTTGCTTCTGTAAGGACTTCTCCTCTCATCACATTTCAGCAGTTTAAGTTGCTTGGTAATAATGTCAGTTTGTTGTTACACATAAAAACTGTGAATGGCTAGACTCCTTCACCTTACCCAGTAGAAGGATCATGAATAAGATCCCACTTCTGGGTGCTCCCCACTGTGGGAGAGCCTAGAAAGGAGAAAGCACTCTCAGGGTGGAATGACAGCCCCACAAGAGTGCCCCGGACTTCTTCCCTCCCTGTTATGGGTGGCATGGCTGTGCTTCCTCTGCTGGGGGTCCTCAGGGCCACTCATTGCAGAATAATCTTACGCCTGGACGTTCTGAGTGAGCTCTCTGCAGTGGGCCGCACGATTTTTTAGTGCTTGTTTCTCTGGGATGCTGGCTTCTGCTGATAACCTGGCAGTGAAAGATTTTAAAAACTGCTCAACACCACTTGTTACTGGCAGTTATGAAGTGAGGTCATTATTTAACAAAGTGAGCTTTTTTATTTAGGTTTGTTCGGTCATCTCTGACTTACTTTTTCTCTTCTCAGTAAGTTGACTTCCTTTTTGCTAGGAAAAAAGAGTCATGAAACTGCCTCCGTGAAGGGAAAAAATCCTAATTAGAGTAATGAAGGGTGACCATCCTTGCTTCTCCTTTTCTAGCCTGCTCTTTAGAAATACAGTACGTACACCGCTAGGATTGCCCCAGTGACCCTCCCCTCCCCAGGCACCTACAGCTGCTCCTGCCCAGCCGCTGCAGCACACGCCTGGACCTGGTCCCCATCTAGCCCAGCTCTTCCACTCGTACCGCCACCTCCTCACACCCTCTTGGAACACACTTCTCCTTTCCTGATTCCTGAAGTTTCTCAGGTGTTCACTCCTGGACGCTAGCGACCTAATGAGCGCGCATTTGTGAGCTGAATTAAGAACACCATCTTGTATGATGCTGTGATCAGGAGCTACATAAGGTTGCTTAGAAGTAAGTTGTTCATTGTCTCTGCAAAGATCTGACCCGTTCTTTTGGCCCTTCCTGTGCATTCAGTGCTTCTCTGCTCTGCTGGTCCTGGACCCAGCTCCTTCACCCAAGTAGCAAGAAAGCCTGGACATTGTCACTGTCTCTTAAAACTGCTGAAGCCATACATGTGGGTATGGAAATTCAGGGTCATTTTTTCATATTTCTTTTCACGCCACCCTGCCTGATGCTCATTAGAGACTCTGCATGCAGTGTTCTCTGGCCACATGAGAGTCTCTAGACTAATCCCTTGCTGTCATTATTTCCTTAGAGACTATCACTTCGTAGACTCTCACGGCCCTGCCTCTGCTTCATTCCCTGGCTGGTGCTCACCCAGCTCCCCCTCAAAACAGTCAGTCCCAGAGCGCCTGGCTAGCTCAGTGGGGTAGGCGTCTGACTTCGGCTCAGGTCATGATCTCCTGGTTTATGAGTTCAAGCCCCACATCGGGCTGTCTGCTATCAGCACAGAGCCTGGTTCAGGTCGTCTGTCCCCCTCTTTCTGCCCCTCCCCCACTTGCATCCTCTCTCTCTTAAAATAAATCAATAAGTAAATTGTAAAGAAAAAAAAATCACTCCTGCTTCTTTGACAGTTCTTGGGAAGACTTATCTCAACCTCCACTTTCACCCAAATCTAATTTAGGCATTTGATTTGGCTGTGAATTTTATCTTCCATATTCTGTGCTTGATTTGCCTTTTGCTCAAAGGAAAGCAAGAGGCAGCTGCATGGCTTAGTTTCCTGCCTCATAAGAGGAAATGCAGTGAGTCAGGATTCAGTTGTATCCCGTTGGGCCCAAACCCCAGCGATCTTAGAGAAGTGAAAACAAATGGCATACCTGGCTCTCCTCAGCGTAAATGGACTACCACACAGTTACTATCACCAAAGAGAAGTTACACGTAATGCACGTAACGTGTTGTTGGGACACAGTGTTGCTTGGAAGCTTAGAAACTAACACTTATCAGATCTGGATCTGGTGACAAGCATTGATCTCTAGTCACAAACATTTCTGTCTGAGCACAAGCAATTTAGGACTCCTCTCTTTGTCTGCAGTTAGTCTAACAGATGAGATCCTAACAGGTACATATTGACACGTTCCAGCTGAGTGATGGTGCCAGATATGCTCCAAGTGGAAGTAAGGAAACCTAACTGGGGACTGCCTAAATAGGGAAGGCGTACAATTTGGCAGCCAGTGGAAAGGGTGGCAGATCGGCTGACATGGCAAATGATCCTGTCTGAGGGACCAGGAAGCTGCATTCGTCTCGGAGCCTCCAGCCTGGCTCCAAACAGCAGCAGGGAAACTCGTGAGTGTGAGCATATTTATGAGCATCAACTGTACTGAAGGTGCTTTGCTTGCTGTTACCATGAACAGAAAATGAATTTTCTCAGAAACCAAAAAGTTGTTGGTTCTACCATAATGTTTTGCTCTGTTCCCTTACGTTCTCACTGGCCTCAGTCTGATTTCAGAGCTTCTTTTTTTCTTCTTCTTTTTTAAGATTGTATTTTTAAGTAATCTCTACACTCAGCGTGAGTCTCAAACTCACAACCCCGAGATCAAGAGTTGCACACTCCACCAACCGAGCCAGCCGGGCACCCCTCAGAGCTGCTTTACCCAGCATTGTAGGCATTCAGATGTTTGTTCCATGAATAAATAAATGGCTTCTTTCCCATAATGTTGCACTAACTTTCTGTCAGAACCACCTCCTGGCTCCTTTTCATTCTTCCTTTGCCACAGCATTATTAACCCTTAAAGCTCAGTTCTCAAATCTTCAGTGGCCTTCCCCATGGCACAGGAACCATAGACTCTGGCCTGGCTCATAAGGACCTGGCAGGAAATGCCCTTCCTGCCTCTGAGCCCCCTGGACACACTGCTCGCCCTTGCCCACCCCTCCGTGTACATTTATCCAAACCATTTTTTCTTCCCTGCCTGCTCTGTCTCAAAGGCTGAAGTCCTATCTGTCCTCTGATGGTGATTCACATGCACACTCCAGAAGCTCGGACAGATCCCCCCAGCCCATCCCCAGAAAGGAATCCTCTGACTCTCCGGGCCCTCATCTCTCAGCTTCCCTATGAACTGGCTTCTGTGTGTGTCTTGTCTTCCCCATCGTATCTCAGCTTATTCTGGCATAGGGGCTGTCTCCTGTCTCTGCTTCCCTGCCACACAACGAGATGCCACACGTGTGAACTTAGGACTGTTGGTCAGATTCAAGTCTGGGGACCTCACGTCTTCTCTAACATGCAGACTTTTTCATCGTGTCTTTATCAGGTGTCTCGGGCACTTTGTGGGATTGTCTCACTTAGCAAGCAGAACTTCCCACATTCAGTTCGGTTTGGTTCTGGAAGTTACATAGTAAAACTGTTGTGGAGTGTTAGAAAGGCCGTGAACGGAAGGAAGAAGAATGATAGTCTGTGTGTAGGCGGTGTCCCCAGAGAGACAGAAGCAGGATCAGATTAGACGTACAAGAAACCTGCCAGGGAAACACCTGCCGCGGGGAGTGGGGCAGAGGGGCGGGAGCCATCAGATGGCTGTGGAGGAGAGAGGGAAGCAGGGTAGGAAACCTCACCCAGCATGTAGTACTCAGAAAGTTATAGCAGAGTCGTCAGGGAGCCACAGTCACCTGTCAGAGTGCTTGGTCTGCCCCTACCCAGGCTCGATTGGTCAGCACCTGGGACATGGAGGTGGCGGCACAGAGGACGGCAGCAGTTGTGTGTGTGAGGAAGCATGTTTTCATGAGTGCCATCCAGAGAATCAGTTAAGCTAAAAGTGCAAGGCTCACCATGACGGGTGGCTTCTTCAGCAGGGCAGGCAAAGTGAGAACCTGCAAAAGGCCCCAAGGGTCCCTCTGCATCTGCAATTTAAAGTCCTGTCCCCTTGCCATCCACGGAACACAGTGGCGTGCCAGCGTCCTGTCCCTCTCAGTTCCTCAGAGCGCTGCAGTGTAGTCTCTCTCAGTTCCTCTCACCCCTGCACAGGCAGAGAGCTCCTCCCCAGGGCACCAAGCACACCTCAGTCCTGTGTCTGCCTTCCCGCTAGATTGAGAGCATCTCCGAAGTGTGTCGCATCCCATGGTAGGCGCCGGTAGTTTGTGCTCTCGCGGGTTGCTGTGCAGTGAGATGGGCTCGGCCTCCATCCAGGGGGTACCCGGGGATCGGTCGCCAGTCCAGAGCAGCCCTCAAACAGAGGAGACTGCTAGCTGGCCCACTGCTCTCAGGAAGAGTGACATGAACACCTTGAGATTCAGTCTTCCTACACTCCCTCTTCATATCAGAAGAGCCAAGGATTGTGCCAGCAGTAACCTTTTATTCGGCTTCTTTAAATGTGTGTTTCCCCGCTGCCCTCCTTCCTCAACCCAGGACAGACTGCCAAGGTCCTGGGTGACTTGTACTTACCTGAGGACACCCCCTCCTTTCTTTGCTTGTTGTGGCCCCTACCTGTGCATCCATCCACTAGAGGCTGTTCTCTAGGCGGCACCCAGGTGCAGGGACAGCTTTGGCACCTCTCCTCACACAAGCGCACTCAGCACGAGCACATGTGTTCCAAGTTTAGGTGTGGGAAGCCTGCCCAGAGACTGGTCAGCCTGGGTCTGGAGCTTCTGGGGGCTAAGTCTTAGACCAAAACTTCTTTCAACAAGTTACTAGAAAAGGCCTTGACATGTGAAGGCCGTGCGTCTATAAGTTCTCTGCTGGGGCTTTGCTTCAAGGTGGGAGGCCTCAGAGAGAGAAAGCTGATAACAAGCAGGGCCGTGGGAGGGAACCCGTAGCTCTGACAGTTAGAGGCTTCTTCATCTTTATGCCCACTCTCCTCTCCATTGGAAGCGGACCTGCAAGAAGAATTACAACAGTTTAGAAAGAATTGAAACTGTTTATTCACCTGTTCCAGCCAAGATTTTCCAAAATTCTCCTAGTTTCAAATATTCCATCCCATTGCCCCATAAATCCCTATAAATCTCTCTCCAGCTGTTGATGTACAAACTCTGTGGCACTCTTGTATGTAGAATCTACATAAAAATTCTTGGTTTATACCATGTGTCTCAATTTTGGCTTTTGAACATGGTTAGTGAGTAAAGCCCAAATCCTGGGGAGAAGAGACTGGACTTTTGAGGTGAGTAGTGCCCTCAAAGGAATAAAAGCCCCCGTTTCCCGAGAAGTGACAAGTTCTGTTCAGAAGCTAAGGCTCTCCCTAGGAAAGCAGGAGGATCTTGAGTCTGAACCCAGGCTCAGTAGAAGTCTGCCGAGTGGGATTAGATGCAGCAGGTGGCTGCTCCTTTTTCACAAGGAACAGACTTAGAGGGTCTGCCGCCCTCAGCACCAGGCCCTGGGGCTTGGCAGGATGCTTTCAGCCCCCCGGGAGCAGCAGTCACTTTGGCCATCACTCATCCAAGGGCCTGTGTCCTTTGTTGGTCCTGGACAGTTTGGACAGGAAGCTTTGCTTTCCCAGAGGGAGCTGGCGGGCTCCCTCAGGATCATCTACAACACACAGGCTTGGGGGTGGGTGGCCCTGAAGTGTGACCACACTGCTGAGGGGGCTGAAGTTTTCATAATTCTAAAAGTAGGAGTTTCTTTAAAGAGATGTTCTTTATATTTTGTAATCAGTTAGGAAGGCAGGATCGGTCGAGATCTTCCTGCGTCTGTTTATTCCCCATATTTATTTGAATTTTCACTTTTACATTGCAGGTAAACTAAAAGATCTTGGGAACTTGGTTCTTCGACCTTTTGGACTGTCCACCGAAAATTTCCAGATCAAACAGGATTCCTCTACCGGTTCCTACTCCATCAATTTTGTTCAAAATCCGAATAATAACAGATAACAAAGTTAACAGTAGCTTTTAAAGCTGGCTTGGAGATTGTGTGCTGCTCGCTCTTAGCAAGGGGGAAGGCCCTGCCAATATCTAAAAAAGCATCTTATCTCAAAGACAGGCTATCTGCTAGGGCCCAGTGCTCCCTTCTGCCTCTTGTTTTATGATCCGGGTAAAATGCACTTCTGATGTAATAAGCCTAATTTGATTTCCATTTCAAGATGGTGTCTATGCAGCTGTTACCTTTGATTCTGGCTGACCTTTGCTTTGTCCGGGCAGAAGCCTGCTCGTGAAAGCTCACCTCCCTGAGCTATACACACAAGCCCAGCCAGAGTCTCCTGGCCTGAGCCACGTTCGGAGACTACCCAGACGTGAGTCATGAGGTTCCCGCCTGCTGCCCCGTCTCCCTGATTACTCGCACTGCCCAGGCCGCCGGGCGTGGGCTCCGGCTTCCCCTGATTTCCTCTGTGGTAATAAACGCTTTCTGTGACGGTCTGAGCTGGCTTGTGAATTTTGTCCCCATAATGACAGCTAAAGCGAAAGGCTTCTCTGGCTTTGGGAGCAGCATTGCTGAGTGTTACCAGAGGCCACAGATCTGCCCAGAGCCTTATTGCCACCTTAAAGATGATCATGAAGAACTGACCATTCTGCCACATACTAGAATGCAGAATCCACCTCACACAGTGTCTTGGGCCCCTTCAGGTTTGTGCAGATAATTTTTGAAGTCAGTGTTTTTCCCCAAGCACCAGTCTTAAAAGTTTCTACTTAAAACAGCTTCATTTGAGAAGGGTGAATCCCAGTCCAAACCAGGTTCTTTTAGGCTACACAAACCCAGAGGTTTCAAAGGTAGGTTTGGGGTTTGATTCCTGGTCATCAGTGATTGTTGGTGAAAAGCTTTGAGTTCTGGTTTGAGTGTACGAGGCAGTGTGTTGCAAGTTTCATCTCAGAACTGCAGTGCACATGTAATTCTGTGAGTGGCGGTGCAGAGGTCCTGCCCTGTGTCCAGGCGTGCTGCAGCTCTGATCTGGTCCTCAGAGCCCCTCCGAGTGCGCTGCTCGGTCACAGAATGAGGTGCAGTGTTAACTCTGTGATACACTAAGTCTGTCTTCCAGATTTCGGAATGGAATTAACAAGGGGAAAGAGAGAGGGAGAGTGCATGGTTACTTTTGCTTTGCTGCCTTTATGGTAAATCTGGCATCTCACGTTCCCAAAAACGTGTGTGTGAGAAATCAGGGCTATTGTATAGGAACCGTGGCCATACATGGCCACCTGTGGTCCAGCGCTCGGGGTCATGGCGTCCTGTGCAGTGATTGTGCCAGAGCAGCGAATGTCACCTCAGGACGCCTTCACACCCCAGAACGTTTAGAGAGTGTTTTGGGGGGGCGCCTGGGTGGCTTAGTCGGTTAAGCGTCCGACTTTCGCTTAGGTCATGATCTCGCGGTTCGTGGGTTCGAGCCCCGCGTCGGGCTCTGTGCTGACTGCCAGCTCAGAGCCTGGAGCCTGTTTCAGTCTGTGTCTCCCTCTCTCTCTCTGACCCTCCCCTGCTCACGCTGTCTCTGTCTGTCTCTCTCTCTGTCTCTCTCCTAGAAATAAATAAAACATTAAAAAAAAAAAATAGAGAGTGTTTTGGGTTATGTGGATTGTATCCATTGATGTTTACCAGATGAGAAATTAAAACTGAGCAGTCTGTTACTCAGTTAATTCCTTTAAAAATAACAAATAACATTTCTTGTTAATATATATTTTTTTAAAAAAAGCTTTTTAGAAAAAAACGCTTCCAAAACAAAAACATTTCAGTAAGAAGAATGACATCATTTACATGTTTGTAAATCTCTTTCACGTGCAGCTTGATAGAGACTAGCAAGAGTCTCAGATCTGCTCCTCACTCCTGTTGTCACAGGATCTTGTCGTATAGCCTGGAAAACCCCGTTCCACACACCCATGATGGCATGACAGTGAGAAAAGCAGATGACCTACCGGTTAACATTAATGAAAATAGCTTTGACTCCTTGGAAACCTGAAAGGATCTCAGGAACTCCTGGGAAGCCTCTGGGCACCTTTTTTTCCCCCTTTAATGTAGTCTCTGCACCCAACATGGTGCTCGAACTTCCAACCCCAAGATTAAGAGTCAACATGCTCTACCAACTGAGCTAGTCAGGCACCCCTCAGACCACATTTTGAGAGCTGCTTTGCCAGATTTATGACTTTTGGCTCAACAGCTGAGACTCAGCCAAGGTCAGGGCTGAGAGTCCTGAGCACCTGTCTGAATCTCCAGGGAGTGAGGAAATAGACATGAGTTTTCCTGGATATAACCTTCCTTAAGATGTCATTGCTGCAGGCTCTAGATGTTTTGCTTCTTTTTTTCCCCCCCCACCAAAGAGAGCATGAGGAGGAGCGGGGGAGGGGTGGGGGGAGACAGAGAGAGAGAGAGAGATAGAGAGAATCCCAAGCAGGCTCCAAATGCAGGGCTTGAACTCACAAACCCTGAGATCATGACCTGAACCAAAATCAAGAGCCAGACACTCAACTGACTGAGCTACCCAGGAGCCCCTAAAGGTTTTGGTTCTTAGACCTTCCCCCACACTTCCTCTCCTTTCTTCACTACCTCCACCACACTGAAATCTCATTGTGGGCCAAGTAATCAATCTGGAAAGGAAAGACAGGGAATTTAACTAGGTGTGAATTTTTTAATGTTTATTTTTGAGAGAGTGTGAGCAGGGGATGGACAGAGAGGGGGATACCCAGAATCCGAAGCAGGCTCTAGACTCCAAGCTGTCATCACGGAGCCCAGCACGAGGCTCAAACCCACAAAACATGAGATCATCACCTGAGTCAAAGTCAGAGGCTCAACCAACCAACTGAGCCACCCACACACCCCTAAGTGAAATTTCTTAAACTAAGGAGTGGTTTGTTTTTGTTTTTTAAATCAACCACAGTTATTTCTCTATTTACAAATCTGGAAGAAGAAATAGATTCAAACCTTTTGAAAATGTTTGACATTAGAAAGAATGGAATAGAGTCGAAGCATTTGATATCGTATATGTTCTTATTCCAACAATATTGTGATGGATCAAATAATTTTGGATCTCCTTCAAGAATTTCCTTGAAGACTATTAAGATATATTTTATGTAAATGATATGATCTGCTATTCCCTATCTACCTCCATGAGCTCCTGGAAGGTAAGGGCCATGTTTATTTTTTTAATAGCACCAACACCTACTGCTCTACGAAAAACCCCATAAATTGGTATTAGCATTCTGCAAGAAGTGCTCTCAGTGTGAATAACCCACCCTATCCAGAAGTCTCCAGATTCTGTACCCTTTGATTAGTACCTGGTTTTTTAAATGTCTCCTTTGCTAACCATTATCCGGTATCTCAAGGTAAGTAGGAAGTAGTCATTTTTCTCAAAATGTTAATTAAGACCCAGCAAGTGATTTAAATGTTAACTTAGAAGGTTAGTGTGCTATTTTTCACATT
Organism: Proteles cristata cristata; assembly: GCA_017311185.1. Classification (NCBI taxonomy): domain Eukaryota; kingdom Metazoa; phylum Chordata; class Mammalia; order Carnivora; family Hyaenidae; genus Proteles; species Proteles cristata. The sequence continues at coordinate 2,689,715 of JAESUZ010001135.1, forward strand.
CCAAAGAATGTGGTGGGAGGCAATGAAAGACAATAGCTTGGTTTCACCTAGTCAAGACCAGTGGATTGATCCAGGACTTTGCTGTGTATTGCCCAGAATGGCCTTAACACCCTACAGTTACCCGGCCCAGTTAACTTTCTATGGTAGTGTTTTTATTTGGTAGGTGTGCGGTTCTGGCTGATTTAGATGGCTCGGCTCGGGTTTCCCAGCAGTGAATCCACGCCGTGGAGCCCATCTCATGTGGCCATATAAAATGTCCTGAGATGAGCATTCAGTGTGGCTTGTAAGCATATGTCTCCTCATCTGTAAATTTTTATTTTTGCATCTTAGATATTTGTAAGGATTCGTCTTAAGACTTTCAGAAATCACCTTGTTCTCTAGTTTCAGCCTCCCACCTTCTCCCAGATCACATTTCCACTGAGTCTTGTGTTCCATTTCCACACTGTGTCTTAACCACCCCTCCAGCTTTGATATGAGCGACTTTTCTGTTCACTGGAGCCTCCTAGAGGAGGCTCACCCAGGAAACTGGGCCTATGCCTACAGCAAAGTCCTGCTCATCCGGAGCATTTTCTGTGAGGTGTGCACTGTGGATCAGTTCCTTTTCCTCATGCCATGGATCTCAGTTATGGATAAATTCTATTCCTTTATTTTTTGGTTTAATGTTTTATTTTTTGTGAGACAGAGCACGAGCAGAGGAGGGGCAGAGATCTGAGCTGTCAGGGCAGAGCCCGATGCATGGCTCGAACCCACAGATGTGAGATCCCATGACCTGAACCAAAGTTGGACGCTCAACCAACTGAGCCACCTAAGTGCCCCAGTTAAATTCTATTCTTAAGATGCAGCCTCTTTTTCTGAGAACTCTGACTTTCCATGTAGGATTCCCTTCCATCAGAAATACTGCCCCTGGGGTCTCTTCCCTGCATCCTTCTGCCCCTTGTCTCACCCCCCAGAGAGCCATATCTTATTACAGGTTACTGTGCTTGTAGGAATAGAGAACATTACACCATGCGGAGATGTGGAGGCTGGGGAGTGGCCGAGCCTACTAGCTCATGACCTGAACATCGTGGCACCGGGCCTACATTTGAACTCCAGTAAAATGACAAGACCTCACACATTGGACCTTCAGAATTAATTCAGGTATAGTCAAAGGCATGAATGTTTGTTCAGTCTTAAATGATGAAAGTCCTTTTTCTTGCAACATTTTGTCTTTAAAGTAGGGAACTGCTTTTGGAAATGCTGGGCCTGGTGATTATTTCTGGTGCTGTAGGTCACGGAGCTGGCCTCCATGCCTATTGGAAATGTAATTGAATTACATTTCACACAGCTCTCAAGCTGGAATCCAGACTGATTTAGGAAGACCAAACAGAGGGAGGTATTTTACTGACTGAATAGACTGTCGTGGGCTAGAGACCTGGCAGCAGGTGTTAAATGTAAACCTGATTGGAAGATGTATTTGCAAGGGTTGTCTGATCCGAAGCGCTAACCAGACCTGCAAAGCCTGTCTTTTACAACCTGTTTAGCAAAAGTTGGAATGTCAAAGGGGAAGATCAAGGAGGATGGAACAGCTGTGCAAGCGAATGGCTGCTTTAATATCCCTAAGAAAGATCTTTAAAAGGCAAGGTCCAGTAACCCTCTAAGACCAGAGTGCCAATCTGAGAAGCCTCTTAGGACAGGAAAAATCAGTGATTTAAGCCTCTGTCCCTTTTCCTGTTATCCAAGCTTTCCCTTAAGCTTGCTGTTGCCCTACATGGCAGCATAGAGCTGTGGGAGCTCAGTCTTCGGGGTGTAGCCCGGGGGTCACTGCCAGCCTGGCTATTGCTTGTTCTGTGTGTTTGTGTTGCCGTGATCACTCCCTGCCATGATCCAGCCTTTCCCTTCATCCTCCCCTTATTTCTGAAGGCATTGAACTCTTCCTCTAAGATTTCTATTGGGGTGTACTGCGTGCTTGATACACACCCCCAAACTCTAGTAAAACCTTGGAGCACTTTAAGTGAGATGTGTATGCGCCTTTTCACCCTGCCCCCCTCTGTACTTCGATAGTAACAAGCTTAGTACTTCTGTCACCTGCATTTCCTTGAAAAGAGGAAGTAGGTGCACATTGTACCAGAAGTGGCTAGGAAATCTGTTTCTGTAGGAAACTGTACAGTTAAAAGCTGTACAGAAGAAGGTGATCATTTCCACTTGCTTCCTGCTATCTGTGAAAAGCTGCCCTGAGTCCACACTAGACCGAGGCCATTAGTGCTCCTGAAAATAAGCAATGGACTACTTGCTACCAGGCAGCCCAAGAGGTGGGGCTAAAATAACCCTAGAGAATCGGAACAGTTGCTTCAAACTCTTCAAAGGGTGGGGCATTCGAGAAAGTAGTAACGTTGGTTTATAAAAACTAGTGAGCATGGCCCTCATATTTCAGAGCATTAAACATTTCAGTCCTCCTGGCTACAAGCTGGTAATTGTTGAAGCTAGGGGTGGATACACGGGGTTTCTTAGTTATACTAGTCTACTTTACAAATGTTTGGAATATTCTGTAACAAGAATAACTCAATCCTCTGATTTTCCAGCTCTCTGAGGTCTGCAAACTAGGAATAAACTCCGTCATATAGGAGTTAAGTTCTATCAGCCAGAACTAGAAATACGACTCCTTACTTTCGTTTTGCTTTCACTCAGGAGACAACTTTGGAAGCTCACCCTTCCCTCAGCTAAAACACGGTATGGCCTTCTGTCCCACTGCTGAGAAAGCACCTAGCTAACCACTCGTAGCCATGATTCAGTCCCAGCTCTTAGAGCTCTGGCTCACTGAAAAATGCAGCCCGACAGATGGGAATTCCTGTCTGGCCCTGGGGCTTCTAAGCCGTCAGGCATCATGGCAGATGTGAAGGGAAATGACTCAAAAGCCTTTCAGGAAGTCCTTAGTTCCAGAGGTGAGGAGCTAGATCTGAAGATACTGGACCCTTGTCCCTCTGTGGGATGCTGTGTCGGGGGGCTGTCTACATCAGGCACCCCACCTGGACACCCACGAGGCAGCCACCTAATGCCACCTGAGCACCCAAGTGCCCTCCAATTCCCCAAATGTAACAAGTCAGAAATCCACAGATGGTGAAGTCTTGAGGCGGATGAAAGACACAAGTCCTCAAGGAGGCCAGGAATGGGAAGCAAGGGAATGGAGTGAAGTGGGGAGAACAGTGTTTACATTTCAAAGAATGTAGGCTTTGGTGGACGCCCTCTCGTACTTGGTCTGAAGTATACAACATTGTTTCATAGGTTAGTTTGACTACCCCAAAATAGAATATGCTATTTGCAACTTTTCTTCATGAAGTTAACTGGAAGAAAAAGGTAATTTCCTGAGACTGTGTGATACTGATGAGGTCCTGCCGTTGGCAGAGCTGGCATCACAGGCCAAGAGTAACTGCCTTAGAGCAGCTTCGTTTAAACTTGTGAAGGACCCCCGCCCCACCCCATCCCTGTCTTGCACAAGGTTGCTTTGTGTCTTACTGAAGGCCTGGATGTGCTTTTCTGTAACAGTGACACAGCAGGGACTCCTTTACCTTGAGGTACTTCAGTTCGCTGATATGGTTCACCTGCTTGAGATCACAGGTCTGAGCTGTCCACTCAGGAATTAGGCACTGAACTTAGAAACACAAGATTATAGACTAGGTCATTCAACAACAACAAAATTCCAGAAGAAAGGGAAAAATAGTGGGTGAGAGGGAGGGAGGCAAACCATGAGAGATTCTTGAATGCTGAGAACAAACAGGGCAGATGCGGTGGGGGGAGGGGGAAGGTGGGTGATGGGCATGGGTGGTGATGGGCATGGAGGAGGGCACTTGTGGGGATGAGCACTGGGTGTTATATGGAAACCAACTTGACAATAAACTATTTTAAAAAGTCCATCTTCCATGGCTTTGGCCAGTGTGGCTAATTTTTTTTTTTTAATGTTTTATTTATTTTTGAGAGAGAGACAGTGTGAGCAGGGGAGGGTCAGAGAAAGAGGCAGACACAGAATCCGAAGCAGGTTCCAGGCTCTGAGCTGGCTGTCAGCACAGAGCCCGACGCGGGGCTCAAACCCATGAACCGTGAGATCATGACCAGAGCTGAAGTCGGATGCTTAGCCCACTGAGCCACCCAGGCGCCCCCCAAAACTATTAAGTACAGTGACCTGGAGCTTGGGTTTCGCCAGCTCGCTCTTCTTCTGGCACAGTATTACTCACTTCTACTCTTTTGTTCCAGGTTCATTACCTTCTTGATATTAGAGCAAAGGAGTTTAGGCCATGAAATTTCATCGTGAATAAGCAAAGATGTGGCAGGATGGTCATCACAAGAGCAAGGTATGCCTAAAGAAATGCAGCGTGCTCTATTCAAAGCATTGAGGGAAGCAGCATTACTTGGAGAAATGCGTTCTTAGGTATAAAAGCAGGAAAATAGCTTAATTTTATCTGTAGTGCGTATTTGCAGTGACATACCCAGCATGTCTGGGGAGGTACCGGTACATTCCATAAAGGATTCCAGGGCATGAATCCAAACTTACATTTCCTTATATGAAGAGAGCACCAGAAAGATCCTGAGTTGTATCCATGGGTTTCATCACTCATCCCCTCCTGTGTTAGGAGGTGGGTCTGTAAACATACTGACATATGTATATAACATGACCAGGAATGTGGTGGGGTGGGTGTCATGTGGAGGCCCTCCAGATGATGTGTGCATGAGTTTACCTTGGTTCTCTCTAGTTCCATTTCCATTAGTAGGAAACTTCAGGGCGATAAAAGATATAAACAGAGCCATACTCCAGTGACCTCCTCTTTACACTTCTATAAACTGAAATGGGAGAATGTTTGAGATTAAAGAGTTCACATATACTCTGGAATAACAGGCCGCCTTCTAAAGGATTGCTTATCTCAAATGGGGTGGGGGGGTGCTCAGGGGGCAAAACACACTAACCTAAGTTTTTGGGTCAGTCTGAAAAATCTCAGCTCTCTGGTAGGCTTTAAAAAGCTAATTTTTTCCTGATGAGTGTTTCTGGTCAAATACATCGGACATGCTGGGCCTTTATTTTTTAAGTTTATTTATTTTGAGAGCCATCACAAGTGGGGGAGGGTCAGAAAGAAACAGAGACAGAATCTCATGTGGGGCCCAAACCCACAAACCGTGAGATCATGACCTGAGCTGAGATCAACAGTTAGATGCTTAACCAACTGCGCCACCCCGGTACCCCAGACATGCTGGGCTTTTAAAGAGGCAACCATTTATCCATAATGGCAGGACTTATTAAAATTGAACCTACAAACAGATATTTAATTACATCCAACTCTGAAGGGTAGTACATTTGTTTCCATCAGAAAAGAAAACCATATGTATACTCCTGAAAAACAGTATTACACTATATGTTAACTAGGATTTAAATAAAAATTTGAAGAAAAACAGTTATGTCAATGTACAGGGTCCTGATTAAACTATTCACCCTCTATCCTTTAGACGTAGAGGGCCCAATAAAATCTACCAATGATTAAAAACTTACAGGCTGCTTGCCTAAGGAGGCAGTGTTACTTAAAATAGCTCCCTAAAGAACAACAGTGGTACAGTGGTTGAATCTTAATAGTTAAGAAAATAATAAGCTTTAAAACCTAACTCCTAAAAAGTAAACAAAAGTTTTTAAATAACTAAATTTTAAAAAATCAAGACTTTATTGGATAAATGTTACACAACATTCTTTAACATTGAAGTTTTAGCATACTTTAGATGAGAAACAGTTTTTGTCATTCAAGTCTACAAAATGAAATAGGCTTGTGAAGATTTGAAATACAGACAAAGGTAGCATGAAGCAAAGCTTAAATATTAAGCAACTAAAGCAATGATAAGTGAAATAGCAACATGGTATGTCTAGATTTTAAATACCACCAAATTTCATGTATTTAAAAATGCCTTTGAGAATTTTATCATGAGAAAAAATACTTAAAAGAATTGGGAGAGATCAGGTTTTGCCTTTGTATTATTTCTTGGTCATTTCCATCACTCTGCGCAAAGAATTCTAAAGCTTAATTACAAATCCTTATTATACAATCCACCGTGGCTTGGAGTTCTCTGATTCTTGAAGTGAGCCTGAAAGGTACTGCTGGTGTTCAATATCTGAACAAGACGGACCCAAGCCTAAGCCCTAGGGCCGTGAAGAGGGTGCCACAGAAGTACATGTAATCTTTAGAACTCCCTGCTGCTAGTTCCTGAGCTTTTCAGATTGGATCAAAGGTGTATAATGACTTCGTGAAGAATTTTCCAAAATGACTTTAGAATGTGCTCCAAACTTACTTGCAGTGTAATTAAAATTTGTATTAAGCCCCTTAAAAGACTGTCCACCTTTTCTTGAGTTGTAAAACAAGCCCTAGTCAGTTCTATTAAATGTTTTCCAACTCGTACCCAGAACCTTTTCTTAATCCTGAGTGTGGGGTTAAGTAATTCCAAACCTATACAAGTAAGATTATGGAAAGTTTTAACACTCGAGCCAAATGTTCAGTTATGTTGCTTCAAATGAATTTTGTATTTTATTTTTTGGCATTTTTTCCCCTTTTTTGTATTAAGTAATCAATATGGATTACCTTTCTGGTTTAAAAAATAAATCAGTATTGCCACTAAAAAACTTCAGTATTATTAAAAGTACGGCACCATCAAATATAAAATGCCTTAAAAATGTAGTACTAATAGGTCCATCTGACTTTTCTCATGAATGTTTCCCCCATTCATTAAAAAGAAAAACTTTTTCATAATATGTGTTTTCCAAAGACCAAAACAACAGTATGGTCTCCATTAGTAAGAATTCATGTTCCGTTCATGAAAGCTCATTATGGGTCTGTTCCTGCTGCTTGTTCCCAGGGTCAAGTCCCACCTGACACCTGGGAGAATGAATATCTCGCACTTAGAAGGAAGGGCTCTCCATGAGGTCCACATCACAAGTCAGGGGGAAAGCCTTTCCACCTCAGGAGAATTCAGAACTAGCTCTTAGAGTACACAGTTTCACTCTAAGAGCAACACTAGCCTATCCACTTTGAGTCAGAATTTAAAAGGTAAGAATGCCGGTATGAAAATGTGCACAAAATGTTAAATACTGGTGGCAAATAAATACATCTTAATATGTTCTAACAAGCAAACGTATATTCAAGATAATACAGCCCTGCTTTATTAAAGAAAGAAAAGGTCCAACATCTCTCTGCGGGGTGGAGTGGGGCACTTTGCCATCCATTTAGTAGGATGTTAGATCATCTTTTCTGCTGTTTCCACTGGCACCTGAAGGAAACCTTGGCCTCACCTCGGCGTATGTGACTATTGCTGTTTCACAGGAGATCCATTTTAGAAATGCCTTTGCCCATAGCTGAACTGATTAACAAAACCTGGAGAAAGCACAAAGTTTTAGCTTAAAAAATAATTCAGCTTCTCTGTCATCATCCCTTGCCTTTTTAGGCCTGTCCACACTGTACGAAGAAGAACTTCACATTCAAAAAAAAGTTACGGTCGGTGATTCTTCATACATAAAATTCAAGTGAGTTCCTTGTGTGTTTCATATCACTTTTCTCCTCCTCTCATGCATAACTTATTGCAATAGTTTATTTTTTATAAAACATTCCCCTAATGCCTTGTCTTCGGTTTAATATAGCACAATTTGCAAGTGCCCCTTTATAGACGGTTTTAACCACTGCCTTAACATTTACTTCTTAGTGCAGCTTTAAAAAATCTGAATCTCCAATTTCATTCAGTCCTGATGCTCTGATGTTCTGTGTGGTTGTGGTACAGGTCCATGAAACCAGCAGCCTGCTAATGTCTTTGTGCTGAAATACAGTAAAGAAAGAGAAGGTAGTTAAGCACACGTAAATATGAGAAAAATTATGTCCTTGTTGTTTAAATTCAGCCCTGCATAGATTATAGGATCACACTTTTTGTTTTAAATCAGCTAAACTTAACCAATATTTGAGAAAACAAGTTATGTCCACTTTAAACCAGAAGTATTTGTTTTATTTCCGAGGTATAACTGGCCAAATTCCAACACAAAACTTGTCATACCTTTACACAATCTGCACTTGAATATATTTTTAAAAATAGTTGATGAATATTTGCCTAATAAAGGGGAAATGTTAGCTTTGTTCTTTATGCTGTCACTTCACCTGAAACAGTACTCAACTTTGAGTCCTCCGCTGCTGTGACCACCACTGTGAAGCACCAGAGGCCTTCCTCTAGCACAGGGTGCCTACAGATTGGAGCAGATTCCTATAAAAAACCAAGCTATGTGCAAGTCAGCTGCAGAGCATACTGTCCACACATGTACAAAGAGCAAAAAAGAAGGGTGGAGGGTACCTTCCCAGAGGTACACACAGCACATCAGAAGGCATCAAGAGTGCCATTTCTCTACTCAAAGATCGCTTATGTACACTCGTTAGACACGGTAGTGTCCCTTATCACACCAGATCATGAGCAGAGGCTCTCTTGACCACACCAACAAAAAGCAACCTAAGCAAAAACATTTATAAAGGGCAAGGCTTATAAAAATGACTGCCAGGAAGCAGACCAGAATTTCTGCCCAACATTATCAACTTCCCTTTGATACCAAGTGGTAAGAACCCCATTGAAACCCTATAATCCCTGCTTAATGCCCCTCAAGCCTGGTAGACTAAGTACCAATAAGAACTTCAATTCCAAAAGAGGTGATGGTGGAGAGAATGATGACTTTTTGGTCAAATGTACTCTTAAACCAAAAGCCTATGGTGTTTTCAGTGGAATAATAACAGACACAACAAATACAGAATGCAAAAAAGGAAAGAAAAACCACCCCCATCCTTCCCAGTGTTTAACTTCCGAATATTTCAAAGTAGGTGTCTTTCCCATTCTTTGATAGACCTCTTGATCTTACGTTAAGCTTCCCAGTGTTGCCTCACTGACTTACTAGATCAAGGCCTATAAAATAAACTTATAGGACATTCTATCAGGCTTTTTTGGCAAGCAACGAAAATGGCTTCTACACTGCACACATCAGAATGGGAGGTGAATGTAGTCTTCGCTTCTAAAGAAACAGAATGATTAACACTTTCAGAATTGACATTGAGCTAAGAAAAGTTCATTTGTTAAAACTAATAATACTATTTATACCCACACAGAACTCTGGAAGTAAACTGAAAGAGGAAAAAAAAAAGTAAACAGCCAATCCCACATAAAATTCCATTTCCTTCTATTTATGACTAATATTTGGCTTCAACTTTAGTGAGGCCCAATCAGATTGAAAGGAAAGCCAAAGATTGAAGCAGGTCTCATTATTCCTATGAGAGGTACAGAAAACTAAAACACTTTTTCCTCAAGAAAACACCATAAGGGTAGCTAGCATCCCTACAATCCAGGTAAGAGTCCAAAATATCCCAACTTGCAAATGACAGGTTGTCTACAATGATACACCCCAGTCACAGCTCGCCACCAGCTGCCAACATGAGAGGGTTAAATAGCCTTAATTCAAGGAAGCAAAAAGAGATCGTAAACTCAGAAGCAGTACATCAGAAATCCTTAAACCTGTCCAGCTGAAGAAGAGTCCTAAATAAGCCTTTAAGGCGTTAGTTATCCAAGGAAGTTTCAATAAATGTACATAAAAAGATTACAGCCACATTTCAGGATTATCTTTTGCCCCCCTCTGAGTTTTACTTTCTTGTGTAAATGATAATGGTTTTGAGGTTAGTTCACTAAGAATATATATATGTTCATATGTGGACATATATATTCTTATATATAGACACATTAAGAATGACTAAGAAGTTAAATGAATATAAAAGTGACAAAGAAAGACTGAGATAGTGAAAAGATAGAGAAATCCACTATATGACTTTCCACGAAGACTCTGTTGCTAGTTGACATAATTCTACAATCCGATACCCAACTTTTACCACCCTAGGAGAAACTCCCTTCGTGGGAGCTCACAAGAGCTGGCTCTACTTCTTTAGCACAGCAAGTAATACCAATTTAAAGTTATTTTCATTCAGTAAAACGGTCACCTCTATGAGATACACCCAGCTACCAAGGTCAATGAAAACTAAGGAAAAAGAACTAATGAACTAATGTCTAGCCTAATCTACTTTAGAATGATCGAGTGATGACATGATGCCCTCTTCACTTTGTGGCAGGGCTTAACACAGACAGACCTGCCCGTTTCACTGTTAACTTCAATGCTCCCAGTCTGAATCCACAGTGGTCTGTCAGACACTGTAAGGGAGCAGCAGGACTCGTCACTGTCTGATGTAATAGCTGCCATTTGTTGAGACCTATGGTAGAAAAAACCAAGTTAACAAAAATAGAGCAGTCATTTGAGTTCTTTTAAATCCACTTTACAAAAAAAAATTTAAAAATAAGACCAAAATTCAGTTGAATTTTCATAACAAATGTATTCTGGATAATTTGCTGACTTCACAGGAAGTGAAGCTTGGATACTAAAAGAAAACAAGACTTGAGGTGTGTACACACCAGCCTTGGCCAGGAGAGGGCACGCTCCAGCTCAAGTCAATTCAGCAGCAAAACGCCTTGGGGCGCACACACTGAGATGCGGCCCTAGAATGCTAAATCCCATGTGCTGTTCCTGCGAAAACAATTTCTTCTAGCCTGCCACTAACCTCGGGTTGTAGTAGTCCTGATCGGCGAGGGCTGAAGCTGTCATCCTAGTCCTTGTTAACTTCATAAATGTGCTCAAAGACCCTACTTTGCACAATGACCAAAAGTTACCTGAATCCTTTCTCCTTTTAATGCAAATAATCACTTATGCATACTACTCAGGACCTGACATTCCTGTGTGAGTTAATACCTGCTTAAGAGAAGTTTGACAAGATAAGCTTTCTCCCTTGGGCTTTCAGAACAGAGATTTCAAATACTAAGAATAATTCAAATGAAGGATTGGTATTTCTAAGCCTTATTTTTTAACATATTTGCTTGCCTACTTACTTCCCTATTTTAAGTATAAACAATTCATCACATCCAGAGAGTCAACTCTGAGATCACTGATTTAGAGGATTTTCAGTCCTTATAATAAAAGTGATTTTTAGAATGCTAAGGTACATCAGAAACGGTAACATATAATCAAAACTTTTTTAAAAAGCTTCCTTATATTGAAAAGGAGAAATCTCATACACCTAATCTTTAATTACTTCTGAATTTTAACTCAAAGAGAACATTTTTTAAATGAGATTTAATAAGGTTATGCACCCTCTTGTTCATGGGAAAACAAATACACTATTTAAGTATGTTTTATATATTATTAATTGTAATCCAACAGCAATCACAGAAGAAAAAAGTAATTTGAGTGCACAAAAAAATTAACTTTGAAACTCTCCCTCCATAAGTAAAACTTGTGAGGTTTCAACAATCCTCCTAAATCTAAATTTCTCTTCCTAGTTAAGAGTCAAGAAGCTCCATCAAAAAACGATCTTTTGCTGTGCATTTGCCCCTCCAAGCCCCTGAAACACCACACAAAATATCAACACACCAGTCCACAGAACCTGGCTCACAAGTCTTTTGCGCTAATTTTTGGGTTTTCCCTCAGTGCTTTCAGGGCCTTGGGTTTTCTTTAGAAACGGACTGCACATACAGGATCCATAAGAAAGAGCCGCGAAGCCCTGGCAGTGATACAACAAACGGAGGGATGCCCTCACGAAAGGCAGCAGTTTCACTGGAAATTACTTATTTTGTCCTTTAAGAGAAAGTTTATGGGCAGCGATGGCAACTATTCCTGGAAGGCAGAACTATCAATGTGCAGATCAGAATGGGGGGATGTCATGGAAGAAGGAAGTACAGACCATGCTCTTAGGGCAAAAGTTCAGCATTAAAAACTAAAGAAAGATTATATACATGTACCTGTTATCTTGCTGAACACTCTATAAATTTTCCTTAATACAGTGTAATATCAGGGCGCCTGGGTGGCTTAGTTGGTTAAATGTCTTGATCTCAGCTCAGGTCATGATCTCATGGTTCGTGAGAGAGATCAAGCCCCACTTGGGCTCTATGCTCACAGCACAGAGCCTGCTTAGGATTCTCTCTCCCCCTGTCTATGTTCCTCCCCTGCTGATATATTCTCTCTCTCTCCCCCCCCAAGACCCCCCCAAAAAATACAGTGTAGTATCATGCAACATGAACAAACAGGAAAGGTACAGTGCCTCATTTTACAGTAGACATTCTGGTTTTCTAGCCTTGGTGCTGTTTTTCTAACCAGTTATAACAGGACTTTAGACAAACTGCACATAGTTCTTCCTAGCATACCAGGACTCACAGTAAGTTGCCACTCCCAGCCAGATTCCCTGCTAAACACCAAACTGGGGCGGAAGGGTGGGGAGGGGGAAATCATAGGTTTGTAATCAACAGCATCTCAATATTGAGCCATGGGTAAAGATGACTATCTTCTGGAAAATATGGCCACAACACACGATCAAGGCCTTGGAATGCATGGTATTTCCCTCCTAAAAAGTGGAAACTATCTACTCAATCATACGAGTAGCAATAAAAAATAAAAAGGAATGTTCAAATTAATATCCACTTTTTTACCATTTGGCAAAAAAATATTAATATATCACAGTCCTAAGGGAATACGGCATTTGAGCTAATCAGCTAATTGACACACTTAAAAGCTGTCAGGCAAAGCTCTGTGGTTCTGATGCCTTTATAAAACTCTCTTAGGAGGACCTCTACTCACTCCACTGTGACCCCACCAGCGCAGCTACTTCCCAGACGTCTTTGAAATGATTTGGGATGTGCCAGGCTTCTGAGATGGTGATTGGTTGTTAGTATATAACTGTCGGAAACAGACAGTTACTTTTCCTCATCCATTCACAAGCGGCATCATTTCTCCTTTGTCAGGCCCTGTGCTTGGCATAAAGGAGAGCAGAAGTGGGAGAGGAACTGGGGCGCCTGGGTGGCTTAGTCGGTTAAGCGTCCGACTTTCGCTTAGGTCATGATCTCGCGGTTCGTGGGTTCGAGCCCCGCGTCGGGCTCTGTGCTGACTGCCAGCTCAGAGCCTGGAGCCTGTTTCAGTCTGTGACTCCCTCTCTCTCTGACCCTCCCCTGCTCACGCTGTCTCTCTCTCTCCTAGAAATAAATAAAAAACATTAAAAAAAAAAAAAAGAAGAAGTGGGAGAGGAACAGACTGGAATTGATACACTATGTAAATGAATGAAGGGAGAGCTGAAATGCAAGGTTAATACAGTTCTCCCTTCGCTATAAGGCACCTTTGCCCCCCACGTTGGGACTAATTCAGCCTACTTCTAGTTATTTATGGATGACCATGCTTTGATTGTTGAAATCTCAGCTAAGAACACCATAGTTCTAACACTTTATTAATGAGCGTATGTTGCACAAAGCTAATTTCAAAAGCCACAAGAAATGAGATTTCTATGCCATACACAGAAAGCGGTGTTGTGGCAACGACATCAAGTTATTTCTATAGGCCTTGTGCCAGGTACTTTATGGCTTTACATTTTCACAACTACCTTATGAGGAGATACTATAATTCTCCCCATACCACAGAGGAGGATAATGAAGTAGCCTAAGATCACACGGCTAGCTTTTTTTTTTTTTTTTTAATGTTCTGTTTATTTCTGAGAGAGAGAGAGAGAGAGAGAGAGCATGAGCTGGGGAGGGTCAGAGAGAGAGGGAGACACAGAATCCGAAGACAAGCTCCAGGCTCTGAGCTGTCAGCACAGACCCCGACGCGGGGCTTGAACTCACGAACTGTGAGATCATGACCTAAGCTGCAGTCAGACGCTTAACCGACTGAGCCACCCAGGCACCCCCACACGACTAGCTTTTAAAGGACAAATCCAAGGCTCCCGTTGGACAAAATCTGGCTCAAGAGCCTGTACCTGCAACCACATTCCTGAGAAGTGAGAAAGAATGCTCCTTGGCTCGGGTGTCTGCCTGGCTCAGTCGGGAGCATGAAACTCTTGATCTCATTGTTGTGAGTTCAAACCCCATGTTGGGTGTGGAGACTACTAACAAAATAAAATCTTTAAAAAAAAAAGACTCTTTGCTCAATAAAAGCCTAGTATGGAGCACTGCTGGTCACTGTCAAGTTATATACTTGAAAGTATCCATTTCTATATTTTACATTCAACAGGATAACCCTCAGATTCTTATAAAACATTCTCTCCAGGCAAGCAAAAAAGTGTTTTACTAAGAAAAATTATATCCCTTCTAGACTTTTTCAGTAACTTTTAACTGAATCTTTGTGCTATAATGAGTACATGTATATAATGATATACATTATAATTACAAGTGTTTTAGTTTATTTACTTTTGAGAGAGAGAGAGAATGAGCAGGGGAGGGGTAGAGAGAAAGGGGGACAGAGGATTTGAAACAGGTTCTGTGCTGACAGCACAAACCGTGAGATCATGACCTGAGCCGAAGTCAGACACTTAACAGACTGAGCCACCCAGGTGACCCAAATGTTTTTAGTTTAAATGAAAAGGGGAAAAGTGTGATAATTAACAGCATAATGCTTTAGCTATGGCATATGTGGTTTTCCTTCTAGATATAGGCACTAGGATAGAAAAAAATTATGAGTTTTAAATCATAACTTCTGGTTAAGACTTAAGATTTCTAAGGTAATAAAAAGCAGCTACCTGTCACATTCTTATGATTATAAGGAAAATTCCATATATAAATTATGGATAGGTCTTCAACTTATTTTTAATGAGGCCTTATACAAATGTCAGTAATTTAAAGAAAAAAACTTTAATTCATATTTAAACCAAGTTTTAAGACTAGGAATTTTTTAACTGGTCTGTTTTCAACACCAGAGTTTTAAGAAATTGCTTTATAAACAAAAGTGTCCAATAGTAGAAAGCCTATACATTAGACAACATATACTACAAGCCACCTAACTTCTTCAGCTGGAAATAAGGCTGACTCAGAAATTCAGTATTTTCTTGAGTCCTTGTAATTTCTGAGTCTATGGTTTCTTTTCCTTTATACCTCCCTGTAAGCAATCTTAACTTGTACCACAATAACACAGAAATCTGTAAGAAAAATTCAAGTTCAACAATTGCTTTTTTCAGAAATTAGATCCATTAAAATTTGACTCAGTCCATCCCAAAATGAACTTAAAGGCAGGATATAAAAACTGCTTTACTTCAGCATTTCCTACCAGAGTGTGGTACACAAAATGATCTTAGAATTTTATAGTATGTATGTCAAGGAGTAGGTGTTTTTCATTAACTGTATTGACATCAAAAGCATAAAAGTAACAGTACACAAATTTGAAAATATGGCAAAAGTATGATGGTATGTAAATAATTTAAGTTTTGGAAGCTAATTAATTCCATTAGTAAAACAATTTCAATGGCTTCCATATTCATAAAATTGCCCAAAACAACTGTTTGTCACTGGGAGGGAATGGTTTTAACTTAAAACTTACCTTAAGTGATTTTAATGGGCAAATTCAGTCACACTAACTCATCTAAAAATTTTACCACGAGGCAGGTACAGCTCTTAAACATGGGGCACCATTAGCACTAACCAGGACTCCAGGCTGATGAGGAAGGAATCTTGGAAGCCAGGCATAAGGTGCATGTTCCAATCATAGTACTGGACCAAGAAAAACACTCCTGTGACTTAATTTCCAGCTTCTAGAACAGTATCAGTCCAGATGTAAAAGATTTCTATCAAAATCCAAATCCAAATGGAAAGGTGGTGATGGGTACACAATGCAAATGTACTTAATGACACAGAGCTGTACACTTTTTTTTTAAAAAAATGGCTAAAATGATAAATTTTATGTGAGGTGTACTTAATTTTTAAAATACAAAAAAAAAACCTAACAAATTACAGTGTTCTGTTAATCTGAGGGAAGAAAATAATTTCCACCTAGTCACAAGGAAAGGGAGAAAATCCTGGAGTCTGCACGTGTCTTGAGTAAAGACTAAACAAGAGGTGAGCGGTTTCTCCTCTGGGTGCCACCACCCCACAGGAGACACACTCAGACATTCTGGGAAACTAACCCTACAGACAGCATCCTTATCACTAGGACTTTAAACCTTCTATCCCTTTATTCAGAATAGCACAACAGGGCATACTAATTGCTAAAGCTTTTTTTTTTTTTTTTTTAATTCTATGCACTCTGTATGTGAAGGCATACTGTAAGTATATAAAAATTGTGAATATGGAATATGAAAGGCCTCTTAGCTCAGTCAGAACCAGCTAAAAGTAACTAATTCAGCTTAGCTGTCTTATTTTCTCCTGGCAATTGGCATGGCACCAGCTGCTGCTTCTTGTTCTACTTCTGAATTCCCTGTATCCGGCATTTCAGTTAGAGACCATCTTAACAGCCACCATACTAATACAATCCCAAAGCAAAGGCTAACTTTACCCCCAACTTAGGGTCTTCATTCTGGCAAATCCCCTATTGGAGGCCTTCACTGGGCCCAAATCCAAACAATATCCTGAGGCAAAACATTATCAAGTTTTCTAGATATTTGCCAGTCCCTTCTCTGCTAGAAGCACTAAACAAAAATGAACCAATAGAGCACAAACCATAGGCAGATTCACAATTTAAAAGGAAAAATCTAATTTTAGATCCAAATTATAGATTTCTTAAGGTACAGGCATACCTCGTTTTATTGTGCTTCACTTTACTACGCTTCGCAGATACTGCTTTTTTTACAAATTGGAGGTTCAAGACTTCAGTGGAGGAAGTGACTGCAGATGTGGCAGAAATAGCAAGAGAACTAGGATTAGAAGTGGAGCCTGAAGATGGGACTGAGTTGCTGCAATCTCGTGATAAAACTTTAACAGATGAGGAGTTGCTTCTTATGGATGAGCAAAGATAAGTGTTTCTTGAGATGGAATCTACTCCTGGTGAAGACGCTGTGAAGAGTGTGGACACGACAATAAGATTTAGACTATGACATCAACGTAGCTGATAAACGGACTTTGAGAAGACTGACTGCAGTTTTGAAAGTTCTTCTGTGGGTAAAATGCCATCTAACAGCAACATCACAGGCCACAAAGAAATAAATCGTTCATGAAAAGCAGAGTTGATCTATGCAGCAAACATCACTATTGTCTTATTTTAAGAAATTGCCACAGCCCCCCCCCACCTTCAGCAACCACCACCCTGATCGGTCAGCAGCCATCCACATCAAAGCCAGACCCTCCACACCAGGAACAAGATTACAACCCACTGAAAGCTCAGATGGTTAGCATTTTTTGGCAATATAGCTATTTTTAAATTTATACACATTATTTTTTAGACACAATGCTACTGCACACTTAACAGCCTACAATATATCAGAATTAACTTGTATATGCACTTAGAAACCAAAAAATTCATGACTTTATTGGGTGGTGTGAACCAAACCCACAGTATCTGAGGTAGGCCTGTTTTCTAATTCCCAACTCAGTTATTCTATATAAAGGACTTGTCTATGTATGTAAAGGAATGCAAATGTGTATCGTTCATTCACCATAACCAATATTAAGTATGACCTGTTCAAAATAGGGGTGCAACTCATTTTGTAAATCAGAAACTCAAACCCACTAATTAAGATGCACATCTAGTTGATTTGGGTAGCACTTTCATATTCCTTGCCTTCTGTCAGTCTTTGTATCTATACTCTTATCTATTCTACTTAGTACTATTACTTATAGATTTTCCCTTCTTCAAAAGCACATAGAATATACATGTCCATCAAGTCATGCAAGTGGGCTCCACACTAATGAATTCTACTTTCCTTATCTTGCTGATCTCTGGTTCCACATATAAATGAATCCAAAAGATACCCTTTCAGATGAACACTCAGCTGTTTAGTTCTGGGAAACTGGAGAAAAATACTCCAATGCTTTAAATTTCTGAGTAATTCTAGAAATAGACATCTTTTGCTGTTATACCTCTTATTTTTATTTGGTAATCCTTTATTCTAGCCACTTTTTTTAGACCACTGTAAGGTGATTTGGCCTAAGCCTAGTTTTCTCTCTGCCAGGAGAAAAAACCACATATGGTTATCTCCATACAAAAAGTAAATGCCTCCTTCTTGACCACTTTAAAGAAAAATGTAAAAGGAAAATGGCCACAAGTATCCAATTCAACTCCATCTCTATCTGCAGTAAATATTGGATAAATTAAGCTGTTTAAGAAATTTCTATTTGGCATAATGCATAGAGAAAATGAATCACTATGCTGTACACCTGAAACTAATGTAACATTGTGTGTCAACCATACTCAAAGCTTTTTTAAAATTTCCATTTGAATAAAACACTATTATGCAACTGTTGGGTTAGTGTTTAGAATATACAGATTTTAAGATTAAGTAGTTCTTTAAAGTTTCTTCTAAGGAAACTTCAGATGAAATGTGCCACAGTTTAAAACTTCTATCTATATGGCAAGATAGAAATCATGCATATTAGTGATGTTTCAACCTTTCCCTCAGTGGTATGGACTACATAAAACTGAATGTTATTTTACTCAACAATTAGGACTTTGTTATTCTTTTTCTCCATGGCTTCTGAAATAAATCAAATTTGGTTTATGCAACCAGAGCACATTTGCCAAAGCATCTGACTATTAGCAATAACCACGGTCAAACCCACTGTGTTAAGATAAAACTCACCTGGATCATTACATGAAGCCTTGGAATTACATATTTTAGGTGACTTTTTGCTCTGCCTTGTTTAAATCTTTCTGAACCTTAGATTTCAAACTTTCAAAAATATGAGTGAACAAGTTCATTAATCTGAAACAAATACCCAAAAAATCTTTTAAGATAATTCCTTAAAACTCCTCAATCACACTGTGAACATCTTTCAACCTGTTATAATCAAAGAATTTTAAATAGTATAGTTGTTTCTGTTTGCAGGAAAGAATATGTTCTATTCAAGTGCAACATTGTTTTTATCAATTGTGTGTTTATTATAATCAAAAAGCATTGACTGAATTCCCCAGAAGAAATTCTACTTGCTTTTGCAGAAATCAGTGCATAAATCATAGAAGTCCATAATCTTAAGGAAGCTGACAGAAGATTATGGATTTTAATCTCCATTAATTCCATAGGTAACTAAGATTTCAAGTTGGATTACTTAGAATTACACAAAAAGCTGCTCTATTTATAATTTTCAATTTTCCATGTCAAATTGATACTGCATCAAATTTAAAAGTAAGTTCGACACTAAAAAATATGAAAGCAACTTGAAAAATCTTGGGATAAACTTGCCTCCAACAGGCAATCAGATCTATTTTTCACTAACAATAAAAAGCTAAAAATAGAAAATAAGTTAAATCTAGGGACAGATGGACCATGTAGAAAAATCATGATCTAAATTACTAGCCCCAAAAGCAAGGATACCTGAGGCAAAAGACCAGGCAGAAGAGAGACTGGTTATAATTACAAGAACCATGTGATGAAATATTAAGGCTAAAAATGAGGAAAATTAAACCCACACATTTATGAGAAATTGGCGGGAAGAGTGTCTCAAATCTAGAAGCACATCAGACCTATATGCTGTAAAACTTCATTTAAGAATATGTGGATTAATCACTTACTTGAATTTCATCTATCCTCAGATATTTTCTCTGATAGGACAAATACGAAAATAAAAGTTTAATTTCTTTCATCTCCTCTACATACTATTACAAAGAATAATTTTCTACCATCTTGAAATTTTTCAAAGCTTTTTGAGAAACACACACAAATAATTTGGATTTAGTCGATTTTATTTACAGCTTTTTTTTTTTTTACATTTCAGAGCATTACACAATTACATTTTCTCATTTTCTGACCTGCAAACAGATACCTTAAACGGAAATATTTTTTAAAAATTATCAAATTAGGTACATCCAAAATGCAACAATTACACATATGACAATTAATTCACAAAGTGTAATTTACCAAGACGTATCCTAAGAATTTAGGAACAGCCAGTCAGGAGAAATCTGACCAAATATAGCGATCAACTATTTACACATCCAAAGACAAACCTACCTAAACTCCCAAACCAGAAATTTGAAAGTTTTTGTTAAATCCCCATTGGACAAAAGAGAGTGACGATTCAAAAACCTATTAGCCTTGAAAATCTTAACCCCAAATACTGGGCTTTCTCCCCAGTCTGCAACTGAATAGCAAGCATCTCAGTTTGTCAAACACCTAAGTATCAAACTCTTGTGCCACTGTGCACATAGAAAGGCTAAGTATTCATTAATTAAAAACAAGTAGTTATTAAATATCCACACTATTACCCCCCCCTCCCAGCTCACCAGCCCTTCCTGCAATCCCAAATATGCAACCTGTGTCACACAGTGACAGGCTATATTTTATATATATGTATGTATATATATATGTATACATATATATATGTATGTATATGTGCATGCATATACACACATATGTACATGTGTGTATATATATAAATATACACACATACACACAGTACTAGGTACAAATGGCAATTAACAGTCCCTGCAAAAATTCATTTTCAGTTGAGGCTATGGCTCCTATGCCTTGTGATGGTTTGACTTCAAAACTGAAAAATACTGCTGAAATCTTACTTCCTTAAGACAAATTCTGATTGCTTGTTCAGTTTTAGCTTCTCAGTCTAAAAATGGCTATAAGGTTAAGTATAAAAACATCAGCCAACCGTACAATTTCTCCCTCCGATTTGGCCAAGCTATTTCGTAGAAGTGACTCCTAACTAGACTAGAAAATCTGTGGCGCCTTCCAACGGTTCTTGCCTACCTTACTGTCCATGTTCACGTTTCAAACTGTGTCAACAGAGCCCGCACTTCAGGGGTCAGCTGCTTGGCAGCCTTAGCCGCCTCTGTGATAGCCTTGCGATACAGGCCCTTTCTCTTCTTATTAAAGCGTGACTGGAAGTTTTCTAAAAAGGGGGAGAGTTGCGAAAGAGCAAGAAAAGAGGTTGTTGGAGACCCAAACCATGAAATACGGGCCTCCTGTCGAACTAAAAGCCCGTTATCTTTGCGGCTCACAGTTATAGTAAGAATACGGGCTGGCCACCAAGGGAAGCCATAGATCTTGGCCCAAACAATGTCCCCTACACATATGGTCCTGCCATCTGGTGTGACGCATTTAGAGACGTTTTTGGAAAAAACTTTCATTTTCAAGGAATTACTGAGCTTTTTCTCTTCCTTTGAAGAGTTGGAAGTGGAGGAGGTGGAAGGTGCATGCATACTGCCTGGAGGAAAATCAAAGCTTTCAGAAGAACTACACTCAGAGTTGGAAGATTTCAAATCATCTGTGCTATCAATGCTACACACTGAAGCACTGGAAGAGTCAGATTTCTTTTGATTTAGGGTCATGTAAACAGAGATATTGCTTTTGCTGCCCTTTTTGCCCAGTGTCTGTGGTTCATCCTGCTCACCAGGCACAAGCACTTCATTTGTGTCCTGAACCTCACTGCTGGCCTCTTCGGGGCCTTTTGAGGGACTCTGATTTTCTGAAGGGGCCTCACCTGCTGAGCGGGTAGAGGTGCAGCGAGACTGGGGCTTGGATGCCATCTTGCCACTCCGCATTTTCTCAAGTCCTGTCTTCAAAGAAGAGTCATTCTCCTCATTCCTGTACCTCTGTGGTTTTAAACGAACCCGGGGTGGAAGGGAACCTGAGCTGGGACTCTGATATCGACGTGTGAAATGGACTTTTGAATGTGCATTTTTGGATGTAGAGGTTTCACTTTGCTTCTTTTGTGCCTTTTCTTTGGCAATTTTCAACACTTCCCGAGCTTTTGCATGATCCATGTTCTTACTCTGGAGCACTTTTTTAGTACTTAACTGAGCTTTTGATGTGTTTGCCTGAGCAGAAACTTTGACTACTCTGCCTCTGCTGTGAGCAATATTGGAAACCTTAACCACAGCATTTCTTCTCTGGCTTTCATTTTGGTTTTTCCCATCCACTTTATGGTCAGTTTTCAGTTTTTTGTTCACAGTAGTTACACTTTCATTTTTCCGTTTCTTATCTTCGTATTTAGAAGAGTCACTTGCACTACTACCTTTTCTAATTTCCTTTTTTTCAGCAACAACACTGTTTTTACATTTGTCACACAGGACTTGCCTGGGTCGTAGTTTAATAGCATTCATTATTGAAGTGGGTTCTTCCCTGTACATTTTTCGTTTGGGTCGCTTAATTTTCCGAGGAGGTGGCTGAGGTATTGACTGGTTATAGGTGTCCCTGATAAACAAAGGGGGAGGGTAAGGTGCTCCTTCATGGAAGAGAGGTGGTGGTTTGCAAGTCCACAGGCTTTCCGCCAAGCTCGGTTCGGGAGGTGAGACAGGAGAAGGGTCATCGGGGACAGCACCATTCACTTCACGCTTGACTTCTGTCCCTCCCTGGAATGTATTACTTTGGAGCTGCATGGCTTCAGGTTTATCCTTACGTTCTCTTTTGGGAAATACTGTCACAGGGATCCCATGGGGCCCAAACCTTGGAAAGAAATGAAAGAAAAGAAGAAGCCATTAACTCAATGTCGAAGATTCAGTTTCTTAAACTGAAACACCACCTAATGTTTGCTTAATGTTTGCTTGTATGACCTTTCCTGAAAACTATTTCATACTAAAGAATAAAAACAAATACATGCTGACCACCTGGCCCCCAAAATCCCAAAGCCCTTCAATTTTTTACTGGTCCCACATCTTAGGTGTAAACAGATTGTACATCTAGGTATAAACTCAAATGACTGTTCTAAGCAGTGCCAGAATAACTGAGATTATTTAAAATAGACCTTTCAGTCTTGGATCAGAAAGGCATTCTATCAGATAGCTAAATACGAAATGTCATTTGATATTACATTCGCTGCACTATGGACAAGTCTAACAAATGCAACTATAAATTTGCAGCATACATAGTAACTCCCTCTGGTTATATGAGCTTTCAAAAGCTTCACAAACCAAATTCAGCCTTAATTACCCCAAAACACTGAATCAGTAAAATCCCATCTCAACTTTGTTTAATCACTAAAGACTCAAAGACAGCTGATCCTTTACTCTTGCACCCTAACTCTTAAGCCCTTCATCTACCTCCTGCCCCCCAAAACCACAAAAACATGAGAAATTCAGATGCTCAAGTTACCACACAAGCAGACAGGTATAGAGCTGTGGCTTTCTAACTTTTTTTTTTTTTTAATATTTTTATTTCTAGGAGAGAGAGAGACAGCATGAGCAGGGGAGGGTCAGAGAGAGAGGGAGTCACAGACTGAAACAGGCTCCAGGCTCCGAGCTGGCAGTCAGCACAGAGCCCGACGCGGGGCTCGAACCCACGAACCACGAGATCATGACCAAACTGAAAGTCGGACGCTTAACCGACTAAGCCACCCAGGCGCCCCAATGGCTTTCTAACTTCTTAAAACACACAGCACACACTGAAAAAATATCTTCACACTGCAATCTAATAAACATTTATGTAGGTATACTTATATAAATGCACACTTAAGCCAAAGTTTCACTGAATACTTAACCTCATATTATGTGATACATAATGACACATTGCATGGATTTTAAAACTGGTCCTGACCCAGTTTGCAAAGCACTCGTATAGAACACAAATCTTTACAATTCCCAATCTCAAATAAAACAGGGGTCAATATAACCTTGTTTCTCATGTAGACTTAGAAATCAATGTGATTTAATCCTCCTTGGGCTAAACATCAAGAACTCTTAAAGCTAAACTTGCTACACTCAGATTCCTGCACATAAAAATAAAATCACACTACCAAAAAATGTCATCGTATACGTATTAGCAGGTTACTCTTAAGCACTATTTCATGGTGTTTGAATACCAGTGAACACAATTCTAATGTCAGTCCTTTAAGGCAGAGGTGCTTAGAACCCATGGATCAGCCTCAGGCAGTCTAAACCAACTTAAGATGCAAATATTTTACATGTCTTTTTCACAAGAATGAGTCATGGTTCTTATACTCTCTAGTCTCTAAAATGTCCTTGTGTCTCCCAAAAGGTTCAGAAGATCTCTGTTGGGAAGAAGTCTTGAGATTAAGTTTTTAGGACTATACACACACCTGAACGTACACAGGGATGCATGAAGAGCCCACACTACCAGATTCTAATAGTTCTAACACCGAAATCATTTTCTTCCTGAAGCCTTCTGTTTGGTGACCACAAACCAACAGCTTGAGAGAAATACTTACAAACTACAAAGGAAGAGGAAAGTTTTTACCTAGAGTGGGACAAATTTTAATCTGGGCTAGTCCACAATGGACACCTTCCTCTCTACATCAGACTCTGCAAAGTGGCTTTCTGTTCTAGTATCTGGTACTTAATGTTGGCTTCCTATTTCCTTGCAAGGTACTCTGGGCATTTAGCCTGTTCACTTATATGTAGGTGCTCAATGACCGCTTTTTCAAGATGACAGAACAAGAGATGTGATTCTTGGATTTTAACATCGAACTACATAAAACAATATAACTTATCTGAAGTGAGATGGTGTTTTCAGTGGAAGAAAAAATGCGGTTCTTTTATTTGGCATAACTAAAACCATAATCATCCTAATGTCTGAGGTAAAGTTTCACACCTGTTCTTATGAACTCTGTATCCACAGGTGTTACGAAACCTCACTAGATACAGGTTTTGTGTGAAATGGGGTAACATTATTTCTTACCACTAAGGATTCAGGTTAGGAGTAACAGGAAAATGTCAGCCATGTTTCTTGACTAAAATTTACTTTGTTTAACTAATTTGATCCTATTTTCAACTAATTTACTAGACTAAAGGAACATTTCTCCAGCCTTAATTTATGAGGGTGATCTAGCCAACTATTTTAGAATTTCATATCAAATAAGCTGTGGAATCTGATATATTTTCCCTCAGTTTAATAAAAACATTAATTTCATACCTAGGGTTTTTTTCCTTGCCTTTCTCTCTTAAGCATATTAAATACAAGCATTAGATGTTTTTTACTAACACAGGAAGGCACTTCAGTATGTAATAAGGCACCGAAAGGGGGACAAAAAAAGAAGCCACGCTGGTAATTGTGAGTGGTGGATGACTGGCAAAAGCAGAAAAATTTTTATGAAAACTTTCTCAAAGGACCAGAAAGTAAATCACTGTAAGAAGAAGAGGGGTATCAATGTACTACTCCATCACAGTTGTCTCGTAACATGACCAACACTTAATAACTAATGGTGGAGATGTTGGTTGAGATATCAATTTCTAGGATCACAACTATGATTTAAATTTTTAAAAAAATCAGACTGTAAACATATGCAACTGCAATGAATCCATTTCATGTATGTATGTATGTATATACAGATGCACATGTAAAATACATTTGGAACTATGCTCAAAAGTTTGAAAACCACTAACTTATGATACTGTAACCTTAATAAGAATATAAAGTAACAACAAAACTGTGCTCTCTTGGGGCACCTAGCTGGCTAGGTCAATAGAGCATGTGACTCTTGGTCTCAGAGTCATGAGTTCAAGTCCCATGTTGGGCATGGATTTAAAAAAAATAAAAAGGCTGTCTTAAAAATTACAGAATCTAATTTCTCAAAATCTGAAACATAACACCCTGTGGTGTTTGAAAATGGGGATTCCTAAGCCCTTGCCACAAGACTTAATCATAAGACCCTTTCCTAGGGAGGAATGCAGGATTTAAATTTTTAGCATCCACTTTTGCTTTAGTTTTTTCTAAGGTGAAGGTATTTAGGTCTCCTGTAAATGTTCACAAAATGACCACAGCAGAGAATGATTTCAATTACTGGAGAGGTGGAGGACTGACTAATATTCCTTGCTTGAGCTTTTTCTAAAAACTTTTTCACAAATACTTGAGTAATAAATAAGACCAAAGCATCTTTCCTCTTTTCCCCACCCCTTCTTTGTGCAGCACGAAGGTATTAATACATCAGTGATTCATCCTAACCCTTACCTATTTTCAGTATTCTTCAACCACTACCCAAAAATTCTAAAGGAAAAATATTCAGGTATTATGGCTTAATTAAAAATAGCTACTGGAGGGACTCCTGGGTGGCTCAATCAGTTAAGGTCTGACTTCGGCTCAGGTCACGATCTCATGGTTCATGAGTTCAAGCCCCACATTGGGCTCTCTACTGTCAGCACAGAGACTGGTTCAGATCTTCTGTTCCCCTTTCTCCCTGCCCCGCCCCTCAAGCACACTTACACATTAACTCGCTCTCACGCTATCTCTCTCTTAAAAATAAACATTTGGGGCGCCTGGGGGCTTAGTCGGTTGAGCGTCCCGACTTTCGCTTAGGTCATGATCTCGCGGTTCGTGGGTTCGGGCCCCGCATCAGGCTCTGTGCTGACTGCCAGCTCAGAGCCTGGAGCCTATTTCAGAGTCTGGAGAAATAAATAAAACTATTAAAATAAATTTTTTTTAAAGAAAAATAGCTCCTGGAGCATCTTGCTGGTTCAATCAGTAAAACGTCCGACTTTAGCTCAGGTCATGATCTCATGGCCCACAAGTTCGAGCCCTTATGTCGGGCTCTGTGCTGACAGCTCAGAGCCTGGAACCTGCTTCGGATTTTGTGTCTCCCTCTCTCTCTATACCTCCCCTGCTCATGCTCTCTCTCAAAAATAAATAAACCTTTAAAAAAATTTAATTAAAAAAAAAAAAGAAAAAAAAGCTCCTGGGATACCTGGCTGGCTCAGTTGGTAGAGCATGTGACTCTGGATCTCAGGATTAGGAGTTTGAGCCTCATGCTGGTGTAGAGTATTTTAAAAATCTTTTAAACAAATTAATAATAAAAATTTAAAAATCTTTTAAAGTGATGTCTGAGTGGCTCAGTCCAATTAAGCGTCTGATTTCGTCTCAGGTCATGACCTCATGGTTTGTGAGTTCGAGCCCCACGTCAGGCTCTGCACTGATAGTACAGAGCCTGCTTGGGATTCTCTCCCTCTGCCACTTCCCCACTTACACTCTCTCTCAAAATAAATGAACTTTAAAATTATTTTAACCTTTAAAAATTTTTTTTAAAAATAAAAATAGCTTCTGAGAAAAACCAGGTGAAGAATGCCAGAGACCTCTCTGAACTATCTTTGCAAATTCCTGTGAATCTCTAAAATTAAGTTTTAAAACTAGTTTTCTTCTTAATAATTTAGGAATAATGAATGCCAAAATTCTGAGAAGGAAAATACTAGTACTTAATTGTTATTCTGTGTCAAGGCAAGAAAAGGATACTTTTTCTTAAGTATCCTCAGCTAATGTAAAGGTCAAACAAATGTAATATAAAGTACTTAATAAGGCAAAATTCAAAATGTGAGTATTACTAGGAAAGATAAGAATATTTTCTAATATTTGGGTTCCACTTTAGAGGTCTAAATTCCATGAAAGATTCTAGCATTGACTAAATGAAGCTCTTAATCACCCACTGATAAAATTATGGTATTTGCTTAAGATTTCTAGCATTAATGATCAATCCTATTGAGTAAAAATTACCATTCAAATTTCCTTTCCACAGGAACACTTCAAAAACAAAAGATGTTTACCAACAACTCTTACCTCTTATTCTGAAAGTGTTTTTTAAATGCCAGTATTTTGTTTACCTGCATTAACTTCACAGCAACCTCAACCACCCCATCTCTGACCTAGGATTACACTCTTTTCCTTCCTGTTTACAATAGTTTAATAGTGCATAACTGATTCTCATTTTCTTCCTTCAAATTCTGGTTGCCAAGCTCCAACTGTAGGAAGAAATTGTTTTAAAAATATTGCACAGTAAAAATAAAAGCAAAAAAGTAAGGTATTACTATTTTAGGCAAGCAAACAGGGGTCCTGAGGAATTCAACACTCAGAAAAAAATTCAGGAGGGTTAGCTGAGTGGTCTAGCCAGACCTCCCTCCAATAAACAGAAAACAAAAAGAAACTTTTTCTCCTAGAATTATGTTCGCTTAAAGAATCTACAGTACGAAAAAATTATATGCAGTTAACCACTTGAAAAATAATAATCCAGATTTATTTCATCTCAAGCAGATATTTTCAGAAATTACTTCTTCCTTAAATGAGCAACAGGTTAAATCATACAGGAGGAAACTGTAAAGCACTTATTTTGGTTCACATTGCACCTCTGGAGATTGGTTATTATGTCAAAATTTAATCTCAGAACAAATGAAATTAATAAGCTGTACATACAGAAAATTTTACAAAATAAAAATGTATATCTAAGCCCCCCAAAATTAAAAATTCAAGCCTGTACACACAGTTCTGGGTGTATATCCCAAATAATTGAAAACAGGGTCTCAAAGAGGTCATTGCACATCCATGTTCATAGCAGCATTATTCACAATACCCAAAAGTGGAAACAAAAGACAAATGGATAAATAAAATGTGGTATGTACATACAATGGAGTATTATTCAGCCTTAAAAATGAAAAATTCTGTCACGTTACAACATGGATGAACCATGCTAAGTGCAGTAACCCAGAACAGATACCGTATGACTCCATTATAAGACAGCTAAACTAGTCAAATTCAGAGAAACAAAGTAGAATGGTGGTTGTCAGGGGCTGGGGAGAGAGGGAAATGGGAAGTTATTTAATGGGTCTAGAATTTTAGTTTTATGAGATTAAAAAGTTCTGGAGATGTGTTTCACAACAATGTGAACGTATTTAACACTAGTTACTAAACTGTACACTTAAAAATGGTTAGATGGCACATTATATGTATTTTTTACCACAATTTTTAAAAATATTTAATTATATATTTACCTAATATAGAAGGGGAAAAGGTTGATGAAAAGCAGTATATTTTCATGGTAGTAATGGAATGATTAGTACAAGAGAAAGAGTCACTACACTGATGAGTAACAGATTAACACCCTGACCTGAGGAGAGTCCAAGTGAACAGCACCACGGAAGGCAAATAACATTGTGCCTCAGATGTGGTACCGAGAGAACACCGCTTGACTAGATTGCTCAAACCTCGCATGAGCAGCTATCAGACAAACCAATACTAAGGAACAGTGAAGAGGAAAAAAACCTTTAAAGGACATTAATGGGAAAATTGACAAAATACTGAAATATGGGCTGCAAATTAGATAAAAGTACTCTGAATGTTTCCTATATTTGAAAACTATATTGATCTTAAGAAACAAATGCTCAAGTATTAAGAGGTAAAGGGAAATGATGTATGCAACGTACTCTCAAAATAGTTCAAGAAATAAATACATTTAAAGAACAATAAAGCAAACATGGCAAAATGCTTAAAAATTAGTGAATCTAGATAAAGGGCTTATAAGAGTTGTCTGCTATGTTTGAAATTATTTCAAGATAAAAATGTTTTAAAAATTAGTCTTAAAAAAGTACAATCTTTAATTCACCTCAACTCCACCAAAACATTTAAGCAAAGAAAGTACATAAAAAAGAAAATTTGGAGGCACCTAGCTGGCTCAGTCAGTAGAGCATGCAACTCTTAATCTCAGGGTCATAAGTTCAAACCCCACACTGATGGGGAGCCTACTTAAAAAAAGAAAACTTAGCCTACTTAAGCAGAAACGCCAGCAAATGCACTTCAAGTACCACTAAGCACAAAATCTATATTCAGATACAGCTATGTTAATTATTCAGAGTATAAAACGAAGTCCCAGCCACAGAACCCAACTTCAGTAGGCAAGACCCAAATGATGACTATTCGTTGCCAAAAGAGAAAGTTAGACCTGAGAGGGAAGAAATCACTGTGGATTAGTGATCAGGCAATGAGCTTTGTAGGAAATGGACTACACCTAGAAGGGCCCAGGCAGACTTACTGAAGAGGGAAATAAAAAGTATAAAGAGGTTACACATTTGCGAATGCTGGTAACCAATTTAAACTGGTTTAAAAAAGTAAACAGTGGGAGCAACTGGGTGGCTCAGTCGGCTAAGTGTCCAACTTTGGCTCAGATCATGATCTCACAGCGGGTGGGTTTGAGCCCCAGGTCAGGCGCCGTGTTGACAGTCTGAGTCTGGCGCTTGCTTCAGATTCTGTGTCTTCCTCTCTCTCTCTCTGCCCCTCCCCTACTTGTTCTCTCTCTCAAAAATAAACATTTAAAAAAGAAAAAAAAAAAAGTAAGTGAAACAGTGAGCAGATGTTCCAAAAAGTCAGCAGATGACCAAATGCAGCATTAGGAGTCACCACACAGAAACCCGATTCCCTCTTCCATAGGAGAAAGGTAAGAATTCTGAAGCTTAAACAAGCCATAACAAAGACAATCCATCTGGCAGAAAGAGAAAGGCATGTTGGAGAGAGTGTGTATGGGGAGAGCACTGCTATGAAAGTTTGGTGAGAGGGTACTGAATGGAGAGCATCAGTCTCTTAAGGCAAGACCAGTAAAGGGGTGCCTGGATGGCACAAACTGTTAAGTGCCTAACTTTGGCTCAGGTCATGATCTTTAGGTTCCTGACTTCCAGCCCTGGCTTTCTGCTGTCATTGCAAAGCCTGCTTTGGATATTTTTTCTCTCCCCCCTCTCCCCATCACTCCCCCACTTGTGCTCTCTCTCAAAAATCAACATTTTTTAAAAAATCATCCCCCCCTCCCCAAAGACAAGACCAATGAAGGCTTCTGATTGTACAGTGATGGGATCAGAAGTGTCTCCATTATTTTGATAAAACTTAAGCTCAGGGACGCCTGGGTGGCTCAGTCAGTTGAGTGACCAACTGTTGGTTTCAGCTCTGGTCATGATCTCAGTCACAGGACCCAGGTCCAGCGCTCTCTCTCTCTCTCTCTCTCTCTCCACCCCCACCCCCCGCCCTTCCCCTACTTGTGCTCTCTCTCTCAAAATAAACAAATTTTTAAAAAAATTTAAAACTTGGGCTCAGTTCTGCTAGTCTGGTCCTATCATTTAATAACTGTAAAGAAAAGCACAAAATTATTTTCCTTTCCCTAACTGAAAGGTGTCATTCTCAAAGCTAAGCCCTCTTCAATGTTTTAAAAGCATACAGGAAGTAGAAACACTATAAGGACTAAATTTCTCTGCAACTATAACTTATTCTTCATGACAAAGCTCAAAATTTCCTCACAAGCCATCTGCCCCAAGGGGGCAGTGTGTAAAAAAGATGGAAAAACATACCACACCATAGATTATGCAAGCATCTACTTATTCCATTCCCTAGTAAAATGTGTCAAAGTTATACATCACAGATGTTACCTGAAGCTTCTACGATCCTTTTAAGGTGTTTTAAAGATAAAGATTACACTGCAATATAACGGGATTTAGTGTCTAGTCAAGCAAACCCATCTTACTTAATTCTGCCACTTAGTTAATACATACAGCACTTACTATGGGATAAGAACTATTCTAATATATACTTATTCATATTAATTGATTTAATCCCCACAACCCTTCAGTAAAGTGTTAGACCTATCCTCATTTTATAGAGAGGGTGAAGTGATGATCTTCCCAAGATGACATGGCTGGTACGTAGTACACAGTAGAGCCAGGATATGAATCAATGCAGTTAACCAAAGCCAGGTTCTTCACTGCTGCTGCTGCTACAACAACCACTGCCTCCATTTCATCAAGTTTTGTATCCTCTCTCTTCCACCTGCACTTCCCGCCTAAGGGAGTGGAGGGGCTGACAGGTCCACACACTCTTCTCAGAACCCGTGGAGACAGACAGGCTTCACAATTCAGAATTTTCCTGGTTTTTGGAGTAAGCCATCTATCATCAGGCATAGTAATACTTCAGCAATGAAATGAAAGAACATTCACGCTAAATGGGGTAAACAGATGCAAAGGTTTGATAGATAAAGAGATGAAACAGTCACCAAGAAAGTAACAAAGTTCAGTTTTCTGAGCGTTTTGGATACTGGGTTTGCAGTTAAGTAACCAAAGAACTGTCATCTAGATTAAGAATATGCATAACTGCTCACCTTAGGGCCTAGAACATAATAAGTAGGCACAATATATGGTAACTATTAAAGTTAAAATGTACTCAATTTTATTAACTATAAGTGAATATGGAAACTGTTTTTAATTAAAAACTACAAGTATTACAAGAGCAATCTGCAGGGACTACGGGTACCCACATGGGCAAGGACGCAGGGGGGATGACTTTAACATAAAAACAAACCATGCACCAATTATGACTAGAATACCAGGAAATATATTTTAAAATTAAGTGCTAGGGAGGGAGGATGCATAAAAGTTTTAAAATAACATCTAACTAAAAAAATGTATTCAATCTTTGAAAAGTCTATTCAGTCCTCTTATAAAATCATGGATAGCTTTTGGAGGAGTCAGGGGGCTAAACACTAATAATTTCAATTTTAAGCTCCCAATCCTCTAAAAAACCTGTCTGGGTAACTAGGTTTAGAAATAAAAATGGAGACGACTTATAAACACTTATGCTTCAGTCTTTTTTTTTTTTTTTTTTTTTTAATTTTTTAATGTTTTTTTTTTTTGAGAGAGACAGAGAGAGAGTGCAAGCAGGGAGGGCCAGAGAGGGAGACAAAGAACCCCAAGCAGACTCCAGGCTCTGAGCTGTCAGGACAGAGCCCAACTTTGGGCTCAAACCCCCAAACTGCGAGATCATGACCTGAGCTGAAGTTGGATGCTTAACTGACTGAGCCACTCAGGTGCACCTATGCTTCAGTCTTTTTAAAAGTAAAAATAGTAACAACATCTGTATGGTAGTCAAATTATTTAACTCCTTAATAGTAAACTTTATTTTTTTAAATGCTTATTTTTGAGAGAGCGTTCACAAGCTTGGGAAAGAGGCAGGGGCACAGGATTCAAAGCAGGCTGTGCTGAAGGGCAGGGAGCCCAATGAAGGGCTGGGAACTCAGGAACCGTGAATGGAAGCTACGTGCTCAACACCAGTCAAGAGCAGACAAATCTTGGCTTCACTTTTATACATCTCTTAGAGCAACATAGTTGACATTTTCCCAAGAAAAGGAACACTGGTATAAAAGGTACTATTTCACTAATGTAAACACTCATCAGTGTGCAAACTCCTGAACAGAGTTCCCTTGGTCCTGGTTCTAAAATATCAAGGAGTTTTATGTTTCCTATGTTTCCATTATGAATTCTAAGTACTGTTAATATTTCTTTTGTATTATGTTTAATGGGGTCTACCACACAGAGGCTTAAATTATTTCTCAACAGATTTTTTTTTTTACCAAAAACAGGCCATTCAACAACTTACAGTATTTTAGTCTTTAAATTATTTCCCAATTAAGTTATTCAGCAGCTGGTAAAACATCCCAGGACCACCATATTATAAAGAAGAAACCCTATTTCCAAAAATGCCCAAAAGTATTTGCTAAATTGAAATGAAGAGCAATTCACCTTTTTTTCTTTATTTTTTTGGAGACAGAGTGAGCAGAAGAGAGGGGCAGAAGGAATAAGAGGTATCACTTCAAGCAGGCTCTATGCTCAGCGCACAGCCTGATGTGAAGCACTTGACCCACAACCCCAGGCAAAAGCAAGAGTCAGAGGCTCAACCAACTAAGCCACCCAAGCACCTGAAGCAATTCATCTTTTTTTTTTTTTTAAGCTTACTCATTTTTGAGAGAGAAAGAGTGCACACACATGCACAAGCAGAAGAAGAGCAGAGCAAGAGGGAAAGAGAATCCCAAGCAGGCTCTGCACTGTCAGCACAGAGCCTGACACAGAGCTCGAACTCACAAACCCTGAAATCTGTGACCTGAGCCTAAATCAAGAGTTGGACGCTTAACTGACTTGAGCCACCTAGGCACCACCTACCCCCCAGCAATTCATATTTTAAAAGCAAGCAACTATTGCCAGGTTGAGAGAGGAACAAAGAATCTTATCATTTCTACCCACCCCATCAAAATCATAAGCTAAATGGTAATGGTAAAAACACTGAAGTAGATTTAGAACAGGATTGCTTTCAGATCTTTTTTTTTTTAATTTTTTTTAATGTTTTTATTTATTTCTAGGAGAGAGAGAGAGAGAGAGACAGTGTGAGCAGGGGAGGGTTAGAGAGAGAGGGAGTCACAGACTGAAACAGTCTCCAGGCTCTGAGCCGGCAGTCAGCACTGAGTCCGACGCGGGGCTCGAACCCACGAACCGCGAGATCATGACCTAAGTGAAAGTCGGACGCTTAACCGACTAAGCCACCCAGGCGCCCCAGGATTGCTTTCAGATCTTAAGAGAATTGCATATTGTTCAAAAAGGGCATGTGTAAAGTACCTACTAATATCTGTCGCTTAGAATTTCAGGCAATTTACTTAATCTCTCTGAGCCTTAGTGTCTTTATCTGTGAAATGGGGATTAGTGGAAAATACTTCATTGGATTTTCCAGAGAGTAAACTGAAAACAATGTATACAAAGTGCTTGGCCTAGGGCCTAGTTTAAGAGAGGGAAAACACATAGTGGCTACTGTTAATTACAGAAAGTAAAGACTGGCAATCTTCCTAGAAGATGGGAATATGCAGAAAGTGAAATTAAGTATTTTGGAGGTATGAGTTTTAATAGGCTAAAAACCACTATTCTATTGTAAGGTGACTACATAAAACTAGTCCAAGGAAAAAAGATGAAAGTTATAGACTATTAAATTTCTAGTGGGTAACCAGATTTAGGAAACCTATTTGCAAGTCTAATTACCAGTTCTATAATAAGGATCTGGATCTGCCACCCAAGTTGCCTATCCCCACATGCACTGCTTACTTTATAATTACATTCAATCAAAATTAACTAGTAACTTTTAAAACAGGTTTAACAAATTTATGGTCCTACTATTTTGGCAAAACTACTCCCTAAATATTAGTTATCTCCAAATATGGTCTAAGAATCACCTTCATCAGAATCATCTTGGTTAAAACTACAAATTGGAGCTTAAGCACACTTGTTTGGAAGCCCAGTGCCCAAAGTGTTTAGCAAAAACATTCTGTTAAATCCACCCAAAGTGGAACTTAACCTCCACTTACTCTCTTGTAAGATCAGACACTAGAGCAAACTCTGTTCTGCTGCTGCGTGCCTGAATTAGTAGGAATTTAGGGAGAACAGGGCCAATAAATTTCAAGAAATAAGAATGTACTTCATAGGTACAAATAACTACTAAGAACATATTTCCTTTTTTTTTTTAATCAATGTGACATTAACTCAGCCAGAACAGAGATGAACACAAACTACAGAAACTCTTTAATAGCTGCCCACTGAAAAGCAGATTATTAGGAAGATTAAGCCTGTTTTCTTCAAGAACTTTGCTTTAAAACAGTACATAGTGAGGTATGGTCTGTCTTACACAAAAAAGGCTGAAAATTAACCTCATTAGAAACCCCAAGTAAAATAAAACATGCCTGGCACAGTTTGTGTTTACATCTAGTTTATCTAGTTTATAAAATTAAGCTTTAAAATCTGCTTTTAATAGCATGATGTTACAGGATTCTTACACTCAAACTAGGTTTTTAATGTCCAACCATTTCACTACCTCTTAAACAGAAAATCCTTGCAGTCCAGCATGCTACGGAAGAGCACACTCTCAACACAACATATATATTGATTTAGCAGTGGGTGTCCTAAAACTGTCTGGGTCAGAAAGTGGTCAGAAAGTAGCCTCTGTGCTAGCTTACTATGGGAACCTCTTATCTACACCTTGGGATATAAGCAGTATAATCACCAAAAAAAATTTTTTTTCAGTGTTTTAAATATGTACAACTCAACACAAGCATTCAAGCATACTACTTGAGGACCTAAATTCTCAACCTGGACGCTTAGTATAAGCTACTAATACCACTACTCACTGCTTCACCAGAATGGCTGTATATTTTTCCCACCAAAAGTAGAGCTATTGCACCATACGTTTCATGGTCTCTGTAAAGAAAGAAAATCATTGTCTTGGTTTATATTTCCTTAAAAAAAACAAATAAATTTCTACAAATTGTTTTAAGAACTTAGTGAAATCTGAAGTTTTTTAAAGAAATCACCTCAATTCTTTTTAATGCAACAGCACCCCCATACACACACACAATATTTGTAAAAGGTCAAGGCTAAAATGTTAACTAGCTGCAACTTTTAATAAGCACATACCACAAAATTAAAATCCACAGGGTTTTTAACGCATAAACATTTACTTCATGACTCCTTAATCCATATCAGATCAAATAAAATGGAATTCAGAGAGGTTTTTCAGGATTTCAAAGTGGCTTCAGAACTACTTTCTAAGAAGTGGAGAACAGTGGTGAACAATTTAAATGATCCCTCTGTGTAGTTAGAAGCCACAGGTCCTGGCAAACACTGTTGCTGCAGGGAGGGATTGAGAAGGCTGAAACTACCTTTTCAGAAGCGGAGGCTGCAGGCTTTTGCCCTCTGCAGATAATCCTGACCGGTTAAAGTTTTCTCTATTTGGAATTATTAAAGTTGGAAGTGTGTTTAAGGGATAGGGCTACAGAGTGCAGGCAGGCAGGTGATAGCTGTATCATTTCTACTGACCCAAACACACCAGGGAAGAGAGGCTTTCAAAAGAGGCCCTCAGGGGACTGGTTGTTGCACCTTCGGTACACTACTGAAGGAAAAGAACTATTTTTTAAAATTATGGAAATTCATCCAATTGGATGCAACTGGAAAAAAAATTCAGAATATGTAAAGTTCTGTGCTCGCTTCGGCAGCACTTACACCAGAATGTGGAAAGTTCTGCCAAAGTCTATGGTTTAATAAACACTGCAAGGGAATAAATGTTACCAGCAAGAGAACTACCAAAGAAAAACTTATGAAACTGATCAACCAATTGCAAAGTATAAACTTTATTTGAATCCTGATTTGAACAAAACTTAGATGTCAATTGAGATATTAATTTTGAGATGTACTATGAAATTTTTACACTGACCACAGGATAACAGAAAGGAACTGCTATTATTTGAGCTGCAATACAGTAGTACAACTATGGTTTTAAAGTCCTTATCTTTTCAGAGGTCTATGCCGAAATTCTTATGGTGAAGAAATAGGTTTAGAATTTGCTTCGAATAATCCAGTGGAGGTGGGCATATGATGAAACAAGTGTGACTAATGATAAATGTCAAAGCAAGAATGATACATACGTGGAGGTTCATTTCCCATAATACAAAATTATGACACAATCACTAATTTATTATTGTCTAAAATATCCATTAAGACACTTTAGCAACCTGAAGGAATGCTTATTATATAATGCTAAATGAAACAAATGTATTTATGTCAAAATTTCAAAAGCTTAAGGTTAAAGAAGAAAAGGGAGTAAGAAAACCAAACTGAATTTGTGGGTTAGTTGATTATTTTTATCTGCTAATATTAGAGTATTGTCATTATATATTACTAATGAATTCAGAACTAGGCATGTAACTTACACTACCTAAGAGAGCTGGGTATAAAACAGTGCAGGAGCCTAGCATAAACTAAAGAATGCCTTAAAGGGTATTCAGTTTCAAATAAATCCTAAGCTACATTAAAAGCAGTTTTTAACCAGATATTCAAGTATTTTCATTCTTAGTGTGACAGTGTCATTTAAATAGTAGCCAAAGCAAGCTACTTTGAAGATATGAGGAGGAAGTAACAATCAAACTAGGGCGGTACAAGAAAACTAGACCCCTTGGGCACCCTATTCATTTTACAAATACATAAACTGAGGCATGAAGTTTGCTTGTTTGGATTTGTGAAC
Organism: Proteles cristata cristata; assembly: GCA_017311185.1. Taxonomy (NCBI): domain Eukaryota; kingdom Metazoa; phylum Chordata; class Mammalia; order Carnivora; family Hyaenidae; genus Proteles; species Proteles cristata. The sequence continues at coordinate 2,727,241 of JAESUZ010001135.1, forward strand.
TGCCTAAAGTCAAAATGAATTAGCCTCATAAACTACAGACTGGAGCCCAAAGAGGCATAAGGATTTGCCCAAAGTTACAGTGTTAACTGGAGAGCCTGGCACCAGAAGTCAGACCCCAACTACTCTTGACACCCTGTGCAGATCAATCTACTAAGTGGTACTACCACTTTTTCATTTTTCTTTTTTTTTTTAATTACATGCATCCTGTTTCTTTTCGCCACTAAAAGATTCTCAAAAATGTGTTCTCCAATCAAATAACTAAAAATACGGCAAAAAAATAGTAAAATGACAGGAGGGTGAAGAACGTCTAATGCTTACAAAAGCAGACTCCAGATCAATCCGTATATATGAAAAGCTATACACTAGGATTGAACACTTTTTTCTACACCGTGAACAACTCTTCCAGCTTTAAAAGACATTTCTGTACCACTGATAATGTCAGAATAAAATAATCAGAAAAAGCATTAACTGGCCCTCTTAAAGACTGAAGAAAACCATACATGTACACTGAGGCACTTAGGAGTCTCCCAAATGTAATTCTTTCCTATCTCCTTGAACAAGCAAGAACCAAGACTTCAGAGACTGCTTTGTGTTGCACATATACAGCTAAGGACGTGGGGAATCTGAAGAGCAGAAGGTCTCATGGCTGTTACCTGACTCAAGAATCTGCTTGGCTCCAAAACGCATCCTCTCTGTTCTACCTAACTACTGATACTATGTAGTTTCTACTGATACTATGTAACTACTATGATACTCTGTATCATAAAACTGCTGAAATCAAGATAGGCACTAAATTTCAGAAGTCTGCAATTCTTTACTTACTGTTTAAAATTTTCCAGCCCAACTTTCTAATATGAAAAGAGAAAAAGTATAGGCTTTAGAATCAGATCAACCTACACTTGCCATTTAAAAGCTTTAGCATTTAAAAGCTCAGTGACTGGCCAAATTAAATGAACTTCAGTTTCCTCCTATATAAATGAAAAATACCACCAGAGTTATAAAGACTAAAGCAAGTGGTACAATGCCTGGTATGTAATAAGCACTCAATAGGACACTCTTGTTATTTTTACCTAAAGGTTTAATTAAACAGCCAATTAAAATAAGATTCAAACTTGTTTTTAAAGCAGCTGATTACTATAGTTATGGCAGAATCTATGAAGAGTATCTCCTGGATCATCAGTTAACTCCAAAACTGTACATGCAAATATGCAATCAAGGTAAGGCACAGATTACAAAATATATGGGCAGATCCATTTTTCCAAATATGAAAAAGATACCCAACTAGACAATCATTAGTCCAATAATTCCTTCAAGTGCTAAATTTTTCAAACACTGTATGTTATTTCCTCACCAATTCCACAATGGCTACTTCCCATATATAAGCTTCCAGAAGGCAGGGACTGTATCTCATAACATTCAGAACACTAAGAGGTGCCTTACACACAGATGTGCTCAATAAATATTTGTTGAATGAAAAGTTGATATGGCTTCCTTAATTACCTTTAAAAAAAACTTTTAATGACAGAATCCTTTCACTTTAAAACATTAAAATGCAAAAGGTTTATAATAAAAATACCTCTCTCAAGCAAAGAAATTGTTGTCTATAAGAAGCATGGTTAGCAAGGCAGAACTCAAACAACAAACTGCAATTTCCTATCAAAGAAAAGTTTTAAAAATAAAACTCCAACACAATGAGCACCTCAACAGAGGAAAGCACTATCTATTCCATTGCCAGGAACAACTTACCTTTTCGCACCTTCCTTTTGCAGATTTGAAATCCAGATTCTCACACAATCACTGGCCTTCACTTCTGTTTGATTCAATAGCATACACACTACTGAGTCTCTCTCCTTCACTATTCAATACATGAGTAGAAAGCACACTGGTCTTACTCTGCTTTCTAACTATGAAAACAAAAGTGCACTAGTCCTAATCCAAAATTCTCAAAAAGAAAAGGGAAAAGAAAAAAAAGTTTTTGAGATTAAACAATGAACAGAAGTAATTGTAAAGGCTCCCATCTTCCTCCCTGCCCACACATCCTACTTCAATGTGTGTGTGTTTTTCACAAGTGCCTTCAGTATGTATTTTAAATGGTTTTTTTCCCCCCAAATGGGAAAAAGACTCTGGTGTTTTGATGGGAGGACAAGAAATTAAAAACAAAACATATTAAAGTAAGCCATTTCCAAACAGGTGAGATACCCATCAGAGTGTGTGCTGTTGCAGGAAACAGAATGAAGAGCCGTGAATGGGAGTCTCTGCACTTCATATCTGCAAAAGAAGAGAATAAAAAGATTAACTTAACTCTAGACTTGGAATACCTTCTTTACCTGTTTAGAGCAATGCCCTTAAACATTTTAAATGTACTAAGACAAAGGCTTGTGGGTGAACTCAACCTTCTTGCCCTTAACACATAAATTTAAACTATATCTACAGTATTAGAAATCAATATTTGAACACTTTGATACCACACCATCTTGATATTACAGGATAAAAAAAAAACTCTCTCTTCTTTAGGCTTTTCTTAAAAACCATCATTTTAATTAGCCAAATGGGTTCCCTACTGCACAGTTATCTAGGGAGAATTAGTTCTAACAGTAAGAAAAACAGTCTGGAAGTTCATTTCTAACAAATACTCTACCCCCTATAAGGAGTGGCAGTTAACCTTCTGGGAACCCCAATGCACACACCCCTTTCTCCAACCTCATTAAAGGTTAAGAATAAAAGTGCCCCACGAGCAAAGTCATCCCCCCCGCCCCGCTTCCCACCCAGCACCACATTCTCCGCAAAACTTCCTTATTTCGCGTTAACCCACCAGCCGCTAGAGTGGGTACGCCAGGGCCAGGTCACAGACGGAGCCCAGGTGTGAGAGGTGAGCTCCGCGAGCCCGTCAGGCACCCGCGACCCCACCTGGTGACACACCTGCCCTTGCAGGAGCCCACCTGCGGCAGGGACCGCCCTCTCCCAGCCTTGCGCCGATGCCCCACTCGGAGCGCGCGTCCCGCGCCGCACGGGACCCGAGGGCGCGCAAGCGGCGGGAGCCAGGATGCAGGGGTGGTCCCGGCTCGCTCGCTCCCTCCCTAGGGACCAAGCGGGCCCGGGGGCGTGCTGGGGCGGGCGCGGTACCTTTTGGACAGATCCATGAGGACCCCGGAGAAGAGCTTCTCTCCTAGACGGAACGACACGACGAGCGCGTCCTCAATGATGTGGTCCAGCGTGACCCGCACCTCCGAGCCGGGAATCAGCTGCGACACCGCGGAGTCCCCGCCCGCCGGCGGCACGAGCGCCGGGGCTGCGGGCTGGGGCAGCGGCGGTTCCTGGCGCTCCTCGGGAGCGGGGGGCTGCTCGGGCTGCGGTGCAGGGGAAGGTGGGAGCTCGGGCCCTCCCTGAGGCACAGCTGCCGCCGGCTCCGCCACCCGAGCGGGCAGCTTCTCCTCAGCCTCCAGCTCCGGCCCCGCCGCCTCCGGGCTGCGGGCGAGCTCCCCCGGCGGCGGCGGTGGCGGCGGGAGCGGCGGCTCGTCGGCCTGAGGAGAAGACTGTTGCCCGTCGGCCTCTCCGTCCGGCACGGATGCTTCAGTCGCCGTGACCGGGAGGGGGTCAGTGCCGGCCTCGCTGCCGGGGATGGGCTCCATCTCCGGCTCGGCCTCGCCGGCGCCCCCCTCCCCGGGGGACGCTGCAGTCGCTGCCGCCTCTGCAGCCACGGCCGCCATTTTCTTCCTGGCTTCTCCCTCCTCCTGCTCGGGCTGCAGCGGCGGCAGCAGCGCTGCTTGGTTCCCTGGGCCTTCCCCTCCCTCCCTTGAACAGTTTCGTCCCGCCCTTTCCCTGATGCTCGGCATTGGCACCGCGCCATTGGTTGCGCCCTACACCTCTCCCGCACTTCGGATACTCCATTGGCCAGATGCGGACGTCTATCACCCAGTCAGTCCCTCCCCTCCCGCACAGAGTAGGAACTTCTCATTGGCCGGATGAGTTGTCAAATGTTGAATCTTAGAGGAGGAGTGAGGAGACGAGGGAAGTCACAAAAGCAGAGCCACATACTTGTCGCCTCTTTCTATTGGCTGGAAGAGGAAATAAAGTTTTGTGGTTGGCCCACGCTCTTGCCCATTATCAGTCAGGCTTTCAGAGGCGGGATAAAGGAGAGAATCACGTGGCGTGCCAGTTCTTTCAAAGGCGGCCGAGGGGAGGAGTCAGGAGAGAATGCGGGAGGAGAACAGCTACCCAAGAATCCCTGCGCGGAGCTCCTTAGAATAAATGTTATTTCTAGGCGCGGACCTGCTTGCGGCCGCTTGCAGACACGACAGGCTTCTTTGGAAGGCCATCTAAAGTTTGAAAATAATTCTTCAAACGTGTTTTGAGCTTACTCGGCTAGGTACCGTGCTAGGTGCCGGAGGTGGAATGATGTGCAAGACATTCTCCATAACCTCATGACAGACACTCCAGCCCACCCATAGGAATGTTTTCCTTGACTTCTCTCCACTTTCTAGGAACAGTGCACCTACTTATTTCAAAGTAGGAAAATGCTAATGCAAAGAGGAGGGACACCATGCATACTGTATTTAGCTGATGAATGTTCCAAAGAGCAGTCCTGAGGCATTTAGGGCCTTACCTTGCTTGCTGTCTCCAAATTGACCGGAAAGTGAAGGCACCTAGTTTCTTGCTTAAACCTTTTTTCTTTCCTGGCCTCTTCCTGTGCCACAGGCTCAAAACCTCTCTTCAGTATCTAATGCTCCCACTTTAACTCTTTTCCCATTTTAGGTCTCTTGATTTGTTATGTCTAGAAGAATCTACACAACACATTTATTTCAGATTTCACCTCAGAATCAGCCTATTCTCCGGAAGAGGTTGTAGGCACTGAGAATGCTGACAGGGAGGAGAGAAAAGGTGACAGTATTAAGAGGAGTAAGAAAATGAAATTCTAAATAATAATAGCTAACAATTAAGGAGCACCTGTGTACCAAGCCCTAGTACAAACCCTTAGTATAGCATCTCATTTAATCCTTACACTACTCCTATGAAGCAGGTACTATTATACCCATTTTAGAGATAAAGAAATTGAAGCCCAAAGAGTGTGCGCAAGGTCACTCAGCTAGTAAATTTCAGAGACAAAATTGCAGCCTTACGTTGAAAAGGACCAAAAATGACAAAAACTAAATATCACCATGTGTTCTCACTATTGCAAGCCACGGGGCTCTTAGGGAAAGCCAATAGGAAATCCTAGTCAGGGCAGGCTTAGCATCTCCAAAGTAGCAGAAGGAAATGAAATTACTGACTGTCACTCTGTGTCAGAGTAATTTTCCCATAAGCTCTCATTTAAAATCCTGTGAATTAAGTCTTCTCCCACTTTTCCAGATGAGAAAACTGACCCTTAGCCAGGTTAAAGATCTCAGAGGTCACACGCCTAGCAACAGGTCCAATCTAACCCAGCTCTGCCAAGACCCATGACTATTCCACTCACTCATTCTTTGAACAAATTATTTATCTCCTGCAGGCCAGATAGTAAACAGACATGGATCTCACCTTACAGGGCTTTCACCATGATCACTTGGTCTATAATTCACCATAGTCAATTAATTAAACATTACATATAATTCTATAAAACTAGATCCATGCTGGGTTCCCACACTGTATAACCTCTCAGAAGGAAAAAAATACAGCTCAGTTCTGAGGAGGTGATTAATTCTTACAGTAATTCATTGCAAGATGCTGCAGCGAATCACTTAAATTAAGCATTTATGGCAGATCGCAGAATACCAAGTCTCAATCACCATTTTCATCCTGCAACTGAAGAGCCTCTACTGGGTCACTATGTTCACATCAAGTATAACCCCTGCTGCTTGTCTGTCAAGTTCCTCTCTTCCTCCTCTATCTTTTAGGTTTGTTTTCTACTATTCTTCAAGCTTGCTAATACTGGAAAGATCTAATCATGCATCTTTCATCCATTTATTCAACAGATAAATATTGAAGACCTACTATGTGCCAGTTACTGGGCTTACCAGGCCAAAGGCATGTAGAAAGAACATAAGAAACTTCATGGTTCATAAGCCTGGGGTTTAATTTTCTAATTAGGGAGTCAGAAAATAAGCAATGAATAAACAAGATGATTACAGATTGTGAGAAATGCCATAAAAGAAATTAATAGTATGAGTGATAAGCAATCATTTCTAGCAAAGGGGCATAGAGTGTCTTCTTTAGATAAGGTGGTCAGAAAAAGTCCCTCTGAGGATAAGGCATTTTAGCTAAAATGCAAAGGATAGGAAGGAGTCAGTTATTGACTGTTATATGTCTTCAGAAATTGCTGAAGTACTGAGGCAAAAGGGGACTTAGCTCATTCCAGAAACAGAAAGAGACCAGCGTGGTTGAAGAGGAATGGGCAAGAATATAGGTTGGTGAAATAAAATTGGAAAGGAAGACTGGAGCCAAATCATATTTTAAGTACTGCAGATATAAAAACAAGAGATTCTACCCTCAGGGAGTTTTAAGTCTATTGGGAACCTAAGCTGTTGTATCCTAGTCACCCATTCTATGCCTCTTTCTGGCATAGAATCAGCATAGAAAAAGCCCTTGGTATTTATGGAATGGATAGCCATATGGTATTTGAGACTAGATGGATGGTAGATGAATAGATGGAAGGTTGGATGGTGTCTTAATCCATTCAGTCTTCTAGTACAAAAATGTCACAGACTGGGTGGCTTATAAACAACAGAAACCTATTTCTTACAGTTCTGGAGACCAGAAGTACAAGATCAGGGCACCACCATGGTTTGGATGATGGCCCTTTGCCAGGTTGCAGACTTCTGAAGTATTCACAGGGCAGGAGGGGAAAAGGGAGCTCTCTTGGGCCTCTTTTATAAGGGCATTAATCTCATTCATGAGGGCCCCACCCTCATGACCTAATGACTTTCCAAAGACCTCCCCCCAATCAACATGAGGGTTTAGGATTTCAACATATGAATTTTGGAGGGACACAAACATTCAGACCATAACAGATAGATAATTGGTTGATTAAACAAATCACTGAATGGATGGACTGATAAATGGCAGGGATAAGGAATATAGCTGACTACTCAAGTGGATCCTCACTGTCTGTCACAAGCAGACTTTGATCTTGAGCTCTGTGGGGTAGTACAGTTTGGTAGCTAAAAACTCAGAATGGAAGTGAATGAACCTGTATGTGACTCCCCAGTTGGCCTCTGACTAGCTATATGATCTGGGCATGATCTTAGGCTAGTTGATTAATCTCTGCTTCCTCATTCATAAAATATCTTAATAATAACTACAAAAGGGTGTGCTTGCTTTTAAGTGATATAACATATAAAGCGTTTAACATAGAACCTAAATCATAGTAAGCACATCTCCATCATTGTTAGCAACTAGATCTAGAAATTCAGTCTTTCTTTTTTTAAGTATTATTTATTCTCTTTAGTAATCTCTATACCCAATGTGGGGCTCGAACTCACAACTCCAAGACCAAGAGTCAGATGCTCTTTCAACTGAGCCAGCCAGGTGCTCCTAGAAATTCAGTCTTATAACATCTGGTGTTAATCATATTGCAGGGGCTCTCCAACCTTATGAAAGACTAAGTAAAACCCCAAATACTGGGGTGTTGATTCACAGAGAGTTTTAAACATGGCTAATTGTGGTTGGGTTTTTTTTTCTGGGCTTGGTTTCTCAGGAAATCAAATTATAAACAAAAAATAGCATGGGGAGCAGAGACCCTCCACAAAATCCACTGCATGGCTGCAAAGCCATGATCACTGAACGAATTGCTCCTCCTGTTCTAGAACAATTTCTGACCAGTAACCAATATTTCTCTCCTAAAATCAAATCACGTACTCTCGGATCAAGACAGTGATTGATAACTACTGACAAACATGTCAATTATTGGCTCTCCCTCCATGCATCTCAGTGGTTCTCAATGTATCAAGGGATCTTTCTGAGAATCTGCTAAAAAGATATTTTACATATTGTATAATTCCATTCACATAAGGTACCAAAACAAGCAAAACAAATGTATGCTCTTAGAAATCAAGATAGAGGTTATTTTTGACCAGAGAAGGGGAATAGAACAGTTCACCTAATGACTACAAGGGAATATGAGTAGGGTTTCCTAAGATTCTGGTAATTTTCTGTTTCTTCACCTACCTACTGGTTACACAGGAAAGTTCAGTTTATAAAAGTTCATCAAGCCATGCACTTTTATGTGCTTTTCTGTATATAGATTTATATTAGTTATCTATTACTGCTAGTGTCTTAAACATCATACATTTATTTTATCACGGCGCCTGTAGTCAGAAATTCAGGCATAGCTTAGTTGGATCCTTTGTTTAGAGTCTCTCTTAAAACATAACCATGATGCCAGCAGGGGTTGCAGTCTCACCTGAAAGCTAGATTAGGGAAGGGCCCACTTCCAAGCTCACTAACATGATTCTTGGCAGGATTCAATTCCTCAATTGCTATTGGCAATAGCAATCTATTGGCTAGAAGCTGCCCTCACCTCTTTGTCACATGGGCCTGTCCATAGGACAGTTCATGATTTACAGCTTGCCTCATCAGAGCAAGAAAAGTCAAATAGAGAACTCATGAGCCACAAGATCATTACCACACCTGAAGTCAGACATTTAACAGACTGAGCCATCCAGGTGCCCCTTAGAGTATGAGACTCTTTTTTTTTTTTTTTTTAATGTTTTATTTATTTATTTCGAGGAGAGAGAGAGACAGCATGAGAGGGGAGGGTCAGAGAGAGAGGGAGTGACAGACTCTGAAACAGGCTCCAGGCTCTGAGCTGGCAGTCAGCACAGAGCCCGACGCGGGGCTCGAACCCACGAACCGCGAGATCATGACCTGAGCGAAAGTCGGTCGCTTAACCGACTAAGCCACCCGGGCGCCCCAAGAGTATGAGACTCTTAAAAAGACTCCATTTTATAGCTTCCTTAGAAGAGTGCTTATCCAAGTAATGGTACTTTATCATGTGCTTACTTCTTATCAGGCATGAAATCAATTAAACCATATTATATCCTTATGAGATACATTCATTCCATAATTATCACCACTACAGATTAGGAAACTGAGGCACAGAGAAGTTAAGTAAAGTGCCCAAGATCACACAGCTAGTAACAATAGGTAGGTATCAGATGGGGTGCCTGGCTGTCTCAGTCAGAAGAGCACACAACTCTTGATCTTGGAGTTGTAAGTTTGAGCCCCACATTGGGTGCAGAGATTACTAAAACAATAAAAATAATAGGTATCAGAGAGCAATACCTATTTGCTCATTGATTACAAAGAGCTCCTGATCTTATGTGAAGCTTTCCAAAAAATAGGTGGAAACCTCAGCTAAAGAGGTATAGTGATACGAGGACCAACCCTGAAAAACCACAACCCCAAGATCATTTTGACAGAATTGCTCCTCTGTCCTCATTATTTATCTTTGTCTCAGTTTCCTCGCCTCTAATACAGGAATGATCATCATCTCTACCTCAAATAGTTGCTGGGAAGGTTACACCGAATTGAATCATGTCTGTGGGTGGTAACAGTTCCTATTATCCCTCCCAGAGGTCTGGAGGCCTTGGGGGAGAGCATGGAAATGGTTTGGTTCATCCGATGTAAATTTTAAGCCAGAAGCTTTAGTGTTAGCATTTCTCTTAGGATGATTCCTTTACAAGCAGCTATTTCACTGTCTACCCCCAGCCAGTCCTCTGACTACATATGCAAATATAGGTCTAATTGCTTTGGTACATTCTTATGCCAAATTCCTACTCTGTTTTATTTGTGTTTATTTTAAAAATGGCCCAGATTGTTGAGGAAGGAATGTGTGTCTTGCTATATCTGGATTTAAAGAAAAGACCCTTGTGACGTCTGTCTTGTTCATCTCTGCACCTCTCTCACGTGTAGCACAGTGCCTGGCACAGGGTAGTCTTTCAGAAAACCTTTGTAAAATTCATAGACAAATGACTAGACAAGTGAATAGTTATTTCCAGGGGGTATAATCAATGTGGGGTTTCTTTCCTTTTTGGCCATCTGCATAGCTGTCCTAATTTTCTCATTTTTCTATAATGCACATATATTTCAGAAATGTTTAGATCCTTCAGCAAATAAATATATAACTAAGTGAATTTAAAAAAAAAAAAAGTCCAGCACAGTCTTTTAATAAGAGGATTTTTTTTTTTTTTTAATGTTTATTCATTTCCTGGAGAGAGAGACAGAGTGTGAGTGGGGGAGGGGCAGAGAGAGAGGGAGACACAGAATTTGAAGCAGGCTCCAGGCTCCCAGCTCTCAGCACAGAGCCCTAGACGGGGTTCTAACTCATCAACGGGAAATCAGGACCTGAGCCGAAGCCCCACGCTTAACCGACTGAGACACCCAGGCGCCCCAATAGGAGGATTCCAAACACGGAATCTCTGGACAGGGTGTGCAGACAGGCAGGTCTGAGTGGGTTGCCCAGGGTCTAACCGCAGGAGGGATAAGGCAGTCCTCATCCTAGATCCCAGAGCCTTCAGCAGTCTACCCTTCGCCTTTGGGTCACAACACACAACATATTTTACTTTGGTGTGCGTGCTGGGTGAAGACGAGAAGCAAGTCCCAGAACAGTTTTTAAATGATTCATAAGGAGTTCTCCTCAGGAAGGGGAGACCTGGGTGCTAGGTGCACTGAATTAGAGATGGCATCGCTCCCGACCCCTCCCCCACCCCACGAGGCAGTGAACCTTCATGGGTGACCCCCTTCTGTAGTAGTTTTTGGCCCCGTATCCAAATCCGAATTCCTTCCAGGCTTGGCCCACTCCACCCTGGTCCGTGGTTGCTGACGAAGAAGGGAATAGACAAGCCCATTTAGTTGTCGTCCTCTCTTTGTTCCCTTGACCTTGAGGCATTTACCGCAGCAGAGCCCGCGGTGCCGGGAGCCCGGCAGAGTTCTGGAATGAAAGGAAAGAGACCTTGGAGGGCTCTCGGAGCCCACACTCGTTTTCTCTGCTTTGGTCACCATAGTGACTTCTCTTTGAAGCCTCAATCCTGTGGGTTTTGCTCGATATTCATTCATAATAAGGCCACCCCTGTGTTTTCCGCCCACTGGGGAACAGAGAGCCGCGTGCATTTGTAGTCACGTGGCTCTTGCGCTGGGCCTTTAAGTGTGTGTGTGTGTGTGTGTGTGTGTGTGTATTCACACGCGCGCACTGGAAGGTCCTCTGCCCTGCGGAGGGAGGGATCAGAGCTAGAAAGGAATTCAGATCCTCTCTGGTCTTGTTCTCATCGTTTACAGAGGAGAAGGGACCTGCCCAAGGTTTCCTAGACTTCCAAGAGACCCCCCCGCTAGAACATGAATGCCCTGACTCCTGGCCCAGTGCTCACTGCACTCCTCACACAGGGGCGTGCAGGCCCACAGGCTCATCCCAGATTTTCTAACTTCTTGGCCTTTTGTCCCAAACACTGGAGTCGCACTTCCTGAGACCGTCACTAAAGGATTAAAACAATCCATGATAACCAGATTGTGAACCTCTAGTGAAAGGCCAAAACTATAGTCCTATAGTGAGCCAAAGCAGTTCAATTTCCAGTACAGATTTGCAAGTAAATTAGCTCATTTGATCCTCCAAATTACCTGCAAAGTAAAGGTAATTTTACTATTTAAAATTAAATGGTAAATAAAATTTAAAAGGGATGACTATTACTCCCTTAATTGAGAAACTGTGGCTTCAGAGCGGTAGTACGAATCAACTAGGGAGTCAGAGGTAAATCTGAATCCTAACTCTGCAATTTGCTAATGATAAAGAAGGTCATAAAAGGTCATCAGTATAGTCACTGACTTCAAATTCAGTGAGACCCAGTGTCCCTCCCATTACCCTGCGGTGTGACTTTAGGCAAATTACTTAACTTCTCTGAGCTTCTATTTTCCATCAAAGAGCATAATAGAACCTATTTCACAGGGTCTTTGTGAGGATTAAATAAAGCAATGCACGGAAATCACCTAGCACTGTACTGGATACTTAATAAGTGGTTTCTATTATTCCAAAATTAGAAAGTTCTCTCCTGCTAGAACAGCTGGTCACAGACAAAAAGAAAAAAAAAATTTACATCCCACATTCAGGCTCACTCAGAGTCCAATACCTTCCTTTGTGTCAGCCAAGGAACTGAGTACTTGAAAAAAAGACATCCCAAACAGAGGAAAGTGCATTTGAAAGATGCTTTTCACAGCTTGATTTTGCATTTCTAAAAGATTCAGACTTGGGAAGGGAAGGGAAGAGTCGAGCTCTGTCTCTTGATAACTTTACTTCCAAAATTCTCCAGAACTATGCTGCCCAACAGGGTGGGCTCCCAACCTCTTGTGGTTATTGAACACACGAAATACATCTGCTCCAGACTGAGATGTGCTGTAAGTATAAAACCAATTCCGGGTCTTAAAGACTCAGTGGGAAAAATTTTTAAACATTTCTAGAATTAATTTCACCCATGTCTTTTGATGTTTCTAATATGGCTATCAGAAAATTTTCAGTTCTGCATTCAGCTCACATTATGTTTCTATAAGACAGAGCTGCTACAGGTAGAACACGGAATCCCAGCTCAGCCCACCTGTGTAGGGCACCTCCCGTGTGTCTCTCTCCTTTAATTCTTACAACAATATCGTCTGGAAGATATTGTTATTTACATTCCACTCCTGAAGGGCAAACTTAGGAATGCCAGGCCTTTGGTTTACCAGGTAAGATCACCAACCCCACTATTATTATATACTGACATCATTCCATAAAAGGACTTTGTAATACCAACAACACCGAACATTTCAACTGCATTAAACAGTACATTGCCCCTCGGTAATAAAAGTAGCTGGCATTTCTTAAGAGCTTACTATTTTAAAGGCACTGAGCTAATATATGCTTTAGCTTTTTCAGTTCTGTAAAACCCAGGAGGTTGGTTCCATTATTATCCCCATTTAGAAGAAAAGGTGAGTGATGGGCACCTGGGTGGCCCAGTCAGGTAAGGGACTGACCCTTGATTTCCACTCAGGTCATGTTATCATGGTTAGTGAGATGGAGCCCCATCGTTGGTGAGATCGAGACCCACGACGGGCTCCGTGCTGACAGCACTGAACCTGCTTGGGATTCTCTCTCTCCTTCCCTCTCTCTGCCCTTTGCTCCTCAAAACAAATAAGTAAACATTAAAAGAAAAAGATAAAGGACTCCAAGGCTCTGAGAGCTTGGCCCCCACTGGCTAATAAGTGGGGGCTGTAGAATTTGAACTCACATATGATAAATTCTAAAGCCTGTTCTCCATCAGTTGTGCCTGCCCATAATAGTACCAGGAACTGACTGAAGTTTGCATTTGGCTATAAATTTGATGAGGTAGGGGGTTTTTTGTTTTTCTTTTTTTAGAATTCTATTATAGATTCATACCCTTTCCCTCTCAACCCCACCCCAGTCTGTACTTGAATTTGGGAAAAGATAATTACAGTTGAAGTGACACGGGTATTTAAAAGGAAATCAACACATCTGCCTTCATCCTACATGAATATGGAAGAGGATTTCTGTCTAGCCAGCCTTTCTCCCTCTCTTTCAATGTGAAATGTCAGGAAGCTCCAGAGACCAAACTGAGCCCACTGGGAAGGCCCTGGTGCCCCACATCCAGTGAGGACCAGGCTGTAGTTGGACTGCTTGACTCCTCACCCACAGCTTGATCTACACCTTCCACACAGTGGGAACTCAGATGTTGCGAGGGAGTCATCACTCTACTCCGCCCCTTTTCCACCTGACGGGGGATTTAGAACCGAGTTTCCCATGCCTGAGCTACAATTCATTTCTGACTTGGCCGCCTCCCAGCTTTCAGCTTTCAGAGCACAGCCCTCCCGGAGATCATGCCTGACTTCTAAAGCTGAGGGAAAACCTGCTCAGCATTAACCTTCTCCAAGTCCAAATTCAAATCCCTCAGTTTTAGATTGGCAGGGTGGGGGATTAGGGAAGCTGGCATTCTGAAGCTACAGAATAAGGGGAGGCCATAATAATCATGTCTTTCAGTCATGTTGGGCTTTGTGACTATAATGACTATTACTTGCGAGGAGCTTTGCAGACACAGTATCGCTCAGTCCTCATAGCAATGTATGAGGTCCATCTTCATCATACAAAGGGGAAAACTGAGGCTAAAAGAAGTGAAGTGACTTGCTCAAGGTCACATAGCTGCTAATGACTGAGCTCCAAGACCTCAAACCTCATCTATCAGACTCCACAGTTTACAACTCTGGATTAGCTTGGGGCACCTGGGTGGCTCAGGCGGTTAAGCATCGACTGCAGCTCAGGTCATGATCTCGGGGTTGTGGGTTCAAGCCCCACATCGGGCTTTGTACTGATAGTGCAGAGCCTGCTTAGGATTCTCTCTCTCTGCCTCTCCCTCCCTGCCTCAAAATTAATAACTTAAAAAAAAAATAACAACAACTGTGGACTAGTTTGTTCAAGGTCACATCATAGCTGGTAAATAATAGAGCCAAAATTCCAGTTAAGATAAAAATGAGAGAGTGGGGCACCTGGGTTGCTCAGTCAGTTAAGCGACTGACTTTGGCTCAGGTCATGATCTCGCAGTTTGTGGGTTCGAGCCCCCTGTCGGGCTCTGTGCTGACAGCTCAGAGCCTGGAGCCTGCTTCGGATTCTGTGTCTCCCTCTCTCTCTGCCCCTCCTCTGCTCATTCTCTCTCTCTCTCTCTCTCTCTCTCAAAAATAAAAACAAATTAAAAAACAAAAGATAAAAATGAGAGAACATGCCCTTCCCAACAATCTTGTAGAGATTTAAAAAAAAGATAATACCAAAAATGAGTCAAAGTGAGGTGATATGAACATTCTTTCAAACACTCAAACCTCTGCAATTGAGATTTCTGTTTTGAAAAACAATTTGATAATTATACAAGGACCCTTAATTTTTCTTTTTTCTTTATTGCCCTCACCTCTGCACTTCCAATAGTCTCTGACAGTCAGTAGTCCTCAACAAAGATTTGTAGAAGGAATAAATTCACTCTTGCCCTGACATTCCCCTAAGGCCAAAGTGCTGTTAGGTTAGCTTAAAATCAGTAATTCAAAGAAGATAAATTGAGAAGAAAGGACAAGAACCTAATTTGAGATTATGTCTGATCCACCTGGAAGCCAATATTAAGAACCATTGCCAGCCAACGAAGGGTCAGGGTACCCATAAAAATCATTCTCATTGCCAATCTTACCCAAAGAATGTTCCGTTGTTAACCAAAACTGCTAATAAAAAATAATTAACATATTTGGAATATTTATATGCCAAGGATACATGTATTAATATCATTTCATCTTCATAATAGCCTTATAGATAGATAGTATTATTTTCACTGAAGAAACTGGGTCTCAGAGAGGTTAAATAAATTGCCCAGAGTCACCCAGAGGCTGGGTGGTGGAGCCAAGATTCAGAGTCAGCACTAGAGTTTTCTTTTCTGGCTAAGCATGAGAAAATGGAGAGTTTTAGACCTCCTCTAAGATCACCAACTTAGAACTCCCTGGAGTATGGCCCTGGGATGTATTGAAAAGTCTCCACAGGTGACCTGAAACCCACCAAAAGTTGAAGACCTAGACTTATTCAGTCTTAACTCAAAACCCACCTTTTAACTTCTCACTTGCCTTGGACCCAGTACTAATCAGTACTACCCCAGAAGAATCTTTACTTGGGAGAACCACGGATGGTCTTTGCAAAGACTTTGGTCCAACAGTCAGCCTTCAGGATGTGACTTTGTCCACAGAGCAATAGACAAAAGCACACAGGCTCAGAGGATTCTAACAAAAGGGTTTCAAAAAGCCAGGCAATCTAATATCTTTTGAGCCCAGGTACATGCCTTTCACTGAGCCTGGAGCCCTATGCTCTCCTCCTTGCCTCTTTGTATCCACTCATTCATCTTTCAGATGGCAACTTCCTGCCATACACACCTCTTTCTGTTTACTTGTTTAGTTATTTACTTGTTTCCCCTTGCATGAGACCAAAAAAAGCAAAGACCAGGCTTTGTTTTGCTCATCTTCAAACCCTATCCCCAAGCCTGGCATGTAATCGGCACTCAATAAATAAGAGCTGACCTTTACAGGTCTCCTACTATGTACCAAGCTCTGTAGTGAGCACTTCATATCTATGAATACACTTAATCCTTACAACAGCTGATGCCCACTTCACAGAAGAACAAATGAAGGTATAGAAAGATCAAGTGGTCACTTCAATGTCTAAAAGGCTTAAATATACCAAACTATTTTATGGCAAAGCCCAGATTCAAACCTAAGCAGTAAAAACTCCAAAGCTGAAACTCTTGATTAATTCATGTTCTGGTGGTTGACTGATTGATGGTTCATTGACGGCCTCTGGAGCTTCCACACCCACAATTCATCTGCTGGAGACCAGAGCTAATGCCTGACCTTACAGGGCTGATCTGAGTATCCCAGCAACGTGGCCAGAATACCAGCCCTCAGAGGTGCAAGGTACTCTGGGAAAGAACAGGCTTTGGAAGCAGCTTTGAGATTGCATTCTAGTTCCGTCACTTTCATCTCTGGGCCCCAGTACCTCTGTCTACTGGATGGGTTAATAATTGCTACCTTCAAGAATCTTATAAAGATGAGATGACCTACTATACATGAAACAGCCTACCGTGATGCATCATACCCAGCAGAGGGTCCACCACACATTTGTTTCCTTTCCTTAATCTCTCTTTCTGTCATCTCAATCTAAAGCCTATTCTAATAAGGCTCTAGCTTTTTCCAACAAACATTCTCCAGCTGAGATTCAGAGGCAGCTGTGTCCTCTGCTCCTGTCTGCCCGCTCCCTCAGAGAACACTCTCCTGCTATTTCTAGCTCCTCTCTCATCAAGGTCCTTTCCCGTTTTCCAAGGTAGCTAGGATACAGACTTGCTAGGCCTGGCCCTGAATTCCCTGCGGAGACCGATGTAGGGACTTTGGGCGGGTGGCCACACGGGGAAGCTGAAAAGGACAGAATTAATAGAAACAAATTTGTCCTGAGAATAAGGGCAAGGCCCACCATGCCCTTTGCTTTGACAGCAGCTCAGAATCAGAACGGGGAGAGAAAGGGAGGGTCTTCTTTCTCTCGTTCTTCCTCCCTTCCTCCTTTCCTCGATACCTCCTTTCCTCCCTCCTTCCCTTCCTTCTTCCCTTCTTCCTCTCTTTCTCCATTCCTTGCTTCCTTCCTTTCTTCCATCCTTCCTTTTCTTCTTCCTCCTTCCCTTCCTCCCTTCCTTTCTTTCTAGATAAAGGTCAGTGTTTGTAAAAGGACTGAAGATTTGAGACGCCAGATGACCTGATATTGACTAGGACCCATGACAAACTAGGAAAAGCAGTGTCTTGGGAGGAGCAGACTATTATGACATGTGTGAGCATAAGGAAAAATCAGAATCAAAAGTAGCTCCCCAGGCACTTGAGTGGTTGAGTCAGTTAAGCATCTGACTCTAGATTTCAGCTCAGTTCATGATCTCGAGGTTTGTGGGATCAAGCCCTACGTCTGGCTCCGTGGAACCTGCTTGGGATTTTCTCTCCCTCTCTCTCTGCCCCTTCCCACTTGTGTTATCTCTCTCAAAATAAATAAATAAACTTAAAACGCCAAGTAACTCCCCATGTGTCTTTGCTTGAATAAACTCCCTGCTTCTCAATGAAGGCAACTTGCAGAACCTCATCTGCTAGGGCAATGGACCACTTATTTCTGGAGTGCCACTCGAGCACAGTGAGAATGGAGGAATGGGTACGGACAGAGCTCGGGCAAGGATCTAGACTCAGATAACCTCTCCTTACAGGCAGGCCTCCTGATTTCCTCTTCTTTTTCTTTTCTAATGGACACATAATGAATAATGAATAATTCAGACCACTCAGAAGAATAGAGGGAAAAGTATGTCTTCTTTCTATCCCAGTTCTTAGGTTCTCAGGTACAACTATTGTTTTCTCCTCCTCCTCCTCCTCCTTCTTCTAAGTAACTGCTACACTCAATGCAGGGATCAAACTCATGACCCTGAGATCAAGAGTCGAATGTTCCACCAACTGAGCCAGACAGGTGCCCCCCAATTATTGTCTCCTTTCCCCCAGTGTATTACATACCTTCGGATCTCCTAGTCCAAGCGTTTCACTTCTCAAGAATTATGTTAATCACCAAATATGTATGGAGTCTCTTCCATGTGGCAGATGCTGGACTAGACACTGAGGATACCATGATAAGTAGTAGGCTCTGGGAGCCTACAGCCTAGTGAGGAAAAGCATCAATTAGACAAATAATGGCATATGCATAATTATTGAACTCTAATTGTGAAAAGTGTCATAAAGGACAATTACAAGCATACAATAGGACTGGCCAAGGAAATGGCGTTTAAGCTGGTGTTGGAAGGATGTATGAGAGTTAAAACAAGAGGGAAAAGGTGTTCCTGCTCCTGGGAACAACATATGCAAAGGCTCTGCAGAGGGAAGGTGTTTGGCAGGAGGGACTGGGAGAAGGCAGGTGTGTCCTCACAGAGTGAGAGTGTTTGTGAGGTGAAGTTCAAGGATGGGCAGGGCTGGGTCAGTCAGCAATCTGAAAGCTCTGGCAACCAGCCAAAAGCTTTCCAGAGCTGTCATCATAACAAGTCCCTGTGCCAAACACTTTGGAGAAATCAAACACCTTCCAGAAATTTTCTGAAAAAATAAGATACAGACAAATGAAACAAGGGCTAACAGCCCTTGAATTGGAGCCAGGTAGGCAGAATAGTCCTCAGGTGGGCTAGGAGCTAGGATGGCAGGTTTCATGAAGCTGAAAGTGGAGGGAATGTGGCTTTGGAATCAAGCAATGACGTTGTGAGGTTGTGAAATAGGGGCTGACATGATGAGAATAATTTGCTTGATTTAAAAAAAAATTTTTTTTAATGTTTATTTATTTTTTGAGAGAGATAGACAGAGTGTGAGCAGGGGAGAAGCAGAGACAGGGAGAGCCACAAAATCATGACAGGCTCCAGGCTCTGAACTGTTAGCACAGAGCCCAGCATGGGGCTTGAACTCACAAATGGTGAGATCGTGACCTGAGCCAAAGTTGGACATTCAACTGACTGAGCCACCCAGGCAGCCCTGCTTGATTTTTTTAAATTCAAATTTCTATTGCGATAACTGTAGATTCACATGCAGATAAGAAATAATACAGAAAAATCCTTTGTACACTTCAGTGGTAACATGTCACAAAACTATAGTATAGGTATATATGGCAAAGAATTGAAAAATTCACAAAAACATTTTTCCCTCGTTTTTTTTTCTTTTTTGTTATTTTTCCCCCTCTTCCTTTAACTCCGATTTATTCTTCAGACAAAAGCTTCAATGCTATTTCCTTGGCCAGCCATGTTACATGCCTGTAATTTTCCTTTATGGCACTTTTCACAGTCATAGTTGAATAATTATGCATGTGCAATTACTTACCTATTGATGCTTTCTATTGATGTCTACTGAAAAGGGTCTTAAAGAGATACTTGTACACCCATGTTCATAACATTAGTCACAATAGCCCAAAAGTAGAAGCAACCCAGATGTCCACTGATGAATGGATAGATGGATAAACAAAATGTGTTATCCACACACAATGGAGTATTATTCAGCCTTAAAAATAGTGGGGCGTTGGGGCACCTGAGTGGCTCAGTCAGTTGAGCGTCTGACTTCGGCTCAGGTCATGATCTCATGGTTCAATGGTTTGAGCTCCGTGTCAGGCTTGTGCTGACAGCTCAGAGCCTGGAGCCTGCTTCGGATTCTGTGTCTCCCTCACTCCTTGCCCCTCCCCCATTCATGCTGTCTATCAAAAATAAATAAGATGTTAAAAAAAAAAGTTTTTTTTAAATAAGGGGGCCTTATACTAAGTGAAATAAGATAGTCACAAAAAGACAAATACTATATGATTCTACGTATATGAGGTTCCTAGAGTAGTCAAATTCAGAGAGACAGAAAGTAGAATGGTGGTTGCCAGGGGCAGAGTAGGGGGAAGGAGGAATAGGGTGTTATTATTTAATAGGTACAGAATTTTGGTTCAACAAAATGCAAAGAGCTCTGGGGATGGGTTGTATAACAGTATTAATGAATGTACTTAGCACTACTGAAGTGTATGCTTAAACATGGTTAAGACAGTAAGTTTTTTAAAGCTTTTTTTTAAGTTTATTTTTGAGAAATTTATTTTTTTTAAGTTTTTAAAATGTATTTATTTTGAGAAAGAGAGAGAGAGCAGGGGAGGGGCAGAGAGAGAGGGGGAGAGAGAGAATCCTAAGCAGGCTCCATGCTGCCTGCGCAGAGCCTGATGCAAGGCTCAAACTCAGGAACCATGAGATCATGACCTGAGTCAAAATCAAGAGGTGGACACTCAACTGACTGAGCCACCCAGGCGCCCCTATTTATTTTGAGAGATAGAGCAGGGGAGGGGCACAGAGACAGGAAGAGTGAGAGAATCCCAAGTTGACTCCACACTGTCAGTGCAGAGCCCAATGAGTGTTCAAACTCAGGAACCATAAGAACATGACCTGAGCTGAAATTGAGAGTCAGATGCTTAACTGACTGGGCCACCCAGGCACCCCCATATGGTAAATTTTCTATGTGTTTTACCACAATTAAATAAAAAAAACAATAACTATAGTATAATATCACTACCAGGATACTGACAGTGACACAATCTGCTCATTTCATTTAGATTTCCCCAGTTTTACTTTACTTATTTGTGTATGTGTATTAATTCTATACAATGTATCTCCTGTATAAACTCCCGAGTCCCCAACACAGTCAAGACGCAAAACATTCTATCGCCACAAGGATCCCTTGTGTTGCCCTGTTGTAATCACATCCATCTCCTTTTCACCTCGCCTCTTCATCCCTCACTCCTGCAACCATTCATCCGTCTTCCAATTCTAAAATGTTATATAAATAGAATCATGTAGTATGCGATCTTTTGGAATTGATTTTTTTTTCTCCTAAACTCCCTGGAATACATCCAGGCTGTTGCATAGATTAATAGTTTATTCCTTTCTGTCATTACATAGTATTCCATGAATGGGTATGTACTTCAGTTTGTTTGACTGTTCATCCCATTGAAGGACATCTAGGTTGATTCCAGTTTTTGTCTATTACAGATAATGTTGCCACAAGCACTTGTATATTGGCTTTTCGTATAAATGAAAGGTTTTATTTCTTAGGGATAAATGCTTGGGAGTGCTATTGCTAGGTTATATGGTAGATGAATATTTTTATTATGTTTCTAAGAATCTACTAAACTGTTTTCCACAGTCAGTATACCATTTACATTCCCACCACTAATACAAGAGTCGCCCAGATTCCCTGCATTCTTAGCAGCATCTGCCATCATCACTAGTTTTCATTGTAGCCATTCTGATATGTGTGTAGTGATATTTCATAGTAGTTTCAATTTGCATTTCTTAAGAGTTAATGATGTTAGGGGCACCCGGGTGGCTCAGTTGGTTAAGCATCCGACTTCGGCTCATATCATGATCTCACAGTCTGTGAGTTCCAGCCCCTCGTCAGGCTCTGTGCTGACAGCTCAGAGCCTGCAGCCTGCTTCAGATTCTGTGTCTCCCTCTCTCTCTGCACCTCCCCTGCTCTCTCTCTCTCTCTCTCTCTCTCTTTCAAAATAAACATTTAAAAAAAGGGTTAATGATATTTAGTATGAAATATACTTGTCACCTTCTATATCCTTTTTTATGAGATTTTTCTCTATGGCTTTTACCTATATTCTCATTGGCAGGTTGCTTTTTTCTGTTTGTTTGAGAGCTCTTTCTATATTTTAGGTACTAGTCCTTTGTCAAATATGTGGTTTGCAAATATTTTCTTCTACTGAGTATTTTGTCTTTTCATTGTCTTCACTTGGGCTTTTATATTAGCAAAAGTTTTATATTCTAACAAGGTCTAATGAGCCAGTTTTTCTTTTTGTGAATCATGCTATTTTTTTAAAGGCTTTATTTGTAAATAATCTCTACATCCAATGTGAGACTAGAACTCACAACCCCGAAATCAAGAATCACATCCTCTACTGACTGAGCCAGCCAGGCACCCCATGAATCACACTTTTTTGTGTCAAGTCTATTAACTCCTTGTCTAGCCCTAGACACTGAATTCTCACCTATTTTTGTTCTAAAAGTTTTATGGTTTTACATTTTACGTTTAAGTCTATGACCCATTTTGATTTAACTTTTGTGTAAGCTGTGAGGTTTGCATTGATGTTCATTTTTTAACCTATAGATCTCTGATTAGATTTGCTTGATTTTTTAGTTTAAAAAAAATTTTTTTTAATGTTTTTATTTTATTTTTGAGACAGAGAGAGACAGAGCATGAGAGGGGGAAAGGCGGAGAGAGAGGGAGACACAGAATCTGAAACAGGCTCCAGGCTCTGAGCTGGCTGTCAGCACAGAGTCCAATGTGGAGCTTGAACCCATGAACGTGAGATCATTACCTGAGCCGAAGGTGGAGGCTTAACTGACTGAGCCACCCAGGCGCCCCCTTGCATGATTTTTTTAAAAGACACATTTATTCAGAGTCATGATCAGACTATTTACATTAAGCAATCAATAGATTGGATGGATCAGTATGCCAAAAAAAATCTACATTAAAACCTTTCATTAATCTACATTAAAACAACTTTCCACAGAGCAGAGACTAAAATAACCTGTTTTATAATTAGTCACAAATAATGCTTTGAGTTTTTGCCCATAAACATGAGTATTGTCTAAAACACGTCTTCTTTGTAGCAGCCCTGTCACCACTGTGCTTGGCTGAGTTCATAAATCTGTTGTAACCTGTAGCTTCCCTGTCACTTCTCTGGCTTCGCTGCTGAACTTTACTTCTTGGCAGAAATTAGAACCTTCTGCCACTGTCACAGCGACTGATGCTGCTGCAACTACCATAGTCACCTTGGTTTTGTGGTTTGGCAAATTATTGGCCTCCACCATGGTAGGGGCCAAAGCTTTTACTTCCAAAGTTTCCTTCTTTTGCGAGACCAAAATTTGATGATTATTTGTAATGGTCAAAATCATTTTAGCTTCTTCCACCTCCCTAAATGCTTCCATTATTACCAAATATATTTGCCACCATCTCCACCACCACCACCACGACTGCTACCAAAGTCACCTCAGCCACTGAAATTTCCTTCATGACCGAAGCTCTGATGCCTATCAAAGCCACCACCATGTCAGGGCGCTTGGGTAGCTCGGGTGGTTAAGCACCCAACTTTTGGTTTTGGCTCAGGTCATGATCTCATGGTTTTGTGGGTTCCAGCCCCACATTGTGAATGCAAAGCCTGCTTGGGATTCTCTGTCTCCCTCTCTCCCTGCCCCACCCTCACTCATTCTGTCTCTGTCTCTCTCAAAATGAATAAACTTAAAAAAACAACCCAGAAAAACAAACACTACCACTACAACCACCACCAAAGTTCCCACATTTACTTCAAGCTCTTTGGCTGAATGAAACACTAGCCATCTCTTGATTATATAGAGTTGCCTTACTTTATAGTTGTGGCCATTCACAGCATAGTATTTTTCTTTTTTCCCCAGCTTTATGGAGATATAATTGACAAATAACATGTGTGAGTTTATATATTGACAAATAACACCTTAAACTCACACATGTTATTTGTGATGATTTGATATACATATATACTGTGAAATACATATATTATGAAATATATACTTACCACATTAAGATTGGTTAACACATCTATCACCCCATTGTGTGTGTGTGTGGCAAGAACATTTAATTTCATTTTCAAATACATAACACAGTTTTGTAAACTGCAGTTACCATGCTGCACATTAGGTCCCCAGAGCTTATTCATCTTATAACAGAAAGTTTGCACCCTTTCACAATTTGGTGTTCCTGAATGACAACCTTATACTTAGTCATGGTCCTCAAGAGTTCAAAAGCAAAGCCTCTCTTCTTGCCACTGCCTTGGTCAGTCATGATTTTAATCACTTCAATTTTCCCATTCTTTTTTTTTCTTTTAAAGTTTATTTATTTGGGTGAGCATGAGCCTTGCTTCAGGTAAAACATGAGCCCCACTTCTAGCTCTTTCTCTGCTCCTTGTGGGATTCTCTCTCTCTGCTTCTGCCTCTCTTGCACCCTCTCTCTCTCTCTCAAAAAAAAGTTTATTTTGAGAGAGACACCCAGAGACAGAGAGTGCGGGGGAGGGGCAGAGAGAGAGGGAGAGAGAAGAATCCCAAGCAGGCTCCAAACTGTCGAAAGCGCTCAATGCAGGGCTAGATCCCAAGAACTATGCAATCATGACCTGAGTCAAGATGAAGAGTCTGACAAATAACTGACTGAGCCACCCAGACACCGTGATTTTCCCATTCTGGTAAAAAAAAAAAAAAAAATCTCTTGGGTGATGGTCTTCAGTGTCTTTTTGAATGCAGCCAATGAAAATCTTTTTCCCAGTTACATGGGCACCTTGTCTTTGAGCATCTTCTCTTGAGACAGTCCTTTTTGATTCTACAACACTTCCATCCACCTTGTGCACCTCACATTCACGCCCGCGTTCATCTCCTCACAGTGGCAATGCAGGTGTGAAACCCAAGCTCCTGGAGCGCTGGCTGAATGGGCCTCTCCCTAGCACACAGTCCGTGCGTGGTCCCCACAGCCCAAAATGGCTCCTCACACGCTCCTGGTTTGTTTCAAAGCCCCGCCTCCCGTGAAGAGCTGCAGCTGCCGCGGTCTGCTCTCCTAGAGCCTCTGACTAAACAGCAGTGGGAGGGGAGCCTTTAAGGATGCTCACTGGGCAGTGACCACAGACAGAAAGTGGATTTTCTTGATTTATAATTATCACCTCTCTCTTCCCCACTACTCATTCCCAACACACTACTGTTCCTTTCCTCTGACTCCTTTAAAGCATGCACGGGTAGGTGTTTTTTTTAAATCTAAAATAAATGTATATTAACTCTGTTAAGAGATATTTACATAATTCCTCTAGAGGACTAGAGACTCTCTAAGAGTCCCCTGAAAAAGTTTGGAAACCATTGCACCCGAAGCCTTTGGGAGTTTGGTGTATTGTTGCTTTTCTGATTTATTTGTTAATTCTACTTTATAATTAATCATGCTAGAAGTTACCATGTATGGTGTCAGGCATATGCCAATTACTTTGCACTATTCATCTCTTTTTATCTTCACAGTATGCCTGCAAATGAAGTACTTCTATGCCTATTTTGCAAATAAGGAAATTGAAGATGAGAGAACTTATTAAGTAACTTGCCTAAGAGGAGAACCAAAATTTGAACCCAATCTTTCTGATTTTGAAGCCAGTATTGAAAGTGGAAAACAACCCACAGAAGGGAAGAAAATTTTTGCAAATCTTATCTCTGATAAGGGAGTTGTATATCTAGAATATATAATGGACTCTTAGAACTTAACAGTAAAAGGACAATCCAATTTAAAAATGGGCAAAGATATTGAGTAAGCATTTCTTCAAAAGAGTTATGCACATGGTCATTAAGCAAAGGAAAGATGCTCAATGTTATCAGCCATCAGGTAAGTGTAAAGTAAAACTACATGATAACACTGATACCCACTAGAATGGCTGTAATATTTAAAAGACACAGAATATGGGGCACCTGGTTAGAATGTGACTCTTGATCTCAGGGTTGTGAGTTCAAGCCCCTACTTTATTTATTTTTAAAAATTTTTTTTATTAATGTTTTATTTATTTCTGAGAGAGAGATAAAGACAGCATGAGCGGGGGAGGGTCAGAGAAAGAGGGAGACATAGAATCCAAAACAGGCTCCAGTCTCTGAGCTAGCTGTCAGCACAGAGCCCAATGTGGGGCTCGAACCCACGAACCGTGAGATCATGACCTGAGCCAAAGTCGGAGGATTAACCAACTGAGCCACTCAGGTGCCTCTCAAGCCCCTACTTTAAAACACACACACACAGACACACACACAGAATAACAGGTTTTGTCAGGATGTGGAAACACCGAAACCCTCATATACTCTTGATGGGAATGTAACAAAGTGCAGCTACTTGGGAAAACAATCTGGCCATACCTCAAAAGTGTAAAAACTGTAAAAACAGAGTTTTTACAGCGATTCCAATCCTAGGTAAATACCAAAGAGAAATTGAAACATGTCTACCCAAATACTTGCATGTGAAAGTTCATAGCGGCACTATTCCTAGTCTCCAAAAAGTGGAAACAACTTAAATGTGTATCAATTGAAGAATGAATAAATAAAATGTGGTATATCCATACAGTGGAATACAATTTGGCAATAAAAATAAATGAAGCACTCCATTTGCAGTGACATGGATAGAGCTAGAGAGTATAATGCTAGGCAAAATAAGTCAATCTAGAAAGATAAATAACATGTGATTTCACTCATATATGGAACTTAAGAAACAAAAAATAGAAAAGAAGGAAGAAAATAAAAAGAGACAAATCAAGATGTCAACACTTAACCATAGAGAATCCCTCTGATGGTTACCAGAGGGGAGGGGGTTTGGGGGAGAGGTGAAGTAGATGCCGGGGATTAAGGAAGGCATTTGTGATGAGCACTGAATGATATATGGAATTGTTGAATCACAGTATTGTACATCTGAAATTAATATAGCACCGTATGTTAACTATACTGGAATTTAACATACATACATTCATACATTCATACGTAAAGTACTGATACATGCTATAACCTGGATGGACCTTGAACACATTATGCTAACAGAAAGAAGTCAATCACGAAGGACAACATATGGAAAGACTTCATTTATATGAAATGTCCAGAATAGGCAAATACGTAGAGACAAAGTAGATCAATGGTTGCCTAGGTCTGAAGGGTGGTGGGGAGAAGGGGCTAGTGACTGCTAATGGGTTGAGGTTTCTTCCTAAGATGAAAATATTCTAAATTTATTTTGATGATAGTCACATAGCTGTATGAATATACTAAAAAGCACTAACTTGTATACTTTAAATGGATAAGTGGTATTTGAATTATTTCTCAATAGAGCTGTTACAAAAAAATAACAAGGTGTGTTGTTACCAAATGGCTCCTCAGGGACTTAGTTCCTTATTTAGTCAGCTGTTCAACAAATATTTATTCAATACCTACCATGCACCAGGCACACATTCTGGTCACTGAGGATACAGTGGTTTATAAGGCAGACAAGGGTCCTGGCCTTATAAGGCTTATATTCTAATGAAGAAAGGCAGAATATAACCAAATAAATTTTTGAGATACTGATACTGATACATGCCATAAAGAAATAAATGGTAGTTTTAAGATAGAAAGTGGGATAAAGAGGAAGTGAGCTATTTTATTTATTTATTTATTTATTTATTTATTTATTTATTTATAACTGCTAATTTATTTATTTATTTTTGAGAAAGTGCATATAAGTGGGGAAGAGACAGAAAGAGGGAGATCAAGAATCTCAAGCAGCCTCTGCACCGATGTGGGGCTCAAACTCACAAACTGTGAGCTGAAACCAAGAGTCAGATACTTAACCGACTGAGCCACCCAGGTGCCCCAGTGAGGTTCTTTAAATAGGATTGCCAAGCAAAGCTTCTTTGAGGAGCTGACCTTTGATTGACTGATTCATTATTCATTCATTCAGCAGACTGCTCTGAGCTCCCACAGACACTATGATAGGAATTTGTTGCATTCCCAACTCAGCTTCAACCAGTGCTTTTTCGGATTGAATGATCTATTTTCTTGCTCTAGTCAGTGGGCATTGAGTTGTGAAATGCCTTTGTGGAATCTTTCTCTTTGTCTGGTGGGAGGCAGGGAGGCAATGAAATTGATTCTCCCTGGGACAACGATGAAGTAAAAATTATTCAGCAGGTAGAGAGAAAACCAGAATATAAAGCCAAACATTTTCTCAAAATCAGCGCCATGGACTAAACACATTGGTTTTGTTCAAATGCCTTGGAATTCCCCTCATTCTCCAATAAGCTGGTTGACAAATGAGAAATAGAGAGCCCTAGGGGGTAAAGTTTGGAGTTGGTCAGGCTGTGACGTCTGCTCAGTCCCAGTGGGCCCTTTTGAATAGCTCTGTGTGAGTTCATGGCTTTCCCTATTAGGACTCTAATCTGAGTCCAAAAGTGCATGTAGAACTGGGTACCCTGAGATCCCTGACTTCTGAAGGCTCACTACCAAGTTGAATGCCGCCAGAAGTGGGTTTTTCTGAGCTTAAGTACAGCAAGCAGCTCCTTTGCCAGGATCTGAGGCAGAGGGCACAAAAAAACAGCCTGACCTCAGAAGACAATGGGGAGAATTGGTTGCCCAAATTCTGGCCTTGGTTCTGCCATTGACTAACCCTGTATCTTACTTAAGTCCTACCACTTTGGGAGGTCTTAGTTTCTCCATTTGTGCAGTGAGGGGACTGGACCAGTTCTGGGATAACTAAGACCAGATCTACATTCGGTCATACATACCCCTGGTATGATGGATGTCACTCATCAGTGACAGTCTCAGTCTCAGAATCCTTTTCAACACAATATTCACCACCAATATCTACCACCAATGGATCAGAGTTGGCACATAGTTTGGCACCTACTAGCCATGGCCTGAACTGGGTAATTTCTAAGGACCTATCCACCTCTGATATTCTGATGAGTTTGAACCCTCAGGTTTGCAATCACATCAGAAGCGAGGCATGGGAGTGGTAGGAAAGGGAGGGACATGGGCATTAGAATCAGAAAGTCCTAGGTTTGAATCCCAGCCATGCCACTTACTAGTGATGCAATCTTAGTTTTACTTGAGTTTACTTTTCTCTATAAAATGGGATCAGTGTCTCTAACAAATAAGGGGTTGTACAAATTAAATTAGATAATGCTTAAATTGTACCCTCCTGGGCAGCTGCATGACAAGTGGCTTCTGACTTGTGTCACCAAGAGTGCCCTCCTCCCAGGCCTGTCTTTTTCTGTCATTGTCTGATTGTTCTCTGCCCTCCCAAGGCTTCCTGAGACCTGCTGGCATGTCAGGGAACTCAGAGCGGCCTCCCAGTCTTCTGGGCGAGGTAGAACTATCAGAGTGAGTGAACCGTGGGCTTTCCTCCTGGTTTTCATTCTCGGCCTCTGCCTAATGACAACGGGCATCAGATGTCGGAATCAGATGGGAATATAGTTTCTTAGAAGCAGGGCTGTATGTAGCTGGACTGTTTTTTGTCATTTGGTATAGATACGAGAGGCCACTGTGAGAAAACTTGGTTTGTTACTTCCCTAGACCCTAGATGGCAAATTCATGGCCCAAGAGCCACCAAATCCTAGTTTCCCCCCTCACCATCACCGTGCTGTCCTAAAACTGGGTTCTCTGGAAAGCAGACTCTGAGACAGAGATTTGCATGCAGGAGATTTGCTGAAGATGCTTTCAGGAACAGCAGCTGTGGGGAGAGAGCAAAGCAGAATGAGGCAGGGGAGAAGTTGAATTAGGATGGAGCTCAGGAGCTGGAATGACCTATGCAGAGTTGTCTTCTATTGTGGATCCCCATATTAGCCGGTGGCACAGCACTCTTTCAGCCAAGGGCCAGTCCTGCAGGGGGGGCGGGGGGCTCAGCTGAGTTGGCCCCAACAACACTCCAGCACTCCTAGCAGCTGAACAAAAGAACAGTTCAGTTCTGGAACCATAGGTTTGCAGCGACCCCTCAGGATGCATCACATGAGCTCATCAGATAGTGGATTCTTCCTTCTGGGCAATACAGACCTTCGGAATTCTTCTCCAGACTGTGCTCCAGCCAGCCATCAGCAATCCACGAGGGCTGGCATGCCAGAGGAAACATCTTTTGTCATCTCTATCCTAATCTTAATCCTTCATTTTACAGAGAAGGGAAGACAGTCGTCCAAGGTCACACAGATGAGTTAAAGTCAGAGGCAGGACTGGAATCCAAGCTCCTTGACTCTGAAACTAATGCTCTAGACCTGTCCAGATTTAGATTTAAATTAATCAAAGTTAAAGAAAACAAAGAATTTAGTTCTTCATTTGCACTTCCCACATTTCAAGTGCTCAATAGCCACAAGTGGTTGCTGGCCACCATACTTGAAGAGCATAGGTTATTATAACAGTTCCATTAATTATCATGGAAAATTCTGTTGAGCAACAATCCCCTGGTCCCAGTACCCATGCTGTCCCTTTGTTCTCAACTTCAAAAGTTAGGGCATACCCCAAACACCTTTGTTTCCCTTAGCAACCCAGCTGTCATTGGTTAGTGAAGCCAAGTCATGATTAAGTGATATCTAAGTGTGGATGTCAACAGAAATATCTACCCAAGTGCAAGCTCTCCTGGAGCTACTGGGGACCCAGAGATAGATTGTTTTCCTTAAAAGGAAGCCATTGTTTGTCAAGAGTTGGATAGCTCATACTTCATTTACTCATTCTTTCATCCAACACATTTTTATTGAGTTCAGTCTAGAAAAAACCAGGTACTGAGCTGGGTGCTGGGAATACCCACATGGATTAGACATGTTAGACATGGTCCTTGCCCTCAGAATGTTCATATTCTGAGGGGTGAGGGGACACACAAGATACAGCTTGATGGGAACATCCAGGAGAAACACCTGAAGAGTATGTATGAATTTGCTAGGTGGGTAAAAGCTTCCACAACCACAATGAATAGGTGTGGGGTGAGCTTTTTGTCCCAAGGGGCCCCTGGCAATGTCTGGAGACATATTTGATTATCACAAATGGGGGAAGGAGCAGCTACTGGAGTCTAGTGGAGAGAGACCAGGGATGCTGCCCAGCATCCTACAATGTACAGGGCAGGCCTCTACAACAAAGAATGATCCTACCCAAATGTCAGTAGTGTCAAGGTGGAGGAACCCTGGGTTGGGGCTGCATTGGAGATATGATCTTGATCTGATCTTCATTCCTACTGTCATGGAGAGGGGGAGGTGAACAGGAACACTTAAGAATTGATAAGCCAGGTTGTAGGCCCTCAGAAAGACACTGGAGAATCTTAACAGATTCAGTGGCAGGCTTAGAGTGGCACATTAGAGAGGCATCCCTCACTGCTGGGTAGGAAATGGGCTGGAGATGTGTGGAAACTGGGCGAGCACTGGGGATGCTGTTGATGGTGGCAGTCACAGGGAGCAGCAGAGAAGGGGGACTGGAGTCCTATGGAGAGGTGAGGGGTTTGGTGACCAGCTGTGGTAGAACAAGAGAAGACCAGCACTTGTCACCACTGTGACTGAAAAACAATTTGTGTAATTAGCTGCCTAATGTCTTTCTTCTCCCCACTAGACTGTAAGCTCCAAGAAAGAAAGGATGACATAGCTTTTCATCTACTCCCTGGCCTTGCACATATTAATTCTTTTGAGCCTTGGTTTGCCCATCTGAAAAATGCATATGATACTGGTATCTTCCAGTAATTCCATCTGGGTATGTACCCAAAGGAATTGAAAGCACAGAACAGAAGAGATATTTGTACAGCCATACTCATAGTAGCATTATTCGTAACAGCAAAAAAGGTGGATGCATTCCAAATGTCCATTAATGGATGAATGGGTAAACAAAATGTGGCATATACATGCAGTAGAATATTGTTCAACCTTCTAAAGGGATGAAATTTTCATACATGCTACAACATGAATGAACCTTGAAAACATCATGTTAAGTAAAATAAGCCAGACACAAAAGGACAAATGTTTTGTGATTCTACTTATAGGAGCTACCTAGAACAGGCAAATTCAGAGACAGACAGTAGAATGATACTTACCAGGGGCTGGTTGCACAAAATGTGGATAAGTGAAATAAGACTAATGCTGCTGAACTGTACACTCAAAAGTAGTTAAAATGGAAGACAACCTACTGAATGAAAGAAGATATTTGCAAATGATGTATCTGATAACGGGTTAATTTCCAAAATAAAGAATTTAAACAAATCAACAAAAAAACAAATAATCCAATTAAAAATGGGTAGAGGACAAGAATAGACATTTTTCCAAAGGAGACATGGAGATAGATGGCCAATAGATACATGAAATGCTCAACGTCACCCATCATCAGGGAAATGCAAATCAAAACAACAATGAGATATCACCTACAGCCTGTCAGATGGTCAAAACCAAAAACACAAGAAATAACAAGGGTTGGCAAGGATGTGGAGAAAATGGAACCTTTGTGCAGTGTTGGTGGGAATGTACATTGGCACCATCACTGTGGAAAACAGGAGGTTTCCCTGTAGAAAAAATGGAGGTTCCTCAAAAAATTAAAAATAGAGTTACCCTATGATCCAGCATTTCCACTACTGGGTATTTACCCAAAAAAATGAAAACACTAATTTGAAAAGATATATGCACCCCTGTGTCTATTGCAGCGTTATTATAATAGTCAAGATATGGAAGCAACACAAGTGTCCATCCATAGATATATAATATATATATAATATTAATTCATATATATATAATATATATGTTTTATACACACACACACACAATGGGATATTAGTTACAAAAAAGAATGAGATCTTGCAATTTGTAACGACATGGTTGGATCTAGAAGGTGTAATGCTAAGTGAAATAAGACAAAGAAAGATAAATACCATGTGATTTCACTCATATGGAGTTTAGGAAACAAAACAAATGAACAAAGGAAAAAGGATACAAACCAAAAAAAAAGAAAACAGACTCTTAAATACAGAGAATCAACTGGTAGTTTCTAGAGTGCATGGACGGATGGGTAAAATAGGTGGAGGGGATTAAAAGTACACTTATCCTGATAAGCATATCAGTATAATTGTATGTATAGAATTGTTGAATTATATTGTGCACTTCAAATTAATATAACACTGTATGTTAATTATACTTGAATTTAAATAGTAAAAAAAATTGTTTCAGTAGTAAAAACAAAATAGTTAAAATGGTAATTTATGTTACATATACTTTACCACCACCACCAATATAATTAAAATCATTTTATAAAGCCTCTTAGGATGGGGGTCTAATAAATATTCATTATTATCACTTTTTTCCTAGCGGTATTTTAATAAAGGGAGGAAGCAGAGCGAGGGAACCAGGAGCAGGCCAGCCCCGGCTACGGTCTGGTCAGAGGCCCTTTCACAGCTAAGGTGACGCCAGAACGAGTTTCCTTTAGAGTTGGAAGGGGAAGCTTTAGGAAGCAAAACTGCAGCTCGTGTCAGCCTAAAAGCACCATCTTGTAACTCTCTAGAAACAGATGCCACACCCTTAGCAAGAGCTGTTGGGTGGTGTCCCCCCCCACGCCCCCTCGCCCCCCCCTCCCCCCGTGAGCCCTTCCCCGAGACTGTGAGACTGTCTGAAGTCCTTTGTCTCACAAAGCAGGAATTTCTGGGTGGGAGGCATTTGCATTTGGTCTCCTGACTGCTGACCTGTCCCAGCAGCTGCTAAGCCACTAGTATGTTTTCCCTGAAACCCCAGTGCACAGGCAGAACATAAGTGAGCCTGACCTCCCCAGCTTTCTTGTCACTAAAAAACAATTAGTGTTTTATTCCTTGCATGGAGAGAAAATAGTCAGAGCACCTGCTCTTAGAGGCATCCGTTGCCACCAGATCTCCTTTGTACATTCTTTATATATGTGATTTTATTATTTTTTGAGTTTATT
Organism: Proteles cristata cristata; assembly: GCA_017311185.1. Lineage (NCBI taxonomy): Eukaryota > Metazoa > Chordata > Mammalia > Carnivora > Hyaenidae > Proteles > Proteles cristata. Next base: position 2,760,744 of record JAESUZ010001135.1, read on the forward strand.
TATTTATTTTGAGAGAGAGAGAGAGAGCACATGTGCAGATGTGAGCAGAGAGAGGGCAGAGAGAGGGGAGAGAGAATCTCAAGCAGGCTCCTCACTGTCAGTGAGGAGCCCCATGTGGGGCTTGATCTCACAAACCATGAGACTGGACCTGAGCCAAAATCAAGAATCAGTCACTTAACCAACTGAGGCACCCAGGGGCCCCTGTATATATGATTTAACTATATTTTATTTTCCTATATATATGACTTTAGAGAAAGGCCTTTCAAAGGCCTAAGAAATTCATTTTTTTTTTCATCCACTCATTTTATAGTGAAGCCAACACAATGCCAGTGAAGTTAACAGACTTGGAATACGTGGAATGCCGTTTGAATCCCAGCCAGCCACTTCTAAGTTTGCAACTAGGGCACGCTTTTTAACTTCTGGAAGTCTCATTCATTCTCAGTAAAATAAGGATCATAACACCTTCCTCCGGGAGATCTGAAGAACAGGGACCATAGCGGAGTTTAAACCTGCTGGCAGCCACACTCCCTCAGAGAGCCCTCTCCACACCAGCCACGTGTCTTCATGCTCTCTGTCCCTCACTCACCTGGTGTTCTTGCCTTCCTGGCTTTTTTTTTTTTTTTAATGTTTTTAATATTTATTTTTGAGAGAGAGAGAGAGAGAGAGAGAGAGAGAGAGAGCATGAGTGGGGGAGGGGCAGAGAAAGCTGGAGACACAGAGTCCTAAGCAGGCTCCAGGTGCTGAGCTGTCAGCACAGAGCCAAATGCAGGGCTCAAACCCACAAACTTCCAGATCGTGACCTGAGCTGAAGTCAGACGCTTAACCGACTGAGCCACCCAGGCGACCCTTCCTGACGTTTATCCTCAACTGAAATTGTTTATGTGCTACCTGTTGATTTCATTCTTCCCCCTCCTCTCCTAGAGAGTAACTGACTCTAGCCCCTCAGCTAGGGCTGTATCTAGCACATTATCGGCATTTAATAAACGTTTGTGACATAAATGGCACTCTAGAGTCACTCTGGGATTAGACCAAGCCCTGTTTATTCAAGTCACCACACAACAAATGGGCACTTCAGGTAAATTATTTCAGTAACTTTGGAGAAGCCATCAGCCTAAGGGAGATATATTTAGTTGTGTGGACTGGGAGTAGTTCATATCTCCAGGATCTCAAAAAACGAGTAAATAAAACAAGGGCTTTTTGTAGCAGCACCTCCTTTGATGGAACCCAGCATCCAGGCAACCCCCAAGTACTGAGGATAGAAGTAGGGAGAAGAGGGGCGCCTGGGTGGCTCAGTCGATTCGATTAAGTATCCAACTTTGGCTCAGGTCATGATCTCATGTTCATTAGTTCAAGCCCCACGGCAGACGTTCAGAGCCTGGAGCTTGCTCGGGATTCTGAGTCTCCCCCTCTCTCTGCCCCTACCCCACTCATGCTCTGTCTCTCTGTCTCTCTCTGTCTCTCTCAAAAATAAATAAACATTAAAAAGAAAAGAAGTAGGAAGAAGATAGACATGAGGTGGATAAGATAGAGTGGGGAGAATAAAACTGCCCAGGGTTAGATTGGCTTTTCTAGAATTTTCACTCTTGGCCACTTCTGATGTTGCTGTGTTGAGGTCTTAGAAATCACTATGTTGAATCAAGGCAGCTTAGTAGTGAAATACATAGGCTCTGGGCCCCAAACTAGCTCTATCCCTTACCTCCTGTGTGATCTGGAGTCAACTTCTGAACCTCAGTTTCTCCCTGTGTAAAATAGGATGACAATAATACAAGGTACTTTACAAAGTTACCGTATGATTAAATGAGATCAGTCACATAAAGGTCAGCATGGTGTGCTGTTGAAATAAATTTCTAGCCCCAAAATGAAGCCATTCCTGCCTGGGGGGCCAAGTCAGCAAACTGAAATTTAGATTACTTTTGTGTCCCTGTAAATGGTCTGCCAGACCAGAAAGGCAGTATATCCAGGCAGCCAATCCCCAAATGCCAGGTTAACTCTGGGCTCTACACTCATTTCCTTGTTCCTTATTCATTTTCTATTTTTCTCTTCCTTGTTCCTTATTCTTTCCCCTATAAAAGCTTCCTGCCTCCTGTCCCATTTTGCTGTTCTCTGGACCCTGGGGAACGGAGAGTGCCTGCTTCATGAAGTGTTAAATACATTTGTTTGTATCACCTAAATTGTCTCCTTTAATCATCTTAATCAGTGATCAGCAGAGGGGAGCAGCTGAATAATTCTTAGCTACATTTTCATACAAATGAAATGTTGAGATGAAGCATAGAGACTGTCAATTAGTGTCAGAGCCTAGGCTGGAACTCACCGCTCTTGGTTCCTGTTCTTTCCGCAATCTGTGGTGGCTGCCATTTCTTGTCCCCAAGGACCTTCACTCTAAGAGGGGAGCTTGTATATGTAAACAATAAGTTTCCGGAACCTACAGGATGAAAGCTGAGACTTAGTATGTACAGTACCTTGTGATTATAGGCTCTTGATAAAGAATGTCCTACCCAGACCAAATGTAGTTAGTCGTGTGCTTTCTCACGTACAAGACACTGGTTGAATGCTTTAAATGAATTACGTTATTTAATCTTTAAAGCAACCCTAGGAGATAGGAGCTGTGATGACTCCCATTTTATAGATGTAGAAACTAAGACCATAAGAAGTTTAACTAGTTGAAGGCCATGTTAAGAAAGTTCTAAGCAGTCTGGCTCAGTCAGTAGAGCATGGGACGCTTGGTCTCAGACGTGAGTTCAAGCCCCACACTGGGTGTGGAACCAGTTAAAAAAATAAAGGAAAAAAAAGAAAGTTCGGAGAAAGGCTATGCAGCTTCCCCTCCTAGCCCCACCATGAATTGAAGTTTGACTATTAAAGAGTCCTGACTAAGGATCATAGCTTCACCTCCTGCAAAAATGCAAGACTATAATAAGGTTTGCCAGACCCTCCTACACTGTTGGTGGGAATGTAAACTGGTACAGCCCCTCTGGAAAACAGTGTGGAGGTTCCTAAAGAAACTAAGAATAGAACTCCCCTATGACCCAGCAATAGCACTGCTAGGAATTTACCCAAGGGATACAGAAATGCTGATACATAGGAGCACATGTACCCCAATGTTCATAGCAGCACTCTCCACAATAGCTAAAACATTGGAAGAGCCTAAGTGTCCATCAACAGATGAATGGATCAAGAAAATGTGGTTTATCTATACCATGGAATACTACATGGCAATGAGAAAGAATGAAATCTGGCCATGTGTAGCAACATGGATGGACCTTGAGGGTGTTACGCTGAGCGAAATAAGTCAGGCAGAGAAGGACAAGTACCATATGTTTGCACGTATAGGAGGATTAGGAGGAACTTGACAGAGGAACAAGGGGGAGAAGAAGGGGGGAAATGGTGGGGGAAAGAGAGAGAGGCAAACCGTGAGAGACTCTTGAATGCTGACAAAAACTGAGGACTGATGGATGTGGGGGGGAGGAGGGATGGGCATGGAGGAGGGCACTTGTGGGCATGAGCACTGAGTGTTATGTGGAAACTAATTTGACAATAAACTATTTGTAAAAAAAATAAATAAAATAAGGTTTGCCAGTTACACACATTCAAAATTCATGAATCTGTTGCCAGTAGAGTCTGAGTTGGAAGGAATATTAGCAATAATAATAGCTAATCCTGTGTCAACTATTGTTGTAAATTCACTTATCCTTTAAAAGAAGATGACAAATGGGGCGCCTGGGTGGCTCAGTCGGTTAAGCATCTGACTTTGGCTTAGGTCATGATCTCACGGTTTGTGGGTTTGAGCCCCGCGTGGGGCTCTGTGCTGACAGCTAGCTCAGAGCCTGGAGCCTGCTTCGGATTCTGTGTCTCCCTCTCTCTCTGACCCTCCCCTGCTTACGCTGTCTCTCTCTCTCAGAAATAAATAAAACATTAAAAAAAATTTTTTTTAATAAAATAAAATAAGATGACAAACTAGGTGCCATCATTATTTTTGTCTTACAGATGCAGAAACAGAGCCAGAGAGACATTCATTAGGTGAGTGGCTGCTGGAATGATGTAGCTGATGGCTCATAAATGGCGTGGAGAGCTGACCCCAGACCACGGGCAGCCTTGTGCTCCTCACTTCACACTATTCTGCCTCTTGGCCAAGTACCTGCTTATTTGCTCAATAACTTATTTGTAGGCTCAGAGCCTTTGGGAATCTGAAAAAAAAAAAAAGCCATAAATACTTTCCTGAGACACGTAACTCTGTGATTTTAGGTTCCCCAAACCTCTGATACTCATCAGAGAACCTCCAGAAAGTAACCTCAGCCCTACCCAAACCCTCTACCTCTCATCTCCCTACAAAATCCCCATCAATGGCCTTCAGTCTTGCTTGACCACCTCCAGGAGTGGGAACTTCCTACCTCCCCAAGCAGCTCATTCTTCAGACAGCAGGATTCGATAAAAACCTCTTCCTTCTGGTAAGATGATGTGGGTCTCCCAGAGACCACTGCACAGAGCCTAGCGCCTCAGAGAACAAGGCAGCTCTCAGCTCCCAGACAGCCTCTTCATGACAGCGCTGGCTCTACCCCACCCCACCCTTCCTTCCTGCAAGGCTTCTGACAGCAGGGGGTCCCAGGCCTGTCATCTGGCTGCTAGTTTCCTCTGCAAAGGCTCCCTCTTTAAGCCAGAAACACAGAGACAAGTGTGATGCTTCCTCAGAAAGTGTCCTCATTCTTCATGAGAGGGCAGGTATTGATGGAGGAAAACTAAAGCCACCTACCGCCCCCTCCCCATCCAAGAAGTACAGGTGCAGATACCTTTCTACAGCTGGGTATGCATCCTTGATCAAGAGAGGGACTGGACTATACATTTCTGGGCCCAAGTAGTCTTTCTGCAAAATTAGGGTATTGTTTAGATTGGGGTTGCAAACCCAAATGCTCACTGGGGCCAAGCGAATGATAGAAACATTTCTCTTCTGATTTCCTTAGAACATGCCACTCTCTTAGTCTTTCATTTCCTATTTCTGATGGTGCCATATAGGCCAACTATCTCAAATAATACAAACAAAAATGCCAAGGATGAAGCAAAATGGGAACTGGCACTTGGTCTCAGTGGAGGAGACCAGAGGGGACTGTAACCCACCCCCTGTCCACAGGAGCAGCTGACACCATCACCGACTGGTGCCATGTGGACACATAGGCCCGGGGTTAACAGACCTTAGCTTTCTGAAGAAGCTAGATATGATTTTTTTTTAAATGCAAAATCTCCCAATTTTTAAAATGTTGGCTCAAATATTTCTTAAACAGTAGGAGGGCCAAATACAACATGTTCTGAACTATGAGTCGCCAATCTGCAATCTCTGGAGTTCGTGTTTTTAAAGCACCCTTTTTTGCTGGAACATTCTGTGTGAGAAGTGAAGCAGGGAGCAAAGAGGGAAAGAGGACATGAAGGAGGAAAGGAAGGATTGCAGGAATCACAGAGGAATATCTCTGACACCTGGTTCAGCCTCTGCGGAGCCTCCAGACCTCCGCTAGTAGAGCGGAGAGTTGAAGGAGAGGGAGAGGAAGGCCCACCCTTTCCTTCAGTGGAGCTTTGTTTAGGTTAACCATCCTTTCTTTCCTCTTGCTTTCAGTTCTCACTTGGGAGAAACACAATGGCCCCAGGCTTCAGGAGTGTCTGAACAGGTCTGAACAGGATGCTCCAGTTTGTGGTTGAAGTGGCGGGTCCTGGCTCCCAGGGCTAGTGGGGGGAGGGGAGACTCAGTACACTAGGCCTGAGCAGGGCTCCAGGCCTCTGCCTCAGGCTGCACCACTCCCTGCTTCCTGGCTTGCTTCTAGCTCCGGGGTGTCTTTCCCACTGGGCCTGTGTCAAAGAGGGAGGGTATAGCCCATGGTCGGTGTGGCCGACTGCCAGCCTGGCAGATGGCCAGAGCCCAGAGCTCACCGGGAAGGAGCATAAACAAGGCCCCTGATGGGCAGCTGTGACCCAGAATCTTCCAGCAGAAAAGCAGTGAAGAGGGAGGCAGAATCCCAGGGGGACCCTTTCCCCAGTACCCTAGGCTGCCTGGGACTCGGGCATCAGCCAGGGAGAGTAGGGGACTCCCTGGGGCACTAGGCAAGCAGCTGTCACAAAAAGGGCTGCATAAGCCCACTTTTAAAAGGTCTTTTAGCTCCAACCTTCTGAAACTCTGTGATTCTACGACTGTATGATTCAGCTTTCCTCACTGTAGACTGCTTTCTACAGAGGACATCTGTGGTTTTCCTTTGCCTGGAATCCACTCCACTCTTTCTATTAGTAGCATCTTTGTCATCTTTCCAGAAACCGCCCCTCCTCCACTCTTAGTCCACGCAGTTTGGGTGAGGCTGACCTGGCCTTTCTGCACGGCTGGCTCTGGGGTGGGCACGCGGGCCAGGCCTGGTGGGGCTCATCAGCCAATTTCTTCTGCCTCCTGGATCCAGTGAGACTCGATCCAAGGAATTTTGCTGGAACTCTTAGGGAAAAAGGCACTGCCAGCAATTGGCGTGGTGCACATCTGGAGTTGCTGGAGACCATCTGGCCATGGCATGGGAAGACGATGGCTTAAGAACGAAGCCATCACAGAAGACAACATGGAATGAGAGGGGGGAGGAAGAGTGGAATGGATTAATTAATTAACTGATGTGTATAAGAGAGAAAGCAAGACCTGAGACGACAAGAATCAGCTTTAACTGATGCAGTAACCAATCCCTGGGCTTTTCTTCCTTCCTTTTCTTTTTCTTTCTTTCTTTCTTTCTTTCTTTCTTTCTTTCTTTCTTTCTTTCTTTCTCTCTTTCTTTCTCTCTCTTTTTCTCTCTCTCTCTCTTTCTTTCTTTCAAGCTTTATGCCCAACATGGACCTTGAACTCACAACCCTGAGATCAAGAATCCCATATTTTACTCATTGATCCAGCCAGGCACCTCATAATCCCTGAAGTTTTCAATGAAGTGGTCAAGGATATGCTACTGTAGCACCAAAATTGTTTGGGGCAGAAGGCATTTGAATTCCTGACGCATCTTATCTGCCTAAATGCAGAGCTTCCCAAAAGAACTCATTGTTATAAATCCCCTCTGGGAACAACCAGGAAAGACTAACTCAACACTAGAATCACCACACCTAAACAACATTATCACAAATCACATATCATATTGTCTCATCTGTTCTCCTAAGGGTCTATTTATCTTTCCTCAAAGTCATTTGTTTTCCTGGAAGTGCCCTTCTCCCTCCTCTCTTTCCCCTATGAAAACCCCAATTCAAACCACCTCTTCGAGTAATCTTTTCTGTGATCAAATCTGTCTTTTTTCAGTTTAATTTGCAGGCCTCCAAAATGAGCCTAAGAGGGTATAGGAAAGTTTTATATAAGCAAAAATCTCCCTCTGACAACAGCTTCCATGACTGCAGCATTCCACACAAGTCTATGATTTACTCTATAATTTACTGAAGAACTAAATTTACTAATCAATTTTTTAGGACAGAGAGAAGCCAGCAGTGACCTGAGTCTCCAAAGACCTGACCTGGTTGCCTGAAATCAGAGGGATTTGCCCATGAAGACTCAGAAGTCAGAGGTTCTGGCTGCATCCCTGCCCTACCCGTACCCCCAACATACACCCTAAGCAGTCATGGTCAGTGCCCAGACCCGCAAAGCGAATGGCACAGGTCTCAGTGGTGCTCTTTATTGATTCATTTGTGGGGTGCCCGGCTGGCTCAGCTGGTTAAGCATCAGACTTCAGCTCAGGTCGTGATCTTGAGGTTTGTGAGTCTGAGCCCCGCGTCGGGCTCTGTGCTAACGGATCAGAGCCTGGAGCCTGCTTCAGATTCTGCCTCTCTCTCCGCCCCTGCCCTGATGGTGCTCTGTGATATTAAATTACATATTAATTTAATAAATATTTAAAAAATTAATTATTGATTCATTTGTTAATTCACCACTCATTTATGGAGCACCAACTGTTTTCTTTTTTTTTAATTTTTTAAAAATTTTTATTTATTTCTAGGAGAGAGAGAGAGACAGTGTGAGCAGGAGAGGGTCAGAGAGAGAGGGAGTCACAGACTGAAACAGGCTCCAGGCTCTGAGCTGGCTGTCAGCACAGAGCCTAACGCGGGTCTTGAACCCACGAACCGAGAGATCATGACCTAAGCGAAAGTCGGACGCTTAACCGACTAAGCCACCCAGGCGCCCCGAGCACCAACTGTTTTCAGAAATGAGGTTCTTTTTGTCAGAGATCTTAGGATTTGGTGAAGAGAACAGACTGGTAAAAAGAATGTAATCAGAATATGATTAGTGCTATGCCAAAAATAAGCACAGTGAAGAGGCCTCTATACCAGGAGAGCAGCAGACATGTCAAAGAAGCTTCCTGAAGGATGTGACCCCTGAGCAGAATTCCATGTTTTTTTTTTAATATTTTATTTATTTCTAGGAGAGAGAGAGAGAGAGAGAGAGAGAGAGAAGACAGCGTGAGCAGGGGAGGGCCAGAGAGAGAGGGAGTCACAGACCGAAACAGGCTCCAGGCTCCGAGCTGGCAGTCAGCACAGAGCCCGACGCGGGGCCCGAACCCACGAACCGCGAGATGACGACCTAAGCGAAAGTCGGACGCTTAACCAACTAAGCCACCCAGGCGCCCCAACAGAATTCCATATGTTGAACAGTCAGCTGGATGCAGGGTAAGGAAGTGTTTTCCAGGTAGGTGAAAGGAACAGCATGAGATAAAAGTCCCAGGAGACAGAAGAGGCTGTGGTCTGTCAGAGGAACTGTCTGGCATGGAATTGGAGTGGGGAAGCAGAGGGGGCTCCCATCAGGGAACAGGGCAGTTAGACTGCTGTTTGACATGCTGGCTTTGCTGAGGACAGCTTCCTGCATGCACAGACACATAGATAGCAAGCATTGTAGCTCATCCCCAAACCTGAGCCCAGAGCAAAAAGCCTGACTCACACCCATGGAGAAGAAAATAAGCTGGCAGACCCCAGCCCAGGTCCTGGGTTGAGGGGGTGCAACAGAGTCCTTGAGTACAAGTATCGGTGAGCTTCTTGCCCACAGAGAAGGCTTGGACCTTTCTGGTGGAAATAACTGTACGCCACTGAAGGCAGAGCCCTAAGCAAATTCTACCATCTTCTCTCCCACTCGTTCCTCCTAGATTCTCCCCTTCTCTCCTGTGTCCTTGAGCCCTGAGGGACCTGTGAGGACAGGAACTATCATGGGTAAAAGTAGGTACTTTTGGAGGCAGGAGATCCTGGGTCCCAATCCTGGCTGAGCTGTTAAGTGTGACCTTCTTACTCAACCTCTCTGTGCCTAACTGTTCCTCTGAAAAATGAAGCTAATAATAGTACAGACTAAAGAAAGCAATGTACAGCTGGTGACACAATCATGAGTTCGTTCATTTACTGTTGTTTTTTTTTAATATTTCCCTTTCGTTGGGATCCAGAACATTCTATATTCTCTGCTGAGACTTTTAGTCACAGAGCCTTGGCGTCATCCTGGCCATAGGGGTGGGGCATTGACCATGCCAGCCAATCAGGATAACCCCTTCTTGGTAAGAGCGATTGGTCCCTCGTGTGGGCTCAAGACTCCCACAGGCCAAAGAGAGTCTGCCTTGGGAAAAGTACTCCAGTTCCTGAGCTGGAGAATATGAGTTTGGAGAAAGTCCATCTATCTGTGGATGAGATTACTTCTTAGAAGGAAATAGAGCCAAGATGATGATGCTAATGACAATGAGGACAGTGACAATGATGTAGTATACATGGCATGCACTGTTTGACGCCAAATCCACTCCAGGACTTCCCAGTTCCTTGAGCCAAGTCATTAGCATTTTCCTTAAGCCAACTGAACTGGGTTTTCTTTATATGCAGATATAAAAATCTTAAGCCATTTGTCCTGAAAAGCCCAGATTTCAGTAGTGGCCACAGTAAGAAGAGCTCAGTGATTGGCCACTACACGAAGAGGCTGAAAATGACCCTATGCCTCTTTTGCCACCACATACCTCTTTCCCTCCCAGAACACAGACTCACCCCTTTCCTTCTGGCCTGGGGAACAGGCTGCTGGCTGTGTTGGCCTCCTGTTTGCAAAAATGGGCTGGGGACGAGGGACACGGTGATGGGAAGGCCAAACCACACAGTGTCGGGCAGTCAGGTTGGGGGCTGCAGCAGCCTTGTGCGGGTCTCCAGTCTGGCCACCGAAGGTGGTCTGGATTGGCTGCAGGATAGAGTGGGCATAAACTGGAGTCTGACTGGCCTAGTCGGAATCTCGCCCCTACAGCTATGTGGCCTCAGTCATTTTACCTTTCTGGTTCTGTTTCCATAAAATCAGGACAATAACAGCCCCTTTCAGAGAAGTTGTGAGGACTAGAGGAGAGGGAGAAAGGGAAAAAGAAAAAAACCCTAATATTAATGTTAGTATATCCAAGCAGTGTTCTAAACACTTTACAAACTATTAGTCAAATTAACCTTGACAATAAGCTGAAGAGGTAGGTACTGTTATTATTCTCACTTTACAGATGAAGGAACTGATGCACAGAGAAGTCAGGGTTTCACAGCTAATATGTGATAGAGCTGGGATTTGAATCCAGACATTCTGACTAACCACATGCTCACCCATTCATCAGCAGTGGTCCAGGCAGGAAATCAAAGCCCATGGCAGAGAGCTCAAGGGAAGGACCTAACACTGGCAGGGGAGCTTGGGTAGCTCAGTGGGCTAAGCATCGGACTCTTGATCTCGGCTCAGGTCATGATCTCACAGTTCATGAGATTGAGCACTGTGTCGGGCTCTGCTAAAGGCGCAGAGCTTTCTTGGGATTCTCTCTTTCTGACCCTCCCCCCCACATGCACACAAGCTCTCCCCCTCTCTCTCAAAATAAGTAAGTTAAAAAAATGTATATGGATAACTATTTAGAGAGGCTAGCAGAGATGCAAACCAAGGCCAGGTGGAGCACCTAGGGATTAACACCTGTGGGAAATCGCTATGTGCCCTGTACTGAGCACGTAGCCTAAGAGCCATGCTGCCAGGGAGCTAGGATGCTGAAGAAAGGGACCGTCCTCTGGAGTCACTACCAGAGACTGTGGAAGTGCAGTGCTGGGGATACATCCTGAAATGTGCTCACCCACAACTCTCTAATCTGCCAGTACCTCCCATTGGCCAAGATTCGCAGAAAAAAACCGAGTGGGAAGGGGAGCCTGGGAAATGCAGTTCAGCCCTAGATGCTGAGCCCAGCAGGGGAAGGGCAGAGAATGGATCTGAGACCAAACAGTAAATGACATGCATACCCACCATGCTGTACAGCCTCCTCATCAAAATACAGGGCACATGGGGTGCCTGGGGGGCTCAACCAATTGAGCCTCCAACTTTGACTTTGGCTCAGGACGTAATCTCACAGTTCATGGGTGTGAGCCCCATGTCAGGCTCGGTGCTGACAGATCAGAGCCTGCTTCAGATTCTATGTCTCCCTCTCTCTCTGCTCCTCCCCTGCCTGGGCTCTGTCTCTCTCTGTCTCTCAAAAATAAATAAACATTAAAAAAAAAAAGAATTAAAAAAAAAAAGAATCAAGAGGCTTCAATGGTAGAGAACAACAAAAAATGCAGGGCACTTAAGGACAATTGTGCCATAAATGGGAATGGAAGATACACACTGTGGGGGCAAGAATTGAGGTCTCTGACTCGTGGTTCAATGCCGTGGCAAGCACAGGAGTGGAACCCAGCAGCTATGAGCATCCTGTGACACTGAAAAGCAAGGGGGAGGAGTAAGTGAGGCTCCTGGTGATACCTCCTCCTCTTGGCTTTTGCACATCTGGAAGCTTCTACAGACAACTCTGCATAGCTGGGTGCAGGACCTGCCCCAGGAGGCAAGCTCTCATTCTCATTAAAGGGAGAGCAGCCCAAATCACCTCAGCAAACACTTTGGTGTCTGAGAGAAACAGACACAAATTCCGCAGGAAATCAGGAAGCAAAATAAGTGGGTGAGGCGTCTCCCGGCTCCTCACAACCTCCTTTTGCAAAGGCTATCATACCTGCCCCTGCACAGCCCTCCCGTTCCTCTTCTCACTGCGGGTCCCTGCAAACCTTGGCAGCCTGCACCTGCTGCCTTGGAAGCAGGCAGGGTCCCACAGGCCCTGCATGAGCAAGGTCAGAAGATCCAGGCCAGAGAGCAAGAGAAAATGTGGGGGCTGAGCCTGTCCTGCTGGGATGTCGTAGAGGTGGTCACAGGAGCCCTGCCCTTTGACCTAGAAATCTGCCTCTAGGAATTTATCACACAGATAACCTTACCCAAGGGCATAGAGACTTCCGGACAAGGTTACTCACTGTAGTGTGGATTATGATTAGCAGAAGACTGGGGGAAAAAAGCAAGTGGCCGAATTGATTAAACAAATTAGGGTGCCTTTGAACAATGGAATGAATGCTCTGTTGCTCTAACAGGGAATGAGATCCTGCTGAAACAGGCCGCTCTCCAAGACAAATTGCGAAGTGAAAAATGCAAGGAAGAGAACGGTGTGTTTCGTATACTCATGTTTTGGGTAGGGGAGCAGTGTTTTTATGTATATTTATAAGAGCATCTACTGCTATCCAAATCTATTTGGTTTCTGAATTCAAATAATGAGGGTTCAGATAGCAGGAGCTGCTACCTTACTGGAGTCTTTGACTCCTGCATTTCGTTTCAGACAGCAAACAGCAAGAGTGTGATGGCAAGTAGATTATCCGAGAGGCTATCTGAATCCATTTGGTTCCTGAGTTGGAACAGTGCTTGGATAACCTGAGTAAATAGTATGGATATCTCTATATGTATAAACCTCTCATGTCCATGTGTGTATGGACTCCCTCTGGAAAAATATCCAGGAAGTGGATTAGTGCTTGCTACTAGGGAGGGTAATTCAGCCCTGGGGATAATGGGGTGGAAGGGAGACTTATGTTTCAGTTTACATATGTGTTGTGATGGTTTTAAAACATGACCCCAACATTCTTTGAGAAGTGGGGTCTCTGTCCACTGCCACTCAATCTCAGTGGGTTTACACCCTCTTAGACCAATAAAGAACTGTGTAAGTGACGCTCTGTTACTTCTAAGCCTAGGTCATAAAAGGTCACGTGGCTACATCTGGTTCTTTGTTTGCTTCCTCTGGGACACTCTCAGCCCCTGGCTCTACTCACGTTGGGGGAAGCCCAAGCCCTAGGGAGAGGCGCCACTGCAGATGCTGTGGTCCCTAGTCCCAGCTGAGCTCCAGCAGGTCGCTAATATCATATGCCAGCCGTGGGAGAAAGCCATCCTAGATGTTCAGCTCCGGGCGAGCATTCAAATGACTGCATCTCCAGTCCCTGTGTGACCACAATGCCACCATGCCAGAGACCCCAGGTAAAAACCACCAAGTCACACACAGACCTGCAAGAGACAGTCCTACGAGGCTGTTCTAATCTGCTAAGGGTGGGAGTGGTCTGTGTGGTGGGAGCTGATTTTAACTGGAATATATATATTACCATATATACTACTATTCAAAATGAAGAGTATTTTCCTTGTAAATATACAAAGGGCGGTGCTATATGTTTACTCCTCACAAGGTACTGCCATTGTCTTCATTGCCAGATGAGAAAACTGGAGCGCTGAGACGTTGGGTTACTTGTCCAAGATCACACAGCTTGTGTGAGGCAGCCCTGGGATATGAAACCAGGAGACCTACCCGCCCTGGGTGTTCACTCTCGGGACCCTGCGCCCACTGTGCGCCTCACTTTCCTCAGGGAGGGGTGTGGAATAGGCAGGGGGTCCAAAGGCCCAGCCCCCTCCAGGCCAGGGCAGTGACACAAAGGGGTGAGGGGGAGCAGACATGGTGTTGGGGTCTGTTGGGAGCCGCTTCTACTCAGCTCTGGGAAAGGCAGCCCAAAGTTGCCAGATCTCTGAATATTTTAAGGGAAACTAGAAATCAGATTTTTATTTGCAATCTATTCCTTTTTCATTGTTGGCAACTAACTCTTTTTCCTTTTTCTTTCTTTTTTTTTAACTGTGTATACTGAAAAGCAAAACAAAAACAAAAGCCTGCCGATTTGCTTCTCCTGACTAGAAGGTCTCCAAGGAATTTTCAGCTCAGACATTTTGACTTCAGCAGAACCGCTCTGGGGAGAGAGCACAAATCCCAATCCGAAGAGTCTCCTATCTGAGAAAGGAGAAGGTGGAGCGAAGGTGCAGATGCCTCAGCCTTCCCCCCATTCCCCTCCCCATTGTGGTCAGGGAGCAGGGGTTGCTGGGAAGCGGAGCCACAGGGAGCCCAGACTGGCTGCGTGGGAGAGCAGCCGAGCTGCCCTGAATCCTCCCCATGAACTGCCCGCCTTCTCAGAGCTGTCAGTCTGTTCCCTGGGCACCAGGGGAAACCACCCTGGCCCCTCACCAGCCATTTCTCCACCTCTTCTGTTCACCCCACTGCTTTTCTAATGGGAACCCTGCCCTTGCCTCCTCCACCTGCAGTGTCTTCCACTCCCTCCTGAGCCCGAGGCCCATTCCATGCTCAGCTGACTTGTCTTCCTCAGATACAGGCTGGCAAAGCGTGGCAGCATGATTGATGAGCTAAGAAGCTCTGGCTGGCAGGCAGGGGGGCAGCCAGGCAGAGATACGGCTCTCAAGATAGCAGAGCTGCCCAGTAAGGGGTTGGGGGTGGGGTGGGGGGTGGGGAGCCCACAGCTACCAATGCTACCTGGGGTCCCCATTGCCTAAGCTGTCACGGCAGTCACTCTGGGCAGAGCAGATAACCACAGGGCCATTGGATACAGTACATCACACACAATGATCCCTCAGTCATTGAAAGTACTCCCTTCTTCACCCACTTCAAAACAGAGACCCAAGAAATTGAAGATGGTGAGCTTCTGAAAGCTGAGCATCTCTATCATTCAGTCATGCCTCTCGGTCGAGGTGTTTATCATTTGCCCAATCATTCATTCGTTCATTCAAACATGAGGGTTTGCTATGGGGATCAGTGTAGCATTGTAGTTGCTAGTGTGGTCTTGAGGGGCAGGCTGTTTGCATCCAGGCTCCATGACTTCCTGGCTTTATGACCTTGGGCAGGTCACTTCACCTCCCCAAGCTGCAATTCCTCTCTCAGGTTTTGCCACAGTGGGATTCAGTCAGGTCCTACATGCAAAGTGCTTGGAACAGAGCCTGGCATATAAAAGAGGTAAATTCTGGGGCGCCTGGGTGGCTTAGTCGGTTGGGCGTCCGACTTTCGCTTAGGTCATGATCTCGCAGTTCGTGGGTTCGAGCCCCGCGTCGGGCTCTGTGCTGACTGCCAGCTCAGAGCCTGGAGCCTGTTTCAGTCTGTGACTCCCTCTCTCTCTGACCCTCCCCTGCTCACGCTGTCTCTCTCTCTCTCCTAGAACTAAATAAAAACATTAAAAAAAAAAGAGGTAAACTCTTTCATTCATTCAACACCCAGTGACTGAAGGCTTCTGGGGCTATATAGTTAGGAGTGAGGCAGATGAGTGCTCTCATGCTGTTTACCTTTGAGAGAAAGAAGACTGACAATAAGCAAATAACTGAGCACACACAAGGCGAGAACAGCACATGTAAAGATCCTGAGGCACCAATGAACCTTGGAATATGTAACCATCAGGAGAGAGAGTAGTCAGTACAGCTAGGAAAGCAAAGAAGAGGGGTACCTGGGTGGCTCTGTCGGTTAAGCATCAAACTTCAGCTCAGCTCTTGATCTCACAGTTCATGAGTTCAAGCCCTGCATGGGGCTCTCTGCTGTCAGCACAGAGCCCACTTTGAATCTTCTGTCTGCCTTTTTCTCTGCCCCTACCCTGCTGTTTCTCTCTCAAAAATAAATAAACATTAAAAAAAAAAAAAGGCAAAGAGGACAGTATAGGACAGGAGCTTGGGGCCCAGCAAGGACGGGTAGGCCAGGATAAAGTTTTTCTTTTAAGCACAGTGGGAAGTGACTGTGCTTTTGTTTTTGTTTTGCTTTTCAATCGCACAGTTAAAAAAAAAAATAAAAGAATTACTTGCCAATATTTAAAGCAGGGGAATGGGATGACAGGGGAAATGGAAGAGAGGGAGGCAGAACGGCTCCCAGGGAGGCTTGCGCCAGGGCAGTGGCCACGGCCGCTCCGGGATGGTGTGAGTAGAGGAGACAGGTCTTGTCCTGGACAGCCAGGAGGAGAGAAATCAAAATTAAAGTGTCCACGAAGATTCCTGGGTGCTTTGTTGAAGCTGCTGGGTGAACAGTGGTGCTGTGAACTGAAGTGGGGCCGACTGAGAGACAGTGTCTGGCGGCTCTATGGAGGAGGAGTATTTTGCTTTATGCAGTGAGTCAAGAACAAATGGTGGGGGGTGGGGGGGGGGTGCCTGGCTGGCTTAGTCGGTAAAGTGTATAACTCCTGATCTCAGGGTTGTAAGTTCAAGCCCCATGTCAGGTGTAGAGATTACTTAAAAAATAAATAAATGAAATCTTAAAAAAAAAAAAAAAGAGAGAGAGAGGTGCCTGAGGGGCATTAAGTGTCTGACTCTTGGTTTCTGCTCAGGTCATGATCTCAAGGTTTGTGAGTTTGAGCCCCACATCAGGCTCCGTGCAGACAGAATGGAGCCTGCTTGGGATTCTATCTCTTTCTCCCTCTCTCTGCCCCTCTCCTGCTCTAGTGTGTCTCTTAAAAATAAACTAAACATTAAAAGAAGAAGAAGAAAGGGTACAACACTTATAGGAAGTAGTCTCTGTTTTAAAGAACTTGTGGTCTATTTGGGGAATCAGAGAAAGGAGCAGGCAGTGATGATCCATTGTGATGCCCGTTGTGATGGGGAAATAAAGGGGGAGCACGGGCCCAAACATGGGGGAGGAGTCCTAGGCTGATCTGCCCCAGCCAGGCCCTGTCACCAGCCTCCCTGCTTACCCTCCTCCCTCAGTGCCCCAGCACACGGGCCTTTCCACTCTCCTAACAAGCCATTTGTTTTCCTGACTCTGAGCTCATGCACATGTACGTGCAGCCCCCTCCTTCTATCTCAGCCCTGTCTCTGTCCCTCTTAGGTTCATTGCAACTTAAATCACCGTAGTGTGTGTGTGTGTGTGTGTGTGTGTGTGTGTGTGTGTGTGTGTGTGTGTGTAATTGTTTAATTGGCTGTTTCCTCCCCAAAGGATCCATAAGTTCCCAGGGGACTGAGACAGAGTGTGTCTCATTCACTCCTGGATCCCAAAAGCTGGGCACAGCCTGGCATACAGTAAGTGCTCTGTAAGTAGAGAAGGAAGGAAGGAAGGAAGGAAGGAAGGAAGGAAGGAAGGAAGGAAGGAAGGAACGGAGGGATGGAGGGAGGAAGGGAGGGAGGGAAGGAGGCAGGGAGGAAAGAAAAGAGGAAGGCAGGCAGGCAAGGCTTGAAAAATCAATGGAGTTAAATAGGCAAAGAGCAGGGGTAAGACTATTCCAGGCATAGGGAATGGCCTGTGCAAAGGCTAGGAGGTGAAAGAACACATGTCATCAGAAAACTTAAAGTAATGGAAGACGTGCAGCTATCTGTATTTGCTCTGTGCCCTCAGTCTGCCGGACAGAGGGTTCTCCATAAGCATGGAGGTCTCTCTGCTCTCCTCCATGCTGTGAATAGAAAAGCTGTAGCAGAAGAGCACAGGGCTTGGGAACTCCTGGGGTAGGACAGCGCCTCATTCACACACCACCACCCCACCCACAGTGCCTGGCATAGACTGGCACATTGTAGGTGCCCAATAGTTTGTGGATATTGAATGATGCCAGAAGGACATTCACCCTTCAGGTGAGAAAGTGACAGGATTGGATAATTCCGGCATGTTAATTCCAACAAGGTATTTACGGCTCAACCTGTCATGCCACAAATGGGGAAACTGAGGCTCAGAGAGGGGAATGGATTCAGGCAAGTTTACACAGCAAGTCAGTGGCAGTGCTGGGATAGGAGCCCAGGTGTCCTGATTGCTGATTCACAGCCTCCCTCATCTTGTCCCACTTCTATCAATCTGCCTCCTTCCCTCTCCAGCCTTTGGATGTCAGGAACCAGCAGATTGGAGGGAACAGGAAGTCCCTGAGTGCCTTTTACCAAGGCGAAGGCATTATGTTACGGGGAGGGCAGATGGGGTGACCCATTAGTGAGCTAACACTGAGTTCCTGTGGGTTCCATTAGTGCCTCAGGTTAACCCATTAGCACCCAGTGGAAGCCAGAAACACGGGGACCCCAGAGGGATGAGTCATAGAGTAAGCCAGCTTTGATGAGGCTGAGGGAGCAGTGTTGAGGGATGGAAAAGGGGCCTGTCTTCTTCCCTTGGAAAGGCTTTTCCTTAGAGAGGGTGCCAGATAGTGTCACGGGTGACAAAGAGCAGGCAGGATCCAGAATAGAGGCACTTCAGAGCTTGAGGGAGCCAGCTGAGCTGACCCTTTGTCCAGATGTAAAAGCTGAGCAGTGGAGAGAAGGAATTTGTCTCTAAGTCATTGATGGAGCACCCAGGGCTCCTGCCCGTCACACTACATTGTGGGACTCAAACGTGCTACATTTTAAGCTTTGGCTAAAAATACAGCTATCCATCATGGGGACACCGTGCTAACTGCTTTATATACATCATCACATTTTATTCTCCTGGCAACCCTGGGAGGCAGGCACCATTACCCCAGTTTGTATGGCAAAACTGAGGCTCAGTTTGGTTAAGTAACCTGCCTAAAGTTGCACAGCTAATTCGTGGAAGAATCAATATTTGGACCCAGGCCGCCTGATCATCAAATCCTCATCTTTGTCATCTGCCATCCCACTGAATGGCAGAAATAGGCAGAACTACCATTTAATAAATAGTGCCTGCAAAGCCTTTCCCACCAGTCATGCTTTTACTTTAACCTCTTGAAGATGATACTATCGCCCTATTTTCCAGATGGAAGACCTCAGGCACAGTGAAGCCAAGGAGCTCACCTAAAGTCATCCATACAAACACTGTCAGAACCAGGATGCAAACCCATCTTCTCCCTCCAAAGCCAAGGCTCTGGGCCACTCCACTACATGAGTGTGACAGCCCACACCAGGACAATGGTGTAAATGTGCCTACCTCTATGCTTGGTATTTAAACTGATGCTTTTACTTGTTCATCTATTCGTTCACTCATTCAACGAATATGCTGTTGAGTGCCTGCTCTGTCTGCCAGGTGCTTGTTTCCAAGACCAGTGGGATCCTAGCACTTCTGCAGCTTACGTTCTACGTGGTGGACAGGACAGACAGACAAGCAATTCCAGTAGGGTAGGGATGAGCATTGGATGTCACAGCGTCATCTAGTCCTAGGGGATAGAGAAGGCCACGCTGAGTCTTATGGGCCAAGCAAACATCTGTCCAGACAAAGAGAGGAACAGGGACCAGCCCAGCAGGGGCCCAAAGGCATAAGAGGGCTCCAATCTGAGCCACAGCTGGGGCCAGAGCTTTAGGTAGGGTAGGAGGATCAAGGTAGACGTGGAGATTCAACAAGAGACTGGAGTGTGGACTTTAGGCTCAAGACAAGAAACTGGAGGGGCTCCTGTGTGGCTCAGTTGGTTAAATGTCCAACTCTTGATTTTGGCTCAGGTCATGATCTCCTGGTTTGTGAGTCTGAGCCGGTGTCAGGGGATTGTCTGTTTCCCTCTCTCTGCCTGCTCCTCTCAAAAATAAATAAACATTTTTTGACAAAGACACTGTGGAACTGCTGCAGGATATGATGCATTTAGAAAGCTCAGGATCTGGAGGAAGGGTACAGGTGGGGACAGAGGCCTAGAGGCTGGCTTGCTGGAGTTGCCAAAGATAAGGAGGGCTTTGGTGCTGGATTAGATCTGTGAGGCCAGTTTCCTGTTGGGATGAGAGGCAGATGGAGGCGTGGGGGTGGGGGTAAGGAACCATGGAAGTGAAGTATGGAGAAGAGTCGAATTCTAAGGACCTGTTGAGTATGAGATGCTTGAAGGGCAGCGAGTCAGCTCTATCTAGCTCTGTCCAGAGTCTGGCTGGAATTTTCTGGCCTGGTCTTAAGGTTTAGCAGACCCTAGACCTTCCTACCACGTTCCACAATGTCCTCATCTGTAAAATGGGTAATAACATTATGTCATAGATTTGTAAAGATTAGATGGATACTAAGTATATAACTAAGGTATAAAGCCCTTTACATTGTCCCAGAACATGGGGATGCCTAATAAAGGTTAGTTGAATAAATATGAATGGATTCTTTGGGTTGTGGCTGCCAGAAGTTATTTGGGAACAGAGTTGATTTAAAAACACAAGGAACTTTCCCTTCCTCTTCAGTATTCAGCACTGGGTTGGGAGGGTCAGGGAGTATAGTAATGCAAATGTTCATCTGATCTAGTGAGTCTTTACTGACAGTCTAGCTCCCTGTGGTCAGATACCACTGGGAAAGGAGACTACAACTTTACTTTAGGTCAGGGAGCAGGACACCAAATATTTAAAAATTTTTTAAATGTTTTACTTATTCCTGAGAGAAAGAGAGAGACAGCATGAGCAGGGGAGGGTCAGAGAGAGAGGGAGACACAGAATCCGAAGCAGGTTCCAGGCTCTGAGTAAGCTGTCAGCACAGAGCCCGACGTGGGGCTTGAACCCATGAACTGTGAGATCATGACCTGAGTTGAAGTCGGACGCTTAACCAACTGAGCCACTCAGGCACCCCGACACCATATATTTTAGGTGATAAGTGTCATCAGGGAAATGTGAGAGAAACTGAGGCTTCTGCACCAGGAGGGGGCCTTGATGTTTCAATGACTCAGAGCTGAGGGGACGGGACTGCTGAGCAAAGGCCCTAAGGCTGCAGGGGATTTGGTTTCACTTACTCTGAAAATACTTTCAAAGTGCCTCCAGCGTCCCAGGCTCTGTGCAAGGTGCAGAGTACACATCAGAGGGCAATACAGACACAGTTTCGGGCCCTTGTCAACAGTGGCACTTCTGGCCCCTAAGACCTTATGATTATGACGAAAAGTGCCTCCTTTTGGCCCTAGTAAGGTGACATTGAACCAAATGTGGGAGGTGAGGGAATGACCACCAGTCAATGGCCCTGTGAGGGAATAAGCCCTGGAAGGAAGAGGGGGAAGGGAGGCCCATGTGGTCTAGTGGACTAGCAGGAGATGAGTTCGAGAGGGGCTATGGTCTGAATGTTCCCGCCCCCCAAAATTCACTTGTCGAATCCTAATCCCAAGCGCTGAGTGCTGGGGCCTTTGGGAGGTGCTTAGGTCATGCGGCAGAGCTTTTGTGAATGCCACTAGCGCCCTGACAAAGGAGGCTCCAGAGAGATTCCTGGCCACCTGCTGCCATGTGAGGATGCAGAGAGAGGTAGTGACCCTACCTGACAATGCTTGGACTTCCAGCCTCCAGAACTGGGACAAATAAATTTCTGTTGTTGATAAGCTGCCCAGTTTGTAGTATTTTGTTCAACAGCCCTAAACAGACCATGATAAGAGGTCATGAGGCCCAGGTCATTAGGCTTTGCGGGCCACTGAAGGGATTTTCACTTGGAGACAAAGGGGAGACATGGCGGGGTTGGAGCAGACATGTGACTGACCTGACAGGTCACTCTGGCTGCTGTGTGAATAGACTGCAGGGGCTGGTGGAAGAAACAGACATCAGTGATGAGGCTGTTGTGATCATCTAAGGGGCGGGTGCTGCTAGGCGCCAAGTGTTCAGACTTATGGGAGACAAGGACTCCCTTGGAGCTGACAAGGACTCCTGAGAGGCTGGTTGTGGCCTTAGAAGGAAGGAGAGGAGCTAAAGATGACACCATGTTTGGGCTTGAGCAACTGCGTTGTGGACGCCATCGATGGCAGTGGGGAAGATACAGGACTGGGGACGTGGGGAGAGTCCTATCAACACGAAAATAGCAGAGTCAACTTGATGAATAAATGTTAGGTTTTTTTTTTATGTTTTATTTATTTCTGAGAGAGAGAGAGAGAGGCAGCATGAGCGGGGGAGGGTCAGAGAGAGGGGGAGACACAGAATTCAAAACAGGCTCCCGGCTCTGAGCTGGCAGTCAGCACAGAGCCCAACGTGGGGCTCGAACCCACAAACCGTGAAATCATGACCTGAGCCAAAGTCAGACACTTAACCGACTGAGCCACCCAGGCACCCCAGCTTTTATTTTTTTTAAGTTTATTTATTTTGAGAGGGGGAAGGGAGAGAGAGAATCCGAAGCAGGCTCCACACTGTCAGTGCAGAGCCAGAGCTCAAACTCCCAAACCATGAGATCATGACCTGAGCCAAGAGTCAGACAGTTAACCGACTGAGCCACTCAGGCGCCCCTAAATGAATGTTAGCTTTTTTTTTTTTCCAATTTTTATTTATTTCTAGGAGAGAGAGAGAGACAGTGTGAGCAGGGGAGGGTCAGAGAGAGAGGGAGTCACAGACTGAAACAGGCTCCAGGCTCCGAGCTGGCAGTCAGCACAGAGCCCGATGCGGGGCTCGAACCCACGAACCGCGAGATCATGACCCAAGCGAAAGTCAGACGTTTAACTGACTAAGCCACCCAGGTGCCCCAGAATGTTAGCTTTAAGATGACTACTAGACACCTACGTGGAGGGGTCAAGTTAGTGGTCAGACCCCAGAGGAGTCAGAACTGAAGACATCAATGTGGATATGATGGCCTGTGAGTGTTATTTAAAGTCACAGCATAGAACAGGATCACCTAGAAGTGCCTTGGTTGAAGAAAGAGTTCAAGGACCACATGTGAGGAGGGGGAATGGGGCATGCCATTCTCATGCCAAGTAGAGGAGGAACCTGTTTAGGAGACTGAGAAGGGTCAGCCAGTAAGTACAAGGAAAACCAAGACATTTCTGTGGGAGAACAAAGCATCAAGAAAGCATCCCTAAGAGGAAGTAATACACACAAAACTAATACTAGGGCGAGTCTGGGAAGGATAACACTGGAAGGAAGGGAGAAGGTGACTAAGAGCGACAATAGTTTGGAGGTCTAGATAAAGTTAACTAGATGCTGGAGGGAAGAGAAGGGAAAAAGAGGGAGAAGAAAAAGAGGGAAAAAGAGAAGGGAATGAAGATCTTTTAGGGGCAACCTGGGTGGCTCAGTCGGTTAAGCATCCCACTTCGGCTCAGGTCAGTATCTTGCAGTTTGAAAGTTCGAGTCCTGTGTCAGGCTCTGTGCTGACAGCTCAGAGCCTGGAGCCTGCTTCGGATTCTGTGTCTCCCACTTTCTCTGCCCCTGCCCCACTCACGCTCTGTCCTTTTCAAAAATAAGTAAACATTTAAAAAAATTTTTTAAATAGTAACGCTGGAGATAGGGGTTAAGGATACCACTATGGGAGCAAGTGGCTGAGGGTGGGTGGAAGGTGACAGGAGGAAGGGAGATGTCTAAGCAACAGAGTCACATTTAAGAAGTTTGCAGGAGAACGTAATGTAGGGACCAAGGGCAGGCTGTCTGTCCCAAGATGGGCCACTTTGGCAGACTGGTGATTTTAAAGGTTAAATTTTTTCATGTTTTTTATTTATTTTGAAAGAGAGAGAGAGCATGAGCAGGGGAAGGGTAGAGAGAAAGGGAGAGAGAGAATCCTAAGCAGGGTCCATGCTGTCACTGCAGAGCCTAGCTTGAGGCTTGATCCCACCAATGAAAAGATCGTGACCTGAGGCAAAATCAAGAGTCAGCTATTTAGCCCAGTGAGCCATCCCGGGGGCCCTAGCATAGTCATCGTGATTTAAATAAAAGTTACCAAAAGGACAGCCTGTGCAACTGAGACACTCAGACCCTTCTCTGTCCCCCTTAAAGCAGGAAATAAAGCTACCACGTGAACTAGGCGGTAAAGAGACAGCCTTATCCAGACATGGGAAATTTAAAGCCCAGAAGGCTGTATAAATGAGCCTGTTACTTTTCACTACTTTCCCACCCCAGCCCAAATTCTGTTTAGCATGCCTTACTAAAGCTCCCAAAGTTAAATTTTCTGTGTCCCGTAGATTCCTCAGGCTTACTCCCTTTGTCTAAAAAGTATAAAAACTGCCTGCCTTGGGTCTCAATTTCACTACTGGGCCTCTAAGCACACGTTATAAAACGGTGGTGTTTTTTTCTCCTCATCTATCCCATGTAAATTTAACTCTTATCTCAGCTGTTAGAGCTTGAAGGCTAGAGGACGAATGTTTTCGTCCCTTCAGTAACAAGTGGGGCTGTGGTCTGTCTAGACTGGTAGTAGTAAATCCATAGGACGTAATGAGTTCAGAAGGCAAAGGGAGGAGAAATGGGTTGCAAGGCTCCACAAGGAGCGAGCAAAAGAGTGCCCTTGCCCCCCACCCCCGCCACGTCCTGATCTACTGGAGTGTGTGGGGAAATTAACCGCTTCCCACGAAAGTATTCTAAGGACGGGGTCCTGGGATGTGAAGGCAACGTGCAGAGAAGCTGGTATCCGGCAGTTTGCTGAGGAGTGCAGCCAGGGGAGGGTGGTAGCGGAAGGGAGGGAATTTGGGTCAGATCAGTTGTGCAGAGCCTTGTGGCAGCCAGGGTCCAGGCGAGGGACGGTGGACGCCACGGAAACCTGGGGCTTGTGGGGGTGCAGGATCTAACAGTTTCACAAACGAACTCTGCGCGCACCTAGCACGAGCCACGCCCTTAATAAATGTTTGCTGTTAGGTTTCTTATTTCTGCAGGCTGCAACTGAAAGGAGCCTGCTGAACTCCCCGGGGCGAGCCCTCCCGGCTCCCCAGGGAACGGGCTGGGGCGGGGCTCGGATTCCAGGGACGCAGCCGGGGCTGTCCCAGGCCAATCCCCGGGAGTCGCAGCGCCCGCGCTCCCCCGCCGCGCCCGAGTCCCTGCTGCTCGGAGCCCGGGGAGCCGGGCGTGTCTTCGTGTTTGCAAAACAGAAAGACAAAAGAACTGGGCCGATCCCGGGGCCCAGGTAGCTCCTGGCTGAGCGCGGCCTTTCCTTACAGCCGGCAGGGGCGCACGGAGGCCAAGCCCCTGGGGCAGCGCCAAGGCGCGAGCGGGGAGCGGCGGTGGGCGAGCCGAGGCACCACCCCTTTCCCGCCGGAGGGGGGCCTCCTCCGCCGCCCGCTTTCCCGGCCCTGCGCCCTGCAGCCCCCCGGGCCCAACTGAACGGAAGAGGCCCCAGGGGCCGGAGGCGCCTCTCCCCCAGGAGGGGGCCTGCATCTGTCCGCGGGGAAGGAAGCTCGACCCCACCCCATCCCCGACCTGGCTGCCGGCCAGGTGCTAGGTGGCCTGGGGCAGGTTGCATTCCGTCTCTGGGCCTCAGTGTTTCTCATCTAAAAAGAGACGGCTGGATTCCATTTCCCAAGGTCCCTCCAGGTTAGAGCGGTCTGTGTAAGGATCTGCCTTCTTCGGATTTGAAAATACCTTCCTTAATGGACTTCGAGTGGACCCTGGGTTATTCTGGATGGCATTATCCATCCTACCAACGTGGGGCGAGAACTGTTGCAGCGAAGCTGTACCCTCCAGTAGGGGTCTGCACACTTTCTACCCTCCGCCTGCCCGGCCGCTTTCTATAAAGAGCCAGAGAGTGAATATTTTAGTCTCTCTAGGCCCTTCTGTCTCTGTCGCAGCTACTCAATTCTGCCCTTGTAGCAAAAACAGCCTTGAAACAAATAGGCCAGGCTGTTCCCATTAGACCTTGTTAATTGCAGCTGAAATTTGAATTTCTTATAATTTTTAAAAAAAAATTTTTAATGTTTTATTTATTTCTAGGAGAGAGAGAGACAGCGTGAGCAGGGGAGGGTCAGAGAGAGAGGGAGACAGACTCTGAAACAGGCTCCAGGCTCTGAGCTGGCAGTCAGCACAGAGCCCGACGCGGGGCTCGAACCCACGAACCGCGAGATCATGACCTAAGCGAAAGTCAGACGCTTAACCGACTAAGCCACCCAGGCGCCCCTGAATTTCTTATAATTCTTATATGTCCAGAAATTTTATTCTTTTTAATATATTTTTTAAAACGTAGAAACCAGAGCGCCTGGGCGGCTTAGTCGGTTTTTTTTTTTTTAATGTTTTATTTATTTATTTCTAGGAGAGAGAGAGAGAGAGAGACAGTGTGAGCAGGGGAGGGTCAGAGAGAGAGGGAGTCACAGACCGAAACAGGCTCCAGGCTCCGAGCTGGCAGTCAGCACAGAGCCCGACGCGGGGCTCGAACCCACAAACCGGGAGATGTTGTTCATGACGTAAACGAAAGTGGACGCTAAACCGACTAAGCCACCCAGGTGCCCCGTAAAGTTTATTTATTTTAATAATCTCTACACCCAACGTGGGGCTCAAACTCAAGACCCTGAGATCAAGAGTTGCATGCTCAGAGCTGAGGTTTGAACTGGGTGTTAGGTTGGTCTCTGGGGCCTCTATTCATCTTCCTTGTTTTCCTCTGAGCAAATTTAGAGGTATTTAATCTGGCTAGGTGACCTTACACAGGACACTTTATTTTTCTGGGTATCTGTAATCTCTTTGGTCAAGGGACCAGAATTAACACGCTTTATGGGTAATTTTGTCATTGTCATTTTTCAGAAGAAAAAAACCAAAGCTTGAAAAAGTTAAGTGAGGACTGAAATTTGGGCTTATCTGCCGCTCCTCCCTCCCCCCAGAAATGAGCTCTTTGTAATGATAACAGCTAGAGTAACTCGTTGCATAGGCCCCAAATCAGGAGCCTTCTAAGACTTCTCCCTTCCCTCAAGCCACATCCAACATATTGGCAACTTATTTTCATTCATCCTTGAAAATATATCCTGAATCTTTGGGGCTGCTGTGATTTTTTTAAAAAGTTTATTTGTTTATTTTGAAAGAGACAGGTGTATAGTCAGAGAGGAGAGGGGTGGGGGGTGGGGGGCGGTGAGGCAAGGATCTGAAGTGAGACCCATGCTGACAGCAGCGAGCCCAATGCAGAGCTTGAACTCACAAACTGTGAGATCATGACCTGAGTCAAAGTCAGATACTTAACCCACTGAGCCACCTCACCTTTAAAAAGGCCGATCAATGGGGCGCCTGGGTGGCTTAGTCGGTTAAGCCTCCGACTTTCACTTGGGTCATGATCTCGCGGTTCGTGGGTTCGAGCCCCGCGTCGGGCTCTGTGCTGGCTGCCGGCTCAGAGCCTGGAGCCTGTTTCAGTCTGTGACTCCCTCTCTCTCTGGCCCTCCCCTGCTCACGCTGTCTCTCTCCCTCTCCTAGAAATAAAAAATAAATAAATAAATAAAAAATAAAAAGGCCGATCAAGTCCCACCACACCCCTGCTTAGAACCTTGGGAGGTTTCCTAGTTGATTTGGAATAAAATCCAAATCCTGACACTGGCCACAGGGAGCTCTACCATCTAGTCACTGCCTGTCTCTGCTCTGACACCCCTCATGCCCTCATTCCCTTTGCTCTGGCCTCAGTAGCTTTCCTTTTGTCCCTCTGACTCTCCAGGGTGTCAAGTTCTCTGTCCTCCCTTGACCTCTTGGAGGTCTTCAAAGGAGAGATGGCCCAGTGATACCTCCCCAGCCAAGCTTCTCTGGCCACCCCACCCCACCCACCCTCTTATCATGATCCCTGTGTCTTCCTCTTTCTGGCAGTCATGCTATCTGATATTCTGCACACCCAGTCCCTCCCCCAGTGGAATGTAAACTCCATACCAGCATGAAACTTGTTTCCTTGTTCTCTCCTCAATCCCCAATGTGTAGCCCATGTCTGACATGGAGTAGGTGCTCATCAAATATCTGATGAGCTAATGACTCATTGTCTCTGGCTCTCTATTTCCTCAGTGGGAGATCATAAACTTGCAATAGCACCGTTCAAGAGAAATTCAGCCTGACCATGTGCTTGGCGCTGTGTTAGCCAGACACACGGTCCAGGAGGCAACCACAAAACATACCCAGTCCCGGGCTGGTGATTCACTGGCCCCCTGGCAGAGATATGTGCACACACAGGAAGACCAGACACTGTACATTTGCCCAGTTCTGCTGCCAGCTATCTGGCCTCAAAGGTAGCTAGAGATAATGCCACACAGCTCCTGAATCCTCTAAGAAATCCCCATCCTCTCTCTCTGTCCTAGAGCTGGGTCTCCCCCCCAGACTCCCTCTGCCTGGAACACCTTCCTCCACTGTGTACCCAGCCCTCCTTGGCTTTGGTTTATTCTTCAGACCCCAGTTTCTCCATCACTTTCACTGGGAGGCCTTCTTTGGCTCCTCAGACCCCACCTCGATGGTAGCCCATTAGTCAGCCCCAGTCCCACTTTGCACTGTTCGCTGGTTTCCCTGTCTATACCTCACACACACTCTATAGGGCTATTTGTTCTGAGGAAGCAGGGACCTTGGCCAGCACACAGTGTAGTGCAAAGCACAAAGTAGGAGCTCAAGAAGTATCTCTTTCCTGAATAAACAAATACACAGATAAGGAATTTCTTGGGAAGGCACAATTTCATCTTTCAGAGGCCAAGGCAAGGGGATAAGACCCAGAGCCCCTCCACCTAGCCATGGCTCACTCTTGGTGTTTGCAATTAGCCTGGCCACCTCCCTCTCTAGAGGCTCTGGAGTCAAGCCCCAAACTGATGCTTTCTCTTCTCCTCCTCCTCCTTTTTCTTTTTCTTCTCCTTCCTTTATTTCTTTTCTTTTTTTTTTTTTTTTAAATAAACTTTACCCCTAACATGGGGCTCAAACTCATGACCCTGAGATCACAAGTCTTATGCTCTACTGACTGAACCAGCCAGGTGCTCCTGGTTTGCTTGTTTTGCTTTACTGTTAAATTTTTTTTAATGTTTTCATTTTCTTTTTGAGAGAGAGGGAGAAAGACAGTGTGAGCAGGGGAAGGACAGAGAGAAAGGGAGGCACAGAATCTGAAGCAGGCTCCAGGCTCTGAGCTCCAAGTTGTCAGCAAAGAGCCCAATGAGTGGCTGGAACTAACGAACCATAAGATCATGACCTGAGCTGAAGTCGGACGCTTAACCTACTGAGCCACCCAGGCGCCTCACTGATTTACCATTTTTTACATTTTTAAAAATGTTTTATTTCTGAGAGAGAGAGGGAGGGGCAGTGTGAGCAGGGGAGGGTCAGAAAGAGAGGGAGACACAGAATACGAAGCAGGGTCCAGGCTCTGAGCTACTGTCAGCACAGAGCCCGACGAGGGGCTCAAACCCATAAACCATGAGATCATGACCTGGGCCGAAGTCGGACGCTTAACCGACTGAGCCGCCCAGGGATCCCTGATTTACCATTTTTTAAAAACCAAATTTTGGGGCTCTTCTGGTCCTCCTGGCCAGATCCCCAGAGATGCCACACGGCAGCGTGACAAAGGGTGGGAAGAAGCTGAGGCCCTCAGGAGGAAGGCTCTCACTCCGGTGTGTAACCTGGTGAAGGGGCATCCTTAATGTGGCTCATTCTGCCAGTTCTAGCTCCAAACCTTCCTCACCAAATGGCTGTGAAGTCAGTAAAAAAAAAAAAAATCTCAACAGCAGCCTCTCTCTGCCCAAACATAGGTCAATATTAGGTTAAGACAAATGTCAGAAGCACACAGAAAAGCAAACCTGCCAGCGTTCTGGGAAAGAGGCAGAACTGGTTCCCTGATTCAGGGTTGGCTAGAGGCTCTTCTCAGGGACTGCCATGTATAGGAGTCTCCAGTCTTTGTGTGTGTGGGGGGGGCCGCGTGCGTGCGTGTGTGTGTGCGTGTGTGCGTGCGTGTGTTTTCAAAACAGGGTTGACAGCTCCATTTTTGATTCACCACTGAGTTGCAAGGAGAGGGGCAAGATCTCCTAGTAAAGTTCAATGTCCTATTTCCTATATCTTAGACCAGGGAAAGCAGATACTCCATGTTCACCACTACTGTACACCCGCTTCCCGCTCCTGACCTCATTAATTAGTCATGGCACCTTGTCTAACACGGTATGCATGTTCTCACTCGAGATGAAACCTATTTGCCACCCCGGCCCTAAACATAGATTTGCCTTAACCCTACCAGTGGCCCACAGGAACGGTGTCCCCCATTTTGCAAAGCACAACCCGGGCAGTCCTCCTGGGTGGCCCAGGGTAGAGAGATGGCCTTGGAGATTCAAGGGGGAGGGTGGAAGTGCAGAGGTGAGGTGTGGGAGCTTTGACAGTCTCCCAGGCTGCATCAACCTAGGCCGTCCCACTGTATCTCTTACACATTAGACTTCCCAGTAAGACTTCACCGGAAACAAAGGGTCCCATTGCTAACAACGATGACACACCCTGTGAAATGTGTTACTAGGGAGGGGGGCAGTACAACCTCAGGCTCCAGCATCTGAATACCAGGCCTCTCACAGACTGTGTGACCTTGGGCGAATAATGCTACCTACCTCAATAAGGCTGAGAGGACTCAGGGAGATAATGAAGCCACAGCACAGCCACATGGCCACCACCTGATCCGTGGCAGCAAGGGGACAGCGGGACCAGGGAAGAGGACAGTCTCTCCCACTTTTGATGGCAGTGAGCCTAGGGCAGTTTCTCTCACCCTCCGCACTGTTGACATCTGAGGCCAGATCATTCTTTGCAGTGGGGGCTGTTACATGCCTTGTAGGAGGTTTGGCAGCCTCCCTGGCCTCTACCTGCTAGGATGCCTATCTCCCTCCTTCCCCAGCTGTGACAACCAAAAATGCTTCCAGGGACTGCCAAAGGCCCTGAGACAAGACGGCCTCTAGCTGGGAACCACAGCTCTGCTTGCTGCAAGAGCCAGGAGGGTACTGTGGAAGCAGCGGGAACAGGAGGAAGGAATGTGGAAGGCAGCAAGGGCTGCCTCCCCCTCGTTGGAAGACTCCACAGTCAGCGCCTCTTGCTGTGTCCCTAGAGACCCCTTGTTTTTGCTGGAGGCCTCCTTCTGATAAGGCTGCAGTAAACTGCCTATGTGTGAGTGTGTGTGTGTGTGTGTGTGTGTGTGTGTGTGTGTGTGTCAGAGAGAGGGACAGAGAGAGGGGGAGGGACAGAGGGAGGGAGAGAGAGGAAGGGGGGGCAAAGGGAGGGACCCGGGGGAGGAGGAGAGATTGCAGAGGAGGGAGAGAGAGCTATAGAATGCTGAGAGCACCTCTGGTCTCCAGGTCCCACGTGTCTGAACACACCCACACAAGATCCAGCCCTGGGGGCCTGTGGCAGTGGAGTCTAAGGTCCTTCGCCCCTCCTGGAAGTGAGCTGAGGGAGATGACTCAGTAGGGCCCATACCCAGGCTAGAAGGGGTGTACAGTGGGCGGGAAGGCACCCAGCCTGGTCTCGGCTCTCCCAGCCCCTCCCAGACAATCCACCAGCAGGCCCTGTCCACTGTCTACTATCCACTGTGCCTCTAAGATTCATCAGAACATGACTCACTCTTCCCCACCCTGTTTCAGCAACCATCTCTATATCTGGAGACCTGGAGTCACCTCCTAGCTGGCCTCCTTGATTTCACCCTCATTTTTTTCTATCCCTTATTCTCCATGAGGCAAAAGCCATGACCTGTTAAAAATGCACTTCAGGTGACACCGTCCTCAGGCTCCAAGCCCTCCAATGACAACCTCAACCCTCCAGATCACATCAAACCTCTGCACAGCCTTGGGGCATGTGTAGTCCCTGGCCTCTCTCTGACCCCAGCCCTTCTTGCTCTTTTTTTCACCCCACCCTGTCTTTCCTTCTATTCCTG
Source organism: Proteles cristata cristata (assembly GCA_017311185.1). Classification (NCBI taxonomy): domain Eukaryota; kingdom Metazoa; phylum Chordata; class Mammalia; order Carnivora; family Hyaenidae; genus Proteles; species Proteles cristata. Next base: position 2,792,201 of record JAESUZ010001135.1, read on the forward strand.
CCATATGCTGACCTCACCCCCCACCCCAGCTTCGGTACAAGCTGAACTTTTGCCAGAAGCTCCTCTGCCTGCTAACCACAGTACTGTGTCCAAGCACTCTTACCAGGCCTTCCCTGCCCACCACCAGTCTGAAATTGACCTCCTTAGACACTGGCACATCACGCTCTTGTATGGTGCTCACAGCATTTTTGACCTTGTTCCTTGCCTCTCCTGGTTCGGAATCTCTATTTCCGGAAGTCAGGGACCTTGCCTATTGTTAATTTCCATTTCCCCAAGACCTGTGTGTCTGCACATAGTAGGGGATCAAGAGGATTTAGAACAGACAAGTAAAGGGGTGATAAGATGGTCTCAAGAGCCCCTTTCTACCCTATGGCTCCATGTCTCATTGGAGGCTTCGTCATCTGCCTCAGGGAGGCTCACAAGCTAAGGCTGGCCCAGCGGCTGGTGATGGGGCAGCAGATGCTGACCCCGGCAGCCCTGTGAAGGTGCCAAGACGTGGTCGGTGCCAACGCTAGGATGTCCCAGGTCACAGGGGGGAGGTCACTTGCAGGGTTTGTTACACCTTTCCTGTAACTGATGGATGGGCCAGGCATGGCTACAAGGGTCCCTTTCCTCCTTCCATTGGTCCCTTTGTGACTCTTAATGTGAGTGCCTCATTGTTTCTATTGTTTAGCTGGCTTTCCTCTAAGGAAGGTCACTCCTGGGTGCAGTGGCAGCCAGCCATCCCCCCAAAGATGAGTGGGCAAAAGTGGGCCCTCTTTCCTGGGCCCCGACCCCTGGGGGCCTTCACAGGCCAGGCTGCAGAGCACCCACCAGAGGGCACTCCAGGTCACTGCATCTGTGGCAGCCAGAGGCTTGGGGTGGGAAAGGGAGCTGTGCAGGGGGTGGTTAGCTGGCCTTGGCTTTGTCCTGCCCGCTGGGGCCTCTCTGTCTCTTCCCAGCTCCCCCCACCCTTCACCTGCGCTCCTCTGTCTCGTCTCCATCAGCAAACCCCCTGCGCACCCTGTGCTGTAGTAAGCCCTACTGCGGAACACCAGGGTGCCTAGCTTGAAACACGAGCCCAGCCCGAAAATTAGGGAAGACTGCTGGGGATTCAGGCTTTCCTGCAAGAAGTGGAACTGAACATGGTCCGTGGGGAGGGGCCCACGTCCCCACCTGCCCTACCCCCAACCAGTTCCCTTTCAAGCCCCTCACTGCACAGTCACAGGCCATGTGACTTTCTAAGATGGAAGTCGAGGCTGTGAAACACAGTGTTAAGTCTGGGATCAAATCCTGACTCTGATTTGAGAGCTGAATCACCATAGATGTGTTCCCTAACCTCTCTGAGCTCAGGCTGCAGAAGTGCCAGCCTCTTATTTTTTTTTAAAGTTTATTTATTTTTGAGAGAGAGAGAGAGTTAAGCAGGGGAGGGGCAGAGAGAGAGAGGGAGAGAGAGTCCCAAGCTGACTCCACACTATCAGTATGAAGCCTGACATGGGGCTTGATTCCACAACCGTGAGATCATGACCTGAGCTGAAATCGTCAGATGCCTAACGGACTGAACCACTCAGGTGCCCTGAAGTGCCAACCTCTTAATGTTGTGGGAGATGACACGGTGCTTAGCACTATGCCTGCAGTTAGTTGTTATTATGAAAGTGGTTTGCCCATAGCCACTTGTCAAGCTAAAGTGGCAGACCTGGGCCCAGAAACCCCATCTCCTGACTCTCAGGCCCCAGCTCTTCCTGCACAGATGGACTGAGGCCCCTGGGAACAGAGGATGCCGCCTTATTTTGGGGAGAGGTCTGTCACCAGCTAATGTTACAGTGCCTGCCGTGGGCTTCCCTGGGGATGGCTCTACCCTTCCTCCTGGGCTGCTTCCACCTGACCTCCCTTCAAACTCCACCCAGGGATGGAGCTGGGGGAGGTGAGGTGGAGAGGTGATCGCAAACATGCTGGGGGAGTAGGAACCCTCACAGGGGACAATCTGCCAGTATCACACACATCCCCTGACCCAGCTGTTCTACTTCAGGGGACTTAATCCTACAGATAGAATCTTACAGGTGTGAGCCCGCGTCGGGCTCTGTGCTGACTGCCAGCTCAGAGCCTGGAGCCTGTTTCAGTCTGTGACTCCCTCTCTCTCTGACCCTCCCCTGCTCACGCTGTCTCTCTCTTTCCCAGAAATAAATAAAAATATTAAAAAAAAAAAAAAAGAAGTAACCTAACCACTCCTTTAATAGGTGACTGGCCAAATCCACTATGACTGTGAAATACTAGGCAGCTGAAAAAAAGAATGAGGACCTCTCTGGCACCAACATGACCACTTTTCAAGTTGTATTACATTAAAAAACCAAAGGGTGTGAGGCGGCTGGGTGGCTCAGTCAGTTAAGCCTCTGATTCTTGATTTCGGCTCAGGTCATGATCTTGTGGTTTTGTGGGTTCAAGCCCCGTGTCGGGCTCTGAGCTGAATGTGCAGAGCCTGCTTAGAATTCTCCCTCTCTCTCTGCCCCAACCCCACTTGTGCTCTCTCTCTCTCAAGATAAATAAATAAATTTAAAAAAAAAATCAAAGTGCGATAGGCAGAGGAAATATATGCACACATATGAATGTACATAGATCATATTGCTCTGAAGGATACATAAGAAACTGATCATCCTGTTGACTGGGCAGTGCATGGAGATCAGCACAGAAGAGAGGTCTGAGGTGCGAGGGGGATTCTCCTTGTAGCCCCTTTTCTTACTCTTGAATATTGAAACACAAATATATGACCTATTTAAAAATTATTTTATAACTCTCCTAAGGAAAAGGAAATGGTGGCCAAAGAAAATTTATATAATATACATGACATGATATGATATGATATGATATGAAATGAAACTATGTAATATATTTGGGTTGGAGAATACTTAGCTTGGACTCCTTCTCTTTCTTCCATCCCCCTCTTATTCATTCCCTTTTGCTCTTTATCAGGTGTGATTGTAGGAAGTCCTGTGAGCATCCTTTCCCTTATCTGTAAGAAGACCTACTGAGTCCTTGCTTCAGAGCTCACTGTGGTGACCGAGTGACATTCCATAAAGGGTGTGTGGTGATGGCACAGGGTAGTGCCCACTCCATGTCTTTTCTTCCTGCTTCCTGCTCTGCTATCCCATTGTTTCTTTACTGGAAAATGTGCTGTGAAAGAGAAGACAAGGGTTCTTGTCAAGGCTGTGAGCAACCTTGAACTTGGGCTTAGTACTGTTTCTGAAATCCTGTCCTGAGGTTTACAGCTCTGAGGGAAGGGCTGGGATAGGGTGGGGATCATGGAGCCAACGCTTCCCCGGGTAGAAAACCCCAGAATCTCAGAGAACTTAAAAAAATGTAGAAGGTCTCCTTCTCCACTGCTATCAGTGTGGTTTTAGTGAGGTTATGATAAAGGCTGAGTCTTATGCCTGGCTTGGTCAGCCTACTAGTCAAGGACAAAATCCTAGTAATGATTAGATTGTTACCTTGGCCAGAATTTGCAGTCTCAGCATATCTACCCAGGAAGTCCACAGCTAGAACAGGTTAACTCCATCAGCTTTCCCTACTGTGCATGCACACATACGCAAGCCCCTAGCCCAGGTGGACACTCGCCCTATACATGTGTGTATCTCTCCTTATGTGTACACGCACATTCCTCCACAAATACCCACTCACATGTACATATACACACATAAACAGGCATGTATGTGTTAACTGACACACGTACACTTACATACACATACCCACATGCCTTAATACACACCTACAAACAAAAATGCACACACTCACACACACCCACCTTCATGTTCAGTACATACTCCTACTGTTGTAGATCATTTCCAAAGATGGCTGCCATTGATTCCTTTCTTCTCTGCCTGTGCATGCTTTCCCACCTATCAAAAGGCAAATTCTACTTCCCTCCTCTTGAATACTTGTGGTAGCAGTAACATTCTGAGATTTGTGAGTGACGCAGAGGATGCTATGTGGCGATGACCACTCTGGCACACCTTACCCAAATCCATGACCCACAGAATCATGGGAACTGATAAAGCTTTGTTGTTTTAAGCCACTATGTTTTGGAATGGCTTGTTGTACAACAATAGGCAATTGAAACACCCATACATACTTATGTTTATATATACACAAACTCTTGTACACTTACAGACATGCTTGCACACATACACACACCTTTGTACTAGACACTATTGACTGTCTACCCAACATCCATTCCCATTTGCCTTCCTTTTTAACATTGTTTTTTATTTTTAATTGTTTGTTTGTTTGTTTATTTAGAGAGAGTAAGGGAGGGAGTGGCAGAGAGAGAAAGAGAGAGAATCTCAAGCAGGCTCCTCACTGCCAGCGCAGAGCCCAATATGGGGCTCGAACTCATGAACCATGAGATCATGACCTGAGCCGAAATCAAAAATCAGATGCTTCACCAACTGAGCCACCCAGGAGCCCATTTTTATTTTTTTAAGTAATCTCTACACACCCATTGTGGGACTCAAACTCATGACCTCGATATGAAGAGTCCATGCTCAACCAAGTCAGCCAGGTGCCCACACATTTGTCTTCCTGACAAAACTCTGTCAAATGACCGCCATTCCTCTAAACAGCCTTGTGCATTGAAAAGCTAATTCCATCCTCAGCTCCAGGAGGGGGCCTAATTAGTTTAAGTGGAATGTGGTGGTCTCAGTCCTTTTAACAGAGATTGGTTTAGCTTTGACCATGTAGCCAAGTTCTAGACAATGAGGTATGGGGGGGTGGGATTCAGGCTTCTGGGAAAACTTCCTCCTTCATAGGAAAGTCGCCCTAAAAGCAAAGATGCATGTATCTATTACTGGATTCTTCATGTCTGAGTGTGTGATTTGGAAATATTGCAGTCACTCTGTGACCAGAGGATACAGAATCAAGCATAGTGGAAAGGTGGAAAGAACAGGTTCTTAAAGATATTTTGATCAATGCAATCAGTCAACTTGAGAGTCCTTCCTCTCCACCTTTGGAACTCCTATTATGGGAGATAATAACTTTATTTATTGTTTGAGGGGTTTTATTTGCTTTGTTTGTTTTTTTTTTTAATTTGTAGTCTACATCCAACTACTATCTCCCTTCCCTTCAGTAAACAAACACTCCCACATGTCTGTATACAAACAGATCCAGAGCCATTCATGGAAAACCACAGCTGAGCACATGTACTCTCTGCTTTGTATGCATACATACCTGTACACAGGGAAAGCATACATTCTCCTATACACATATAGGGATATATGTAGATATGTACATAAATATACTTTCTCACACATGCATGCAATTCCTATCACAATATCACAGATTTAAATGCACCTGGGCAATATACATTTTTGTACACACAGGCACAGAGACATACCTACTGGTTACATCGATATCAACATGAATTTACCCATTCTTTCTCACGTTTGAACAGCCACAGTGAACATACCCACAGCTCCAAGGGTCTGCTTGGCTGTCAGCAGGCTGAGAAATCACTGGCAGAGGCCAACAGCATCTCACCCAGGACTGGCAGAAAGTTCTGGAGAGAGTTGGGAACCAGGGATTTGCAGACCAGAACACAGCCCAGGAAGCAGGAAGTCAATTCCACAGTGACTTGAGTGTGCATAGCAGCCCCAAGGTCATGGAGGCAGAACTAAACACAGTACCAGGGAAGGCTGGGATGTTTGTTTCCACCTCAGAGGGGAAGAAAACCTTCCCTCCACCCACCCAGCACTTCCTTCCATATTTACACAAAACCTGCTTGGCCCTCCAAGGAGCTCTCTTTGTTTGCCTCCTACGCAAACAATTGAATTAGTTATTGCACAAAAGGGAACTGTCACCATTTATGCCACTGGCTATTCCTGGTAGAGAGAAAAGTATGTGTAAAGGTAAGGAGGTGCAAAAGAGCACATAGTGAGTATGGTCTGTGTGTGTGTTGGGTGGTGTGTGTCCAGTGATGATGAGTTTGCAGCACAGAGTGAGGGAACAACAGAAAATGGGGCTGGGGAGTTGGGCGAGGGCCATATCAGGCCCCTGGGTTTACCTTTAACTCCCATTGCCCCAGGTGCCACGTGACTTTGCACTTAGAGCTTGCTAGGCACATTGATAACAGAGATGTTGTAGAAGATAAGGTACCAATAAGTTCCTTTGTTCTCTGGCTTGTGTATGAGGTTATTTGGAATTTATTCTCTAATTTCCCCTTCTTTTGTATCTTCTCATACCCCAGAGTAGTTACTTGAGAGTATTCTTGTTAAGGTAGCTTTTATTGTTTGACAATGTAAATTCATCTTTCAGAAATTTCATGTTTCTAAGTTTAATAAAAAGCAACTTCCAGGGGTGTCTGGCTGGCTCAGTCAGTGTAGCATGTGGCTCTTAATCTCAGGGTTGTGAGTTCAGGCCCCATGCTGGGTATGTAGAGATTACTTAAAACTAAATTCTTTTTTAAAAAAAAGCAATTTCCAAAATAGCACATTTAGTAGAATCCCATTATGAATAAAATGTTTGTATGTTTATTTATATGTGCATATCATAAGGTCTCAAAGGATATATATACACCAACTGCTAAACAATAATTATATCTGAGTGATGGGATTACAAATGACCCTATGATCTTTATTTTTTTGTTTTATTGCTTTAAAACAAAATTTTTTCTTTTTAATATTTTTAGCATTGTATGTGCTTTTAAAAAAAGTTTTTTAAAATGTCTATTTATTTTTGAGAGAGAGAGAGACAGAGTGCAAATGGGGGAAGGGCAGAGAAAGAGGGAGACACAGTTGTCCAAAGCAGGCTCCAGGTTCTGAGCTGTCAGTTCAGAGCCCAACCCACAAACCGTGAGATCCTGACTTGAGCTGATGTCTGACGCTTAACTAACTGAGCCACCAAGGTGCCCTATTCTTTTTTTTTTTTTAATTTTATAGCTATTTATTTACTTTTGAGAGAGAGACAGACAGAGCTCGAGCACGGTAGGGGCAGAGAGAGAGGGAGACACAGAATACAAAGCAGGTTCCGGGCTCTGAGCTGTCAACACTGAGCCTGATGTGGGGCTTGAAGTCATGAACCCATGAGATCATGACCCAAGCCGAAGTCAGATGCTTAACTGACTGAGCCACCCAGGCACCCCAATCCTTATGTTCTTTAGACTTTCCTATATTTTTAGGAATTTTATGCAAAAAGCTTTGGTTACTTTTATCACCCTGAGAAAATGACTTCAGACTTTAAGAAAAGTTTAATCTACATTTTATCTATAAGTATAAAGCTGGTTGTAAGAAACTGGGAATAAGGAGAAAACTTCAGGGAGAAGCAACTTGTACACGAGGCACTTCAGGGAAAGTGAGTGCCCTTATAAGCCCATCATCTGAACCAAGGGTAGTCAAAGAGATAAAGGGGGTCATAGAAATAGCTTCCACCTCAAGGGGTGGCTGAAATATGAGCTGAGAAGCACACGAGGCAGTAAATGAGAGGTGAACTGGAGGGAGAACTCACTTGGGGGTCTGGAGATGAGTTCAGTTTCCATTCTGGCACCCAGTGACCTTGGGCAAGTCTCTTCACCTCTGTGAACTTCAATCTCCTTATCTGTCAAAGAACTTTAATGACAGTAACTGGGATGCTGTGATGATCAGATAAGATAGCTTATCAGTAACCACCTTGTGAACTCTGAGGTGTGGCATGGATCACCTTCCAAGGTGCAACAGTGCCTTTAAGGCAAAGGAATCCATCTGTGTGGTGAAAATTTGGACCCAAGCAGTAGGTGAGTGGACAATTTGGTGGCAGGGCTAACTTTGGATGGGCCTTAAAAACCCCACTAAGCAGGCTGCAGCCTGCACAACTCTGAACATTATGGAATATAAAGTCAGGAGGGCACTCTTGTCTCAGCTCAAAGACCTGCACAGCCGGCTCCTCTCTGCAGAGAAGTATACCCCAAGGAGAAAAAAAAAAAAAAAATTGGAGTAGCCACTTCTCGGCCTTCTCTGAATGTCCAATCCTTCCCATAATTTAACTGCCTGCTCTGGATAATTACTTTTCTCCTGCTTATGAGCTTATAGAGGAATAGTAGTTCCCAATAACTAGAGACTTAATAAGGCTAAATTATAATGAGTGTCCAGCGGAATTACACACCACATTAACACCAAATGAGTTCATTAGAAATTCATTAGGAGTGATTCCTGTGACTGCCACAAGAATTAATCACAGTCAGCCAGAGGCAGGAGAGGAGGAGATGAATAATTGCACAGGGAACTGGATGTTCCTTTGGCACCTGACTTTGGCCTGAAGCAATATTTTTTGAGGGTCATGGGGTGCTTTGGCGGTAAGTGTAGAGGTGAGGTTGCTTGAATGTTGTTGGAGCTACCTCCTGCACTTCCTCCACCTCCTTCCTGGCTATGGCCCCAGTCAGGATTAGACGGGTAGATGTGGGGGCGAACAATCTTCTTCTCCAGTCCTAGGTAGCTAAGGAACCATGGAGAGGACTTGTAGTTCTTGTAAGAACATACATTCCCCTTTCTCTGTACGAGCAGGTGCTGGTCCCCTTTCTGAGTGCCTTTACATATGGAGTTATCCAATCCTCCTGTGGCCCTATGAAGTGGGTTTAATTGTTAGCCCAATTTTGCCAGTGCAGAAACCCAAGCACAGAAATTAAGTGACCTGCCCAAGTGATGCAGCCAATAGTTGGCCGAGCTCGGAATTTGAGTCTTGAGTGGCATGCTATAAGGGTGGATGACGGTTGAAGGTGGTTCACTTTCCTTCTTGCTCCCTGGTGCTAAGTGCTATCTTGAGGTCTGGTGGTTTAGCTTTTCTGTCCTTTCCATAAGCTACCCCATTCTTCCCAATAAATTAGTTTTTTGTTTATTACTAAGAATCAGTGTCATGTCAGGTTTTGTTTTTGTTTTAAAGCAATCTCTGCACCCAGCATGGGGCTAGAACTCATGACCCTGAGATCAAGAATCACATGCTTTACCAACTGAGCCAGCCAGGTGCCCGAAGAATCAGTGTCTGTTACTTACATTTGGAAGAGTCCTGACCAATGCCTGAGTCAGTCAACTAGTACTTGTAAAGTCCCTACTACAGGTCTGCCCTGAGTCAGCTGCTGTACAAGTCACAGAGAAGCATAAGGCAGACTTCCTGACCTCCAGCTGATACAATCTCAGATAGAAAAGCAAGGGTAATAATAATTTAATCCTGTGCCCTCCTATGTAAGTGAAAGAGAGTCAGACCTGGGTGCACTGGACTGGGAGGAGAAAAAGGCTTCATGGAGGGCACAGCACATGCGCTGGGCAGGATCTTGGGGGAGAGGACATCGTTGTGGACACTATCTGGGCAACTGCCCATCCCATAGTCCCCTCTTCAAAAACTGTCCCTCTCCACCTGGGCAGTTGTCCCATTGGTGGAATGGAGTGTCTGCACGCTCTTCTATGTTTAGAGAACTCCCCACTGCATGGGTGGCAATAAGGTATTTGCTCATGACTTGAGCTCAACCCAATCAGACATTCCCACTGGGACATTTCCTCAGCAGCTTGTGATGCAAAGAAGCAGGGACAAGAGAATCCATTCCGGTGGGGGTAGGGGAAGAGTTGGCGGATGGGGGGGGCATACCACTGCCCGGAAGAATGGTGGCTGCAATGCCAGTGAGCCATAACACGGTTGGTAGGGGTGCAACCTGTCCAGTCCATCTTTTGGTGGTACTGGCAGTAAGATCCCAACAAAACCACTTCGGTGATGTATTTGAGGCTATGGTTCTCGATGGTTATCCTCTCCTGTCCTGGTTTGTTTTCCACGCTTGAAAATCCTGTGACCTAATCCATATCCTTTCAATAAATTTCTTTTCTGCTCATATCTGTTTCCGTTGCTTATAGTAAAGACCCTTGCTTCTGTGACCACAGATGATTGGACCAGGGACAGATATCTGACTCAATGACAGACCAATCAGACGATCTCTCCTGAGTTAGCTTCTGCTGGTGGCTCTGAGAGCCCTTCTCTCTGTGAGTACTGCCAGGGCAAAGAAAGGACAACAAGAAGGGAGAATCAAGTAGCCACAGGGAGGGAAGCTGCATATGACACTGGAGAGACTGGTTTCTGATGCTTTCCAGTTCCTGGTTCTAGTTCCTCTTGCTGTCCAACTCCATTTCTATCCTTTGAGTTCTCCAAGTTGGCCCAGCATTCTTACATTAGATTGAACCACATAAAATTGTTGTTTTTAAAGGTCATGAAGATCAAATATTAGCAACTGGGTATGGTTTAACCCATTGAGTTCCTTCTTTTGGCTTAATCTAGCTCAAGTGGGTTACTTTATTTGCCACATGAAGGACTGTCCAAAACAGTCAGACATTCCATCAGCTAAAAATTGAGCGGAACAGTCAGAGACACATAGCAGAGACAGAAAACAAGGGTTTTCCCTGTCTGGTGAATACTGTCTCCAGTGAGGAGGCTGTCCTGCAGACCAAAGGCTGTCTAGGATCTCCTGTCTCTTCTCCAGGTGCCATCTCTGAAATCACTGTCCTGTACTGGTTTATGACCCATGACCATCTACCAGAACTTCATCCCCATCCCACTTGCCTCAAATAATACTCTTCATGTTAATTCATGATCTTCAATAATGCTTTTGGTTTTTTTTCTCCACATTGTGGTGTTTCCTATTCATGTATGTACTTTTTCTTACCTAACCTAATTGTCCAACAATAAGGACTGGTTGACTAAGTTGTGATATATCCATACTGTGGATTAGCATATGGTGATTAAAGTGGGGCTGAGGTGGACCTGGGTGGTGGGATGATGTAGGAGACTTGATAAGAGTTGATAGCTAGTGAGCGTTCAATACCTGGCTGAGGGAGTACCATGAACTTGTGGTGGTGTCACTCGCCCTTCCGTGCACTGTGCCTTTTCTTCTGATTGTAGTCAGCAGTCCTGGAGCTGGGGGGTAGAAAGACAGGGTTTTTTGGTTCAAAACTGGGGCCTGGGAAGCCAAAGTAACCAATGAACATTGAGGGTCCTGGCAGAGGAAGTGACGCATGGATGGGCAAGTTAGGAAAGGAAGTGAGGCTAAAATTAGCGGGTGCATGGTGGAAAGGTGCATGTGAGGCCGGAGCTTCATTTATTGACGTGGGGACTGTTTTCTCTTGCTGTGTATTTCTGCTCCTTAACGCATAGACTGGTGCTCAGTAAATGTATATTGAATGAACTAATTGACAAATGCATGGGTCGTAATTCTTTTTTTTTTTTTTTAATGTTTTTTAATTTATTTCTAGGAGAGAGAGAGAGAGAGACAGCATGAGCAGGGAGGTCAGAGAGAGGGAGTCACAGACTGAAACAGGCTCCAGGCTCTGAGCTGGCAGTCAGCACAGAGCCTGACGCGGGGCCCGAACCCACGAACCGCGAGATCATGACCTAAGGGAAAGTCGGACGCTTAACCGACTAAGCCACCCAGGTGTGCCATGGGTCGTAATTCTGACATTAGAACCAGAGACTGACATTCTGCTTTTCATTGAGGATCTGGCAGGATCCATTGTGGTCCATTTCAGGTCAGAGAGAACTGAATTCAAATCCAAGTGTCATCAACAAGAAGCTGTGTGACCTTGGACAAGTCATCTAACCCTTCAGAGCCTAGACTTCCTTTTCTGTAAAAAGGGATAATAACAGCTCTCTTGGAAGTTCCAGATGCCATGTGTCAGACATTTGGCACAGTGTCTGGCATAAGATTTGGTTTGTTCTTGGGGCTGCATCCAAACCAAATTGCTGTATTTAGAGGACATGAGGATAGGAAAGAAGAAGAGGAAGAGGAAGAAGACGATGACAACATGAAGGCAGGACCTGAAGCCAGACTATCATCTCTAATTGCCACCTGAGTGTGACATTTCTGAGCCTGTCTCCTCATCGCCACAGTGGGGATATTACCAGGACCTATCTAACTAGTTGTTTGGGAGAATTGAGTGATAATTCCATGTAAAACATTTAGGATATCACAGGTTCAGGATAGATGTTGGCTCCTGGGGTTTCTTATCAACGGAGATGGAGAAGTCCAGGGGAGGAGGAGGCTTTGTGGAGGGCTGAAGAACAGGAGTTTCAACCATGTTAAATGTGAGATGGCTGAAGACGTGACATGGAGCTACTGGGTAGCCAGTTGGACATAAGTCTATAGAGGAGGTCTGAGATGGAGAGAACAGTTGGAGAGTCATCAGCATATAGATGACACTTAAAGACTTGGACTGGGCAAGATCGTCAGGGAAGTGAGCGCTCAGAGAACAGACAAGAATGAGGACCAGACCCTGTGGCTTCTGACACTTAGGAAAGAGGGAGATGACTGTTACTGCAAAGCTGGTGGCCAGACACAGCAGGACTGAAGCTACACAGCTAGCCTGCCCTGCAACATTTACATAACCCTCTTTTATATGCAAGCAACTCTCAGAGATATTGTGGGTCCAGTCCCAGACCACTGCAATAAAGTGAATATCAAAACAAAGTGAGTCAAATTCAAGTTTTGGTTCCCTAGCATGTATAAAAGTTATATTTACACTATGCTCTAGTCTATTAAGTGTGCAATAGCACTATGTCTGAAAAAACAATGTACATACCCTAATTAAAAAACGTTTTATTGCTAAAAATTCTAACCATCGTCTGAGCCTCCAGTGAGTCATAATTACTGATCACAGCTCACCATCACAAATATAATGGTAATGAAAAATTTTGAAACATTGCTGGAATTACCAAAATGTGACACAGAGGCCCAAAATGAGCAAGCGCTATTGGAAAAAAATGGGGCTGGTAGACTTGCTTGACTTGATGTTGCCCCAATCTTCAATTTGTAAAAAATACAGTATCTGCAAAACACAAAAAAGCAAAAGGCAACAAAATGAGGTATGTCTGTACTCTGTGCCAGGCTCTGTGAAAAACGCTTTACAGAATTTAACTTATGTAATTAACTCATGAGAAACAAGAAATACAGGAAGATACATGACTTGCCCAAGGTCACACAGCCAGTGAATGGCAGATCTGGGATTCAGACCCAGGCCTTCTGGCCTCAGAGTCTCCATCTCTTCTGCTTCCAATGGTGGGTAAACAAAGTACTGATGGAATTCCAAGGGAATGCTGACCCCTGAAAGGAGAGCTGGGAGAATCATCATGGAACAAATTGCCCTCAGATATCCCACTTAGCCTTGACACTCTAAGGTAAACCCTAAGAAGCATTTCAGATTTTTGGTTGAGGAAAGAAGAGGAAGGAGGTTTGATTAAGGAATGTGTAGCCTTGATCAATCACTTACCCCATGCAAGATGCTGGAAGGTTCTGGGGTGGGGAGGTTAGGGGGAAGGCTTCTCCAACCATGGACTAAAAGCATCTGTATTTCCCACTCCCTAGGCTAGTTACTCTCAGAATAATGGTGGCTGATTTGAGGTAGGAGCCAGAGTCCAGGTGGGAAGTTGGGAGTGGCCCAGGGGGATTAGCCTTGGAGTTTTCTTGATCTCCATTAGGGTAGAGTCTCTCTGTTAGTTCAATTGCCCCATAAAAACTCACTGAGATATGGAGGCAGTTTGAGTTCATTTACCCCTCTTGGAAGGCTCTCAGTGAGTGTCTGAACAAATACATGAACCCCAGCTGAGTCAGGGGTCTGGGTTCTTTCCACACCCCTGCCACACCTGTCTTGCCCTTGATGCTGGCCTTGGATGAGTAGCTATTTAGGCGAAAACAGTTTTGACCATGCAGAAGAAGTCAATGGGAAAGGAAGTTAAGTGAAGCCCTGGAGAGGCTGTCTGGTCCATCCTGCCTGCTCCTTGCCCACATCCCCTGGCCTGGAGCTTCTCAGGTTAACTGTATAGCACAACAACTGGTGGGGTGTCAAATGCAGATTCCAGGGCCCCACCCAGACCTATGAAGTCAGAACTTCTGGGTTGGGGTCAGAGCCCAGGAATTTCGTTCTTTTTTTTTTTTTTTTTTTAAAGTTTATTTATTTGAGAGGGAGGGAGAGAGAGAAACAAGCAGGAGAGGGACAGAGAGAGAGAGGGAGAGAATGCCAAGCAGGCTCTGTGCTGACAGTTCTCCAATGTGGTGCTTGATCTCATGAACCCTAAGATCATGACCTGAGCCAAAGTACCCCTAGCAGTGTATGATGAGGACCACACTGTACACAACCTCACAGTCTGTTGCAGACTGAGCTGAACAAATAAAATGAAATCGACAGTGTTCCAGTGTCTCTCAGCTACATATTCACAAGGAAGTATGAAATGCAGCTTCTTTCCTTGAAGGGATTACAACCTAATTGGGCCATAAAAGACATGCTTTGTGAAGAGTTAAATTAATGCTGAAATAAATAAATATTAATTCAAAACAATAGGCAAATTCAAAATGCTGGACAAATTTCCAGTGAGTGGGCATAATAGTATCATTCAATGAGCACTTATGAAATACTAGATCCTATGCTAAGCACTTTATTTATGTGCTCATTTAAATTCATTAAAACTCTGGAAGATGGCTTTTTAATTTATTTTATTTTATTTATTTATTTATTTTACAAATAGTTTATTGTCAAGTTGGTTTCCGTATAACACCCAGTGCTCATCCCCAGGAAGATGGCTTTTTTAAAATCCCCATTTAATAATGAGTAAGTTGAGGCTTTGGCTTATTGGTCAGTTCCTTTCAGATCAGCTTTCCCTGATCCTTAGAAGGTGGTCAGGGTGATATCTCTATTTTCCACAATACCCCCCTGTTAGGGGCCTTATCTCATTTATCACACTGGGTTGTAACTCCCTGTTTTCTAGCCTGACTGCCCTATGAGAATTAAGGGCAGATACTTGGCAGTTCCAGAGTCTAGTACCGACTAGGTACTCAGCTTCTGTCTGTTGAGTGAATGAAAGTAGTATGTCTGAAGTCCCTGAGCTAATACATGAAGACTAATGCATATGACTGTAGAGTCCAGGTCTCCCCATGAGCCATTACAAGCAGACGGTACATGCTATTGGGATTCCTGCAAGAGACATTCTGTAGGTTGGAGTAATCAGACCCCTAGAGGAGGTAGAGTTGGAAGGACAGTGAGAATTTGGAAAGACGGATGAAAGTGAACAGTCAATCCAGGCAGGCCAAGGCACAAAGGTGGGACTCTGCGAAGTATACACTTCCTCCAAGACGAGAGACCTCAGTGGAATCCAGGAGACTATACCCCATCCCCTAAGCCTCCTTAGCTTACCAATCAGTTGTCACCTTCTACCTAACTTACATGCCAATTACTGCAGTGAAATTATTTTCCTCCAAGGTTTATAGGGAGATGGCAAATGCTGCCTGTTTTCTCATGCCTTGATCAGGTGACATAATGTATTCTTAGTGGATTTATCCATTTGGAATACCACTTACTAACGAATGGTGGTGCACCTGGGTGGTTCAGTTGGTTAAGCATGCGACTCTCAGTTTCGGCTCAGGTCATGATCTCACAGTTCATGTGTGTGAGCCCCACATCAGGATCTGTGCTGACAGCGCATAGCCTACTTGGGATTTCTTTCTCCCTCTCTCTTTGCCCCTCCCCAGCTTGGTCTCTCTCTTTCTCTCTCTCTCTCAAAAAGTAAACAAAGAAACATAAAACATGTTTTAAAAATGAATGGGATATTTTTCAGTTTCTATGAAGAAGTAAGATCCATTAATGTCCATGATATATTGCTAAATGGAAAAAAAAGCAAGATAAAACAGTATCATGGGATTTCATTTTTGTTAAAAAGAAAATATATTTGTATGCATGTCGGAAATATCTAGAAGGCTATATTCTGAATTTAACAGCAACTGATTCTTGAAAATGAGATGTAGTGGGGTATGGGACTTTTACTTTACAAAGCTTTTGAGTGTCTTTTTTAAATGTTTATTTATTTTGAGAAAGAGAGAGGGGGAGGGAGAGGGAGAGAGACAGGGAGAGGGAGACAGAGAGTCAGAGAGACTGCAAGTAGGGGAGGGGCAGAGAGAGAAAGAGAATCCTAAGCATGGAGCCTGACATGGGGCTCAATCTTACAAACGATGAGGTCATGACCTGAGCTGAAATCAAGAGTTGAATGTTTAACCGTAAGTGTTTGTCTTTTTAAACAATGAGTATGTATTAATTTTACAATTGAAAAATAAGACTCTTTGGTGGGATTTAGGTGGTTTTTAGTTTATTTGTGCTTTGTTCCTCCCAATTTTTCTACTGTGAACATCAACTACTTTTATAATCAGAAAGTTAAAAGCCCTTTAAACCATAAAGTTTATTAAAAAGAAAAGAGATTCTCAAGATGACACAGTTTGAGATATTGGGGGATGTACCAAAGAGGGTCTAACCTCTGCGTCCTAAGGAATTCAGCTCCCACACAAGATGGATGTCAAACCAATACAGTCCCAACTTGGCAAAACATGTTAAGAGTTATAAGAATGTTCCAGGTCCCATAACTTTGTAATCCCATCCTGGGGCTTCAGTTTAAGGAAATGTTTTTTTAAAAATCCTATAAAGAGGGGGGCACCTGGGTGGCTCAGATGATTAAGTGACTGACTTTGGCTCAGGTCATGATCTCACTGAGGGTTACAGCCCCACGCTAGGCTCTCTGCTGTCAGCACGGAGCCTGCGTTAGATCCTCTGTCTCTCTGCCCCTTCTCTGTTCATTCTTTCCCTCTCAAAATAAATGAAGAAACTTTAAAAAAAAGGCAGCTTTTTTGTAAATATATGGGCCTGTGTTTACACAGTGAACAAAGAAAATGCAGAGCAAAGAAAAACAGATTGGAATATTGAATTTACATGGTGACTATGGCTATTATTTATATGCTATATTTAGGGTCAGTGAGAAAGAAAGCAAGGATGAGAGAGGAAACAGAGAAGGGATAAAGGAGGAAAAAAGCTGAAAAAATAACAGTTATTGTGTTAAGGTGATGGATTATGGAGGATTTTTGGAAAGTGTGTTTAAATGATGTCGAAACTGGTAGTAAACAGGAACTACACACAGGGGCTCTGTAGTTTTGGGCAAGTTACTTCACTAAACCTCTGTTTCCTCCTTGGCAAAACGGGACAATAATGGTACTGACCTCATGGTGTCATTTTTGCAGATTAAATGAGATAATCTATGCAAAACACTCACCAGCAAGCCCAGTGGGTAAGAAACAGCCAATAAATGTTAGCTATTATTGCCATTGTTATGTCATCATTATTGTCAGAGGGGAGATTCTCAGATGCTCTAGGTGGGAGTGAACACGGCTGTATTTGGAAAGGCAGTAGAGTAATAGATATAAACATAAATATAAAACCCTTTGTCCAAGGTTTCATGTCCAGAAATTCATTCTTTTTTAAAAACTTTGCATTCAATGGGTGCCTGGGTGGCTCAGTCAGTTGAGCATCCAACTGCAGCTCAGGGGTTAGAGCCCCATGTCAGGCTCTGTGCTGACAGCTGAGATTCTGTGGCTCCCTCTCTCTGTGCCCCTCCCCCGCTTATATTCTATCTCTCTCAATAATAAACATTAAAACAAATTTTAAAATAATAAAGTAAAATTTAAATTCAAATTAGCTAATATACAGTGTAGTAGAAATTCATCCTCAGTAAATGATCTGACATGTACACTGCAAGGTGTGAACAAGAATGTTTATCTCACTCTTCCCATAAGCAGCCTGAGGTGATCTCTGAAAATGGTTCACCATTCACTTGATCCAGAAAACCCGACAAAACCTTGCAAATCAAGAGGTTCAAATCTTTGTGTTCACTGTAAGAACACACAGGAAACTGCCCAGGCCATCAAGGGTATGCATATTCGAAAAGCCACCACGTATCTGAAAGATGTTTTGCAGAAGCAATGTGTGCCATTCCATTGCTACAATGGTGGAGTTGGTAGGTGTGCCTAGGCCAAACAGTGGGGCTGGGTGGGTGGCCCAAAAAGAGTGCTGAATTTTTACTGCACATGCCTAAAAATGCAGAGAGTAATGCTGAACTTAAGGGTTTAGATATAGATCCTCTGGTCACTGAGCATATCCAGGTGAACAAAGCTCCCAAGATGAGGCACAGAACTTAGTGTTCATGGTCAGATTAACCCATACATGTGCTCTCCCTGCCACATTGAGATGATCCTTATTGAAAAAGAGCAGATTATTCCTAAACCAGAAGAGGAAGTTGCATAGAAGAAAAAGATATCCCAGAAGAAACTGAAAAAACAAAAACTTATGGCCTGGGAGTAATTCTGCATAAAATACATGCAAATAAAAGTAAAAACAGGCAAAAAAAGAATGTTTACCTCAGAGTTATTTGTCATAAAGAAAGACTGGAGGGGCTCCTGGGTGGTCAGTTGGTTAAATGTCCGACTTCGGCTTAGGCCATGATCTCATGGTTCGTGAGTTCAAGCCCCATGTAGGGCTCTGTGCTGATAGCTCAGAGCCTGGAGCCTGCTTCAGATTCTGTGTCTCCCTCTATCTCTGCCCCTCCCCTGCTTGCACTCCCTCTCTTTCTTTCTCAAATATAAATAAACATTAAAAAAAAAAAAGATTGGAAACAATCGAAAGATCCAGCTGAACAACCTAGGTGCCCCTGTTTTGTTTGTTTGTTTGTTTTTGTTTTTGTTTTTATTTTTTTATTTTTTTATTTTTATTTATTTCTAGGAGAGAGACAGAGAGAGAGAGACAGCGCGAGCAGGGGAGGGTCAGAGAGAGAGTCACAGACTGAAACAGGCTCCAGGCTCTGAGCTGGCAGTCAGCACAGAGCCCGACGCGGGGCTCGAACCCACAAACTGTGAGATCATGACCTAAGCGAAAGTCGGACGCTTAACCGACTAAGCCACCCAGGCGCCCCTCGTTTTTGTTTTTAAAGAAGACCTTTGCCTTGGAGTAAGGAATTCTAAGACTGGAGAATGAAGAATGCAAAATGTGAAGAGAGTTTCACCTGTTCAGAACCACTGAGTCCCAGGTCTGTGGTGAATTCTGCTTTCGATAGAATGATGGGGATTCGGGGCGCCTGGTGGCTTAGTCGGTTAAGCGTCCGACTTTCGCTTAGGTCATGATCTCGCGGTTTGTGGGTTCGAGCCCCGTGTCGGGCTCTGTGCTGACTGCCAGCTCAGAGCTTGGAGCCTGTTTCAGTCTGTGACTCCCTCTCTCTCTGACCCTCCCTGCTCACGCTGCTCTCTCTCTCCTAGAAATAAATAAAACATTAAAAAATTAAAAAAAAAAAGAATGATGGGGATTCATGAAGAATCCATGGGGATTCTGGAAAAGGAGACAGACTCATAGAAATTTCCATCATCAGTAATAAGAAAAATGGTCCAGGGAGTAGTCCCTGCCAGGAGACAGACAGGGCAGGAGTTACCATCAAGGAGATGGAGGGAGGCCCCGTGTGTGAAGTGGTGCCAGAAGGCAGAACAGGAACTGTAAGTCTGGGGGTCTGAACCCCCCCACCCTCCTGTGGTTGTGACCTCTGAACCACATATGATGCATTGAGCTCCTGGCCGGTGGCGGGTCTTCAGTGCATCCTGACAACTCCTGCTCCAAGCTGTTCTCCGAGCCCGTGGGCTGCTGCTTTACCTTGCTGGCATCATCTGCACCCTGCTATGTCTCTCCTCCTTGCTGCAGCCAAACTCACTGCCTTTCATCATGGCCCTTCCCACCTTCATCACACCTCATTCTGGAATATCATCTCCCTGTGTTCTCAGCCTTCTCCAGCCCTCCTGTTTCTTTAAATATCCAAATCCATGGGGCACCTGGGTGGCTCAGTGGGTTAAGCTGTTAAGTGTTAGATTTCAGCTCAGGTCATGATCTCACGGTTCGTGGGTTCGAGCCCGGCATCGCGCTCTGTGCTGACAGCTCAGAGTCTGGAGCCTGCTTCAGATTCTGTGCCTCCCTCTCTCTCTGCCCCTCCCCTGCTCACACTCTGTCTCTCTCTCTCTCTCTCTCTCTCTCTCAAAAATAAACATAAAAAACAAAGAAAAAAGAAAAGAAAATCAGCATCCAAAGGCTGTTGTTCCTTCTGGACCAGCACTGCCATTTCCTAGCACAGACGCTCCAGCCCCAGCTGTAGAGCTCACTCCTTCCCTGCGCCCCACACCTGCCTTGTCTCAGGACTAACACCCCCGCCTGCCTGCCTGCCTGCCTGCCTGCCGAGGGTTCTCTGCAGGCAGGCGTTTTCTCGGAACTAGACCGGGAACTCTGTGGGGAAGGGTATAGGTCTCATGCATCTGTGTTTCCTCAGTGCCAGCCACGCAGGTAGGGGTGCTTGGTGCACTTTGGAGGATGGATGAGGGGGTGAACGAGTAAATAAGGGGTGATGAGAGCATGGCTGGAAGGCAGAGCAAGGACGAAGTTCAGAGGGTGGGATGGCAGCAGGGGATGGGGCCTTAAAGGCCGTGGCATTGCCATCGTCCTTGCTGGGAGTGGCAGCGGGCTTCCAGCCAGCACTTCCCCAGGGTGACCAACCTCAGGGCTCTGCTCCTCCAGGCCCTGCCCACTCATAAAGCAGCAAGTGCTTCCTCTTCAGGGGCTGGAGGGAGAGGTGGGGTGACTTAGGGGCTGAGCCCCAGCACATGGAAGAGTTTATAAGCTGGGGCACCGGGCCCCTCAGCACCAAGACCCTTCTTCTCTCTCATCCCTTGCCACCTGCCCTCCAGCTCTCCCAGCAGCATGGCCTTCAACGGCAAGTACGAGATCGAGAGTGAGAAGAATTATGATGAGTTCATGCAGCGCCTTGGTGAGTGCGTGAGTACCCCTTCCCAGGGCTGGTCTGTCACAGCCAGTTTGGGGCCAGAAACCCAAACTCTTTGAGGTCCAGAGGAGCTGAATAACTAGTCCAAGGTCAGACAGGCAGTAGTTAGTGAGGTGGAGACTTGATTGGTTTATTCATCCATTCAAACGTATACTGAAAAAACAAAACAAAACGTATACTGAACACCCACTATATGCAAGGGCCAGCCTGACGCTACTGATAGGGTGCCTCAGCATGATGCCCAACGTCACACTGTAAATTAGGGGCAGGGACTGTGATGAGATGATGAGGAGAGCCACCCTGTCCTGCGTGGGGAGAGGTGACCAAAGGGTTAGTAGAGAGACCAGGTTTGAAAACCATGCATTCACTTGGCCCTTCGACAAACACAGTCCTGTTCTTGTGCTAGGAACTATGTGCAGAGATCAAAGATGCCACTCCTGTCACTGCTCCATTTGCAGCACTGGGTGTGAGGAACCCACAGGACAGTGGCCTTGACAATCCTGCAGAAATCTTGGTGCATCATCCAAGTCTGAGGCAGTGAAACTCTCACTCAGAGGACAGCCCCGGGGATCTCTGCTCTACCTCCGGGTGGCCAGAGAGGCCCTGAGAGCAGAGAGGCCCTGAGAGCAGGGCCCCTGGAGCCTTGGGGAGACAGGAGCTCTTCTGGATCAATCATTGGGAGTGGCCCTGAATTATCGGTGACTTGGCTTCCCCTACAACAGTCCCATGTGGAATGGAAGGGTCTCATCTGTAGACCTGGTCTGCTGCTAGCCTCCACTGAGATGCGGAGCAGCCCCTTTCCTGCTCTGGGTCTTCATTGCCTAATCTGTGAAATGAGATGCTTAGGAGACAGTGTTAATGGCCCCATTCATTCAAGGACTTTGTGAGCTTGGCAGTGTCTGTTATATTTATGCTATGGTATTATCAGAAGAGCAGCTGATATTTATTGTCAGTTACATGCCAGGAGTTTTATAAGACATGATCACTTTGATTTCAACCTTGCAACAGCCCTGTGAAATGGGCCCTATTATCCCATAATTTTGTCAGTGGAAACACTGAGGCTCAGAGAGAGAGTGACTCATCCAAGCTCATGGTTCACGGCAGAACTGAGATTTGTGCTCCTAACCATTGCACTAGCCAGCCACTAGGGAGGAAAACCCTCTCCCAAAGCCACAGGTTGTAAGCAGCTCTCACACGGCCCCTCTATTTGTCCTTGGGCCAGGGCTCCCCAGCGATGTTATTGAAAAGGGCCGAAACTTCAAGATTGTCACAGAGGTGCAGCAGGACGGGGAGAATTTCGTCTGGTCCCAGCACTACCCGAGCGGCCACTCCATAACCAACAAGTTCACCATCGGCAAGGAATGTGACATGGAGACGGTTGGGGGCAAGAAGTTCAAGGTGAGAGGGCACTGGCTGCCATTCCTTCCTTCCCCAAACCTCTGGCTAACTTCTTCATCTCAAGCATGTTCTCTGGAACTGTACCCCAAGCTGAGGCTCTGTTCTCAAGTCTAGCCTCCAATCTTAAGTGTTTGAGTTACTTGGCAACTTAACCACTCCTGGTTTTTTTTTTTTTTTTAATATTTTTTATTTATTTCTAGGAGAGAGAGAGAGAGAGAGACAGCGACAGTGTGAGCAGGGGAGGGTCAGAGAGAGAGGGAGTCACAGACTGAAACAGGCTCCAGGCTCTGAGCTGGCAGTCAGCACAGAGCCCGATGCGGCCCGAACCCACGAACCGCGAGATCATGACCCAAGTGAAAGTCAGACGCTTAACCGACTAAGCCACCCAGGCGCCCCTAACCGCTCCTGTTTTTTAATGCTATTCCCATAATGGACACTGTAATGAAATTGTTAAAAATTGTTAACATTTGCCAACACTTAATATATCAGAGACACCTGCTAAATACTTCACACAATGTTAATGCAGTTAGGCCTACAAAGTTGCTACAGTTACTCTCCCATTCTATGGATAAGGGAGTTAGGCTGAGCCACGGGGTTCAATAGCTTGCCCAGGTCGCACAGCACTGGCACACCTTCACACCCAGGCAGTCTGGCTTCAGAGAACATATCCATTTTTTCATGCTGCCTTCCAATGTAGCCTAAAGTTCCACAGCCCTAGAATCAGACTCATGTGGGTTTGAAACCGCAATCTTACGTAAGAAAGAAGTAAAAAGGGACTGTCCTCAGCCTATCCAGCCTGGTCCCTCAGGTCTTTCATCGATTTTGGGTCCCCTCTATCTATAGCCCCAGCCATGACTGTGCGTAACTTTGCTCCTTAGCTGCCCCAGTGGAGAAGAAGTAATCATAATGTTCATATTCTGTCACTTGTGTATTTTAAAAACTTAGCAATTCCTTGTGATGTTTTTCTGAGTCAGCACATATTGATTTGCCTTATTCTTTTTAATGCTTGCATAGTATCTCTTAGTATGGAAAGCCTGTCATTCATTAAACAGATATTTAGGTTATTTACTGGTGCACAGTCCAGATTGGATATTTAGGTTGTTTACAATTACAAACGAAGCTGTCATCCACGTCCTTGGATGACATCATTGGCACCCTATCAGTGAGGATCGTAACTAACTCCTAGCTAACAAGGCGGGCTCACCTGTGCCAGGCACTCTGCCAAGCATCTTACTATATGTCAGATGAAATTGCTTAATCCTCGTGACTCTGAAGTAGGTACAGTAACTACCCCCACTTTATCTTTTTTTTTTAACGTTTATTTCTTTTTTTTTTTTTAATGTTTTATTTATTTCTAGAGAGAGAGAGAGACAGCGTGAGCAGGGGAGGGTCAGAGAGAGAGGGAGTCACAGGCTCCAGGCTCTGAGCTGGCAGTCAGCACAGAGCCTGACGCGGGGCTCGAACCCACGAACCGCGAGATCATGACCCAAGCGAAAGTCGGATGCTTAACCGACTAAGTCACCCAGGCGCCCCTTTTAACGTTTATTTCTGAGAGAGAGAGAGACAGAGCACGAGCCAGGGGCAGAGAGAAAGGGAGACAGAGTCCGAAGCAGGCTCCAGGCTGTGAGCTGTCAGCACAGAGCCTGACGCGGGGCTCGAACCCACATGTCCTGAGACCATGACCTGAGCTGAAGTCGGACGCTTAACTGAGCCACTCAGGTGCCCCTACTACCCTCCCTGTAGAGGTGTGAAAGCTGAGGCAGAGCAAGATTGACCAACTCGTGCTTGTTATCTGTATCTTCGGATATAGGTCACTGTACATCTACAAGGCAAACTAAATCCCAGAGGGGGCTGCTATGGCTGCAGGTAGCCCTTCCTCCCTGGCGGGGAGGGGCTGGCCTGTGTTTGGGGGGCCTCTGCCATCTCAGGCTCAGTGTTGTGCTTCCCTCCTAGGCCACCGTGCAGATGGAGGGGGCGAAGATAGTGGCGGACTTCCCCAACTATCACCACACCTCGGAGATCGTGGGTGACAAGCTGGTGGAGGTGAGTGTCCTGCTGGTTCCTGGGACAACGATGAGAACACTTTTCTGCCTCTACCCATGGCCCCTGAGAGCGGGGCCTCTGGGTCGTGGCTCTGTGAGCAGGTCCCATGTGCCAGGCTCTGTGCTGAGTGCCCTGTGTATATCATCTGGTTTGATCTTCACAGCAGCCTGTTAGGCAGGGATTTTATCTCCATTTTCCAGGTGAGGGGGGGACTGAGACACCAGGTGCTAAGCGGTTAGCTGAAGGGCACCTAGATTCTGTGACAGTCCTGGGAAATGATGCTTGGCAGTCTGGTTCTGCCACCACAGGGGCACAAGTGTGGAAGCCCATGGGAACTTCTGCAGAATTTAAATGAAGTGGGGAGTCCGGGTGGGCCCTGGAAGGGCAGCCGCCACACTTCCACTTCCTCCGGGCCCTGCCTGCTAGACCTTCTGATTTTTCAAGAGAAGCTGGAAATTTGTACTTTGTGAAATCTCCAGACTATTAAGCATTGGCATTGATTTAGCCCTTTTTAAAAAATGCAGGCAGGGCTAACACACACATCTGTGGATGGCCCCTTCCCACACTTGGTGCTCTGTAAACACAGGTTTGAGGCCAGTTTCTTCCTCCCGGGGTTCCAGAATTTTCTCCAGGTGAAAGAAATGGATGTGATATTAAAAGCAAAAGGAAGACATTTCCACACTTCATTCCCTGCCTTGTTAGCCTATGTCCTGGGCCAGAGCACCCTGGGGTCCAGTCTACCCTCCCCAAGGTTCTCCAGAAGGGAAGCAATGAGGGGGTAAGGTTTGCCACCTCCCTGCTGCCCCGTTTTCTCTCTCTCTCTCTCTTTCTCTCTCTCTCTCCCCCTTGTTTTGTTTTCCTTATCCCAAAACCAGTCTAGAGGCCCAAGGGACTCAGTGACCTCTCATTATTCCCATTTTACAGACAGGCCACAGAGGTTCAGAGACAACAGGTAACTTGTCCAAAGCCACACAGCCAGTTTGTGTTGGAGGCAGGTCCCATCAGCTGACTTCTAGACTAGGCTCTCTGTCAGTTCTTCCCAGGCCAGTGGATGTCTAATTTTTTTTTTAATCTAAAAATAAAAAGATGCCCAGTATTTTAAAAAATATATAAAAGAACAAAAATGTCCATTTTTTCCTGGATGGAAATTGATCTCTTAGAGAATCTGGTAAATGGTTTGGACATATTTTTACATTAAATGTCAGCCAGTGGGTTCTGACTCTCAGAAGCAAAGGTCCCGGGCCTGTGAGGTGTGTGGGGAGAACACAGGGCAGGTTTGTGCCCAACGGGAGGCTCAATCTTCCCAAACTGAACAAACCTGTCTCCTGATTCCTAGGGTCTCCTGACCATGGAGCCTGTATGGTGTGAGCAGTGCTCAGGGTTCAGGGTGTCACATGCACACACACGTGCACACACACTCTCACACATGTGCATATGCATGTTTGCACAGGGGCACTGGCATACACACACACACAAATGCACATGCACACAGACTAGGCACCATAGAGAAGCTTTCCTGGTGGCACAGCTTCCATTTCCAGAGGCCAGAATCCCCCTGGACATCACTGTCCTCCACCAGCAGGGAGTGCATTAGGTGGGCATCTGTCCTTCTCCTCCAGGCACCATCAGCACCCCTTGCCGTGCTCTCACCATCACTCGAGACCAAGTCCCAGCTTCCTTCCTGTTTGCAGATCCCCCTCTGCTCCATCCTGCTCTATGTACAAATCACACATCACTTCACACTGCTGCCCTTGACAAAACTCCGTTTGCCACCTGCCCACTTCCTGTGAGAAGGCAGCCTCCTCTGCTGGGTATCAGGACAAACTGACGATACATGCCTGCCCCACAGCGGTGGGTCCTTGATGGCCTCGAGCCCAGGACACAGCACGCAGTGGGCCTTCGCTGAACAGCATCCTCCCACCTGCCTCTCAAAAAACCTTACACTACCCTGGGGGAAGGGACCCTATTTTCCCATCAACAAACACAGGGACCCCATAAATGCTATGTGTGCAGTGGTTGATGTGGCCTCTCAATCTCAGAGAGCTTACCTGACTCCTCTAGACTTCAGTTTTCCCATCTGTACAATGGGTACAACCCTACAGCATTGTTGGGAGGATTAAATGAGATAACAGGCAAGTATCTGAAGTGGATGAACTTCAATGAACAGAAGGGTGGAAGGTTATACTACAAAGAGCCACATCAGCCCTAACATCTGTTTAGCACTTTGACCACATTGAGTCTGCACAGTGACACGTGTGACAAATTGGGAAACCGAGGCTCAGAGAAGTGGTGCAACCTGCTCACTTCTACTCAGGACAGGGACTAGAGGCCAGTCCTCCTCCAGCTGTGCCCCATGTCACTTACTGGCCCCTGCACTGACTCTTTCTGTTCTGGCTGCTTCTTTCAGATCTCCACCGTCGGAGGTGTGACCTATGAGCGTGTGAGCAAGAGGCTGGCCTGAGCAAGCAGGCGGGGGTTCCAGGGGTCTACGAAGCCACCAGTAAAGGCTGGGATAAGAACAGACAACTGTTTGCTCCAAGCCTCTTTGTCTTTGTTTTTTGTTTTCTGCTGTCTGGGGGCAGTTTCCAGCTGGCTGGGGGTGGGGGAGCACCGAGGACGGCTGCACAGGCCAAACCTTGGCCCTGAGACCCATGTGCAGTCTGCAACATGGCAGAGGGAGGCTTGGATGTGAAGTGCAATATTCCTGATCCCGCTGGAAGTAGCCAAAGGTGGTGTTCAAGAAGCACGGGGAGCACATTTCCATCTGCCCTCGTCCCACCTTGCCACCCAGCTTTCTGTGCGTAGGGAGACAGGGCTCCTTTAAAGAGACGGACGTCACTTGGGAAAGATAACACACGGACTCTCACATGGGCCACAGGGCAGGTGTATCAGACGATGGGTCGGAGTAGGAGTGGCACTTCCAGGAAAGGGCCATGCGGCTGGGCTCCAAGGATGGCAGACAGAGGCGGGACACACCAGGGCTGCGCCAGCCAGGTGTTTGGGCACTGCCGTGGCTCTGCTGTTAACTGGCTGTGGAGGCGTCCTTCTGGCCTCAGTGTGCCTAGTGGTACAAAGGGGACCAGGAGGGCCAATGAGGGGCTGGGGAGAAATGAGAGAGTATGAGATGGCCAAGGGCCATGGGAGGGGCAAGAAGGGGCTGGGATATCCTGGTTTGGACAGTGGTGCCCTGGAAAAACTGTGAGGGGCTTTGGCTGGCTGGGAAATGTGGTCAGAAGGGGCATTCTGACTTCCTGGTGGGTGCTGGAGCCCCGCCCAGGGTTCTGAGGCAGTGCCTGGGCCATCTCTGCCTGATTACAGGAGGGCATGGGAGTGGAGGACGGGGGTCAGCTTGCCCCCTGGCTAGATAATCCCTAACCCAGAGCACGGAATGGACCCTTTCTCTTCTCCTCTCCCCTTGGCAGTGTTCCTCACCTTGACTTCTTACCCCATGTTTTTCTGTATGACAATTCACTTATTTTTGCTACAATGGCAACTTTACATCACTTCTATATATGGAAAGGGAACATCATTTGCTGTAAACAGGTGAAAACTGTCAAAAAAAGCCAAAGCTAAACAACAGTGAGATCCTGCTGCCTGTTCAAAGCCCTGAACCTATGTCCTCCCTCTGTGAAGAGAGACACATAGCAGACACAACAGTATCAAGTGGGCAACATTTTCCTTGACTAATTGGAATTACCGCAAAGCTACCAAAAAGAGAATGGACTCACTATGAGAGTCGATTATCTAAATTATCTTGGATGCCCAAGTCCCACATATGGGGCATTAGAAATAATACCTTATACAGGCTCCGGCACACAGCAGGTGCTTCATAAGTGCCACCTGGCCCAAGGCCCTTCCAGCCCATGCAACATACAGCCTTTCACTGTCATGGGCCATCCTCAGCCTAGACAGATGGCATGGCCCAGCTTACTGGCAGCTCCCTCTTGCCTCCTCCCACATTCTGCCCTGAAATCTTCCCAAGAACAGCACTCAGCCTCCCCCCACCCCCACCAAGCCAGGACCCCTTGCATTCCATCGTTTTGCCAAGACTTATTGCTAATTAAGTGAACTAGGTAAGCATTAAATTAAACTAGCAGTGTTGCTGTTTCCCCTCCAGACTGAATAATTACTCATAATGAGCTTGGATAATAAGTCTCTAAATAACAGAGAGTTAGCCATAATTAGGCTGAAAATTGAGAGACTGAGAGAAAGTGAGAGGAGGAGGAAGGGAGAGAAGACAGGACAGAAGAGAAAAGAAGAGGAGAGAGAGGGGGCAGGGGGAGAGGGAGGCAGGGGGAGAGAGGAGGAGGAGGAGGGAGAGGAGAGAGAGAAATTGTCTTTAGTTTGGCAACTGATTCAAGGACAAATTCAAATTGTTAGCAGTGGAGAAATTCTTAAGCCAGTGTTATTATAGATACAAAGACTTAGAACTTGAGGACCTCAGAGCCCCACTAGTTTAAATTCTGTAGTTCACAGATAGGGAAACGGAGACTCCGAGAGGGGAAGCCATTTGCCCAAGGTCACATTGAGAAGGAGTGTCTGAGAATGATGTGGGGTTGGGTGTTGCCAGCTGATGGAGGCTACGGCTTCTCCGCTTGTGAATGCAGAGTAAGGTGAGCTGGAGCAAAGCATCCAATTTGCTGGCATCTCACAGGAAGGCTTCCTCAGCCAGCAGAAGGGACATTGCTTAAGAGCTTTAGCGCTGGAGACACATGGCCAAGGTTTGAGTCCTTCTTTTACCATCTAGAAGCTGTGTCACCTTGGGCTAAGTTCATCCATTCCTCTGAGTCTGTTTCCTCACCTGAAAACAGGGATAATAACTGTACTTATATCATAGAGCTGCCATGCTACAAACACTAAATATTAGCTGCCACCACCACAACCACCATCACCTCCATCAACACCACCGTCATCCTCAAGCAGTGTGATCAAAGCGACAGCTGCCTCCTCCACTAACTCAAGGCACGTGGGCAAGCTGCTGGGTTTATGTGTCTTACCTTGTCCATGTGTAAAATGGGCGCATAAGACCTCCCCTTCCTTCACAGGGGAGTTGCAAGGATACAGTGTCAAAACCCATGTTCACTGGCTTCCAAAAACAGAAACCTCTATCATTTTTCTGCACTGTTTGAGATGCTATAGTGACTACCCTCTCCACAGGCTTCAGTTCCGGTGCCCTTTACCCCAGGCATGACCTGCATCCTGACCGCTGAGAGTCATCTCTTTGACTCTGCCAGGGCAACTGTCTCCCTCCACCAAGCTTATCTGGTGGAGCAGGAGCTTCCAAAAGCATCTTTTAATTTTTTTTAATGTCTATTTTTGAGAGGGAGAGGGAGAGAGAGAGAGACAGAGTGAGAGCAGGGAAGGGTCAGAGAAAGAGGGAGACACAGAATCTAAAGCAGGCTCCAGGCTCTGAGCTGTCAACACAGAGCTCCACGCAGGGCTCAAACTCACAAACCGATCATGACCTGAGCCAAGGTTGGATGCTTAACCGACTGAGCCACCCAGGAGCCCCTTGAAAGCATCTTTAAAAACCATCACTAGGTGGCGCTCCACCACCAACCTGCTGCCCTGAGAACACCAAAGTGCGTTATGTTGCTGGTTGGGGCAAGGGGTGGACAGTGAAATCCTGAGTGACTGTGCTTTTGTGGCTGTGTGCATGTGTCATCTAGGGGCGACATGGCATTGGAGGTCACATGGGCTCCTCAGGCACTTCTAAATTTGAAACCCATTCCTACTTACCCTGAGCCTTCTTCAGCCCCAGTATCCTCATCTGGAAAATGGTGATAATACTAGCTCTTGGTGGTGGTGGTGTGAGGACAAAAAAATAGGGGGAGTAAGAGAGCATGAGGAAAGTGTCAAATACAGGCCCTGGAGCATAGTAAGTGCTCAGCAAACAGCTATTAAGGACCTTTCTTGGTGGTTCTACTGGGAGAATGGGCACAAACGTGGTTGAGAGCATTCAAAGCAGGGAGGAATGTGTAAACCTGGCTGCGCGTGGGCCACCTCCTGTGGGCTCTGTTAAGAGGACAGCTCAGGCCCCACCCCAGACTTGGAGAACTGCCACTGTGAAGTGCTCCCTCGCCAGGCAGGACTTTGGAGACTGACCATTCCAGTCCCAGTGCTCCCATTTTGCAAAAGGCATGCCTTCCTGTGCATCCTGTCCGCGGTGTCTCTGGCAAGGGCAGCAGCCTGAAACACTGGTCGGAGCTGGCCCAGCGGAAGCCTGAGTTCCTCCTTAGAAGCTAGAGCTTGGTTAGAAGATGTAAAGCTCAGAGGATCACCTGAGTCCCCAAGGGAGAGGCCAACTTATTCACAGTCTATCTCATAGAACTCACTGTTGAATAACGATACCATATATTCCATGTTTTGTTATCATAAACCTGAAGCGTAGCCCAAGCTGATAGCCTCCCCACCTTATAAATGAGGAGACAGAAGTTCAGAGTGGAGAGGTGGCTTTTCCGAAGGTCATCTAGCTAAGAGTAGACAAACTCAGACCTTCCATCTCTGAGGCCCAATGTTTTGGTCTATATACCAGAAGTTGCATGCTTCCAGCCCAAGAACTACTCTAATTATTGGTCTTCTATTGTGTTAATAATTTCTTAAACTTACTTTTTAAACTAAATGAAAAATTAATAGTTTCCTAGAAAGTACAGATTTCCAGTGTCTCTGGAAATCTGAAGGTTCTCCAATGTGGAGCTTACACCCTTGAAAGGTTAATAATTGACCAAACCTGAGAAGGAGTCATATCCTCCAGGGAGACATGGGTTTCAACACAGTACCCACCATGTCACGCTGTCTCAGTCACCCAGCTGGATTCACCATGTTACCTGCTTGGTCCCGGCGGGCATCCGGACTTGAAACTCCTGCAAAATGCTATGGCCTTTCTGCTAAAATTCAAGTCACAAAAGTCTTCCCTGAGGAACAGAAAAAGAGGTGAATGAGGGCTATCAGATTGTTTCCTAGGCACTTAGGGCCAGGGATTGCCAGAGCCAGCCCAGAGGCAGGTTCCCTCCCAGGGGGTGCTCTGGGAAGCCCCAGCTTGGTCTAAGATCTCCACCTTCACAGATGGGGGTCTGGGAACTCCTCCCAGATCAGAGCCTGCTGGGGGCAGACAGATGGAGCCATAAATCACATTAGCTTGTGGCAGATGTGCAAGAAGCTATGTTTCTATATTTCTGTCTGCTGGTGAGCACACTCTGAGAATGCCTGCCACTTGGGACATCAGGAGCATGGACGCCTGGCAACTCTTGTATGACTCCATCTCCATTATTCTGTCATGTCTTCCCTACCAGCTGAGTGAGACGGTCAGTGGGCACAGTCACGGAACCTTTCACTCATTCAAAATGATATTACAAGGTGGCAGGGCAGATTCAGACTGCCTGGGTCTGAACTGCAGCTCCTTCCTTCCCCACTGCTGTCCTCAGTCAAATAACCTCTCTGTGCCCACATTCTCTGATCTGTAAAATACAGCCAGTAACAGTTCCTACCCTGTAGGGTTACTAAAATGGTTATCAAAAATATGAGCAAACGCCTTAGCAGAGCACTTATACATAGTAAATGTTCAGTAAATGCCAGCTGCTATCATTACTACCAAGATCACCCGGTGGTAATATTCTTTATATTCTATTAGGAGGAAAGTGGCTTAGGGCACAGCCATCAAACCAAGTTCACAGACTAAAAAGATCATTTCAAATGGCCTTAACGGCTATGAAGAAAAGGAAGAGTGATGAGTGACTAGTGTTATTACAGAGACCTCTTTGAGAAGTGATACGGGTGTTGAGGTATCTTAACCTTGTACTGTTGTTGTTTGGGGCTTGACAGTTATTATGGGGGCTGTCCTGGTCTGTGGGATGTTGAGCAGCATCCCTGGCCTCTATCAGATGTATGCCTGTCCCGCCTCGGCCCCAGAGGGGCACAACCAAATTGTTTGTTTCCATGTATTGCCAAGTGTCCTCTAGGGGGCAAAAGTGAGCCCTGCAGAGAAGCACTAAAGGATTAATGCAGAAGAGCATTCACATGCAGAACAGATGGCTTTGGGAGAGATGGACTTTGAACCCACAGGTCAGTGGAACCTTATCCCCAACCCTATATCTGGCACTGGTGAGGTTAAACCTGAAGGGAAGCAGGTTCTGCTAGGAAAATGGATCCGCATGTTGAAACCCTTCACACAAAAATACAGCACAGAACAAAGACAACTAAATGTGGAACAAAGTTCAGGTCTGGAACTCAGGTGGCACAGAAGTTCAGCCTGGGATGCAGTTTCCTTACTCTCTCCTTCGGGCCCAGAAACCAGGGCCTGCAAATTCAGTCCTTTATTGGAACTTCAAAGAAAATCTGCATCTGCATCACCAGGAAGCCAGCTAAAAATGCAGATTCCCAGGCCCCACTCCTCTTGGAGAAGGCTTCAGGTCATTCTGCAGCTTGCTCAGGTTTAGAAATCTCTGGACTGAACTAGATGTCAGCCCTGGAAGAGCCTATTCTTTTTTTTTTTTTTTTAAGTTTATTTATTTATTTTGAGAGAGACAGTGAGAGCTGGGGGGAGGAGGGGCAGAGAGAAAGAGGGAGAGAGAGAATCCTAAGCAGGCTCCTCACTGTCAGTGAGAAGCATGATGCACGGCTCAAACTTGCAAACCCTGAAGATCATGACCTGACCTGAAATCAAGAGTTGGACACTTAACCGAATCACACGGGGGCCCCAACCCTCCCTCTAAGCTTTCTCAGGCTTCCTTAACTACTGTGCCCAGCATGGGAATGAAGGAAATCTAACCCAGAATGCGCATGTGTGGGAGAAGCACAAGTGGTTACCTCTGGTTGAAGAAAGGCAGGGGCCCTGGGCTTCTGTGATTCAGTCTCCCTCTAGAGCCCAAAACCACCCATCAACTCAACTATCCTGCTAACAGGTGAAGAAACTAAGGCCTAAAGACAGAGGGACAGTGAAGTGGGTGTTCTTGGTAAAGAACCTTATCGTCAAGTCCCCAATACCTAGACCAGCCTCCTGCCTTGCCTGGCTTGATCATGACAGATAGGGAGTACTGCCCCAGCCCAGCCCTGCCTGCTAACATACATGGTTCCCAAACACACCCTGGGGTCGGACGTCAGCTTCATGCCCTGAGCAGCTCTCCCCAGGCCTCCCCTTCCTAACTAAAGGCATCGGTGCTTAGTGAGAGCTGTTCAGCTCCACATTGACACCAGGTGGTCCTCCTGCAGGATCCTGGGTGAGCAGAGGGCAGGGCTCTCTTCCCTATCAGAAGAGTCTGACAGTCTCCACAACAGCAGATACCATATTCCATCGATTCTGCCATACATGTATTCTTACATTTTAACATTCCTGAAATTAGACTGCATTATTTAATCAGCAGTATCTTAAACACTGTGTCATGGCTTGGTTGGCCAGTTTTTCTTGAATTCTCTCACTGGTCCATAAAACAATGGTACATCTTAAAGTCGACCTCGTGTTTGAGTTTGACGTGCATTATGCTGCTTAATCCTTACAAGAACCCTGTGAGGCAAGTGTTCTCACCCCCATTTTAGCAGGTGAGAAGACTAAGGCTCAGAGCAGTTGAGTCAACTGCCTCCTGACAGCTAGTAAATGGTTGTGGTGAATTTTATGTGGTAGCTTAGCAAGGCTATGGTGTGCAGTAGTTCAGTCAGACACTAATCTAGATGTTACTGTGAAGGCATTTTGTAGATGCGATTAACAGTTAACAATCAGTAGGCCTTAAGTAAAGGAGATTCCTCTCCACATGGGTGGGCCCCATCTAGTCAGGTGAAGGCTGTAAGAGCAAAAACAGGTTTCCTAGAGAAGAAATTCTGCCTCAGAGACTGTAACAGAAATCCTGAGTTTCTGGCTTGCTCTACAGATTTTGGACTCAAATGAAATATCAACTCTTACCTGAATTACCAGCCTGCTGGCCTACAAATTCCTAACTTGTCAGCCCCACTGTGTGAGCTAATTCCTTAAAGTAAATCTCTCTGGGGCACCTGGGTGGCTCAGCTGGATACACACCTGGCTCCTGATTTTGGCTCAGGTCATGATCTCACAGTTCGAGGGTTCAAGCCCTGCATTGAGCTCTGCACTGACAGTATGGAACCTGCTTGGGATTCTCTCTCTCTCTCTCTCTGCCCCTTCCTGGCTCATGCGTGCAACATGCTCTCTCTTTCTCATAAATAAATAAACACTAAAAAAATTTAAAATAACTCTCTCTGGCTACCTATATGATGGGTGCTGTTTCTCTGGGGAACCCTGACCACTGGCAGTAGGGCATGGATGTCAAGTTCTATTCCTACTGTGGGTGTGCCCAGGGAGGCCCAGCTCCACAGGAGCGTCTTATGCAGCCCACCCCCCACAGCCTCTGGACGGGAGCGGAGACACGCACGGGGCTGGCTGAGAGCAGAAGGCCAGGAAGAGAACGGAGACCAAGAGCAGGCGATCTGTTTATTGCAGGACACCCTGTTCTGTGTGCTGGGCTGGCTGTGAGGCTCTACTGGGTGCCCCTCACAAGCCCCGGTCCCAGGCCACATAGACACAGTAACTAGGCATCCAAACTAGTCTCACATAAATAGGAGGAGGTTGGCAAAGGAAAAAGAGAAAAGCAACGCAAACGTGTAGTCTTCCCACACTCCTGTGACACAGTGGCACGGCGCCTTACTCATGTCACCCCTTCTCATTCTGCTTCTGCACTGAAGCCTTCATCTGCTCTGGGAATCACCTTCGGATCCAATTCGGCAGCACACGGCCGCCTCCCTGGTAGTCCCCGAGCCAGCCTCCCGGACTGACTGGCAAATAAGCTGAGAAAACCAAGATGGGTTCTTCTTAAAACAAACAAAAAATGCTTCCGTGGTTCTTTACACCTCTCAGTTCTGCTGGGTGAACGGTATGTCCCCCTGACTCGGAACCAACAATAAACACAAAGAGCACAAGCCGCGAGTCAGAATAAAAACATATTGCACGTGGTTACGAGTCTTCCTGAGGGCCCTCTTGCTGCAGGTGCCCAAACACTGGCTTTCGATCCATTCAGTCGCTTGCCTGGCAGGATTTGTGACACACACCCCGTCCATGCCCCGCTCCCTGACTCCAGCTGGCATGAAGCAAACATTCTGCATTATCGGCCTTCCCTGTTAGCCAAAATCATGCACCATAAGCACCTGGTGGAGGTGGTGAAGGTTGCTGGCTGTAAACCTGCCTACCTTTCAACCACCTTTCCTTCTGGGTGGTTGTCGAAGCTCTCCAGGTGAACACAGCATCCGAGATGTGGAATCTTCTTGAACCGAGAACCTGGGGAGTGGCTCTCCCCAACCACATGCTTGCTATTACAAGCTGGGTCTGAACCTACAGCCCTTGCATGGGACAGGCAGTGTGGCGATCAACATTTTTTTCTCTCCTAGGGAATTTTCAAGTATCGCAAAATCCCTGATGTAGTATGTAAACAAGATTATCTTACTGAACACGAACAGAAAGCTAGGTCACTTCAGGAACAGCAGCATGTGAAATATCTAAAAGGCCAAATAAGGTTTTAGGTTCGACAACAAAGACAAGATAGCCGCCCTCTGTGCCTTGGAAGGCCGACAGGCGTGCACGCAGACACAGGCTCCTCCGTATGCAGCCAGGGAAAGAGCACCCAATGTGGCACCTGCTGGGGGTCCTGAGGAAACGTCAGGCAGTACCCTTCTTTCTCAGTGTAGCTGCCACTGGTGAGGAGTAAAGAAATCTTGATGCTAAAAACCAGATATGCTCATGACTGGTGATCTGCATCGTTTCCAGTCTCCCGGCCTCTCACCAGGTCTTTCTCATTGGACGGGGTCCCTCCTCCAGAGGACAGTGGCAGAGGCATCCCCCTGCAGCCCAGCCACACAGTGGAAGATGCTTTCCAGAGGAATGTTCTCGGGGGAGGGGTGTCAAGGACCATCTTGCTGGGGGTCAGCTTTATTTTAAAAGAATATGAACCCTCTCTGTTCAAGGGCAACAATGAGGTTGTGGGGATGGCCTCCCCACTGCCTGGCTCGCTGTGCTCCCCTCACCTGTGTTCTTGTCCTCTGCCCACGTGAGTCTCCAAGGGCTCCCTGTGTGGAATGAAGGTGCCCTATCTGTCGAAACAGCCTGTGGGGAATGCGTGGCTTCCATTGAAGTAGCTGCTTCCGTAGGTGGTGGCAAGGCAGTGCCTAGGCTCAGCTGCAATGGCCATCTGCACGCTGAGGGGCGTGGGGAGGGACATGGGACACATGTCCAAGGGCTGGAGGGTGGGGTACAGGGCATGGAGGGAGGAGCCAGAGCCCCCAGAGAGTAGGCTCCCAGAGCGGTGTGCTTGCAGCGAGTCCCGATAGGCCAAGCACAGGTCCTGCACGGGGGTCTGAAACTGCGTCAGGGCTGGCGTTGTCGGCTGGCTCAGGGTGGGGTAGGTGGGGGGCTGGAACAGCACTTGGGTGGTGGTGGGGGGTGTGCCGGGCACCATTGCCAAGGCCTGGCTCTTGACTGAGACAGCGTCCTTGAAGACATTGTCATAAGCTCTGAAAGGAAAGGACTTGTGTGAGACTTGAGGTCCAAGGCCACAGTGGCAGACACCTGAGAGCTCCTCCCTTCCTTGCTAAGTGGGATTCGAGATCTGTGCATTCGAGATCTGTGCGCTGTGACCTCAGGGCGGCACCCAGCCCATACTCACTGCTGGGAGCACTGCCTCCCCTGTTCTCTGACTAAACTCAGGTCTTAGACCTACGCCCCGATTTGCTTCCTACTGAAAACCCCTTCTGACCCCTAAAGATTAGCCTAGCTGTTCCCCAAGCCCCTGTGCTGCCCCATCTTGGCAGTCAACCCCCCAGATAATAACTTCTGGGCTACCACCTAGTCCCCCGTGCCAAGCACAAGCTCCAGGAGGAGGGGGCCCTCTGCTCTTGCTCATCACTGCATCCAGGGGGGCTCTTTGCTCAGGTAAGACAGGAACAAATGGAGGCTCAGATCTGAGAAGGGAGCCATCCCATAGCCACACCCATGGTAAAGAGGCAGGGCCGGTGGCCAAGGATCTGGGGGCACCTATGTGCACTCAGATCAGACCATATGCTCTGGTTCTGGGCACCTTCTACAAGCAAAGATTTTAAAACAAGACCCAGGGAACAGGGCAGAGACAAAGGCAGCTACTAGCACAGCTTCCCACCTCAGGAGGCCGAGAG
Source organism: Proteles cristata cristata (assembly GCA_017311185.1). Taxonomy (NCBI): domain Eukaryota; kingdom Metazoa; phylum Chordata; class Mammalia; order Carnivora; family Hyaenidae; genus Proteles; species Proteles cristata. The sequence goes on from JAESUZ010001135.1 coordinate 2,829,440, forward strand.
GCAGCTCTCCAGGGGCCTGTCCCAAAGGTCAGGAGGGCCAGCATACAGAAGATGCTGCCATATGCTGGGTGGAAGAGGGACGGGCAGCAGCCGGGCTGGGCTTCTCCTGTCTCCCCCTGTGATCACCACTGAAGACTCGCACCTTCAGTATCAGTTTCATGGTGATGGGTCTGTGTTGCCCCAATGCACCTTCTCTTATACACTGCATATGTCCTCCCCAAGTTTCCCAGGGACACTTGCAAGGAGGCCATGGCCTCTTATGTTAAGTCACTCTGGGCTTAGGTGGCTAAGAGGTCAGCTTTGTGGCCACATCTGATAAAAGTAGCTTATCGTAAGTCTCTTAGTGTAATCGCCCGTAAGACTGAGGATACACTGGCATTCAGAGCAAACAGCCCAGATACTCAGAAGGGTGTGTACATCGCCTTCTCTTCTCCCCAACTCCTTGACCTTAAAATTGCAAACTCAAAGCTACCCAAAACAAGAAGGACCAATAATGCAAACCTCATTCTATCAGGAGTCACCATGGCCCACTTCCTGTGAGACACCAGCTGGGGAAACTACCCTGACCCTCTGACTTTGAGAGATCACCTGAGGCGGGTCTCAAGTGCAAGTGCCTCGATTATTTTGGAAACGAAGATTAGGGACGGAACTTACACCAGCAGGATTTCAATGCATGTGCTGAGATGTTCCAGAGAGTAATCTGAGATCCTCTGTAGGTCTCTGGTCCAGTAGGGAGAAAGCTGAAGGCAAATCCTGGAGGCCCCAATGCAGGCTGCGGCCACCACAGAAGGCTGGAATTTGTAGAAAATATGATCTGAAAGAGAATCACAGAAGTTGGCTTCACAAGGCCTCACTGTGGAGTCCCAGTGGCCTTCCTTCCTGCCTTGTGCCTCCTGAGAACCGGCAGACAAGTCATTAGGTTCAAGGCTGTTCATTGCTGCACACAGGCACATGGTGAAAACCGAGAAGCAGTGTGAAGTTCCATTCTTGAATCTTAAACACTTTGGATCTCGGTCTGGGACTTCTGGTGTCAGCCTAGAGTAATGAGTTTTCAAAATTTCACCCATAACTTCTGTGGGGCTGTAAGGGGCTTGCCGATGGGCTACAAAGAGAACCCATAAAACACATGTCTCTTCTTTGGCTCTTGGAATGACACACCATTTCAAAGGCTTCTGTTTTGGAGTATGACTATAGGCTACTTATTAACAGTGACAAAGCCTGGCCTACAATGAGCACTCAATAAAAATTTGTTGAATGAATGAATGGTCACAAACATTTGATATTGATAAGTAAAACCAGCACTTGACTTAGTTTACTGAGGAATCTTCCCCCACCCACAGCTTTACTGACATACGATTGGCAAATAAAAAACTATACATACTTAAGGTGTACAACAAGATCTCTTGGTATACATATATGTCGTGAAATGAATCTTAATGTCCTACTAAGATATCTGGCAACGTGGCGAAGCTGGTATGACTTATGTGCAAAGGCAAACTGTTAAAATTTCCATGCTTCTCCTGAATGGCCCTTGGTTATCTTTGCATTATCATTCTGTCTTATGTTGTTTATGATTTTTGAAGACTTCCACATTTGCCTGTGAAAATATGAGTCAAGGCACAGTCGCAGAATCAGACACCTCAGATTCAAACCTTAGCAATGACCTTGGGTAAGTTACTTCACCTCTTGAGCATCAGTTGAGGAAATGGATTTGTAAAACAGGAATAACAGAAGTGATTTTCAAGTGGTGTCATTGTGAAATTCAGTGACATAATATACACAAAGCACTAAAATAAGGTGCCTGGTACATGGTACGTGCTCAATTAATGCTTGATACTGTAATTGTTTCTATTGTTATAAACCATTTTAGTTTGTGGTGGGTTATCGGGTATTATATCAACAGTATTTCTGACCTGGTATTTTTACCTAATACCTAGATCTTAAGTCAATGGGAACTGTGGAATTCAAACGAAGTCCCCAAACAGGTTACTTTCATTGCTAAACTTTATTACTAACATACCCCACCCCCTACCCTATCTATATAATGATCGCTCTTCTGCAATGACCTACTTGCAAATCTGTCCCATTTGTATCACTTGAGATGTTTCAGGTTACCATAAGAAAAATTACCAGGTGATCAGTAAGTTTGCAGGGTGCCAGCTGCCTGGTGTTGGCAGTACACAGGGAGATCCTTGCTCCTCCTCTGTGTATCCCCTGGGAAGTGGCAGTGATCTGGGTGGATGGGCCTCACTCAGCAAGGACTCCCCGGGGGACACGACTGTCAGATCCCAGCCTCTGTGCGGGTGGGGAAGGGGCTAATGGGTCCTGATGTGGGGCCGCACCTTGCAGGGTAACCTCTAGGAAGTAGTGGGCATACTCCTTGAGGCACTCTTTGGTCTTGTGGGGGCAGGCAGTGGGCCAACTGTGGCAGTGCTGATCCTTCTGGCTGACGGAGGCCGAGAGGTAGTAGTCCAGAAAGTGGGCGGGCGTGGGCACACACAGGTTCCAGCTGAAGGCTTCCAGGAGCAGCAGCTCTGTGCTCAGCAGCTCCTTCTTGGTGAGGGTGAAGTTCTGGCCGTTCAGGAACCTCGTACTGTTTATCTGCTCCAGCTTGGGAACATGGTCCTCCCTGTCTTCGAACTTACCTGCGGGAGAAGCAGACGTTACTGGAAGACAGCCCTTGCCTGCACCCAGGAAACAAAGGCCCACCTCACAGTGCCTGGACAGCCCTGACATGGAGCACAGGAAGCCAAAAGGCCCCACTGCCAAGCGACTGAAGGCACACACTCTAGATCTACCAAACCTGGGCTTGAATCCCCAAGCCATCACCTCCAGCTGTGTGATCATGCACAGGTGTCTCACCCTTTCTGTGCCTCAGTTCCCTTGTCTGTAAAATGGAACCTAAACCTCACAAGGCTTTTGTCAGATACAATGAGAAAATGCACACCACATGTTCAGGCCAGTGCGTGGAACACAGAAGGCGCTCACAGCAGTTAGCGGCAGTGGTAAGGGTCTGGAGAATAAGGGAGCCCTCTCTCCACTCCTGCCTGGTCCTCACTAATGCAATCTCAGGACTGGTCGGGGGTCAGACAGCCATAGTCAGAATGCCCTTGCAAATATGATCCTGTCCCCCCACATGTAGAAAAGCCACTCAATGGCTCTCCACTGTCCTCAGTACTGGGCTTAAACCCTGTCGATAGCTTTTTAGCTTGAACTCCCTCGGAAACAGATTGCTTAGGAGGTGAGCCTAGGAACAACTGGTAAGTGGGAGAAGACAGGAAAGGGAGGAAATCCAGAAAGGGAACATGATCTTGAAGTTATCTGTACCCCTGTGTGTTCACTGCAGCATGAATTACAATAGCCAAGACTGAGAAACAACCTAAGTATCTGACAGATGAATGGACAGAGAAAATGTGGTATTTATATACTATAGAATAATATTCGGCCATGCAAAGAAGGAAATCCTGCCATTTGCTTCAACATGGATAAACCTTGAGGGCATTTTGCTAAGTGAAATAAATCAGGCAGAGAAAGACAAATACTGTATAATTTCACTTATATGTGGAATTGAAAAAAGCCAAACTCAAAGTTACAAAGAACTGACTGGTGACTACCAGAGGCAGAGATAGCAGAAACTTGTGAAGGGCGTCAAAATTGGCCCCGGGCATGTAAGGTGCAGCATGGTGACTAGTTAACAATGCTGTGCTATCTGACAGGGGCTATGAGAAATCTTAAAAGTTCTCATTACTAGAAAAACATTTGTTAAATGTGTGAGGTGATGGATGTCAACTAAACTTACGTATGTACAACAGGCACATCAAATCATTTTTTTTTTAAATATTTTTATTTCTAGGAGAGAGAGAGAGACAGCGTGAGCAGGGGAGGGTTAGAGAGAGAGGGAGTCACAGACTGAAACAGGCTCTGAGCTGGCAGTCAGCACAGAGCCCGACGCGGGGCTCGAACCCACGAACCGCGAGATCATGACCTAAGCGAAAGTCGGACGCTTAACCGACTAAGCCACCCAGGTGCCCCTATCAAATCATTTTTATACACTTGAAAAGTAATACAATGTTACGTGTCAATTATATCTCAACGAAACTGGGGCAGGGGTGACACTGGACTTCCGAGGCGAGGCTGTAAGAGGCTGTGCAACTCCTACCCTCCTCCTCCCTTGGAGTGCGGTGCTGAGACCATCACGGAAGGAAGTAAACCTAGCCTGCTGGCGGTGGAGAGGCCGCAAGAATAGAGGTACCTTGGCGATAGCCAGTGCCAACTCAGACAGGAGAATGAACCATCCAGGACCTTCTAGCCCAGCCCTTCCAGAAGCCGTCTGAATGAGCACAGGTTAAACCAGCAGAGGAAACCTCATACAACCCACATCGCTATTTTTTTTTAAATGTTTGTTTATTTTGGGAAGAGAAAGAAAGCATAAGCAGGGGAGGTGCAGAGAGACAGAGGGTGAGAGAGAATCCCAAGCAGGCTCCAGGCTCTGAGCTCTTTGCTCAGAGCTTAACGCAGGGCTTGAACTCACAAACCAGGAGATCACGCCCTGCGCTGAAGCTGAAGCTGAACCGACGGAGCCACCCACGTTACTGATGTTTAAATCGTTACAGGTGCCCCACACGTTACTGATGTTTAAATAGCCAGGTTTGGGCATGATTTGTTTGGCGGGAATATATACTGGAATACACTCATATCTGTGGGCAGTGGCAAAAAAGATCTGAAACCCCACAAACAGGCAGATCACATGGATCAGAAAGATCAATGACTAATTACTGGAAGACCCTGGAAATAAATGCAATGAAAAAAATGCTACATGGAGTTAGCATTTAGCATAAAAACAAAAAATTAAACACGAGCCTTGAGTTATCCTCCAAGGTCAAGGGAACCGAGGTATTTACAGAACAATCCCCGGGGTCACCAGTGGTGGAGAGCTCCAGTAGCAGCCTCCACTGGGGGAGGCTCTGCAGGTGGGGCGGCTGTGGGCCCCCCAGCCTAAACCCACCTCACCCTGCGGAAACCACGGGCACCTGGCTGAGGCCTCCCTCCCTGAAAGCCCTGTGCCCCTCTTGCCCACGAGCCTGCATCTACACAGCCTGGATCACCCTTCCCCCTCCCCTCTTCACACTGCCAACCTCTCCCTGTCCTTCACCCTCGAAGTCACTGCCCCTTGGAAGCCTTCCCCAAATACCGTCCTCATTCTGGCCGACGCCCACATCACATGGTGATTCCTGAGGCCTGGCCTTGGTGTGGTTGCCCGTGGCCTCTGAGCTCAGCCTAACTGGAGGCAGAACTCTGCTGAGAGTGTTGAAGAGATGGCTGAGGGGTGGCCTAGCTGAGCTAACAAAGCATGCAACAAAGGGTCCACACACCTGTGCACAACTGTGAGCACCCTGTGACCCAGTTCCCATCAGACGTTCATGCTTAGGAGACATGAGGAAGTAACCACTTCAGGCTGCCTTACAGCAGAAACAACACATTTCTCAGGAAGGCCTTAGAACATGTCACCAAGAAATGAAACCTGGGACTCTGGGAAGCCAGTGTCTCTATCTTCCCAGCAAGTCTTAAAAGAGCCCACTAAGTGGGCAAAGATGGTGTGCTGTGAAGCTCTGGTCTTCGACGGGCAGGACCTAAGCAGGTGGAAACATACAAAACAGCAGAGAGTGGAGACTAATGGCTGACCAGGTCCCATGCAGTTTGCAGCCACCCCAGGGCCTCTGCTGCCAGAGCCGTACCCGGCAGGACCCAAGGCTGGCATGGCACCGCCTCCACACCACACACCTTCTCTGGCCTTGCACGACATGGGCAACTCAGGCAGGAAAGGCAAGGTCAGTGCTGCCCAAGGCGGCCTCCTGTATGCCTGGAAATCCTGGGGTGGGGCTGGTTGACCAGGCCTCACCAGCCCCCACACCCTCCCTAAGTGCGGGACCTCTCCTCCGGCTGTGAGTGCGCATCCCTTCACTCACCTTACTGTGTGTCCTCCAGCGCTCAGTGTCATCAAGGCACTTCTCACGCTCATATTGCTTAACCACAAGTATTACTATTAAAGGATAGCGCCTGACCAATAGGTCATTAATGGGCCTGAGCCCATGAGGACAGGAACTGTGTGTCTGACCCATTTGCAGTTGTGCCCCAGATCCCAGCACAGTGCCTTATAATTAGCAGCTGCCCAGTGAATATTCATTCAGAGAATGAATGGTAGTCTCTCTCTCTCTCTTTTGTTTAGAGAGTAGGAGTAGGGGAGGGGGTAGAGTGGGAGAGAGAATCCTTTTCTTTTTTTAAAAAAAATTTTTTAATGTTTATTTTTGAGAGAGACAGAGACAGAACATGAGCAGAGGAGGGGCAGAGAGAGATGGAGACATAGAATCCAAAGCAGGCTCCAGGCTCTGAGCTGTCAGCACAGAGCCTGATGTGGGGCTCGATCTCACAGACTACGAGATCATGACCTGAGCTGAAGTCGAACGCCCAACCAACTGAGCCACCCAAGCACCCCGAGAATCTTTTTAAGTTTATTTCTCTTGAGAGAGTGAGAGGCGGGCAGAGAGAGAGGGGAGAGACAGAATTGCAAGCAGGCTCAGTGCTGTCAGCGCAGAGCCTTCAAAGTGGGGCTCGAATCCATGAACCATGAGATCAGGACCCAAGCCAAAACCAAGGCTCAGAAAGAAAGAGAGAGCAAGAGAGAAGCTTAAGCAGGCTCTACATTCAGCACAGAGTCCGAGGTGGTAGGGCTCGATCTCACAATAGTGAGATCATGACCTGAGCTGAAATCAAGAGTCAGACACTTAATCTACTGAACCACCTAGGTGCCCAGGTACTCTGTTGATAGTTGAATTTTGGGCTATTTAAATTGTCCTCCGATGATCTCAGATTATTTGTAATCCCTAATTTTTTCTCCAGTGATCATATATGCTATGCACAATTTAAAAAGAAAAATGCTTTTTGCAGAACTGTCCAGTTTTCCCTGAACCTTGTGCTGAACTAAGCCAACACTGTTAGCAGGCACTCCGTAGATACAAGTGCTCTTTTCTTTCTCAGGGCAGAAGGGGGCATGGTGAAGGTCACAGCCCCAGCAAAAATGTGCATTGTACTTAGGGTGGCATTAAGACTCTTCCACGCCATTTCTGGCAGCCAGCAATCTAGTCTAACTGGCAGATGTGCTCAATGAGATTAGTTTCCTCCCTGCCCTTGGAGCTTTTCAAACCTTTCAGAGCTCTGCCTTTTCCCCAGTCACCAGGCCCAAGAGGATTAGCCTCAAATGGAAGGGGCTATGGATTACTGAAGAATCTGAATTCACCTGCTCCCCAGGCTGGAGAAGCTTCTTGGGGACCCATCACACTGCAGGCCAGGGCCAGGCAGAGTGGGTCTGAATCCTCAATGAGTTGGCGCTGGACCTAAGAAAGAGCACTGGGGCACCTGGGTGGCTCAGTTGGTTAAGCGTCCAACTTCGGCTCAGGTCATGATCTCACAGTCCGTGGGTTTGAGCCCTGCATCAGGGCTGACAGCTGACAGCACAGAGCCTGGAGCCTGCTTCAGATTCTGTGTCTCCCTCTCTCTCTGCCCCTCCCCTGCTCGCTCTCTGTCTCTCAAAATAAAAAAATGAAAGACATAAAAAATTTTTTAAAAAAAGAAAGAGCACTAAACTCCGCAGGCTGTTTGTTTCCTATTTAGGAATATGCCTCCCGAGGAGATGAATTGGCCATGTAGAATGGAAAGTGCTTCAGTAGTTCCCAACACACTGACACGTGCAGTCTTCATGCTGGATCAGGCACTGGATCCTCCCAGGGAAGTTCCGTCCAGATCCCCAGGAGGGCAGAGAAAAGGCTCACAGAACTCAGCTCTACATCTAGGAGCCACTTTACAGTCCCTGCTGTTAACTGCTAGCCAGCAGACCCCAGCTTAGCAACTATTCCCAAGCATAATGCATCTTCACAGCCAGAAAAGATTCTGAGTTTCCTGCTGTTGCACGTGCCTGGCAGACATTTCCTCCCCTCCTCCCATGACTGCGAGCAGGCCAGGCCAGCCTTTCGTCCCCAGTGCCGCCACCAAGCACCGCCACTCAGCTGCTTGCTCCTTATCAACAAACTGCACTGACAACAGATGCCTGGAAATCTTCAGGCAGGTCCCCTGGGAGGTGTGGGGAACAGAAGTCCAAATCTTTTCAAGTCAGACCAGAGCCACACACACTCTTCGAATCCTTTAATGTACATTTTATTTGGAAAATTTTCAAATCCACAGAAAAGATGAAATAATGAACACAGATAACCCTTCAGCCAGATTCACCAACTGCTGATTTAGAGCCACATTTGTTCTGTGTGTGCGCACGCGCGTGCGTGTGTGTGTATAAATATTGATTTTGCTGAACCATTTCTAATGAACTTGCAGACATGACATGGCAGCCCTGGACAGCATCCATCCTGGAAGTCATTTTCCTACATAATCATAATGCTATTATTACCAATTCTAAGAATATCAGCATTAGTGCAACAACATTTTCTTTCTTTTTTTAAAGTAAGCTCCACACCCAAAATGGAGCTTGAACTCACGACCTTGAGTAATCAAGGGTTGCATGCTCCACCGACTGAGTCAGCCAGGTGCCCCAGCAATAACATTTTCTAAAATTCAATCTATATTTGACTTTCCCCTAAGGTACCCAAAATGTCTTTTATAACCTTTGTTTTCTTGTGGATTCATATTCAACAAAGCTCACACATGGTATCCGTTTTATCTTTTAGTCTCATTCTTTGTTTTTCATGACACTGACTCTAGATGAATCCAGGCCAGTTTTCTTCTAAAATGTCCTATATTTTGGGAGCACCTGGCTGGCTCAGTTGGCAGGACATGCAATTCTTGATCTCAAGGTCATGCATTCAAGCTCTACGTTGGGCCTACAGACTACTTTAAAAAAAAAGTCCCATATTCTGGACTGTTTCCTTATGATAAAACAGTTTGGGCAAGGAAACTACAGAGGTGATGTTTTGTCCTTCTTACCAGATCACATCAGGAGTTATATAACATCAGTTTGTCCCAGCAATAGCGATGCTACATTTGATCGCTTGGTTAAAGTGGTGACACCAGATCTCTCCATTTTATTTAATTATTTAATTAATTAATTAATTTATTTATTTCAGATCTCTCCATTTTAAAGGTACCATTTTCCTGTGAAATTAATAAGTAATCTGTGAGGTGATGCCTTCAGATTCTCTGAATATCCTGTTTCCCAACAACCTTTATTTTTTAAGTTTATTTATTTAGAGAAAGACAGAGACAGCATGGGCAGGGGAGAGGCAGAGAGAGAGGGAGAAGAGAGAGAATCGCAAGTGGGGCTCGAACCCACGAAACTGTGAGATCATGACCTGAGCCCAAACCCACTGAGCACTCCCAGGCATCCCTCCCGCCGCCAACAACCTTTAACTCAATGATCTGGCATCCAGGAAGGATTCATTCCTCAATAAATAATCACACTGGGTTAAAAAGAACTTTTAACAATTCTATCATTCTATCTACATTTTTCTTTTTGGATGTTCACATTGTTCCAAATTTGACCCGTGGGAGCACTATCATCATACTTGTAAAATTAAAAAAAGAGTCCTAAAACTACTGAAACGCTCAGCCTGGGTCTGGAGACCAGGCACAGACACATGAGCCCTTAGTGCGGGTGGCAGTGGTGAAACCTGCAAATAATGCCCTATAGGACCCCCTGCACCCCCAGCTGACCAGTCCCAGTTCCTCCTGCTACCCCCAAGGGCTGGTGCGTAGACAACTGGGAGAGCCCCAGCCATTCCTGGCATGTCCCACAGTTACTGGACTGACGACCGCAAGTCCAGCCAAGTGGCCTAACTCGACCATAGTGGCAAGACATTGTCAGTCCAGCAAGCCTCAAGGGGGACTCTCACAGACTGGCTTTTCTTTCCTTTTCTTTTTTTAATAGCATTTTTGTTTGCTGTGGTAAAATGCACATAACATACAATTTATCATTTTAACCGTACAGTTCAGTGGCATTCGGTACATTCACATTGTTGTGCAACCAATCACCAGAACTCTTTTCATCTTGCAAAACAAACTGCACACCCATGAAACCCAGTAACTCACGGTCCCTGGGTCCCCTCCGCTGGTAACCACCATTCTATTTTCTGTCTCTACGGACAGACTACTCTAAAGACTGGCTTTGCTTCTTCCACTTCTGGTCCTAGCAGTCAAGCCTTCACCAGACCAAATAGGATTCCTGACTTTTCTGAATCAGGGCTGAGAGAAACAATATCTTTAATTGGTTAAAAAATGTTTTATTTTAGAGGCACCTGGGTGGCTCAGTTGGTTAAGCGTCTGACTCTTGATTTCAGCTCAGGTCATGGTCTCATGGTTCGTGAGTTTGAGTCCTGTGTTGGGGTCCGTGCTGACAGCACAGAACCTGCTTGGGATTCTCTCTCTGCCCCTCCCCCGGTTCTCTCTCTCTCTCTCTCTTTGTAAAATAAATAAACTGTAAAAAAAGTTTTATTTTGGAAAAATTTAAATATACCAAAAAAGAGAGAAATGTTATAATGAGCCCCCAAGAACACATTACCCATCTCCAACAACCATCAACCTTTATACTGCCTTCAGAAAAATTCCTAAACAAAATGGTGCACGTGCAGAGTAGAATCCTATAAAAAGTCAATGCCGCCCTATCTGTGATGTCCAGGCCCCGGGCTGCTCACACACTACTGAACAGACTGCTTGACACACTACTCGCTGTGAACTCCCTCATAGACAATGCTTCGTGCCCAGCAAGACACCTCTTTACAGACTTGTTCAGGGTTACCTGCTGCCCATTCAGGAGCTACACTTAGGCTCAGGGATGCAGCCACAGTTTCCTGGCTAAAGAAAACCAGATTTTAAAGCAATAGCCGGTTCCTCTTCTCCCCTAAAGAAATGTAAGCTTTTAAACACAGGCAAAGCTATTGTTCCCCAGGAAGGGCCATTCTCCTATTTTAAAGGTTTCCTCTCTCTTTTCATCTGAGAAAGAGAAAAAAATCTGAATAGGAGCTGAGACCCCATGGCTGCCCCCCACCTGTCCTGGTGCTGATGATAAAGGGAGGTGAGGGAGGTAGGTCAGGGGATGAAGAGCCGCTCCACTGGCTTCCCAGCCTTACCTGGCCCTCTGGGCGGGCCTGGTGTTCTTGGAGGGCACTGTGGGAAGGACAGGGAAGGACTAGGCAGTAGAGATGGCAGGAGCCAAAGAGGAAAGAGGGGGCTGTGGTGGAGAGCTTCCCCCAGTACCCAGGGGAGGAAGTATGGGCCCATTAGTTCCCAGGCAGGACCAGGCTGAGTGGAGACTTTTCTGATGCTAATTCTTTCTTCCTTGGATTCTTCCTTCCTTGGGGGAGAGAAGTGGCTATGAGGAGGGACATATATTTAATGTGAGCTGAGAATATTTAATTGGGGCTGAGAATGTTGTGACCCCAGGGTGCCCAGATTCTGGGGGAGGTCCTGACAGGAAACTGGCTGAGAATGTCCTCCCCAGTATCGGGCCATCACTTGGAAACCCGTACCTTAAAGGGTGGTAGGGAAGCTCAGGAGATAGCACAGGTAACGAGACTGATACAGATCCTAGGGCACAGAAAACACTCTGAAAACAACAGCGGCTGCTGTTCTATTACTTACTGAACATGGTACTTATTCTTTGCAGCCTAGACCTAGATCTTCTTCTAAAGTCCTGTTAGTTAAGTACAAATGAACCAAAGTTGGTAGCCAGTTCTACAAGACTTTTTCTTACAGGCTTTGAAAAAGCAGTAGAAATAAGGTCAAGGAAAGGTTCCCAACCCCAACTAAATGCTACTGGCCAGGCTATGCTGGACACTAGAGTGGCCCCAGCCTCCTTCCCCTGGACTGTGACCTTGAACTCTACCCTGGGGCTGCAGGTTCTAAGGTTCACATAGAGGGAGGCAAAAGTCCACAGCCTTTCCCAGAGGGGTCCACCCCACGGGGGTGGGACTTTCCCAGATCACCGAGCTAATCAGCAAGAGACAGAGAATGTGTGAACCAGGATGTGAGATCTGGGTGCACAGGGACTTTGCTGCCAGGTGTCACCACAGCAGGGCAGACACCAAGAAACACAGGCAGCACCTAGGGAGGGGAAGCCTCCATGTCACGCACTCAGCACATCCTGGTAACATGCCTGGAGGCTGGGACCGTTCCCCACTTGCAATCAGAAGCTCAGAAGGATTGAGTGAATTGCTCCAATCACCCAGCCCAAAAGGGACAAAGCAAAACTGGAAAATCCGGCAATCTGTTCCATGAGGTCAGGGGTCACATGTGTCCTGCAGAACATCACAGATCCCTTTTAGCCAGTACAGCATCTGGCATAAGGTGAATAAAGATCTGCTTTCTTAAAAACGATGAGTAAGGGCACCTGGGTGGCTCAGTAGGTTAAGTATCTGACTTCGGCTCAGGTCATGATCTCATGGTTCATGGGTTCAAGCCCCGAGTCAGGCTCTGTGCTGACAGCTAGCTCAGAGCCTGGAGCCTGTTTCAGATTCTGTATCTCCCTCTCTCTCTGACCATCCCCTGCTCGTGCTGTCTCTCTCTCAGAAATAAATAAAATATTAAAAAAAAAAAAAAAGAAGCGTCTGAGTTCGGCTCAGGTCATGATCTCATGGTTTGTGGGTTTGAGCCCTGCATTGGGCTCTGTGCTGATGGTTAGCTCAGAGCCTGGAGTCTGCTTCTGCGTCTCCCTCTCTCTCTGACTCTCTCTTGCTCACGCTCTTTCTCTGAGAAATAAATAAAACATTAAAAAAATTTTTTTTAAAAATGATGAGTAAATGGCTCCAAAGTCCAGAGCATCTCAGAGTCACCAGGATCCCTACAATCCCAGAGTTTCCATGAGTACATCTGTCTGGGTGCAGGGATTCCCACAGATGTGGGTGTGAGGCTAGTTGTGCCCCCTCCCCACCCAACAGCCCTGTTCTCCACACACATGCTTGTCTTCCTCCTCCTCTCTGCCTCTGCTAGTTTAGCAGTTTAATCTCAGAGCCTTTCCACTAAAGATTAGTGCAACCAACAGGCCCTACTTTTTTCTTCCAATGAGAGGACTGAAGTTGAAGAGTGTATCTCTATCCAGACACTTCCTGTAATAAAGGACCACCCTCTTCCCATCCACCTAAACCAGCTTTTTCATTAAAAAAAAAAAATTCTTTGGCTTGGGGCACCTGGGTGTCTCAGTCATTTAAGGGTCTGACTCTTGATCTTGGCTCAGGTCATGATCTCACAGTTCATGAGTTTAAGCCCTGCATGGGGCTCCATGCTGACAGTGTGAAGCCTGCTTGGGATTCTATCTCTCTCTCTCTCTCTCAAAACAAATAAATAAATAAACTTAAAAAAATTCTCTGGCTTTTTGTATTTTACTGGAGGCCAGAAGGGGGCTTCTTCCTGGTCTCCCTAGAGCACATTCCTCATACGTCCAGCAGGCAGGTGTCTTCCTGAGGAACCATGGGAGACATTTTGAGCAAAACATGACAGAGAAGCCAGGAAACCACTCTGAGGACAGCACCCTCTGAAAGGCTGTTTTACTTTGCTTTTACGGAGGGCAGGGGGCACTCTGATGGACCACCTGGGGTTCTACAGAGGTGCACCCATTCACTGGCTGTGAGCGCTGGGCAAGGCGATGGGCAGGGGTGGCATGAAGGCTCAGCCTGTTGGAATGGTGCCCAGTGTTCCCCCAAACACTGGATCTTGCTCTTGTGGACTTCCGTGGACTCAGGGCCAGTGGTACAACTGCAGTCACAGGGATCAAGACAGGTTAGTTTCTGGATAGGATCTGATACGGGAGAGAGAGAAAGTCAGGGACAGAGTACAAAATCCCTGCAGCTAAAGGCAGTGCTTGGGTGCTCTCTGGGGAAGTGGGAAGTTGTGCAGACTCTGGGAGCGCCCTTCCCACTCTGCCCTTACCCTGCTGCAGGGGTCTGGAGATCAGGAAATGTTCTGGAGAAAAAAGACTCTGAGCTTAGCCAAAGCTGGCTCAGGGGCCAGCTGGGTAGACCTGGCATGAAGGGGGACCTAGGACTCCTGAGAGGGTTTCATCCCTCCTGAGGACACAAAGAAAGGTCGTTACAGTGGCTTACAGCCTCCGGGAGATGGTGTGAGTGGAAGCGATGTCTACAGTCCCCGTCACTGAAGAAGACTCAGTCCACACGGACGTACGTCCTCTGTGCTGAGCAAAGTGGAGAACGAAACAGATCAGGTCCCTGTCCACACACTACCTCCCTCCTCACAGGGCCTGTCTCCCTAAAAGCTGGTTGTTCCATCCATGGCCAGTATCTCCAGCCTCTGGCACAGACAAGGGCACATTAAATGTTGAAGGATGGGGCGCCTGGGTGGCTTAGTCGGTTAAGCGTCCGACTTTCACTTAGGTCATGATCTCGCGGTTCGTGGGTTCGAGCCCCGCGTCGGGCTCTGTGCTGACTGCCGGCTCAGAGCCTGGAGTCTGTTTCAGTCTGTGACTCCCTCTCTCTCTGACCCTCCCCTGCTCACGCTGTCTCTCTCTCTCTCCTAGAAATAAATAAAACATTTAAAAAATAAATAAATAAACGTTGAAAGAAAGAAAGAATGAATAAAAGCACATTTCTGACTGGCCAAGTCAATTCCTGAGTCCAACTTTGGAAACAGAGACTAGAGGTGAGGTTGCAGTTGGTTGTTTTCCTCAGGAAGAAACTGTAAAAATGCCTCCCAGGTCAGAGGTGGCATGTGGCCAGCTGGGTCACACACTGACTTCCCTTCTGGCTGAGAGAACTTCACTGTCTCAGGATGAAGCAACTGGTACAATGACTTCACCTGGTGACCCCAGCAGATCCTGGTCTCCTGTGCTCCACTCTTCAACAAATTTCACTATCTGGGGGCGCCTGGGTGGCTTAGTCAATTGAATGTCTGACTTTGGTTCAGGTCATCATCTCATGGTTTGTGGGTTTGAGCCCCGTGTCGGGTTCTGCGCTGATGGCTCAGAGCCTAGAGCCTGCTTCCTTCAGATTGTGTCTTCTCTTTCTCAGAAGTAAATACACATTTTAAAAAAAGGTAAAAAAAAATAAAAAAGAAATAATTTCATTACTTAAAAGCAGGGCTGTGGGGTGAGGGCCTGTCAGGTACCTGGCTGGCAGGCAGCAGGGGCCAGGGCTGAGCAAGCGCTTCATGTGGAGGAACAGTGTTCTTTCTGGGAAAGGGGTACACTGCTCTGCAGAATGCTCCCTCCCACCTCACGGGGGTTGCTCTGGACCAGGCCTGATGGGGCTGCAGCTGCAAGAGAAGCAGACAACAAGTCCTTCTGGGCTACAGGGTCACAGGAGCAGAGTTTGGGGGTCTCAGCTGGACCTCCGCTGAGCACAGAAGAAGAGGAGAGGCAACATAAGTCACTTCTCTCAAGGTCAGAAAGTGAGCTGCTTTCAGACCCGAGACCTATTCCTGAGGCCGGAGGTGTTCATCCAGCTCGCATGTGGCTCTGCAGGCTCAGGAAAGGGAGCCGGGAGTCTCCTAGCAACCACGCCGTCTGCTAGCCGGTCTCCCAGGTGCAGCCGGAGGGACGCAATCCAGTTGTAGGACAAAGGTTGCTGTTGTACGGTGGCTGAGAGCAAGGACTCAGGGAGATGGCTACCTGGATCCCCGTCCATGTGCCCTTGGGCAAGTCACCTTAGTGGGCCTCAGCTTCCTCCTTTATCAAGGAGGGGAAATAATACTGCCTATTTTATAGGACTGTTTTGAGGATCAAATGAGGAAATCCACACAAAGAACTCTGAACACAGCTTGACATCTAAACAACGTATTATTAGCCATTTCCCTGATCACTGGGGCCAGGATCTGCCCTCTACCCCAGGTTTTGATTACAGAAAAAAAAAATGTAGTGAGTTTGCAAGTAATTTTTGTTTTATTCTTTATATTTTTCTCTATTTTCTAATTTCCTACAAGGAACAAATATCACTCTCCCACTGGAAAAAAAAAAGTTTAAAATTCTCAGAAGATGCCACTGATGGGACCCTAGAAGCCAGAACTGGCAGAGTCACTGGCTGAGAAGTTTCCAGAACATGGGTCTGTCCTAATCCAAGACTATCCCAATGTGAACCTGCTTTACAATGCACAAATCACACTTTCCTAGAAGAGTTCCAGGAACCCCAACATGTCAAATGACGAAGAAGACACTTTTCCTGTCTAGACACTGAAATGCTTATAATTAAACCGAAGACTCAGAAGGCAGGGAGAGGCAATAGATACTCCTTTAAGACCGTCTCAAAAATCCAGGCAGGGGCATCTGGGTACTTTAGTCCACTGGATTCCAGCTCTTGGTTTCAGCTCAAATCATAATCTCACAGTTTGTGAGATCAAGTCCTGCATTGGGCTCTGTGCTGACAGTAGAGTCTGCTTGGGATTCTCTCTCTCCTTTTCTCTTTCTCTCCTCCCATACTCATGCTCTCTCTCCTCTCTTTTAAAATAAATAGACTTTTAATGTTTATTTATTTTTGAGAGAGAGAGCCAGTGTGAGCAGGGAAGAAGACAGAGAGGGGGAGACATAGAATCCGAAGCAGGCTCCAGGCTCCAAGCTGTCAGCACAGAGCCGGACGTGGGGCTCAAACCCGTGAACCGGGAGATCGTGACCTGAGCTGAAGTTGGACGCTTAACCGACTGAGCCACCCGGCACTCCTAAAATAAATAAATAAACTTTAAAAAATTTTTTTTAAATGTTTTTTATTTATTTCTAGGAGAGAGAGAGAGAGAGAGAGAGAGAGACAGCGTGAGCAGGGGAGGGTCAGAGAGCGAGGGAGTCACAGACTGAAACAGGCTCCAGGCTCTGAGCTGGCAGTCAGCACAGAGCCCGACGCAGGGCTCAAACCCACGAACCGCGAGATCATGACCTAAGCGAAAGTTGGACGCTTAACCGACTAAGCCACCCAGGCGCCCCATAAATAAACTTTAAAAAGAAAAGAAAACCCAGGCAAACACACCTAACATAAAAATGATCTCTAATTTCACCAACCAGGGGTATAACAGGTTGGCCTGTTCCCTGAGGGTCTGAAAAGTGGCTTTAAAGCCAATCAAAGCTGCCCTGCTGATTGTGTCATGACTCACGCTGACTTGGTGGTGGGTGCCCAGTAAAGAGCAGGCTGTTGTGACTGGGGAGTGAACTATCTCCACCACGGAGAGCCTGAGTCTCTGAGGGGAGACTAGGAAGAGATAAAGTCTCCAGTGGCTCTCCCAGGGGGCAAGGGGACTAATGAATTAGGACTCTAGAGTACTTCTTCTTCAGCATTAACAGGAGAATGTATATAACACAATCCTGACTGTAACGGGGGAGAAGATACCAGTGAGACACAGCATTCACTACAGAGAGGGTTTAAGGTTAAAGTAAATAAAAAGAAAAGAGAGATAAATGCCTAGCTCCCAGCAGCCAGGCTGCAGATAAGTATAAAGAGCAGACAGGGTTTTTGACGTCAGTGTCTTGCTTATCTTCCTGCTAAGATGTGGGCCAGGCTATTTTCCTGAAAGTAAGGACACTGAGATTTTCTTAGAAGGGCCACTGGCTTTTTCTTGGCATGTGTCCAGAGATGTGCCAGGTCTCTAGCTTGAAGGCTGCTTTAGGAGATACCTCCAGATCATAAGCAACATGAGGACAGGGACTTTGTTTTATGCCCCCAACTGTCTCCCAGACTTAGTACATGGTAGGCAACTGTATGTGGAATGACTTATCTGCAGCGACAGGGACTGTTTGCCACTGCCTCCTTGGCTATATAGCTTCTGGTATACAGCAGAGGTCCAATAATTTTTTTTTTTTTTAATGACTTACCTGTGTGGGGTCATGGGCTCCTAAACACTGCATCTTCAATTAACCCATGCATCTTAAGATTTCTCCCTTACTCTCCCCAGCTACAAAACAAAACAAAACAAAACAAAACAAAACAAAACATAAACCCTACTTGGATCCCAGAAGACCAGGCCCTGGACAAACAGGCCCGAGCACTAAACTTGCTAAGTTAAACTGTACAATTTCTGAGTTTCCGGCCCAGCCAGCTTCCTGACCAGCATGTCACACAAAATCCTTCCCCTGAAAATAGCTCTAAGCCTGCCAGTCTGCAGAGATGGGAACAGGAAATGGAAAATCACCATGTCCTCACTCACTGCACTGCAACATCAGGGGCCAAGTCCGGATGTATTTGGTGTGGTCCTTGGGTGACAGACCACTTTTTCCAGTCCACTCGGTGCTATGTGACCACCACCAAGATGCTACTGATTAGAAGAGGCACCATCAGTGCTGCACAGCCTTTGGAGGAAATAATGACTGTCAATATTAAGTGCACACATCACACATAAGACCCGTCCTATTTTCTGAAATGTGAAACCATGGCAGGGAGGAACTGTAGGGTTCCTCCTAGCTACTCTCCCATGAATTATCTCATGCAGGGGGGCAGCCATATTTCTTGTAAACAAATCTCCTGCTTTGCTCTGTTCAAAGTACACCCATGAAAAAGGCCACCTGGAAAAATGGCCCCCTCACAAGAAAGACAAGCTATGTTCAAAGGAAATTGCTCATGCAATAAAAGATTGGAGAATTAAAAAAAAAAAAAAGGCCCCCTTTGCAATTAGTGCCCTCAGGCCATTCGAGCATTCCCAGCTTTGGGGAGAGCTGGTGTGCTCAACCTCCCCAGGCAGGAAGGTGGTGCCTTCCTTCATCCCCTCTACCAGGAGGGATTAAGACTGCTTTCAAGTTTCTCAAGATCTCTGACAGAGAGCCCATCCCGCCCTCCCTGCCCTGCTCTCAAAAGAAGCTGCTTCTCAGAAGCATCAGTTGCTAAGTAATCAAAGCAGGGGGAGGGAAGGGGAAGGATGCAACAGTGACGGAGGGGGAGTGAAGGTGCTTCACTGGGAGAGAGATGGGCCTCTCCTAGAATTTCCTTAGGTCCAGAGAGCACAAGCCCTAGGTAGGTAATGGTTTCCACAGGTAACCTTCGCGAACAGATGAGGCTATTCATTTCTGGCTTGAGGAGTTTTTTGTTTTTGTTTTTAATTTTTTAATGTTTATTTTTGAGAGAGACAGAGCACGAGCACGGGAGGAGCAGAGAGAGAGGGAGACACAGAATCTGAAGCAGGCTCCAGGCTCTGAGCTGTCAGCACAGAGCCCGACACAGGGCTCAAACTCATAAACCGTGAGGTCATGACCTATGCCGAAGTCGGAAGCTTAACCGACTGAGCCATCCAGGTGCCCCAAGGAGTCTTAAAAGCAATCGGTCTGGGGAACTCACTTCTCATCTGGACTTCCTGGACAGGGCAAGGCAGAAAGGTGGGATGCAAACACACTCCTTGCTGGGAGCACAAAATGGGAGCCAAGTAGACACTGGTGAGGGGCCAGTTGGGGGAGGGACACTGCCCCTCCATTGATGGTTTATTGAGGCAGAGAAGCATGGTTCCAAAGGCTCCCACAAATTAAGTTCGATTTAAGAAAAGCGATCTTGTCATTCGTGAGGCAATTTAGTGTGCTACCTTTCAAAATCTTCTGTGCACACAATGCATACACCTTTGACCCAAGCCATTCCACCTCTGGGCATTTTTCTCATATTCCTGTGCGAAGATACAGGGAAAAGGATAGTTGCTGTCATACTGTTGACAGCAGTGAAAAAACCAGATGGCAACCTAAATGTCCACTGACAGTGAGTAATCAAGCAGACGGCAGTGTTTACGACACAGAGAACTCTGCAGTCACTGAAGAGTACGTTAAACCCATGCAGACAGACAGGAAAGACATTCCTGATGTGCTATGAAAAAACCACTCTTGGTATTAACCCATTTGTGTAAATACACAGTTGATTCTGGGTATCTGCAAAAGCTATGTTCCATAAAGTCGCTGGAACAGTGGAACTAGTGAACCCAGAATCACGCTCCTGGGGAAGTACCGGGCTAGGTTCCTGTGAGCCACTGGTCATGTTTTCATCACTCCATCAACGCAGAGCCTCTGTTCAATATACTGTTGGTTCATGATCACCAGACCCAGAGCCAGCAGCACTGTAACTCACGCCTGAACAAGCCTCACCGAGCACACGTGTTGTGTCTGTGTGGCATGTCTCAGCCCTGTGCTGAGGAAAGCTAGACAGCACTTTGGCATTATGCTTGGGGGTCATTTTAAGCAGTAAAACCACCAACAAGCAGAAAAATGAGAAAACGTGGCACTGAACAGACTGAGAAAAGGACGCTTGTTTTTAAGCATGAGAGCTGAAACAAGAAAGCGGAGCCTTGGCTTTGTTCCTCAGCTGGGAACGTGCACACTGGGTGTCCCTGCACGTGTACGTGAATGACCACTAGAATTCTGTGAATATGGATTTTGAGGTTACAAATAAATTTTAGTGAGAGGCGTCTGGGTGGCTCAGTCTGTTAAGCATCCAACTCTTGGTTTTGACTCAGGTCATGATCTCGTGGTTTGTGAGTTTGAGCCCTACATCAGGTTCCAGGCTGACAGTGCCCGGGATTCTCTCTCTCCCTCTCCCTCCGGGCCCCCTGCTCTCTCTCTCAAAATAAATGATAAACTTAAAAAAATAAATTTTAGTGAATTCGCAAGTACAAAATCTTTGAATTATGAGGAATTACAGGAAATCAATTTTGGAAAAAGACATAAGAAACTACTTCCAGAAGCTATTTTTGGTGAGTGGGATGAGTAGTAGATGTTTTACTCACTGTCCGAGTGAGTACACCATTTCTAATTCTAGGGGCACCTGAGTGGCTCAGCTGGTTGAGCATCTGACTTTTGCTCAGGTCATGATCTCATAGTTCATGAGTTCAAGCCCTGTGTTGGGCTCTGTCCTGATAGCTCAGAGCCTGGAAACTGCTTAGGATTCTGTGTCTCCCTCTCTCTGCCCCCCCCCGCCCCCTGCCAGCACGGTCTCTCTCTTTCTCAAAAACTGAGTAAGACATTAAAAAAAATTTTTTTTTAATCTACAGTAGGAGGGTGCCTGAATGGCTCAGTCAGTTAAGCATCTGACTTCAGCTCAGGTCATGATCTCACAGTCTGTGGGTTTGAGCCTTGCATTGGGCTCTGTGCTGACAGCTCAGAGATTGGAACTTGCTTCGGATTCTGTGTCTCCCTCTCTCTCTGCCCCTCCCCTGCTCATGCTGTTTCTCTGTCTGACAAAAATAAATAAACATTTAAAAATTTTTTAAAAAATCTATAGTGGGAAGGTACGCCTTTCTGCAGGTATGTGCATCACAGCATGACAGATTCACTCTGGGCTAAGGGAACCCCTTTTTCCCCCCTTTGATGTTTTCCCCTTCTGGGGAGGAAGAAGGCTGAGATGAAGGCTAGCAGAGGACTCAGCCTCACCTACCAAAGTCAGAACTTCACCCCAAGAAACAGACAAACTTGTCAGCCTAAGGTCTTTCTGCTTCACAGAAGCAGTCAGCGAGGGGCACGATGGGGCTCACAATCCAGAAGAGAAAGTATGATGTGAAGGGGGGAAGGGAGGGAATCTTGCAATTCTGTTTACTGGGCAGTTTATATGGGTGTAATCTAGGATTCCTTTTACCACCTTGTCAATAAAAATAGATTTATTTTCCCAATTATAAAAACACAGAAATATGTTTGGGTCTGGGAGTATACACACCAGACTGTGGCAGTAAGACTATAGGTTTGGGGAAATAATTTTTTTTTCTTTTTTCTTTGAGAGAGAGAGAGAGAGAGAGAGAGAGCACATACCAAGTGGGACGGGAGAAGAGAGAGAGGGAGAGAGAGAATCCTAAGCAGGCTCCATGTTTGGTGTAGAACCCTATGCAGGGCTCGATCCCATGACTCTGGGATCATGACCTGAGCTGAAATCAAGAGTTGGACGCTCAACGGATTAAGCCACCCAGACATCCCGGAAATGGATTTTTTATACTACTCTATCTTTTGGATTTTTTAACAATAAAAATGTATCTCATACTTTTTTGATTACAATAACAATGTCTCACATTTTAGGCCATGCTGCCCTAAGGAAAAGGCCACCCTGGTCACGCCTCCTGCCATTTGGTTTTCTTCCCACTCTCTCTCCTTCTCAGGCTACTCCATGCCCTGGGGCAAGCGCTCAAAACGCAGTCATCTTGGAGCAGCAACAGCTAGGCAAAAGCAAGACTCTGGGTTTCCTTAAAAAGTTCAACACTGAAAAGCCATCTCTAATCAGCGATTCCACTCTTAGGTTTACACCTAAAAGAACTGTAAACAGGTATTTAAACAAAACTGGTACTGAATGTTCACAGCAGCACTATTCATAATAGCCAAAAGGTGGAAACAACGCAAATGTCCATCAACAGATAGATGGATAAGCAAATTATGGTATATCCATACAACAGCATTATCCAGCCATGACAAGGAATGAAGGACTGATGCGCACTACAACTTGGATGGACCCTGAGAACATGAAGTGTAAGAAACCAGACACAAGAGGTCACATATTGGAGGATGCCTTTCACACAAAATGTCCAGAACAGGCAAATCTGTACAGATAGAACACTGATTAATAGTTGCCGGGGCTGTGAGTGGGAAGAAATGGTAAATAGCCACTTAATGGATACAACTGCTGCTTTTGGGGTGATGGAAATGTTCTGGAACTATAGAGGTGACAGTTTCACAACAGTATGAATAGATGTACTAAACACCATGAAACTGCTTCACAATGGTTAAAATGATAAATTTCATGTTGTGATTTGAATTTTACCGCAATTAAAAAACAAAACTCCTGCACTGTGTGATTGTAGGTAAGTTACTCGGCCTCTCTGAGCTTACAGAATGGGCAGATGACTGCACAACCACATAGGCTGGTTGGAAGGATTCCATGGGACATGGCTGTTAAGTGCTTGACACAGGGCTGGGTGTGGAGAAAGGGCTGCGGCCGCCAGGGTGACAGTTACGACGCACTGTCAAAGCCCACTCACCTTGAAGTTGTGGGGTCTCAATGCTGTCAGATTATCCTTTTAATGAAACAGCTAGAACAACAATACAAAGAGGGGCTGGGAAGCTGTATCAGATGAAAGATTAAAGAAGAGAGTGGTTCTACTATATTTATAGTACTCTTACATTTAGATGATATTTATGGTAGGATTCTATCCTGTGTAGGTTACATGAGGCGTTAACTCAATCACAGGAAGACCAAGTCCACCATGGAATAACCTATAAGCTCTTGCTTCTCCACCTCCTTCCCTTGGCCTATAGATATGGGCGCTTGCCTGACCCTTGATTTATAGGGGCAGAGGGGCTGTATGTAGGTGAGAACATTCCATCTGTGCAAAGGCCCTTATCTGGACACAGCTCTAAAAACTGCAGAACTGACAGGTGGGTGCAAGAACTATTGCTCTTCTTATCTAGGAATTATCTGGTACAGAATTAGCAGAACTCAAACCTTCTGAGGCACGGTGACCCCCCAACCCTTGTGGCTAGCAGTCGCAGTCAGCCTGGGGAGGGGGGGGAGCAATGAATAGGATTTCAGGCTGTCATGGAAACTTTTCTTTCCTTGGGCCTCTGAGCATATGGCAGGTGTCCTGAAAAATCCATTCCTGCTGCCCCAGGCTGGCTGCTGCCTTCAGACATGTGGGTGGGGGTGTCTGCCTCTCCGTCTGAAAGACCCCCTTCCCTCTGCCATGGCGGCAGCAGCACAAAGGAGTCTCCAGTGTGCACCTCACGTCCCAGTTCCCCAGACAGACGCTGGGGGACAGCCTCCATGGCCTCATGGAAATCTAAGTCTCCAGCCCCCATGGGGCCTCGATGCAGCCCACAGATCACAGACAGCAGCAGGCCAAAGGCCATGGCGCCAGCTTCTCCTGGGCCGCCTGAAATGTGATGCCTGTCCTGCCCTCGGCCAACAGGGATGTCTTACAAGCCCTACATCTCTTCCCAAGACGGATCTGGGACTCTGAAGTAGCAGGCAGGCTGGATTCCCACCCAGCAAGCCTGCCTTTCTCTGCAGAACACAGGAATCCTAGCTGGCCCAAGGGAGAGCAAATCCCATTGGGAGGCTGCACATCCAGAGGGATTACAACAGCAGGTGGAAAGTGCCATGGTGGAAAACAATACAGAATGTCTGAAACTCTACAGCCATGCTTCTGAAACTGGGTGATCGTGGCCACAGGGTTCACGGCGGCATCCCAAGAACAGATAAAGCCACAGGAGAAAATGGGTACCATCCTCTGGCGGCATCAGTAGGACTCAAGGATGGGTGAGGGGCTGATATAATAAAACAGGATGATAACATGTTGTAGAGGGGAATGTAAAATCTGACTGAATTGCAAGGAGAAAATACTAGATGTCAAGGAAATGTCATGATTGTAGCTAGCTGCTTTGGGGCATGTCACTCCTCTGCGTCAAAGACACCCTGGAGAAGTGTGGAAGCCCAGCTTGGAAGGAACCCCTAGCTCCATTCATTTCTTTTATTCCACAAATATTTTTTTTCAAGTCTTATAATGTACAAGGTTCCTTTCCCTCCCTGAAACTCACTATTTAGTGGAGGGGGGGGTGTTAATTAAGAGTGCCTGATGCCATGGAAATGTGTACTTGTTGAGTGTGTGGTGGAAGGTTTTCTTAAGGATGTGGGGCCCGAGTGACATTTAACTGGGACTGGATGGGTGGGGTAGGGAAGCACTCTAGGTGGAAGAGACAGCAAAGTTCTGTGACAGGAGGGGGGCCTAGCTGGAACTCAGTGCCTGAAGAGGGGAAATGTATGAGGTCAGCGAGACAGGATCTTGACAAACGATCCCTATCCTCAGACTGTTGGTAAACCAGGGAGCAATTTTAAGTGGCAAGATGGCATGACAGAGCTGTGCTTAAACACATGACCTGAGCAGCATACTCATGCCGTAGTCCCTACTCAGGCAGACAGAAAGATGGTCAAAGCTACACTGTGTTTTTTGTGGGGCCTCACTGGAAGATGCAAACCCTAAGAGGCCCGTTGCCCAGGCCTGACGACAACATAATGGGCCCTGCTTGGCTCCTATCAAGCAGTCACATTTCTAAACACCTCTAAGAACAGTGGTTGCTAGGGTTTCCCTTCCAGCACATTCAGAGGAACCTATGCTGCTGGTGACATTGACTTAAGAGTACAGGTTCTGGCATCATGCAGTTCTGGGCCAGAATCTTATCTGCTACATACCAGCTAGATGACCCAAGGCAAGTCTCTTAACCTCTCTGTGTCTCAGTAAGTTGGGGGTACTACAAGAATCTGTCTCCTTGGGTCACTGTGTGGATGCATTACGATTAAGCTGCTAAAATCCTTATCACTTAGCCTGGTATATTACCGATGCTAAAGAAAGTGTTGATTATTATGACCATAGTTTGCATTCAGCACAGGATGGACACAGAAGACGTGCAAACACCTCAGAAGTGTAAAATGACTCAGGAGCACCCAGGTTCTAAGGTGGGGGTGGATAGAAGCGGTTCCACATACTTGCGAGCAGGAGGCAGGAGACCGCCACAGTGTACAGCTGCTTGGAGGTGGTGATGTTGTAGCGGTCCAGGAAGTGGTCCAGCAGGTAGACAGCCAGGTGCCGGGCCGCAGGGCACAGCTGGCAGTGGCTGCTCAGCAGGGTCAAGATGTCCACAAAGAACCGGCGGCTCTTCAACAGTGGGGAGTGGGCGCGGAAGGTGGGCAGCTTCAGCTCCTGAAGGACAGGCAGGACAGAAGCGGGTCAGGGATGCCTCCTGAGAGCCACAGATGCCCCAGGAAAGTGAGACACAGCGACCTGCCTGCTGGCTGGTGGGGGGCAGTGATTCCCTCCTGACCCTTCAAGTCCCAGGATGGCAGCCCCTCTATTCCAGAAACTCCCAGACCATCTCCCATCTGCCCTCAGTGAGCACAGGCTCGTGAAGTGTCAAGGACATGATGACAGAGTCACAAGGAGACAACTGGCACCAAAGACACCAGTCATTCCCTGGGGAAAGGATTAGTATTTGAGATATATAAGCCATAAAAGAATATAGGCCTGGAGATTGGAGACCCGCATCCCAATTCCGGTTGTCCTACTCAACCCAGTTGTGCCAGCCTAGTCACTTGCCTTCACCATTGCCCCCTTCTCAACAGCTGAGGATTAAATGGAAAATGAATGTAAACACCCAGCACACAGGGTCCCCCTCAGGGACCCTGGCTTAATTCCCTCTCTGGTGGGACTGTGAGAGATGACTTTAAAAAAAAATTTTTTTTTAACGTTTATTCATTTTAGAGAAAGAGAGACAGAGTATGAGTGGGGGAGGGGTGGAGAGAGAGGGAGACACAGCATCTGAAGCAGGCTCCAGGTTCTGAGCTGTCAACACAGAGCTGGACATGGGGTTCGAACCCATAAACCACAAGACTGTGACCTGAGCCAAAGTCAGGCACTTAACTGACTGAGACACCCAGGTGCCTCTGAGAGATGACTTTTAAAAAATATTTAATATATGGGCCACCTGAAGGGCTCAGTTAGTTAAGCATCTGACTCCTGATCTCGGATCAGGTCATGTTCTCGTGGTTTGTGAATTCGAGCCCCACACTGGGCTCTGTGATGACAGTGCAGAGCCTGCTTGGGATTCTCTCCTTCTCTCTCAGCCCCTCCCCTGAGCTCTTTCTCTCTTTCAAAATAAAAAAATAAACATTTAAAAAATATTTTAATGTACAAAAAGCTGTTAAAATAATAGTACAAAGAACTCCTTAAATACCCTTCACCCAGGCTCCTTAGTTTTCATTTTACATTTTCTCTCCCTGCACGCACATATACTTTTTTCTAAAAGTAAATTCCAAACATACTTCCTCCCACCCAAGGAGGCAACTTTTACTTTGTAATTTGTACACTGCCTTATTATCCAAGTTTATTTCTCTAACACAAGCCAACAAGAGATATCGAGCCAACCAAGATTTTTAATGACAGGAACATTTTTCTTGTATCTACCATGTTTGAAATTTAACCAAAGTAGGGCAGTCACAATTTATTTAGGAAATGTGGTAGCTATATTTTGTCAAGAGAGAAACTAAAGAGAAGCAAATTGAGGGACAGTGGGAAAGGAGGAACTGGCAGAAAAGGAACTGTGAGACCTCAGTAAAGGCAGGTTCACTGGGGCTGAGATTAAAACAGACGGGAGCCTCTTGTCTGTAATGATGCCACTTTCTCAGCCGTGGGGCCCTGCATAGGTAGCAACATTTCTGGGACAACAGATATCTGTTCATTCATTCATTCATTTATTGACTCAAGAGATATTGATTCATTCATTTAACTCAGTAAGTATCGACTGCCTTCTCTTAATCAGACGTTATTCTAGGCACTGGGGATATAATCTAGAAGATAGACATACACCTAAATGGAAGATTAAAACTATCAAACTCTTACAAGAACACAGGAGCAAATCTTCATGACTTAGACAATGGTTTCTTTGATATGACACCAAAACTAGAAGCAACAGAGGAGAAAAACATCTAAATTGGACTTCAAAATGTAAAACCTTCACGCTTCAAATGACAACATCAAGAAAGTGAAAAGACAACCCACAGAACGGGAGAAAATGTCTGGAAATCATGTATTAATAACAGGCTGTATCCAGAATACACAAAGAATTCCCACAATTCAATAATAAAAAGACAATGCAGTTCAAAAATGGGCAAAGGACTGAATAGATATTTCTACAAAGACTTGGAAATGGCCAATAAGCAAATGAAAAGATGTGCAACACTCAATCACTAGGGAAATGCAAATCAAAACCACAATGAGATACCACCTCACACCCATTATAGTTGTTATTAGAAAAACAAAATCAGAAAATAAGCAAGTGTTGGTGAGGATGTGACAAACTGGAACCCTCATCCACTGCTTGTGGAAGGTCAAATAGTGCAGCTACTGTGGAAGACACTTTGGCAGTTCTTCAAAACATGAAACACAGAGGACCTAGCAATTCCAATCCTTGCTGTATGCCCAAGAGAAATGAAAACATGTGGCCATGCAAAAACTTGTACACGAATGTTTCTAGCAGCATTATTCATACCAAGATAGGGAAACTGAAGGGACTCCATGAAAGTCTACTTTTTTGCTGCCTCTATTCTTGCTAGGACCTATACCCCTGCCCTACGCACGCTTGCTGGTACATATAATGTACGTCCTCCTTGTAAAGGTCAAGGAGTTAATGATTTCTTTGGAGTCATTTAGTGCAACAGATAACATCTAAGGAGTGATCAGGTGGGTCCTCATGAACCATTTTTCAAGACCACTGACTCACCAAGGCCGCTGGCTCCAGGGCATAAGTGACTGATGGAGGACACCTAAACACTCCTCTTTGTTGCTGGATGCCTGTGCAGACATGTACACTGACCATAATCCTCAATGAAAACCCAGACCCCAAAGAAACATGAGACTCACTCCTCTTTCCTTTCTCAGTTGCCCAGATGCTTAGTCTGTACCTGCTTTATGTCCTCAATAAATGCTGCTCTCACTTCCTCTCAGCTTGTGCTTGATTTCTACCCTGCAAGAAACGAAAGACCCTCTTGGCCAGTCCTGCATCACTAACAGTCTCCAAATGGAAACAACCCAAATGTGCATCGACTGATGAATGGAAAAAAAAAAATGTAATAGATCCGTACATCATGCAATATTGGCCATAAAAAGAACATGAATGACCCTTGAAAACATTATGCTAAGTAGAAAAAAAGCTAGTCATAAAAGGCCACATATTGTTTGATCCCATTGATATGAAATGTCCAGTATAGGCAAATCCATACAAACATAAAGTACATTAGTGGTTGCTAGGAGCTAGGGGTGGGTAGAGGTTAATACACGGGGAGGTGACTGCTAATGGATATGGGGATTCTTTTTGGGATCATGAAAACATTCTGAAATTACATAGTGTAGGGGCGGCTGGGTGGCTCAGCCGGTTAAGCATTCGACTTTGGCTCAGGTCATGATCTCACAGTTCATGGGTTCCAGGCCCGCGTCGGGTTCTGTGCTGACAGCTCAGAGCCTGGAGCCTGTTTCAGATTCTTTTGTCTCCCTCTCTCTCTGCCCCTCCCCCACTCATGCTCTGTCTCTCTGTCTCAAAGATAAACTATAAAAAATTTTTAAAAAAGGAAATTAGATTGTGTTGATGGCTTCACAACTCTGAATATGCTAAAGGCAATTGAATTGTATACTTTAAAAGGGTTTTATAGGGGCGCCTGGGTGGCTTAGTCGGTTAAGCGTCCGACTTTCGCTTAGGTCATGATCTCGCGGTTCGTGGGTTCGAGCCCCGCGTCGGGCTCTGTGCTGACTGCCAGCTCAGAGCCTGGAGCCTGTTTCAGTCTGTGACTCTCCCTCTCTCTGAGCCTCCCCTGCTCATGCTGTCTCTCTCTCTCCTAGAAATAAATTTAAAAAATATTTAAAAAAAAAAAAAGGGTTTTATGATGTATGAATTATATCTCAAAAAAGCCATCTTTTTACCATTCTCATGGAATTTCTGGCCCAGTAAGAGATGGAACTCAAATAATAAGGCAATTACACAATTCCAAACAGTGATCAGCACTATAAAGGAGGGGCATCTGGGTGGTTCAGTTGGTTAAGCATCTGATTCTTGATCTCAGCTCAGGTCTTGATCTCAGGGTCATGAGTTCAAGTCCTGTGTTGGGCTCTGCACTGACAGTGGACAAAAACAAAAACAAAATACTAGAAAGGAAAGCCCTGAGCAGTGAAA
The DNA here is from genome assembly GCA_017311185.1 of Proteles cristata cristata. NCBI lineage: Eukaryota > Metazoa > Chordata > Mammalia > Carnivora > Hyaenidae > Proteles > Proteles cristata. The sequence continues at coordinate 2,859,072 of JAESUZ010001135.1, forward strand.
GCCGCCATCTTCTCAGAGGGAGCAAGGCCTTCCCTGTGGAAGTGAATCATGGGTTGAGATTTCACTCTGGGATCTCTCCTCTTCTGGTTCTCTCACAGAGCTCCAAGCCCAGGACAGCTCTCTTGGTAAACCTAGGGTTCTGCTTATGGAAGGTGCTCCATGGTGAATAAAGTACTCTCTCTCCCTCATGTTTACACATAAAGAAACCTGAGTTTGACAAAGTCCTAAGACCCCAGGCTTTACTTAACCTGCAAGGGATCCGAGACCACAAGACTTTTAATGTACCTTTTTCTCAAACTTTTTTTTTTTTTTTTAAGTAATTTCTACAACCAATGTGGGGCTCGAATTCACAATCCTGAAATGAAAAGTCACAAGCTCCACCAACTGAGCCAGTCGGGCACCCTGTTTTTTTTATTGTTGTTTAAATCATGGAGACGATCTTTTATTGTCAGCTTAACTTCTTTAAAGATTTGACTTGTGTATTATTCGTGTTCATGGTCTGATGAATTTATGTGGCCACCGTGGGATTTCAAACTCCTTCTTGAGGGTAGAGTCTGGGTCTGCTTTGGCTCATCACTGTTTTCTCAGCACCCTGGGGTATCTGAACATGGTCAAGTGCCCAATACTAGCTGTGGAAGGAATGAAGGCAGGGAGGGGGAGAGCTGGGAAGAAAGAGGAATGAATTGCAGTGGTGAGTAGTGAATGCCCTGGGCCCATCGGTACAGAGCAGCTGTGGGGACTTCAAGGAGGAGAAATCTATCCAGCCAGGATTTGGAAGGACGTTTGGGAAGTGACCTGTTGAAGATGCAGGAAGGACGAAAGCTTAGCAGAAAAAGCTGAACTTGCAAAGCTACACAGGTGTCCCCATCCAGGGAATCCGGAGCACCTGGAACGGCCAGATAGGGTGCGTGCAGACAGAGCAGGCGGGGATGGCGGGCACAGTCCTGTCTTATGTGCCCTGCTAAAACATCTAGCCTGCCCTACAGGCAACAGAAAAACACTGAACGGCTTAGAGCAGGGCACGAACACAGGCAGAGTGGCTACACATGAAGACCTCTCAGCCGGGCTCCTCCAGGGCTACCGCCAGACACCTGGTGGCAGCAGCCAAAGTGGGGCCGCAGCTGCCAAAGCAACCTCCGTCTCCACCCTCCAGCGGCCCCTACACGCCGACAGGCTACTTGGGTATTTCCTCTAAACAGCCCGCTCTGAGGCTCTCGCCAAGAAACAACCACAGCCACAGATCCTCGGTGTTCCATAGGCAGCAGCTGCCGGAAATGAGAAAACTGACCTTTGGCCCAGGCTGCATTACCCCCATCGAGAGGGTTTAAAGTCCCAAAACACAATAGGTCAGATATGCAGAGTCCTGAGTTCCCTGCCTGCTCAACTCATCCAAGCTTAACTCCTTCAAGACTTACTTGTGTGTCTACTAGGAGAAGAGAGGTCAAAACGACACACTGTAGGTCTTCGCTCTGTATACTTTCCTGGGGAAAGGGACTGCTGGCCTGAGCAGATTCCCAAAGGAATCTGCATAAAAGAAAAAGTTATGAAGGGGGCGCCTGGGGGGCTCAGTCAGTTGAGTGTCTGACTTTGGCTCAGGTCATGATCTCGTGGTTCGTTGAGTTCGAGTCCCACGTTGGGCTCTGTTCAGATTCTGTGTCTGTCTCTCTCTGCCCCTCCCCCACTCATGCTCTGTCTCTGTCTCTCTCTCAAAATAAAAAATAATTAAAAAAAGATTATTAAAAAAAGAAAAAGGGAAAAAAAAAGAAAGAAAAAACTTATGGACCTTTGGAATAGGCAACAACACGGGTCAAGGAGTTAGTAGACAGGATTTCCCAGAAGATGCTAGTGTCAAAAGTCACTAGTGGGCCGAAGACATGAGGAGACACTTCTCCAAAGAGGACATCCAGATGGCCAACACACATATGAAATGATGCTCAATGTCACTCATCATCAGGAAAATACAAATCAAAACCATACTGAGATACCATCTCATCCTGGTCAGAGTGGCTAAAATGAACAAATCGGGAGACTCTAGATGCTGGCGAGGATGTGGAGAAACAGGCACTCTCCTACACTGTTGGTGGGAATGCAAACTGGTGCAGCCCCTCTGGAAAACAGTGAGGAGGTTCCTCAAAAAATTAACAATAGTATTCCCCTATGACCCAGCAAGCACTGCCAGAATTTACCCAAGGGATATAGGAGTGCTGGTGCATAGGGGCACATGTACCCCAATGTTCATAGCAGCACTTTCAGCAATAGCCAAATCATGGAAAGAGCCTAAATGTCCATCAACTGACGAATGGATCAAGATGTGGTTTATACATACAATCGAACACTAAACAGCAATGAGAAAGAATGAAATCTGGCCTTTTGTAGCAATGTGGATGGAACTTGAGGGTATTATGCTCAGTGAAATAAGTCAGGTAGAGAAAGACAGATACCATGTTTTCACTCATATGTGGAACAGGATAAACTTAACAGAGGACCATAGGGGAGGTGAAGGGGAAAAAAAAGTTAAGGAGAGGGAGGGAGGCAAACCATAAGAGACTCTTAAATACTGAGAACACACTGAGGGTTGATGGGGGTGGGGGAGAGGGGAAAATAGGTGATGGGCATGGAGGAGGGCACTTGATAAGATAAGAACTGAGTGTTATATGGAAACCAACTTGACAATAAACTATATTAAAAAAAAAAGTGGCCAGGACTCTGAAAGAACAGCTGTCTGTGATGCTCTTCACCCCGATTTCTGCTTGTTTCTCAGATATTGGTTTAAATGTCACTTCCTAAGTAAGAGAGATTTTCTCTGACCCCTCACCACTCCAAAACAAGTCCACCTTGTTTTCTTAGCATGCTATTCTTCATGGCCAAATATGTACTTATTTACGTGTGTCTTCCTACTTAATTCTAGCTCCCCAGGGTGGAGGGTATGTCCATTTTGCCTATACCATTTGCCCAGTGCCCAGAGGAAGGTGCTCAAAAACTATTTGCATGAGTAAAAAAGAATGAATAGTCACAAAAAGGCAAGGAGGAGGGGTTCCTGGGTGGCTCAGTTGGTTACGTGGTTAAGCGTATGTCTGACCCCAGCTCAGGTCGTGATCTCACAGGTTTGAGTCTGAGCCCTGCATTGTGCTCTATGCTGACAGTGTGGAGCCTGTCTGGGATTCTCTCTCCTTTTCTCTGGCCTCCCCTGCTCATGCTCTGTCTCTCTCTATCTCTCAAAATAAAAACTTAAAAAATTTTTTTTAAAAAGGCAAGAAGGAAACTAAAATGCACATTACTCAGTGAAAGAAAGAAGCCAATCTGAAAAGGCTAAATACCTTATGATTCCAACTGTAGGACATTCTGGAAGAGGCAACACTATGGAGAGGATCAAAAGATCAGTGGTTGCCAGGGGTTGGGTGGAGGGTGAGAACAGGCCAAGCACAGAGGATTTTTTAGGGCAATCAAATTACTCCGTATGATATTATAATGATGGATACACATCATTATACACTTGTCCAAACCCACAGAATGTACAACACCAAGACTGAACCTTAATGTAAACCAAAGACTTTAAGGGGCACCTGGGTGGCTCAGTTGGCTCAGCATCTAACTCTTGATTTCGGCTTAGGTCGTGATCTCAGTTTGTGGGTACAAGCCCTGCATCAAGCTCTTCACTGACAGTGCAGAGCCTGCTTGAGAGTCTCTCTCTCTCTCTCTCTCTTTCTCTCTCTCTGCCCCTCCACAGTTTATGCTCTCTCCCTCTCAAAAGTAAACATTAAAAAAAAAAAGACTTTAAGTGACAATGACGTGTCATGAGGTTTATCGATTGTAACAAATGCACCCAGCTGGTGGGGCATGTGGATATGGGGGAGGCTGTGCATGTATGTGGGGGCAGCTGGTATATGGAACATCTCTGTACCTTCTGTTCAAAACTGCTGTGAACCTCACACTGTTCTAAAATAATAGTCTTTAAAAACAAAAAGAAAGAATACTGTAATGTACCATCGTGTATCAAATACACTCCTCTCCCCACATGGTGGGGAGTAGCCTGGCAGATAGTTAAGTCAGGCAGTTCTGGGGTAGACTCTCAGCTCCACTACTTATTAACCTTGGGCATGTGAACTCAGAACCCCAGTGCCCTCATCTGAAAAATGGGGGTCACACTGCCATAACTGTAAAATATCTGGCACTTGACAGCAATCAGCAAGCGTTAGTGGCCTTTCCCTCAAGCTGGGTAATCAAACTTCAGATAAACTGAGCTTATCTGCCTCTGTCAAAGGCTCTTTGGACTCTCAACGGAAGTGTCGGGTGGAATGTTTTGGTAGGTAGAATGGAGCTTTCTACCTGACGGTTCACAGCTGGGTCTGGGGCCTCCTGTCCCCTTGTTCTCCACAGAACCCCCAAGCCAAATGGAATCAAGATTCAGTCTCAGCTTCTGGAGCTGAGAAGGGCGATTCCTTGGCAAATGAACAACAATGTGGGATGTCAGCATGCCAACCCTGTTTAGTTTGAGAGTCCAGCTGATTCCTTCTCTAACCCAATTAAGGGGGAAAAGGCCTTCATTACAAGGCCTTTGCTCTAAGGATCCGCATTCCTCTCCAGGCACTTTTGACCTAAGTCAGCTTAAAGGCCACAGCAGTCTGGGTGCATGAAGCCAGCCCCTCCTGGTGAGGGCCCTGGATTCCAGAAACAAAAGAGCAGCCTGCAAGGGGTGGCCCCGTAAAGCCCTCTCGGATTAGGCAAGCACTTGGCAGGCACTCCGCAGCCAGTGTGGACGGAAAGGGGCAGGAACAGGGCCAGGCAGAGTGACCTTCCTCCCGGCAGGGCAGGGGCAACATCTCTGGCAAGCAGAAAGGCTGGGAGAGGACACAGATGAGGAGGGGTAGCAGGGCAGACAGAGGCTTCCAGAAAGCCTCTCGTGCAAGCCACTGGCCCTTTATCACCTGAGCCAGACAACAGAGCATGAGGTCTTCAGCTACAGATAAAGAGAAGCAGGCTGAGACACAGGGACAGGCAGCTGTGATGGAGTTCGGGGGCAGGGACTGCAATCGACCTTACCAAAAGATGCTTCTGTTATCGAAGTTTATTTTGGTTTTTATTTATTATTTTTTATTTTTAATGTTTGTTTATTTTTGAGAGAGACAGAGCATGAACCGGGGAAGGGCAGAGAGATGAAGACAGAATCCAAAGCAGGCTCCAGGCTCCGAGGTGTCAGCACAGAGACCAACGCAGGGCTCAAACCCACCAACCGCGAAATCATGACCTGAGCGGAAGTCAGACACTCAACCTACTGAGCCACCCAGGCGCCCCTATTTGGTTTCTAAAAATAATAACAATGGAGATGCATGTGGGTAGCTCAGTTGGCTAAGCGTCAGACTCTTGGTTTTGGCCCAGGTCATGATCTCACAGTTCATGAGTTCAAGCCCTGCGTCGGGCTCTGTGCTGACAATGCAGAGCCTGCTTGGGATTCTCTCTCTCCCTCTTTCTCTGCCCCTCCCCCACTCACACTTGCATACTCTCTCAAAATAAATTAAAAAAAAATAACAACAATGGACAAGAAGAAACTATTAGATATCCAACAAAATATTAATAGCAGTATCTTAAAGGGCTTAGATCTTACATGATTTTTATTTTCATGCTTTCAACACTGTGAATTTTTTAAAAAAGAAACACTCAAAGTAAAAAAATAAAAACCCAAACTCATAGAGAAGAGGTTGATAATTGCCAGAGGTGAGGGGGTGGGAGGTGGGCAAAATGGGTGAATGGGGTGAAAAGGTACAAACTTATAACTATAAAGTCCTGAGGATATAATGTACAGCATGGTGACGACAGTAACACTGTATTCTACATCTGAAAGTTGCTGAGAGATAAATCTTGAAAGTTCTCATCATGAGAAAAAAGAAAAGTATGTGAAGTGACAAATGCTAACTACACTTATTGTGATCATTTCCCAAAATGTACAAATATTGAATCCTTATGTTGTACACCTGAAACTAATATAATGTTATGTCCATTAAAAAAAAAAGAGTGCTTTGGGGATGAAAAGTACAGCACGGGGAATATAGTCAATATACTGTCATAACGTTGTATGGTGACAGATGGTAATAATACTTATCGAGCACAGCTTAATGTATAGAATCGTCAAATTACCATGCTGTACATCTGAAACTAATAACATTGTATGTCAACTATACTTTAATAAAAATAAATTGAAAAATAATATTCAAAAAAAGACTGAAATGTAAAAAATTCCATTTACAGCCATTTTATTATTTCAATCACTGTGTTTCCAGTCTGAAAAGAAAAAGAGGGAGGGACTAAATACCCACTGTATTAAGGCCCAGCTCAAAATGTATCCCCAAGGAGTCCCTGGTAATTCCATGTCACATCTTTGAGAAAGTTAGCCCTTTAATAATAACATGCCCCATGTCAGCACAGTGCTAAATATTCCACTTCATCCTCACAAGATACAAGGCCTGACCCAGGTCCAACCCAGAGGTAGTGACCTTTCTTTTTTTCCTTTTTACTAATTATAAATGATATATTCACTGACAATTTTTTTTTTAATTTTTTAAATGTTTTATTTATTTGTGAGAGAGAGATAGAGACAGCATGAGCAGGGGAGGGTCAGAAAGAGAGGGAGACAGAGAATCTGAAACAGGCTCTGAGCTGTCAGCATAGAGCCTGACACGGGGCTCAAACTCATGAACCATGAGATCATGACCTGAGCCAAAGCCCAACGCTTAATTCGCTGAGCTAACCAGGCGTCCCACTGATGAATTTTCTAAAGTAGAAAAAAAAAAAGACAAATATCACTTAGGATCTCTCATGCAGAGAAAAGTCCTAGTAAGTTTTACATGAATTATTTTTTTTAATACTTATTTATTTATTTTTGAGAGAGAGAGGAAGAGAAAGAATCGCAAGTGGGTTCTGCACTATCAGCTCAGAGCCTGACACGGGGCTCAAACTCACAAACTGTGAGATTATGACCTGAGCTGAAATCAAGAGTCAGATGCTTAACCCCTTACTTGGATGGATTCTTCAGGTGGTTTCCTCTGTGCAAACTTCTACCAAATGGAATCATAACTTTACAAGTGTGCCAACTCCCCCTTCAAGACGACATCAGAAACCATACTTTCAATGGCCGTGTAGCATTTCATCATAGTAAGGTTGTGTCGTGAGCCCACCAGACCCCCATTCTGGGCATGTGGGCCATTTTTCATCCTTGTGGTGTTTGTTCTGGTCACTCCCTAGACAGGCCTTCCCTAATGCCCTCCCACAGTGGCCTGAATGTTCCCACACTGAGCAGTGACTGCCCAGTAAAGGGTTTGCTTGCTTATTAACTGGCCTTCTCCTTCCACCCCACAGAATGTTGTATCTGTGAGGGAGGGAGTCAATTTTCTCTCCAGGTCTGGGCTGTACCCCTGGTACTTGGCACACAGCAAGGGCTAATGAATATCTGCTGAATGAATGAATGAATGAATGTTAGAATAAATGAATGGAGTGTTCTTCATGATGCACACAGGTGCGATCTCAGCCAACACCAAATGGGGGAATGCTTCCCTCTGCCTGTGGCCATCCCTGCCTCACCCCAGTCTCCCTTAGTCAGCCCTGCAGACTTTCTTGGGGTAACCAATGAGGAGACACTGCCCCCCTGAGTGGGAAATTCCACCATGATGTGGGACAGTTCTGTGACCAGAGGCACCATTCTAGAGGAAAGGAAGGTGGCACATGTCCAGAAAGGCTTGAGTCCTTTAGAAACCACTCTCCTTGCTGACCAAGAGCTCTGTCTGGGGGTTCCAAAGCAGAAAGAGGATTATCGAGAGGGGCAGCACTCCAAGGAAGGCCAAAGACAAGTGAACCACAACACCTACAAATCCCAAACTGGAATACACACAGAGGGAGAAGGGCTGCGTGGACAGGCTTCGGAAGATTCCAGGCACGTGTCTGGCCTCCAATGCTTTCCCCTTCCCCACAGAGGCACTGACTGACCTTGGCAGAGGTGGCAAATACTCTACACCTGGGCTGGGCTCAGATGTGCCTGGGAGAACAAGTGAAGCCAGGCTCAAGTGTAGTTCAACAGGCCCCAAGCCCACAGCCAGGACAGCCGGGCAGGGACTCCGGCTTGTCAGAGCTGAAGGACAGGTGGGGGAGAAAATTCAGCCTGTGCTCTTCACACACAGGCTCTGCCGGCATTTTGAGGCTAACCTCAGAGGACTTTGAAGGTCGTGTGCATTGTAGAAGTTCAGCTGGTCACCCCTGTTTTCTCACATGAAGAGAGGAAGGAAAGTCTACATTTTAACCTTTGGTGTCCTATACTGTGTTGTTTTCTAATTGCCTTATGGTTTTTCTTCTCATTACTCACCTATTCTTCCTTCAGATCTCAGCTTAAAAATCACTTCTGAAAAGAGTGTTTCCTGGTCATATGCCTTTCAGATATTCCCCAAGCACCTAGAACTCTTCTCCATCCATCCATCCATCCACTTTCAGTGTCTTTCTTCACTTCTCAACTGTAAACATCATGAGGAAAGGGATGGGTTTGTCTTGTTCAGCTCTGTGACTCCAATGGTTGACACAGAAGAAATACTCAATAATTAACAAAACATCCAAATTTGAAGAATGGCAAATAGTTGAAATGAAAAGCGAAGTAAAAATGATGTGCTTGTGATCGTAGAGGTTGAATAAAACTATCATAATATACAAATCCAAACATTCCCCAAGACCAGACAGGAGGTGTAAGAACATGGGGATGCTGGATTCTAGGGGAAAGAGAAAATTCTGTCCATGCATTGGGGTGCCTCAGTCTACCCAGTAGCAGCAGCGGGTGACACAGAGGAAAAAGGTGGTGTTTTACAGGGGACTGGGAACGTCAAGAATTCTAGACTATGTACTCTACACTCAGTCATTTCAAAGGCAATGTTTCCCAGTGTGTGTTCCGTGACACCCCAGGTCCAGCTTTACCCTCCCTGAAGAACAGGGATCTGTGGGCCATAATACATACTACTTTGTTCCTTCTTGAAAGGAATCATATGTTAGCTCACTGGAAGCCCTGGAACATTTGTTCAGGAAAAAACTTACACAGTCTTAGGAAACTCTAGGTTAAATCTATTTATCCACAGATGATCATCACCACAATTCCTTTTCAGGGGGTGGGAGCAGAATAACAACATCCCAGAGAGCTTGCTCCGGGAGATGGTGATTTAGGGTGCTGGCAGCTGGGCACTGGTGTGCCGGGGAAATTAATTTCCAATGCGTCTGCAAGGTGAGACTCCAGAGAGAATCCCTGGCTCAAGTCCCAACGAGCTAATGATGCTAAGCCGAGAGGTTTACTGTAAAGCTCTCTGAGATAAAAAGACACAGTTTTCACCTGCCGAATTGCCCTGGAAAGAATTTTCATACAGCCATGGTGTTAGGAGCCTAGGAGAGGCACAAGATGCTCAATGCCAGCTCACCCAGGTGCCACGAGCTAGGTGCCCTGCCTCACGTGGTCCAAGGACAGAGCTCCAAATTAAATGCCCTCAACTGCCCCATATAATACACGTATACACATTTATACATATATATACATTTTTATATATGACACATGTATTTATAATTTTGGCAGTTCCCAATCCTCTGTAAACACTGACCTGGTTCCTCCCTGGAAAACACCTACTGCTATGTAGACTGAGGTACCTGCCACCCCAAGGCAAGGACAGAATTCAGCACCCCAGGTTCTTTAAAAAATTTTTTTAAATTTATTTATTTTTGAGAGACAGACAGAGCATGAGTGGGGGAGGAACAAAGAGAGAGGGAAACATAGAATCCCAAGCAGGCTCTATGCTGTCAGCACAGAGCCCAAGGTGGGGCTCAAACCCACCATCTGTGAGATCATTACCTGAACTGAAGTCAGATGCCTAATCAACTAACCCAACCACGTGCCCCAACATCCCCAGGTTCTTATACCTCCTCTCTGGTCTGGTCTTCGTGAATATCTGGAATCGCTCATTACGACAGACAGCTTTAAACAACCTTCCATTTTATATACATGTATTATAAACATGATTTTAAATCTTTATGTATCTCCCGTTGCCAGATACCATGTTCTATGAATTCTGTCCTCTCACCTCCAACAAGCCCACAAGGTGGAGATTATCAGCATTCCAGTAATCCAGACAAGGACAGCTCAGAGAAGCTACGTAACTTGCTTAAAGTCACCCAGTTTGTAAGTGATGGATCTGAATCCAGGCTTTCTCACTCCATGCTCATAACACTGTTTTGCAGAGTCTATGGGATAGTTTAGGTTTGTGTTTTCCTCCAAAATAACATTATATGTAACAGGTTATAAAATATTTTATTACTATAGGAATTTTAGAAAACAAAATATAAGAATACAAAGAAAATTAAATTCACCAGCAATCCCACCACCAAGAGATAAGCGTGAGCATATACACATGTTGGTAGATGCACCTCTAGTCTTGTTTCCCTGCATATACACGGCCCCACTTCTCTCTCACACTGTGCTATGGCCCTACTGGCAGCTGTGACAACCTGGGCTCTCCATCGCAGCACTCAGCCTGTTGAGCTGGGCAGTCAGTGGTACCACCACCAGTACTGGCTGACGCCCAGAAAACTGAGGCACACAAGTGCAATGGCCAGAGTCACATTGCAGGTTAGTGGCAAATCCTGGACCTGGACATCAGAGGAATTGGCTGGGCCTGGGGTGTGATGCTGCTTTGAGCATGACACCCACTTCATAAGTGGCCCAAGGTGCAGAGCAGGGCTAAGCTGCTCTCCCACACCAGCCGCTGAAGGGAAACCACACTGGTCTCCTTTGTGCTTCCCGCCATGCTCATCCTAAGCGCTGCCAACTGCCGCCTCCCTAGGGAGGCTGGGCCTCCAGGCACTGGGCCAGCTGGTTGGGAAACAGCTCGAGGGATGGTGTCTGCCTGAGAACAAAGAGTAGCAAGACATGAAGAAACATCATGTGTAACCAAGGTGACCAACAGGAAGTGGAGACTTGTAAATTGAAAGGGAAAAGAAAGGGGAGGTGGGTAGTTTGGTCCTTCAGAGGCCTCAGAAGTACACACCCCTGACCCAGGAGGCCCTGCACGGCTGAAGGATTACCCTCCTTCCCCTCTCAGCCCCAGTTGCTTCATAGAGTCCACGAAGGTATTTTTGGTAAAGAACCAACATCTCTGTGAGAACACTGTTTCGACACCCTCGAGGGGGTGGCTTGCAGCACACGATGACAGCAATGCCAGTAACACTCCCTCCTGCTGACCTCCAGCCTGTCTTCCAGCAGAGAGAAAGGCCATTCCCAGCCACCAAGTCTCTCACTGGCCCCCTGATCTCAGAAAAGGCCAGCTCCAGACACATCTCCTCGTTCCCAGGAGCCAGAGCCACTGCCCTCCAGAGTATACTCTGTGACAGGCCCGGCTGCAGCTGCTGGCATCCAACTGCGGCCGAAGGCATGTGTGCCTATCTCTCCATGGTCCAACCCCAGAGACCTACCCCCAACACCCCCACAGACAACACTCATGGCCCTTTAACAAACTGTCCCCCAAATTCTTCATTTCAGCAGCTTCCTGACTTGACCACATCACTCACACCTTCTCAACAGGGGGTACCCCTCATTGTCCCACATGCTCCATTATCTAAGCACAGGGGTCATGATGCACCCCCTTCCATGGTGGTTCTCTGTAAAAGGTCCAACCCCGTTCACTCCTGAGTCAGCATTCCTAAGCTGTGGCCCCAATAGCTCTTCACTCGACTCTTCCAGGACCCATTCCCCATTTCCAGATTCCTTCTGATGGATTCTCCTGGGCACCTTGACTGTACCATGCAGCCTGAAACAGGTCAGTGAGGTAACCACTACCACTGCCTCCATTCCCCTGCTGACCTACATTCCAGGCTTTCTACAACTGTGGTCAGCTGATCACAGGCATTGGAATCTTCTGAGAATCCACAGAAAAATGGAGGCTTCCCCCTATATTCAGTTGGATAATGTCTCCCTAAAACCCCTATCTACCCAGAACCTCAGAATGTGACTTCTTTTTGAAAATAGGGCCTTTACAGACGCAATCAAGTTACAATGAGGTTATAATGGATTACTGGTGTCCTTGTGCGAACAGAAAACAGAGACATACAGACATACAGAGGAAAGACTGGGCAAAAACAGATATAGGAGAAAGATGAGACAAGATGGAGACAGAGAATGCATGAATGCAGTTACAATCAAGGAGCATCCAGGAAGAGGCAAGGAAGGATCCTTCCTGAAAATCTCTAGAAGAAGCACAGCCCTGCAGACACCTTGATTTTGAACTTCTAGTCTCTAAAACTGAGAGAGAATAAACTTCTACTGTTTTAAAATTTTTTTTTAAATGTTTTATTTATTTTTGAGATAGAGACAGCATGAGTAGGGGAGGGTCAGAGAGAGAGGGAGATACAGAATCTGAAGACAGGCTCCAGGCTCTCAGCTAGCTGTCCGCACAGAGCCCAACACAGGGCTCGAACCCACTAACTGTGAGATCATGACCTGAGCCGAAGTCGGACGCTTAACTGACTGAGCCACCCAGGAGCCCCAAACTTCTACTGTTTTAAGCCACCCAGTCTGAGGCAGCCCTAGCTATCTACTGCATTCCCCATTTCCTGACTTACTGTATCAGACTTCCTGGGGGACTCAACTGGGCACCCATCTGTGCTTTACATGCACGTTATCTGAACCTGATGCTTCCGTATATACTCCATGAAGGCAAAGAACTTTGTTTTGTTCACCACTTATATTCTCAGCAGCTGGCAGTGCTTAGCATGTGGATGGCTGCTAAAAACAGGTGTTGAATGCGAGAATGAACACGCACTGATGTTCACGAACTACTAGTGCCATGGTCAGGACAATTAACTTGTCTTTTTTTTTTTTTTTTTTTTGAAAGAAAGAGAAAGGGAGAGAGAAAGAGAAAATCAGGGGGCAGAAGCAGAGGGAGAGAGAAAAAGAATCTTAATCAGGCCCCATGCTCAGCACCGAGCCCAATGTGGAGCTCAAGCTTGAACCCTGAGATCATGACCTGAGCCAAAATCAAGAGTCAGATGCTTACCTGACTGAGCTACCCAGGGGCCCCTCCTCATCTTTTCTCTCTTAAGCAACATTAATAATCAATGAGATAATATGCATCAAGGACTTAACACTGTCTGGCTTATTGTAGGCACCCAATAAACATCAACTCCCTTAACTTAGTGGGCAGTGGGAGTCTTTTAAAGAGGACACAGAAACTAGCACATGCTAGAAAGAGCTTTCTAAGAACAATTTTCACTGTGACAAAGGCCCATAATGCTCAGCAATGGAAAAATGTAAGAAACTCGAAACCCTTACTTCCTTTTGTTAACTGGTCCTTTGACTCTATTTCCTCAAATTCTCAAGTCTCTCCACTTCCTGCCCTGGTTCAGATGCCATCTCTCTGGATTACCACCAAAACTGGAGACGGAGGTCTCCAAGGGCAAGGCCACTTCCCAGTGATCCAGCACTCCCTCCTCATAGCACTGTGCGTGCTCGCAGGATACGTGTACACACCCAGGAGACCCACATCCCTAGAGCCAATGCTCCCCGGCCCCTCTCCTGTCCCTCCCCCACTCACCAGGCTGCCCTTTACAGGTCACTGTGTGACCATCACTCACTGCCCTGCGCCCTGGGAGATGAACTTCCTCCACACCTCCCTCTGCCTAGCAAGCTTCTGCTTATCCTTTGAACACAGCCCTAACAGCACCTCCTCTTTGAAGCTTTTCACATGTCTCTAGGCAACAAGATGTCACCATCTGTACAGTGGTTAACAATGTGAGCTTTGGAACCAGGCTGCCTGCCTTCAAATCCTGGCTCTGCCGTCTTCATAGCTGCGTGGCCTTAGGTAAGTCACGTAACTCTCTAAACTCCAGTATGTCTCACCTGTAAAATGAGGATAAATACAGTGCCTTCTAGAGGGGGCTGTCTGAGGACTTCGGTAATGGAAGGAAACGTGTATCAAGCAAGCACCCATTAATGTACATTAATGCGGACTTACCATTACTGATGTTGAGGCCTCAGGGTGTGGCTGAGTCCACAGCCTCTCCTGGAAGAGCCTCCCATAGGTCTACAGGTTATATGTGTGGCTCAGTAAATGCTGGATGAAGGGGCTGTCGGCCAATGAGGCCATGAGATGGTCCAGGGAAAGAAGCCAGAATTCTGCCATCCCCACTCATGGTCTAGAAAGGCTGCCTGTGGCCGCTAGGTTTCCTCCTTTCTCACCAGAATGCTGAAATTCCTTCCTCCCCAAACAGGCCTCCAGGGAGGTTCCTGACAACTGGGAAGATATCTCTATGGGTCTGACAACAATTCTCCCACAAACCACTTCATGGCCAATCTCGAAAGTAACCATGCAAAATAAACCCTGAAGTATTAAGGGATAATGCCTGCAACTCAGTTCCAGAGAAAAAAATGTATAAAGATGCAAGAAGAGAAAGACAAGGCAAATGTGTTTATAGTGTTCACAATTGTGGACCATGTTGGCAGCTTTCCTGTAAGTTTGATACTATTTCAAAACAGAAAATGAACACGGGAGAGACTAACAAGAGGTATCAACTCAGAAGCAACAGCCTTGTCCCAGTAACCCCCGCCTTCTCACGTCCCTTGAGGGGAAGTTTGTGTTACCCCATCACCGACTTCAAGGCTGCTGCAATTCGTCTGTCCATCCTAAGTCAGACTTTGCACAGCAGATCGCACGGTCTCAAAGCCCCAGCTCTCCCACTTAACAGGGAAACCCTGGCCGACCATTTAGGCTCTCAGAGGCTATTTCTCTACCAGCAGGATGGAGCTACTGGGAGCCATGCTACCTGCCCCATAAGCCTGTTTCAACAGCCAAGTGCAGGAAGGCAGAGTGTGGGCTATAGGGTGCAGATACCAGATAAGGTGTCTGTGATGTGCAGCAGTCACTCTGCTCAGAGCTAAAGAACACGGTCCTGGGCTGCCCTCACGGGTCTGCTGTCTAGGGGGGAGGCTGGTTCTAAATCATATAATCCCATTAATGAGTGTAGAATTACAAATCATGCTGAGTGCTGAAGGAATAATGCACGGTGGTCTGAGAACATAATAAGGGTCCCAGGCCTGACCTAGTCTGGACGGGAGTGAGGAAAGGCTTCTCTGAGGAAGTGATGTTTGAGCTGACAGCTAGCTAGACAACAAGTAGGTTACAGCACATTAAAATCCCACAAGAGTAGGGAAGTATATAAACCAAATTGTTAACAGAGAACCTGAGTTAAATGATACCATGAGGAAGGAACAGGACAAATCAAGCGTAGGGGACATTTACCAGAACAAATGACCTGATTTCTCCAAAAATCAAGGTCATGGAAAAAAATGATTTTAAGGGAATAGGGTGGGGTGCAGGGAGACTACTGGAGAATTAAAAACTTAAAACTTAAAAATTTTATTTTTTTATTTTGAGAGAGAACAAGCATGGGAGGGATAGAGAGAGAGGGAGAAAGAGAAAGAATCCCAAGCAGACTTCACACTGTCAGCACAGAGCCCAATGCAGGGCTCAAACCTACGAGATCATGACTGGAGCCAAAACCAGGAGTTGGACGCTCAACTGACTGAGTCACCCAGGCCCCCTTAAAGAGTAATTTCTAGGAAATGTAATACATGGACCTTAACTGGATGATGGTTTGAATAAACCAACTATAAAAGCCATTTTGAGACAAGTGGGAAAGCTTAATATGGACTAGGCAATAGTAGATATTAATGAATCATTGTTAATTTTGTTAGATGTGATAATGGCATAGTTGTTACATTTAATTTTTTTTAAATGCTTATTTATTTTTGAGAGAAAGAGAGAGAGCACAAGAGAGCGAGCACTCAAGTCGGGGAGGGGCAAAGAGAAAGGGAGACAAGGACCCGAAGCAGGTTCCAGGCTCTGAGCTGTCAGCACTGAGCGTGACACAGGGCTTGAACCCATGAACTGTGAGATCATGACCTGAGCTGAAGTTTGACATTTAACTGATTGAGCCACCAATGAGCCCCCACAGTTGTTACATTTAAAAAAAAAAAAAAAGCCTATTAGCATATTTTTATACATAAAATGACATGTTATCTGGGGAACAGAAGAAACAGGTACTAAGCGAGGTAAAGAATACATGGGGATTCATTTTACCATTCTCTCTACTTTTGTGTATCTTTAAAAATTTTCTATCATAAAAGGTTAAGAAAAAAACAGAGGTACACTCCAAAGAATTAGACATGCTCTGAGTTGTCTGGGATTTTTACAACGATCAGAAAAATCAAGTGTCATCGAGTGCAAAGCTGCCTTCCACAACATCACATCTAATGACTCCACAATATTTTAGTGTATTATACCAACCCAAGTGAAACTGATTCCCTTCTAATAGGCACTTAGGTTCTTTCCAACTTTTCTGTACAGCAACTGAATCTAGCTCCTGATGCTTCTCTTCTAATGTCCCTCCCCATCCATTCCTGTTCCCCGAACCCACCCACCCAAGTCACTGGATGATCATTTCTGGAATAAGTAGCTTGTGGTACCATTATGGATCTCTCTATCATAAAGGATGCCCAGGCTCTGGCACTACCTGCTCCAGTGACCTCTAAGGGAGCCAATGACTCCCGACAATTCAAGTTAGGTCTCAGAAGGATTGAGTTCCCAAGTAAGTGGCATGTGGAGGTAGGAGGCAGCATACACTGAGGGGGCTGAGAGGGAGCACTGGGGGTTTTCTGGCCAGGGTGGAAGGCACCTCAACAGCCCTTACCCAGCCCAACATGGCTCCCAGGCTGGTTCCTTGCTGCAGATGAGACCCCCCCCAGGACCGGGAAGGTATTCAGAGTTCCCTCCTCATTCCCTCCCAGCCTTCAGTTCTTTTCCCACTCTGGGTTCCCATTCCTTTCAAACACAGCCAGGAGACACCATTTTGACCTTACCAAAGGGCCTTGATTTTTTTTCAAAACAGTAATCCCTAGGTTTAGCAAAGCTGTTGGGAAGCAGGCACTCTCCCACACCTCTGCTGGAAGTGCAAACAGGTGCAACCTTTCAGGAATTAACCGGTGATATATAAAGTTCTCAAATTTATACCCTGGGACCAACTATTTCATTTTAGGAAATATTCCCATGACCATACTCACAGACAGACTAGGATCAGCACCACAGCACCATTTAAAATCAAATGGTACACGAGAGGGGCACATGGGTGGCTCAGTCAGTTGAGCGTCCAACTTCCCGCTCAGGTCATGATGTCACAGTTTGTGAGTTCTAGTCTTGTGTCCAGCTCTGTGGCAACAGCTCAAAGCCTGGAGCCTACTTCAGATGCTGTGTCTCCCTCTCTCTCTGCCCCTTCCTGCCCCACTTGCGCTCTATCTCTGTCTCTCAAAAATAAGGGGCGCCTGGGTGGCTTAGTCGGTTAAGCGTCCGACTTTCGCTTAGGTCATGATCTCGCGGTTCGTGGGTTCGAGCCCGCGTCGGGCTCTGTGCTGACTGCCAGCTCAGAGCCTGGAGCCTGTTTCAGTCTGTGACTCCCTCTCTTCTGACCCTCCCCTGCTCACGCTGTCTCTCTCTCTCTCTCCTAGAAATAAATAAAAATATTAAAAAAAAAATAAATAAATAAATAAATACTTAAAAAAATTTAAAAATCAAATGGTATACAAGAAATGCCTCAAAGGACAGGAGAGAAATGGATGAAAAGATCTGTGTTGTATAAATAAACAAATGGAATACTACTTAGCAAGAAAAAGGAATAAACTTCTAATAACTACAGCATGGATATATCTCAAACACATTACACTATGTATAAAAAGGAGGACAGAAAAGAGTACTTATGTGTAACTCTATGTATATCAAACTCTAGGAAAGACAAATACAATCCAGAGAGACAAAGAGCAGATTGCTTGCCTGGGGCTGGGAGCAGGATGGAGTGAGTGACTGAGAAGGGGCACAGAGGAGCTTCCTAGGTTGATGGCAATGTTCTGTAGCTTTTTTATTTAAGATTCTTTAAGTTTACTGGGGCAATTGGGTGGCTTGGTTGGTTAAGTGACTCTTGATTTCGGCTCAGGTCATGATCTCATGGTTCATGGGTTCAAGCCCCACATCAGGCTCTGTGCTGTTGGTACGGAGCCTGCTTGGGATTCTCTTTCTTCAGCTCTCTCTGCCTCTCCCCTGCTTGTGCATGTGCTCTCTCTCTCTCTCTCTCTCTCTCTCTCTCTCAAAATAAGTATTTTGTAAATAAGTAAGTAAGCTTAAATTTTTTAAAGTTTATTTACTTAAGCATTCTTTATATTCAATGCGGGGCTTCAACTGATAACCCAGAGATCAAGAGCCACATGCTCCACTGACTGAGCCAGCTTGGTACTCTGGCAATGTTTGTTCGGTATCTTGAACGTGGTGGTAGTTACCTGAGTGCATACATTTATCAAAATTCACTATACGCTGTAAAATGCATGCACGCTTAAGATCTATGCATTGTACTATAGGGGTGCCTGGGTGGCTCAGTTGGTTAAGCATCCAGCACCAGGTTGGGTCATGGTCCGTGAGCTTGAGCCTTACAAGGGGCTCTGTGCTGACAGCTCAGAGCCTGGAGCCTGTTTCCAACTCTGTGTCTCCTTCTCTCTGTGCCCCTTCCCTGCCTGTGTGCTCTTCTCTCAAAAATAAGTAACTGTTAAAAAATGTTTTTAAAACGATCTGTACATTGTATTCTAGATTATAACTCAATTTTAGAAAACGAATAAGCAGCTCCACCTAAATATCCAACAAGGAGATGAGCCAATTAAATCCTACTGTATCCACACAAGAAACCATGATGCATGATAATTGTAGAAACATAGTTAATGACGTAGAAAGTTGTTCAGTATATAGAATGAAGGAAAAAATTAAGTTATAGAACCATAAAATACAATGACATAAAATATATATATTTAGATAGAAAATGACCAAAAAGAAATAGTCCATCCATTCATTCAATAAAAAGGTATTGAGTACCTACTATATACCTTTACAGTTACAATGAGCAGAAAAGCCACACACAAAAAAAATACCTCTGGTCATGGAGCTTCTGTTTACTGGTTTCACAGAAAATATTTAAATTACTAAAATACACATTAAAAAATCAAATGGTACAGGACAGTATAAAGTATACTACTTGTGTTAGAACACACACACACACATTTGTGTTTGTTTATGCATGGAACAACACTGGAAGAATTCACAAGAAGCTGGATTGGTGGTACCTTCGAGAAAGAAACTTGCAGAATGGGACAGGGTGGAAGGAACTTATTCACTACCTTTTATATAGCTGGATTTTTTTTTTACCATGTTCTCATATTACCTATTCTAAATAAGCACAATGAATTGTTTCTAATTTCTTTTGCTGGTGTCCAAAAACCAGGATTTCGGTGCAGAAGAACGATACAGAAATTCATGAAATGAACAGAGTTGTTTTGAGGCAAGGTATTTTCCATTTTTACTCAAAGAAGCAAAAACAAAATAAAACTGTATCATGATGACATGCACACAAAGGAATAGAAGAACCTGAACCGAAATATCAACACAGATGACTTCCAAATGGTGGAACTTTACTTTCTTCTGTTTGCTTGTATTTATTTTTGCAGTTTCCTAAACAAAGAAGCAAAACAAAAACAAAAACAAAAAACAAAAAACAGCCCACCTCACTCTGTGTGTTTAATAACTTTAAAAAAAAAAAGAGAAAAGAGCAGACCCACAGTGTCACCTCTTTCTGCCAGGTGCTCAGATACTCCAGACAATTGCTGGCTGCACTCCCTTTACCCAAGGGGCAGTGTGGTTTAGAAAGACAAAGAAGAAGTCAAGGGCAAGGGCACAGGGCCAGCTCAAGGCCTTAAATATCCTCTCCTTACTTAGCATAGGCTTCCCCAGCCAACCAGGGTACTTGCCAACCCCTTCCTCACCCTGAAATCAAGGCCCCACCAGCCCATACCCATGTATTTTCTCCTGGAACACCTGGGAGGCAGGTGAGGCAGGGATCACAGTATCCCAATGTGCAGATGAAAAGACAGCTCCAAAATAATTTGCTTCTTCCACAGATAAGGCACACAGAGACCAAGTCTCAGGTGAGTGCTATGGGCACAATGGGCACTTCTGTTGTCTAAGACCAGAGGGGCTCATGAGAAAATGCCCAGTTCTGATCCACGTTTGTTCCCAGTTTCCTACAGAATACAGGTTGGGGTACTGGAATCAGGGTGTCTTAAAGCTGATGCCACCATGAATGATGTCTCACCTGGCCCCCCAACCTCATTTCTCACTCCATCTTCCATCTTCTGCATACAACCCCAGGGGCGGCCCAGATCACCCTTACAAGAGGGACTGTAGGAAACCCCTCCTTGTACTAAAAGCCTCACACTCCCCTTCAGGAGGGGCCCTGAGGGCCACCTGCATAGGGTCTCCCTTGAAAAGCACAACCATAAGGCAGCCTTGTCAGTAGGCAAGGGCTTGTCCAAACCAGCCATTTGGGGCCTGAAAGGCTGGAAGACACATTTCTGTAACTAAGCTGGGCAGACACGTTTTGTCATCAGTGTCTAGAACATTTTCTTATTGATAGATCTGGTTTTATCTTATGATTTGGGAAGAACTGTTCCCTCGGTGTGCAGAAACCCAAAAGGAGGGCAAGGAACAGAAACACCAATTATAGGGTGACCTAGTCAAATTGTGGGGCATGGACTTGAATCAACACTTTCTATAAAGAGTCAAATGTTCAATCTTGCAGTGGAGAAATTTAAGGAATTTTGGGAAAAGAGCGAGAAGAAAAAATATTCATGTTGGAAGAACAAAATAAAAGGATGTGAAAGCTTTAGAAGCCACCAGAAAATGATGTGGCTTTAACCCAGGGGTGGGGGACCGAGCTGGGGTAAGATTCTGTCATGCCCAGCTGCCAGAGTTCAGGCAAGAGAAGACAGCCTGGAGGTGTCCCTCCCTCACCTGGCAGGTTAGAACACCATCATGTCCACCCCACGGAGAGGCAAGAGCAAAGGCCAAATCACTTCAAGGTGAGAGGCACCATACACAGGTGAGGTGCCAGAGCCAAATAAGGAAGGCCCTGGCCGGGCAATCAGCCCTTCCAGTGCCCAAAGCACGGCCAGAGCCCACAGCTGCTGGATTCTCAGGGTGGTTTAAAAGTAAATCAAACTTGGAAAGTCACTGTAACGCAGACTAAAGCCCAGAGTCTACAGTGCCATGGATGGAAGAGCCTTGAATGTCCCCTGCCTTGTATTTCCAATCTTTGTTAAAATGGATGTTTCTGCAAATGAATTTACAGTCAAGCTCTGATAACAATGATCTACTCACTCTCAACAGAGTTACACCCACTGAGTCTTGTAGTTTCCCATCTGTAAAACAGGGTCAATCCCAGCAGTAGGGCAGATATGAGAAGTGAGATAATACATGGAGGGCATGCTTGGCACACTGCCGGAATCAAGAAATGCTCAATAAATAGTAGCCACCAACATTATCATTGTCAAATGTCACTTTTATTGGTGGTGGTGTTTAGGAAGATCTTTGTATAAATTCAGTCACAAATCAGTAAAAATGTCCTCGATCAGTCTACTGGTTCGAGAAACGTGGTCTCACACAGCTTAAGTTCTCTAAGTGTGGAAGGAAGCAAGCTTCAGGAAGCAGCTGACTGCTCTGCAGGGCAAGGAGACCCCCAAGGTATCACATGACCCCATCCTAGGAGGAGGTGAACAGGATGAAGGAGGGAACCTCTGGCATGCAGGCTCCCTGGAGCCCTGGAATATAAATCTACCAGGTCACAACAAGGAGGGCTTGTCCACATGGTTTTGAGAGGGTGGGATCTTAAATTTTAAACTTATTTTATTTATTTTTTAATATTTTTTAATGTTTTATTTATTTCTGAGAGAGAGAGAGACCACATGAGCAGGGGAGGGTCAGAGAGGGAGACACAGACTCTGAGGCAGGCTCCAGGCTCTGAGCTGGCAATCAGCACAGAGCCGGACGCGGGGCTCGAACCAACGAACTGTGAGATCATGACCTGAGCCGAAGTTGGACGCTCAACCAACTGAGCCACCCAGGTGCCCCTTAAACTTATTTTAAAGTTAATTTTAGGGGCGCCTGGGTAGCTTAGTCGGTTAAGTGTCCGACTTTCGCTTAGGTCATGATCTCGCAGTTCGTGAACCCAGCGTCGGCTCTGTGCTTGACAGCTCAGAGCCTGGCCTGTTCAGCCTGTGACTCCCTCTCTCCCTGACCCTCCCTGCTCATGCTGTCTCTGTCTCTCTCTCCTAGAAATAAATAAAAAACATTAAAAAAAATTAAAAAAATAAATAAATAAATAAAGTTAATTTTAAACTTAAGGTAGATTCATCTTTTGGGGGAGGAAAAGGAGGCTCTCAGCTTTAATCTGAATATTCATGAGGGCATACACCTGGTTACCAGGAAACATCACCAAGAGCCTCACTGCCGCCACTGGTGACAGTGATCATTTGTTATCATCTTCCTTCCCTCATGTTCAATGAAGAAGTTCAAGGGCACAGGTGTTACAAGTAAGAAACCTGATTCCTCCCTACTGGCTGGCAGCCCTCAGTCCCAGCAGAAAGCAGCTAGAGAAAGGGGTTCTAGATTGTTCTAGCAGAAGCAATAGGGCAAGAAAGATGATGAAGGGAGGAATTTAAGGCTGAGCATGGGATAAAGGTGGCCTGAGTGGGGGACATTTCTCTAGAGTGATCTGGACGGGAGGAGGGTTCTATGGCTGCTTAGATTTTGCCAATGGCATCTAGCTGCTAGGTCCCAGGTACAAGATTTTTGGCAAACTGAGGACTTTCCCAGCCTCAACCCCATCACCATCCAATGGCCCAAAGGGATAATCATGCCTTTCTTAATTAGGACTACCTGTCACACTCATGAAGCCTTCAGAGGGTGGTTGCAAACTCCAAGCCTTACTCTGCACACACACTATGGGAAAGTGACTGTCAGTTTCACATTCAGCGTCCACTCAGCAATCGTTAAGTGTGAAGGCACAATTGCTGTCATATGCCTACCACAGTTCTCAGGTCCTCTCCTCACTGCTAACATTCCTATAAAGTACACCCCCCAGGTTACAGAAAAGGACACTAAAGAAGATTCATTCTTTTCACCACTCCACTCAGACTGGGGTGGCTCCGTGCTAGACACGGACACCTGGCACCGAACAAGACAGGCCCAGGACTGTTCTGGCAAAGCGTACATTCTAGCGTAGGGGAAAGATAATAAACAAACAAGGAAGAATTCCAGATGCTGGTAAATACCAAAAAGGAAACAAAACAGAATGATCTGACAGACACAGACTTCAAATTGAGGAACAGTCAGTGCAAAGGCCCTGAGACACAAAATGAGTTTGACTTATTAAAGGAAGAGAAAGGAGGTCAGTGTGGGAAGAGGTGGGAGACAAGGGAGGAGAGCAGGTAGGGCCCAACTATGTTAGGTATTACAGGTATAGGTAAGGACTGGAAATTTTACTAAAAGCAATGGGATGACACTGGTGGTCTTTAAGCAGGGAACTAACACAACCTAAGTTCTGGTGGTGGTGGGAAGAATGGACAACGGGAATCAGGTTCAAAGAAATTTTGAGAGGACGTACAAGCAACTCAGGGTTTCACCGCCACAACTAGTTTGCATCTGACACCACAGTTCATTTCCACAGTGTCACATTTTACACACGATAGTGTAATGCCATTCTGGAATGGCACACCTGACAAAGCGGGGCTTCCACTCGCTGGGTGATCCAGCCTTGCTTCCTGCATCGGTCAACTGAGCATGACCACGCCTGGTTCAATCATGACAGTTCAACAGCACACACGCAAACCGGCTTTGTGTTATCTGGAAACATCTGACAAACGACGGTTGTCTACTGTGTGCCAGACACTCGCCAAATTGTTCCACAGTGCTAGGAATGTAGTCCTAGAATAGGTGGTTACTAAAAAATTGCTCTGGGAAAAATAAAAGGCCAGCCTTTATTCCTTCAGAAAGATGAGGCTGGTGTGGCTACTGGGTTCCTCTTAGCCTTCACTTCTCTCTGCAAACTCCCCATAAAGCCAAAGTGTCTCAAGAAGCATCTGGGGCACCTGGGTGGCTCAGTCGATTAAGCATCCAACTCTTGGTTTCGGCTCAGGTGGTGATCTCATGGTTTGTGAGTTCAAGCCCTGCTTCAGGATGTCATCTGCTGT
Source organism: Proteles cristata cristata (assembly GCA_017311185.1). Taxonomy (NCBI): domain Eukaryota; kingdom Metazoa; phylum Chordata; class Mammalia; order Carnivora; family Hyaenidae; genus Proteles; species Proteles cristata. Next base: position 2,883,241 of record JAESUZ010001135.1, read on the forward strand.
CAGCAGAGAGCCAGCTTTGGATCCTCTGTCCGTGCCCCCCCTCCCCCCGCCCCTCCCCTGCTTACATGTGCATTCTCTCTCTCAAAAACATAAACATTAAAAAAAAAAAAGCATCTGCTTCTTTGAACAGAGAGTAGAAATAAAGGAGGAAAATAATTAATATGAGGGACGTGGGATATTTACATTATAAAACAAAGGAACCTGGGATTGCTCTCATAAGACCAGCTTCAAGGTCACAGATGACCCTGGGCATCAATCTCTGCCTGAACTTTCCATTTCAATCCTGTAGAGCCTGGACAAAGCCATCCTCCCTCTGAGATGAGCAGCCCAATAGGAAACTAACTCAGCAATACAGCTTGGGTGAGGCAAAATTAACGGGGTACAGCCTGCCTCTGTTCCTCTGTGTGGCCAGAGTGGTATTCAAAACACTCATATAAAAGATTGCGGATTCTCAGCTGACTGAGCTGGTTCAGTTTATACTGCTTTCAGAAATCCTTCCTGTTAGAAAGGGACACATTAGATCAAAGTCATTGCTCCCAAGCTAGAAGCAGAAATGATAACCACTCAAGCCTATGATCAACAAGGAAGCCCAACTTCCATGGCAGTTCTTACTAGTTCATTTAGTCACTACCTCCAGAAAAGGACCTGGACTATACTGCTTGGTCTGCCAACCCACTATCCCTGCTTTCTTTCAAAAAATTTTTAATGTTTTTTTTATTTTTATTTATTTATTTTTTTAATGTTTTTTTTTTTTTTTTATTTCTAGGAGAGAGAGACAGCGTGAGCAGGGGAGGGTCAGAGAGAGAGGGAGTCACAGACTGAAACAGGCTCCAGGCTCTGAGCTGGCAGTCAGCACAGAGCCCGACGCGGGGCTCGAACCCACGAACCGCGAGATCATGACCCAAGCGAAAGTCGGACGCTTAACCGACTAAGCCACCCAGGCGCCCCTGTTTTTTTTTATTTTTGAAAGAGAGAGACAGAGCACAAGCCAGGGAGGGGCAGAGATGGAGATACAGAATCCGAAGCAGGCTTCAAGCTCTGAGCTGTCAGCACAGAGCCTGACATGGGGCTTGAGCTGTGAGATCATGACCTGAGTCGAAGTCGGACACTTAACTGCCTGACCCAGCTAGGTGGCCCTCCCTGCTTTCTAACTGAACACCAAGACCTAGATTTCTTTTCTAGATGCTCGGAATGTGTGGCACCTTGGCCGCTGTGCTCCAGGGAGAAAACCAAAAAAGCTACAGCCTGGGTAACCAACGTAAAACAGAGATAGACTAACAGGTACAGGGAAAAGAAAAAAATACTAATTTGACTGGAAGACAGTCACTCCCTAATGAGGGGGGGAGGAATCCTGAATAGCTGGTGACTTTATAAGCAGAACTCTACAGACACTGGGTGCAAATGCTTTACCTGTCTGTAGGGACGCAGGTCCTCTACCAGGAAGACCTCTCCCTCCCTATATTGGGTTGAATAGTATCCACCCCCTCCCCACCAAATTGATGTCCACCTAGAACCTCTGAAGGTGACCATATTTGGAAAAAGGTTCTTTTCAAATGTAAACAGTTAAATTAAAATACTATATTAAAGTAGACCCTATTCCAATAACTGGTGCCCTTATAAGGAGAAAAAACAAACAGAAAGCTGTGTGACGACCAACTCAGAGTTTGGAATGATGCATCTACAAGCCAAGAAAGGCCAAGGATTAGACTGGCTCTGACAACACCTTCATTTTGGACTTCTAGCCTCCAGAACTGTGAGAGAAGACATTTCTATTGTCTTAAGTCCTCTTCTCGAGGCAAGCCTAGAAACCAATACACTCCTCTATTACACACCTGTTGCCCAAACCACCCTTCTCGGTCTCAGCCCAAAGGCAGAAGGCAAGACACAGGGGCCTTGCCTCAGTAGCCATCAGCACTTCCTCTGAGGTGAGAGGAGGGCAGGGATCCCATTTCAGCTGCCCCCAGAGGCCAACTGGCAGGGGAGTGTTTGTTTTCTCCCCAAAGTCTCCCGGTTTTGTAGGCTCTCATTTAGACTGGGGTTTCTTAAATTTTACTCAGTTCCATCCTGGAGATTTGTGGATTTTTTTGAGGGAGACATAACTCTTATATACCTTACACTTCCATTTACCTCACATTTTTTTATACTGAGTCACAATTTTTACTATCTTTAAAGAAACTGCTACTCCATTACAATCAATGGGAAATCGGCATCATTTATCCTAGGCAGAACTCGCTAGATTTTCATTTTTAAATTTCACGTTAAAATAAATACACAATAATTCTTTCTTTTAAATGTACCATTTAAAATAATCTCTTATGGGGGGGGGATGGGCATGGAGGAAGGCACTTGTGGGGATGAGCACTGGGTGTTATATGGAAACCAATTTGACAAACTATTTGTAAAAAAAAATAGAATAAAATAAAATAAATACTTGGGGAAAGAAAAAAATAAATAATCTCTTATGGCAATACTATGGGAAATACTGCTTTACGGACTAGAGTTACGATCTCTAAGTTCCTAATCAGTAAACCAGGTAAAGCTCTCCAATCTCCAGCTTCTCCCCCACAACTCTCCGGGAGAAGGCTAAGAGCAGGAAGAAAGCAAGGCCACCAGGAGATCCAGCACCTACGAGGGACGACCTGAGGACATCGAATCGAGACCCAAAGGCACTGTAACTACCCAGCCCCACAACCGCGGCAGGGAGGCACCGACCTTCTCGCGCAGGGTGCAGTGGACGTCCGAAGCGACGCGCCCTTCCCACCACGGCTCATCCATCATCGGGCATGCAGCACAGAGATCCGCCGCTACCGGGCTCTCAGGGCGCACCCTGCGTGGACACGGGCAACTTGAGCAGCCGCAGCACGCCCTCCCCCCCACCCCCGCCCCCGCCCACCGGCTCGGACCCGCGGCATCTCTAGTCTCGCTCGTCCCCGGCCAGGGCCCGAATGGGCGCCCCTTCCTGCCCCGCTCAGAGGAGCGGGTGGTCGCCTCCGGTTCCAGCCGACGGTGCGGTGCCGCCTTGCCCTCTGCTCGAGGGAGCCGGGGCGACCTGGAACTCTGCAACAACTTGCAGAATTTTTATCTTCCTTTTTGCGAAAGTTGCGCAGAAAGTTGCCGACTCCGCTAGCTCCCCCGAGGTTGGAGCTCCGGCAGCGGCCACCGGCTCGCCGTTCCCAACTCCTCCCCCGCCGCCCAGCCTTTGTCCTGCTCCCACATCCTGCCCTCGAGCCGGGGCGAAACTCACGCATCCCTCTTCGGGCGTGGGGGGCTGCGGCCGCCAGGCCCCTCTCAGGGCCGAGCCGGCGGTGCCCTCGGGTGCCTGCACGCGGCTTGGCGCGCGCGCGCGCGCGGGGCGCTCCACGCTCTCGACGTTGGCCGCCGCAGCCCCGCTCGACCCCGCCGCCGCCGCGCCCCTGCTCGCGCTCGGGTCCCGCCGCGGCTCGCAGCCTCCCGGCCGCCGGGGGCCTCCCTCCCTCGCTGGGGGAATTGGGGGCCGCGCCACGCGCATGCGCCGGAGGCCCGCACCCCGTGGGGCGGGGGGCTGGGAATTGGAGCCTTTCTTTCGCCGGCTCTAGCTCCGCTTCCTGCCCGCCAGCCTCCCCCGCTCGGTTGGAAAGCTTCCTCTCACCTTCGCGGAGACGCAGGGGGCCTCCTGGGCACCTCGCCGGCTTCCGCGGGGAGCTCGGGGACCGCAGCGCCACCTGCGCGCACCACGCGTGAAGAGCGAGGGCAGGACGCTCCCAGAAAGTTCTGTCTCCCGCGTGCGCTGCTGTGGCCGATCTTACGTCGGTTCCACCTGCTTTTTCTATTTTATTTAAAAAAAAAAAAAACAACTTGTCCCGCGATGGGGAGGTAGATTTCTAAGCAAGACAGTTCCCACGAACGCTCTAGAAAAGCCGCTCTTGGTTACCCACGAGTCCTTAATTCTAAAGGAGGCTCGGTGAATCAACTGGTATTTATTGTGTTCCTGCGGAGTGTAGATCTGCGTCTTAGATGGGAGGAAAATCGGTCTTTTTGAAGGGTACCCTGGATGGAAAGCACGGTCTTTTTAATTCAGCTGATTGTTTTCGAAAAGGCACTCCCTCTAATCAGCTGATCTATAGGCACCACAGTGGGCTGTCCTCTTGGCTGATTGGTTTTTTGTGATACTTTTTGAGATTCGAAGACTTGTTTCAAGCCCACCTACAAACTGGATGATTTCTGCCAAGTTCCTCACATGTTCTAAGACGGGGAACCCTCTTGTGTAAACTGGGAATAAAAATTGCACCAACCTGCTGGAAGATACTGTATTATTAAATAAGATAATTCGTGTGAAGTGATAATCGCCATGTCAGGTATAAAAACCAGTCAATAAATACCCGCCGCTAAAGCGCCTTTAGTTTCTGACTGATTTCCTGCAAGCATATACCCACCTGGAAAAAAATCTTGACCTAAGTCTTTGACAAGCTTCTATTAGAGCTTAAAGAGCAGTAAAATATGTATACTGTATAATATATATGTATATATACAGTATTATATATTATATATATATATATATACTCATTTAAAAGTGTTAAATGCCTAGGAATATACTTACTGAGAAGAGCAGCCTTTTAATGAAATTATAAAGGTTGAACCATAATAAGAAAGGCTTGAAGAAATAGAAGCTGAAAATACCAACTTGACCCAAATTAACTCCTTTAATAAAATTCTAATGATTGCAGGGCTGGATGGGAGATAACATGTAACACTTTCTCTAACATTCAATCAAATGGAAGAATATCCATGAGAAAATCTAAGAATTTTAAATTTTGAAAATGGAAGCTAGACCTATATTACCAAATCTTAAAACATATTGCTAAGGTGGGGTGCCTGACTGGCTCAGTCAGAAGAGCATGCAACTCTTGATCTTGGGTTTGTGAGTTCGAGCCCCACATCAGGTGTAGAGATTAATAAAAAGATAATAATAAATAAATTTTTAAAAAATATTGCTAAGGTATAATTATAATAGTGTGGTGTTGATACAGAGTGGATGGATAACCATCAGTGGAATAACTGAAGTCTAGAAACATATACAGTATATTTAGAAACCAATCTTAGGATAAATAAGGCATTTCACTTTTGTGTGGAAAAGGATAAATTCTTCAATAAATTAGTCTGAGAAGATTAGTTAATTTGGGGAGAAAAGTAAAACTACAGATTTATTTAAACCGTCACCAAAATAAACGTAAGAACTTGTGAAATGACGAAACTAAAATAGGGACTCTTGGGTGGCTCAGGCAGTTGAGGGTCTGACTTCAGCTCAGGTCATCATCTCACTGTTCCTGAGTCTGAGCCCTGCATTGGGCTTGCCCACTTCAGATCCTCTGTCTGCCGCACTCTCTCTGTCCCTCCTCTGCTCATGCACATGCACATGCTCTCAAAAATGAGTAAACATTTATATAATAATACATATAAGGATTGTATATAAAATATATGTGCCAAATGACAAAATTAAAACAATTTAGTAACAAGTTTGATGTCCTTTATTCAAGGAAACCCACTCCATGGGATGGGAGAGTGCATTGGCTCACCAGCAGTGGAACCCTCTTCCAGAGGGATTTTGGGCAAGAACAAGGTTGATAGACAAGAGGCTATGCAGAAGCAGGGCATGACTCATTAAGAGGTTAGAGATTTCTTATAAGGATAGCACGTCCTATTTGCTAAGGTAAGGTAAACTAGCTAAAGCTAACTTGGAGATTTGTGATTAGTGTATATTAGGTTTCCTTGCCAGGTGTTTCCAGAAAAGTGCAGAACAACTTAGGTTTTGATTTTAGATGTGACACAGGCTACTAGGGTGGCCTCTGTTTTGGGGATCCATTTCTATAAATTAGCTTTATCAAGCCCAAACAACTACAAACAACAACAACAAAATCACAAGACAATTAGGAGAAAACGTAGGCGCAGTATTTTAGAAGAGAAAGCCCAGATAAAAAGCACAGGAAGAAAGCCAGGGATAAGTATATATATTTGAGTAAATATGCAAGGCTTAGTTAGACATATCAGATATCACAAAAAAAGGCAAATGACAAAGTGGATAAAATGTTTTTAACAAATATGACAAAAAGTAGATCTTCCTATCTGAACCTCTAGTAAATGATTACCACATAAAACACATCAAAATTCAGAATTTCATGTATGCCATGAAAGAATTCAAATGGATTAGTATCATTTTTTAAATGTTCATACTCACTAAGAGACATTAAAAATTTTTTTAGAAACTTTGTGATACATCTTTGTTGAGAATTTTTAAAAATACAGCAGGCAAGGGGTGTCTGGGTGGCTCAGTTGGTTAAGTGTCCAACTCTCGATTTGAGTTCAGGCCATGATCTCATGGTTTGTGGAATCGAGCCCTGAGTTAGGCTCTGTGCTGACAGTGTGGAACCTGCTTGGGATACTTTCTCTCTGCTCCTCCCCGATTCATGCACTTTCTCAAAATAAATAAAAATTTAAAAAATCTATATGTAACATGCGAGTGCTCGCTTCGGTAGCACATATACTAAAATAGGACCGATACAGAGAAGGTTAGAATGGCCCTGTGCAAAGATAACACGTACAAGTATAACATGCAAGGTTGACAAATATATGGTGTTGTTGGGACTATAATACTATCTTACTAAAAGATATAACCAAAAATTTAATATATCATTTGATCTAATTATTCCACTTCTGAGATTTCATTTCATTTTATTTTTTAATTAAAAAAACTTTTGGGGGGCACCTGGGTGGCTCAGTCGGTTAAGCATCTGACTTCGGCTCAGATCATGATCTCACAGTTCATGGGTTTGGGCCCCATACCTGGCTCTGTGCTGACACATCTGGAGGCTGCTTCGGATTCTGTGTCTCCCTCTCTCTCTCTGCCCCTCCCCTGCTCATGCTCTGTCTCTCTCTGTCTCTCCACCCAGGCACCCTGTTAATTTTTTTAAGCTTATTTATTTTGAGGGAGAGACAGAGCACGAGTTGGGAGGAGCAGAGAGGGAGACAGGAAATCCCAAGCAGGCTCCAAGCTGTCAGCACAGAGCCTGAAACTAGGCTTGAACTCATGAACTGTGAGATCATGACCTGAGCTTAAACCAAGAGTTGGATGCTCACTGACTGAGCTGCCCAGGCACCCTTTCTGGAAATTTATTAAAAAAAAAAAAAAAGGCAGATGAGTATAAAGATTTATTTATGGGGGGTTTCATGACAATGCTTTTTTTACTGTAGTGAATTATGAAAACAGGCACTGGTTAAATAATAAATCATGATTAGAATAGGACTGGTTAAACATACATGCAAAAGATACTGAAGAATATAAAAGTATTAACTGTGTAATCAGAGTGGTAGGATTATAGGAAATTGTATTTTACTTTTATTCTAGGATATCTGGGGCTGCCTGGGTGGCTCAGTCGCTTAAGTGTCCGACTTCGGCTCAGGTCACGATCTCACAGTTTGTGCGTTCGAGCCCCACATCAGGCTCTGTGCTGACAGCTCAGAGCCTGGAGCCTGCTTCGTATTCTGTCTCCCTCTCCCTCCGCCCCTCCCCCATTCATGCTATCCTTCTCTCTGTCTCAATAATAAATAAACATTAAAAAAATTATTCTAGGATATCTGTATTTCTAAGTTTTCTACAAGAAACATGCATTACTCTTTTGATTAGAAGAAAAGTAAGTGTTGTTTTAAAAAAATCACATGATAAACTTACTAGAGTGGACTTCCATTGAATAACAACTCACAGGGGTGCCTGGTGGCTCAGTTGGTTAAGTTTCTGACTTCGGCTTAGATAATGATCTTGCAGTTCGCAAGTTTGAGCCCTGCGTCAAGCTTTGTGCTAACAGCTCAGAGCCTGGAGCCTGCTTCAGATTCTATGCCTCCCTCTCTCTCTGTTCCTCTCTAGCTCAAACTCTCTCTCCATCTCTCTCAAAAATAAATAAATATTAAAAACAAAACAACTCGCAGTATTGTTTTGCTTTTTGTTGTTGTTGCTGTTCTTTATTTTTTTTTAAGTTTCTTTATTTATTTTGAGGGGGGAACGGGCAGAGAGAGGGAAAGAGAGACTTCCAAGGAAGCTCCACACTGTTAGCCCCTCAATGTGGGGCTTGATCTCAAGAAAAGTGAGATCATGACCTGAGCCAAAAGCAAGAATTGAACACTTAACCAACTGAGCCACCCAGGTGCCTCTGTTCTTTATTTTTCATAGCAGTATTATAATATCTCTACATAGGGTACACGAAGGGCCTTTATTATTCACTAATTTGGAGTTCCTCTTTTCCTAAACTTCCGCTCTCAGTTGTCAGGAGTTCTTTTTTTTTTTTTTAATTAATTAATTAATTTGAGAGAGAGAAAAGAGAGAGAATGCATATATGTGTGCATGGAGGAGAGGAAAGAGAGAGAGAGAGAGAGAGAGATCTCCAGCAAGCTCCACACTCTGTCCATGCAGAGACTGACAAAAGGCTCAAACTCACAAACTGTGAAATCATGACCTGAGCCAAAATCAAAAGTCAGACATTTGACTGACTGAGCTACCCAGACACCCCTCAGTTATCAGGAGTTCTGACAAGTGAGAGAGAGACAGAAAGCTGGCTTTTCTCCAGGAATGATTTTCAGAAGATTCTAAAAATCACTCATAGTCTGCAATCCTCTGTATATCATTTCAGAGACTCTTGTTTTCCTAGTACCTCTAAAGAATAAAAATACATTGCACTGATAGGTTCAGTGGTGAGTCGCTGTCCACAGGTAGAAATGATATCAGTGCCCTTAGCAGCTTCCTCTGGGGCCAGCAGGGAAACAGCGCAACTGAGTTCCCTTTCCTACCTGCTATACGCCACTCACACCAAGAAGTATTCATTTGTTCACTCATTCATTCATTTAACACCAAACCTTTATCAAGTGCTTACTCTGAACCACTGAACCCCCTCTTACCCCCAATTTCTGAAGCTCACAGACTGGAACCAAAGATTTAGGGCAAGACCATCCTACCTACCTACAACTTGCCCATGTATAAAATAAGGGCAAAAAACCTCTCTGACCTTTCCAATCGTCCTCAGAGGACAAATCAATCTAATATCATCACATGCTCACTTTAACTTTCCTTTCTTTCTCTCTGTTTTCATATGATACAAGATGTCATATTACAAATATATGTGGTGAAATGTATGTGTTCTCACCCTGGTACCGAGCCTTGTTCTTTTCCCTAAGTATAACCTGCATTTAATAAAATAGATATTTATGCTTTTTTCCTCTCACATAGATGGTAGCATATGGTACACATTCCACCTCACCTTGTTATTTCTTTTTGGTTTCATGGCCATGGCTGCAGAGCTGCAGAATTAGCCCATGTCCCAGGGAATGGGTCCATCATGAGATATGTAACCAGTCTTCTTCTGCTGGACATTTAGGTTGTTTCCAGCCTTTGCTGTCATAGCCACCCTGCCCCGCAGCAGCAGAGTCAGTGATATAAATTTTTCAAGCACTCTGATTTCAGAGGAAGATGAGGCATGCACTTTGAGTAAGTAGTGTTTGCTTTGGGTCTTAATGGTTTTCATTGCTCCATTTAGACCCAAATCATGAAGACTGGCTCTGTTTATGGGAACAGAAGGAAGACATCTGGGCCATAAACCTTGAGACATAAGGTTTGTTTACCACTTTGGTCTTGAACCAGAAACCAAGCCAATGCCTTCAAACTATTTCTAGCTGTGTGCTCTACATACTCAGAAGGACATTGGCCAAATCCTTCATGATCCTTAACTAGAAATCCTTGAGATACAACTCTACAGATTAGATCTGAGAAGCAGGCAGGAAGACTAAAAAGGCAGCATTTTGCAAACTGAACTGAAAACCTAGGACATTTGTAAAGCTGGCCCATATTCCATTTTTTAATTAAAAAAGAAAGGTAGAAGATCAAAAAGTAAAAAATAACATCTCCCTCTCACTAGAGGCCAGTTCATGGGTGTGTGATCTGTGCAGTTGCATAGGCCCATGCTCAGAATGAATGGCCTTGTGCTTGGTTTAATGCTCTACCATCACCACTTGAAAGTTTTCAGAATTTTGGGGCACCTGGGTGGCTTAGTCGGTTAAGCGTCCGACTTTCGCTTGGGTCATGATCTCGCGGTTCGTGGATTCGAGCCCCGCGTCGGGCTCTGTGCTGACTGCCAGTTCAGAGCCTGGAGCCTGTTTCGGTCTGTGACTCCCTCTCTCTCTATCCCTCCCCTGCTCACGCTGTCTCTCTCTCTCCTAAAAATAAATAAAACGTTAAAAAAAAAAAAAAAGAAAGTTTTCAGAATTTTATTTTTGAAGCTGTGTTTGTAAATGAAGTCTGAGGAGACAGCGGAGCATGCACATGAGCTGAGGAGACTACTGTTCCTTGCCACCCTTTGCATCTGATGTTATCCATATCCCAGGAGTACAGAATTCCATTGCTTCTCGGCCTTTTGGCTAAGATCAAGAGCAGGAGCACAGAATTCCAGTGAACCTCCAAGGCATGGGGGTTCCTGGAGACAACCCTGAGGGGCCATGCTTTCTACCTGAAGAACACAGAAAGAAGGCATATCCATTTTCCAGGGCTGCTGTAACAAAGTGCGCAAAATGGGTGGCTTTAAACAGAAATTTATTCTCTCTAGTTCTAGAGACAAGACGTGTGAAATCAAGGTGTCATCATAGCCATGCTCCCTCTGAGACGCTGGGTAGAATCCCTCCTTCCTGCCTCGCTTCTGGAGGTGGCCATCGATCCTTGGAGTCCCTTGCCCTGCAAGTTGCATAACTGCATTCTCAGCCTCCACCTTCACAGTTTTCTTAAAAGGAGACCGGTCAGTGATACAGGGCTGAGGGCCCACCCTACTCCAGTATGGCTTCATCTTAACCACATCTGGAATGACCCTATTTTCAAATAAGGTCACATTCTGACATATTGAGTGTTGAAGGCTCACAATTCAACCTGTAAAAGAAGGCAATGAATGAACATTTAAGAAGTATGAATGAACAAGGAACTCCTTCAAATCCTTACTGGTGTTGCTTCCTTGTACTAGGCAACCACATTTCATGACACCAAAGGAAAGGAAGCGATGGGGCAACCCATTGTTCCTTTTCCTTTCTGCCCTTCCTTACTCATCAATAAGCCAAAGGTAGAGATTGATAAGATGGGCATGTATCAAGAAGTTCATTGCAGCATTACTCCCAATAGCCAAGATATGAAAACAACCTGAGTGTTTGCGGATGGATGAATGGACAAAGAAATTGTAGTGTGGGGAGTCCCTGGGTGGCTCAGTTGGTTAAGCATCTGACTCTTAAAAAAAATTTTTTTTTATATTTAATTATTTTTGAGAGACAGAGAGAGACAGAGCATGAGCAGGGGAGGGACAGAGAGAGAGGGAGACACAGAATCTGAAGCAGGCTCCAGGCTCTGAGCTGTCAGCACAGAGCCTGATGTAGGGCTCAAACTCAGAAACAAGGGATCGTGATCTGAGCCAAAGTTGGATGCTTAACCAACTGAGCCAACCAGGAGCCCCAGCTCCTGACTCTTGATATTAGCTCAGGTTTTGATCTCAGGGTGGTGACTTCAAGCCCTGCGTTATGCTCCATGCTGGGTGCAAAGCCTGCTTAAAAAAGAAAAGAAAAGAAGAGAAGCACCTGGGTGGCTTAGTTGGTTAAGCATCTGACTCTTGATTTTGGCTCAGGTCATGATCTCACAGTTTGTGAGCTCAGGCCCTGCACTGTGCTCTGTCCTGACAGGGCAGAGCCTGCATGACATTCTGTCTTCCCTCTTTCTCTGCCTCTCCCCCCGTGCTCTCTATCTCTCTCTCTCAAAATAAAAATAAACACTGTCTCTGTCTCTCTCCAGATAAATAAATTTTAAAAAACTTAAAAATTAGAAAAAGAAGTGAAATAAGAGCCATTAACCATCTGTGGCATTTCTACTGTTATTGTATGAACTAAATACATATGCACATATGTGCTACGAAACATGAATTGTATAATTTCAGGGATCCTTCAGATGAGTTAATACTCATTATTTCATCGAAAAGTGATATTGCATGATATAAAGATGAACAGTAAAACTCATTCTAATATTTAATGTATTTGTTTATTTAGAAAATTAAGTAGCAACTAAGAAACCGATGACAAGTTGAGAGACGGCAGAAGAAAAGAAAAACCTTTATATTTTACCACTTTTAACAGCACATTTCCCTGCCTTTTGAACAGTGGGCCTTTATTTTCATTTTGCACAGGGCCCTGCAAATTGTGTAGCTGGCCCAGCTCCCACCTGTGTCCCCTCTGGAATCTACCCCAGAGGAAACCTGCTGCTACGGTCTGAATGTTTGTGTCCCCCTCAAATTCATATGTTGAAACCTTAACACCCAACAGTGATGGCATTAAGAAGTGGGGTCACTGGGGTGATTAGGTCATGTTGGTGGAGCCCCATGAGTGGGATTTGTGCTTTATGAGACAGACCCAGGGAGATCCCTAGCCCCTTCCATCATGTGAAGACACAGCGAGAAGGTGCTGGCTATGAACCAGGACAAGGGCCCTCAACAGAACAAGACCATACTGGTGCCATCTTCATCTTAGTGTTCCCAGCCTCCAGAACTTGTGAGGAATAAATTCCTGTTGCTTGTAAGTGGCTCGCCTGTGCTATTTTGTTAAAGCATCCCATTTAGGTTTCCTCCCTGAAATATTCTATGCCATATCACTCTTCATCTGAACTCGCCCCTCTCCCTCATGGGCAACACTTGGGGGGAAGTTTTCCCTGTTTCTCCCCAACGTGACTATTTACCCTCACACAGTGTGCTGCTTGAGGACAGGAAGCACAGTGCCTGATTTAAAGGAGGTGCTCAATACAGGTTTAGTGATTTAATTTATAAATGAGGGGCATATAGACAGCAGATGAACAGGGCCTGAAGGAATCACCCGACTCAGATTTCAGTTTGGTGAGAAGTTACTGTCCCCATTTTTCATATGAAACCGAGAGAGCTGTGTGACTATGGACATATAGGCTCTTTGAGCCTTATTGTTCCTATTAGTAAAAAGGAGGAACTATTATTTCCCTAAAACTGCTGTGACATGGGGCACCTGTTGGCTCAGTCGGTTAAGACTTTGACTCTTGGTTTTGGCTCAGGTCACGTTCTCACGGTTTGTGAGATTGAGCCCCATGTCGGGCTTTGTGCTGACAGCTTGGAGCCTGCTTGGGATTCTCTCTCTCTCTCTCTCTCTCTCTCTCCCCCCCCCCCACCCCCGCTCTTTCTATGTCCCTCCCCCACTCTCTCTCTCTCTCTCGAAATAAATAATATAAACTTAAAAAAACTGTTGTGACTGAAAAGAAGAAACATTCGGGGGAGTACAAACTGCTTGTTAATGTTTGCCATTCAGAATAACAACCAACAGGCTAGAATCTTCCTAGGATGTTGCTCTTTAGAGCCTGAAGCAAGCACTGTGTAAACTCACTGTGGGGACTTGGTGAGCAGCCTTCCTTCCACAGGCCTCGGTTACTTCTATCAAAGGAGGGGATGGAATGAGATTGTGGGGGCACACAGAACCCGGGGCTTAATGAGATCTGGAAGACAACGTTTAAGTGAGAGAAGCTTGCTGAGGAGAAGAAAAACCTCACAGCATTCTTGGTCTACACCCCACTGCACCTACACTTTGGAAGAGATACAGGGATAAGGAAGTATTTCTCTCTGTGAGGGTCAAGGGCGAGGTGCCAGGGAGGTGCAGGGGAGCCGGATAGAGTGGTAGGACAGCTGTGAAATGAAAGGCTGTGGCACGTCCAAAGCGAGAAGCCCTTCCCACACCCTCTGATTGTCCCAGCTCCAGAATTTGGGCCTGTTATTACGAGACTATTAGATTTTTTAAAATATAGTTTATTTAATATTGAGGCAGAGAGAGACGGAGCATGAGTGAGGGAGAGGCACAAAATCTGAAACAGACTCCAGGCTCTGAGCTGTCAGCACAGAACCCAATGCAGGGCTTGAACCCACAACCTACAAGATCATGACCTGAGCCGAAGTCAGATGCTTAACTGGCTGAGCCACCCAGGTGCCCCAACTGTTAGATTTTTCAAAAGAAAGAAAAAATTGAGATATTACTTAATTTTTAAAACACTGGCTTAAAAAAATGTGCTGTGTGGACACACCCAGCATCAGCCCTAGTTTGTGAACTCTGGGATAGGTGTGTGGTAAGGGGCCTCCCAGACTGACTAGGAGTCTGTGGAGAACAATGGAGCAAGACCCTAAGAACAAGCCAGTCTCCAGGGTGAGGAAATAAAAGCAGCCATTAACTTCAAAGCCCCTGAGCCTGCCAGGCCCCCCTCCTCTGACAGACAATGAACAGGAAGGAAACTGAGATCGGACAGTAAAAAGCAACCAGACAAGCTTGTTGGGGCCTGCAGGTGGGGCCTTCAAGATGGGGAGGTCCTGACTGCCAGCAACGGGATGCCAGTAGGTCACCGTCTGTGAGGTGCTTCCAAAGCTTATAGGTGTGTAGAGACCTGGGGTGAAGGGCCAAGAGTTATGACAGCAGCCACTCATCTGGTGGGCCTCAGGCCAGGGGATAGGAGAGGGGGCTGGGCAATCTTCTATTTAAAAATGTTTTTGATTACACAAGTATCACTCTCCTCCTAAGCGTAATTAAAATATTATTAAGATCCTGAATAACCCCACCCTCCTACCAGCACCAGGCAGCCAATACAGTGGTATTCTTCATCCAGTGGGGGGCACACAGACAGTGGGGATCAAGGACAGCCAGATCAGAAGCTCCTGGTAGCATTGGCGGAGGAGACAAGAAGGGGCCAGATTCCAAGCATATTTTGAAGTTAAGCCTACTAGGAGGCCCTGTTGCGAGACCAGATGTGGGATATGTCTCAGGGGCATCAGGAAGACCTCCAAGATTTTCATTCTGAGTACCTGAAGACCGAAAGTGCTCATTTACTCATACAAAGATCTTAATTTTTTCACCAGGGATGTTTCTGATATTTTGCCCTCCTCTCACTCTAGCCTCCCAGTGTTTAAGGCTGGCTTGTGAGTGACACCATCTCAGACCTCAGTCTTAGCCTCACTTCTTTCCAGTTGCTGCTCTCGGCCAGTTACTTAATCCCAAATTCCTTATCGGCAAAACGGGGATAACAGACCCTCCTTTATGGAGTTATATGAAGACCAAATGATACACTATCTGGTGAGTACAGGACACTGAATAGGTATGAGGCAAAATTATATCATCATTAAGTTGTAATGATATGTATGTATAATTTTGGGCTCCTTCTAAGCCCAAAATTATCTTATTAGGATTTTTCACAAGATACCTTAAAAATATCTTTCAGGGGTGCCTGTATAGCTCAGTTGGTTAAGCATCCGAATTTGGCTCAGGTCATCATCTTACAGTTTGTGAGTTCAAGCCCTGCATCTGACTCTCTGCTGTTAGTGCAGGGCCCACTTGGGATCATCTGTCCCTCTCTCTCTGCCCCTCCCCACTCACACTCTCCCTGTCTCTCTTTCTGTCTCAAAAATAAATAAATGTTTTAAAAATATATCTTTCAAAAATACTTGTATTGGCTACATGATATGTTATCATATAGATAAATCATTATTTATTTAACCAGTCTTTTATTGTTGGATATTGTAAATTGTGACTAAGAGCTATTGGCAACTTTTGCATTGCTTCTGGTTTTTCTCTGTGTATTATAAACAACACTGAGGTAAAAATCCTAAAAACAGGGACACCTCGGTGGCTCAGTCAGTGAAGCATCTGACTCTTGATCTCAGCTCAGTTCTTGATCTCTGGGTCATGAGTTCAAGCCCCACAATGGGCTCCACACTGGGTGTGAAGCCTACTTAAAATTTTTTATAAAAACATACTTTCTTTATGCTTCTCCAATTATATCTTGAGATATATTTTTAGAGATGAAATTGCTGTGACAAAGAGTATGAACCATTGTATGGTTTCTGAAATAGATTATAAATTAACTTCCAGAAAGTTTCTACCAAGACACATTACTGTCAATACAATGTTAGAAAGTGACTGTTTCCCTGGCCCTTCACCAAAACTGAGCTACCATTAATCAAACAAAACAAGGAAAGAAGAGTATATTAGATTTTACCCCCAAATTGATTATGAAATGGAATACAATGTTTTAGTTCACTTTTCTCTGCTCTCCAATGAGATTGGAATTTAAAAATGTGATTATTTGTCATTTGTATTTTTTTAAGTTTAAAAAATTCTTTTAATGTTTGTTTTTATTTTTCAGAGGGACAGAGCACAGGCTCTGTGCTGTCAGTATAGAGGCCTGACGTGGGGCTCTAACCCATGAACTGTGAGATCATGACCTGGCTGAAGTCCGAAACTCAACCAACTGAGCCACCTAGGCGCCCCTGTCATTTGTATTTTTTCTACAAACTGTCTTTTATCCCTCTTTCTGTTGGCATACTTGAGTTTGGCTAAAGGAAGAGTTATCTGTGTATTAAAGCTAAAAAGAATTGGTCTGTTGAATTTGTTGGAAATATTCCTTCTGCTTCCTTTAGATTTTATCCTGGGTTTTTATAACTTATAGGACATATATAGTCAAACCTCTTTTCCCTTCCTGAGAGATATGATTCCAAAATGCTTTGGAATACCTGCTCAAATGCACCTGGGAATCCAGGTGCAAGCCAACCTCTGCACCTAGCAGATGTATGACCTAGCTTGATGTATGACCATCAGCAGGTGACACCTCTTAGGTCTTAGCTTCCCTATCTGTCAATGGGGGCTAGACTTGTTTAGACCTCTGAGCTCACTTCCAGCTCTGGAATTCTATGATTCTAGATTTAGAGCTAGAAATTAGGTTGGGAGCTCAGAGCTCATTGCAAGAAACCTTTACTGCCTATTACAGCAGTTGCTGTCTTAGCTTGGGCTGCTCTAACAAATTACCATTGACTCAGTGACTCAGACATCAGACATTTGTTTCTCACAGTTCTGGAGGCTGGAAGTTTGAGGTCAAAGTACCAGCATGGTCAGGTTCTTAAAGAGGGTCCTCTTCCTAGTTTTTAGACAGCTACTTTTTTTTTATATCCTCACCTGGCAGAAAGAGAATGCTCTGGTCCTTTAATCCTCTCATAGAGCACCAGTTCCACCATGGGGCTTCATCTCTATGACCTAATTCAAACCCAATTACTTCCCCAAGGTCTCACATCCAAAAGGCATCATGTTGGGGACTGGGACTTTAACATATGATTGGGGGGGCAGATACAAACATTCAGTTTACAGCAGTGTCTTAATTGGCTTCCATTTTTTTAAAAAATATTTTTATTTATTTCTAGGAGAGAGAGAGAGACAGCATGAACAGGGGAGGGTCAGAGAGAGAGGGAGATACAGACTCCAGACTCCGGAATAGGCTCCAGGCTCTGAGCTGGCAGTTAGCACAGAGCCCGACGCGGGGTTCGAACCCACGAACCGCGAGATCATGACCAAGCGAAAGTCGGACGCTCAACCGACTAAGCCACCCAGGCGCCCCAATTGGCTTCCATTTTTGATCCCTCCAAGCTCCAATCTTAAACGGACACTGCTGATGTCAACCTTCCCAGAAGGCAGTTGTGAGCACTACTCAAGGTCTACAGACTGGACTCCCACCTCTTTGGCAGGCCTTCATCTCTTGCCTGCTCTCCAGCCTTGTTGCCTACTGCTCTCTTGTCAAAACAAATATTTGTGGTTCTCCAAATATTTTTGCTCATACCATTGCCTTTGCTGGGAATGCTCCCACAGTATAAATTTTGCATGGAAAAATATTACCTAACTTTTAAACCCCGGTTAAGCACCACCTCCTCCTTCAAGTCTTTAGCAACCATTTCCTGGCCCAAAGGAAATTTGCTCTCTTTTGAATTACAGTATTTTCACATACCACATGTGTTATGATTGTTGATATTAGGTCTTATTTCCTGAATAGAAGTACACAAACGTTCGAGGCAATATGGCAAGTCATTAAATTAGTGAGGGCACACTGGCAGCCTATATGATATTTTTAGAATTGAGAAATGTCACATAAATTCCCAATTCCATTTCTCCTGAAAAATCAGATTTGAATTATGGTTTTACAAGACAGGGTTCAGGAAACGATGGTCCAAGGTCCAAATCTGGCCCATCACTTGTTTTTGTAAATAAAGTTTTATTGGAACACAGCCACACCCATTTGCTTATGTATTCTCTGTGGTTATTTTTGTGCTACAATGGCAGAGGTAGGTAGCTGCCACAGAGATTGTCAAGAGTTGCATGCTCTACAGACTGAGCCAGCCAGGCACCCATCCCCCCCCTTTATTTTAAGGCAGGATTCTTAGTATGTATGTATGTATGTATGTATGTATGTATTTAAAGTAAGCTCTAGGCCCCACCAGTGTACCCAATTATCTGCATTTTCAGGTAAGAAAAGTAAAAGCCAGTCTTGCCAGGCTCTCAAAGCCTATTTACCACTGGGTCTTTTACACAAAAGGTTTGCTGAGCCCTACTGTAAAGCACCAAATGTGGGCCCCCACAGAGGCTCCCTTTAAATGGAGCATGCTTCTCCAGTTTCTGCCAGGATGCCCCCTACCCACTCTTAGATCAAACCTGGCCAGTGCAATTATTTCTCTTACTTTCCAAGGACTTTGAATCATTTGCATTTTCCATTCCTATTTATCCTCTAAATCACACCCTAACACAGCATGAAAGCCTTTATGTCATATAAACAAGGCAATCTGTAAAACGTACCTAAAACCATTATACTGCCAATACTAAATTTGATGATTGAGACTAATAATGTTCTTCGGTAACTAGGGCTACTGATGAAGTAAGTGCTTGCAGTTCAAACCTTAAGGTCTACAGTCAGATTTCCCTGGGTTGATATTCCAGCTGTACTGCCAGTGAACTGGGTGACCCTATTACACAAGACTGGCCTTTACTTTTCTTACCTGAAAATGCAGATAATGGGATACACCGGTGGGGCCTAGAACTTACTTTAAATACATACGTATATACATACATACAAAGAATCCTGCTTTAAAAAAAAGGGGGCGGGGACAGGTGCCTGTCTGGCTCAGTCTGTAGAGCATGCGACTCTTGATATTAGTAGTATAGGTGCAAGCCCCATGTTGGGTATAGAGCTTACTTAAAAAATATTAAAAACATTCAGATAACAATAGTAACTACCCCTGGATTGAAGAAAGGAGGAATTAAATTCCTTCCACTAGTATTTACAAACACCAACTCTGGCACTGTGCTGGGCACTTGGTATCCAAGAGTGACCAGAAAGGACAGTCTCCAATCCACTCTAGAGGGAGACATGGGTCAGGCAGCAGACACCAGATCCCATGGTACCACCCATCTCTGCATTTAGCCACAGATGTGTTGGGAAGTGCTGACTGGCCTCTGGCTCCCAGACACTTCTCCAAAGCAGCCAAGCGGCCAGAACTAGCTTGGCCCTCAGGTGAGCCCAATCTGGAAGTCAAGGAATTAATGCCCCAAATGCAGCCTTCAACCAATGGGGAGGGAGGGGCAGTGGATAAAGGCTTCCATCCGCATTTCAGCCGAACAACACTGTGAGGTGTTCTTCAAGCTTCCCAGAGGTACAGGTGGGATACTGTCCCTCCCCCACAGTAGTAAGGCTAACCCTCTTAGCTGACTTTGTACCTTCCTGTCTCACTCTTCCCATATCCCTGTGCTCACTTAGGCATCACGTGCACTCAGCCTGCATCCTCACCCCCACTTCTGGCAACGTCTTGCAAATAACCTATCCACAGCCAAATTCTTGTCTCTGTCTCTGCTTTCAGGGAAATTCAAAGTAGAACAGACACTGAAGAAGAAGAAAGAAAAAGTACAAAAGGGTAGTGAGTGCCATGTGGAGAATTAAAATAGGCATGAGCTAAGTAATCAGAGGCCACATGATACTGGGCCATGGAAATCCTCAGCTGAGACCTGGGGACAAGAAGAATCCAGCCATGCACTGTCTAGGGGAAAGAATAATCTAGAATGGAGGGAGCAGCTGATGCAGAGGCCCAAAGTAGGAGCGCGCTTGGCATGTTAAAGAAGAAAAAGGTGAGTGAAGTAGGAATTTAGTGGGTGAGGAAATGAGGTGGAGAGGAGGCCAGATGGTGAGGGACACCGTAATCCAGGAACATCATTCAAAATGACGTGGAGGAGAGGTCATGGGAAGATTTTAAGCAGAGGAGTGACATGGATTGATCTGCAGTTTTGTGAGAGAGTAGGTTGGTGGGGAGGGAGTGAAAACAGGAAACCCAGCCATGATGGTGGCTTGGACTAGTGTAGTAATAATGGGGAGATGGCAAACACAAATAGGGCCTACTGTTTGCCAGACATTCTTCTAGCAACCCTCTATATATAACTCAATGTTCACAAAATCCTAGGAAGATGGGTACGATTCTTAGCCCCATTTTATAGATACAAAAACTGAGACACAGAAAGGTTGAGTGATTTGCCTAAGGTCACCCAGGCAGGAGATTTGAACTAAAGCCATCTGGTTCCACAGACATACTCTGCCTCACTAGTGCCCACTGAGGGATCGGATGTAGGGAAGGAGGAAGCTTGAAGCAAAGCAGGCCCCCGTTGCAGGCGTTTTGGTAGAACTGTCAGTCTCTCCAGTCTCAGGCCGCCACTGCTGATGAAGAAGGGGCCGCTGACCTCTCTGTGCTCCAGGCAAGACCCATCCATCCCTGTTCCCACCACTCATAGCCTCACCACTGCCATCACAGTCTGCCTTGTGAGCATGTTGGGGACTTGAGCCCTCTTCAGCCCAGGCCTCTTCTCCCTCCCCCAGACTCAGATCCTCATGCTCCCCCATCCTCTCCCCGTCTCCCACAGGGACCCCACCAAGTCATAGGCAAAGCCTCCCACATCCTCAGACTTAGTGTCCCCTTCACTTCTGGCTGTCATTTCTGGGCTGGACATTCAAATCACTTCCAGGGATTAAAAACACACCAGAGTCCAGGCACCTCACCAGACAGATTAAAATCTTTGACGGTGGGGTCCAGACACTGGTATGGTCTTCCAGTTCCCCAGTTATTTATTTATTTTTATTAAGAACTTTTTTTAATGCTTATTTTTGAGAGAGAGAGAGCACAAGTAGGGGAGGGGCAGAGAGAGGGAGACACGGAATCTGAAGCAGGCTCCAGGCTCCCAGCTGTCAGCACAGAGCCTGACATGGAGCTTAAACTTATGAACTGTGAGACCATGACTTGAGCCAAAGTCAGATGTTAACTGACTGAGTTAACTCAGAGACCTGACTGAGCCACCCAGGCATCCCTCCAGTTTTTTATTTTTGAGACAGAGAGAGCGGTGGAGGGGCAGAGAGGGAGGGACAGAGGATCTGAAGCTCGCTCTGCACAGTCAGTGCAGAGCCCAATGTGGGGCTCAAACTCAGGAACCATGAGATCATGATCTGAGCCAAAGTTGGACGTTTCACCCACTGAACCACCCAGGCGCCCCTCTCCAGCTATTTCTAATTTGTGCCTCCAGAACCAGGACACAGACCCCGGCTCTGCCCAGGGCTCACATTCCCTCTCAAGTGGTGGTGCTTCCATTCCTGACTCTTCTCCATGGGCCTGGAGGTGGGGGGCTCCTCCTCCCTCCCCTCCGTCACTGCCAGACCTTCCACTGTTGTTCCTGTAAAACCTTCTGGCTGTGAACCTCCTGTCATGGGAGTGCAGCTCTCATCACTTCTATTCGGTCACCTCCTGGCCAGCAGGTCACCGCCTCATTGCTTGAGGATTTTAGCTCCTAGTTTCCTGTCACTCTCTCTAACCAGGTTCTGTTTTATGTCTTGGTGTTTTCAATACCCAACAGACACATGTACTTTCCAAGATGCTCATTCCGTGACATTCTGTCTTCCAATCACCCTGTCTTCCACCCTCCCTTGCTCCCCCCTTGCTATAATCTCAGCTTCTAGTTCACTCCCTCTAGGACTCAGCTGCCAGTGATCCTTGAAGGCCTGGATCCTGCCCCCTCTCCACTGACTCACATCCTCTCTTCCCACCTTGTCCACATTCAGCTCCAAGCTCAATCTGTCAAACCACTCCATTGCATCCACCCTTAACCCCATTCTTTCTTATGATTTGTAGCATCTGCTTGGCTTAATTTCAACCCAGGTTAAACCTGCCTGCCTGTTCTGTGCCAGCCCCAGTGCAGCTGAGCGTGACTGGACAAGAACACAGCCACACTCGTGGCCTTCAGTGAAGCCACCATCATTAAGCCCAAGTGAGCGCTCCATTCTGCCGGGTTAGCCCACTGTAGTATCGGCTGGTGGTTCTCAAAGGTGGTTCCTGAACTGGCGGCATCAGCGTTACTTGGACCTTGTTAGAAATGCAGTTCTCAGGACCCATCCCAGACCGACTGAATCAGAAACCTGGGGGGGATAGGGGGGGCAGTGCCAGGCAGCGGTAGCCATTAGCAGCCGTCCAGGTGAGTCTGATGTGCGTGCTCAGGTTAAAGAGTCAACGCTCTAGTCTGTCTCCTCTCTCACCCTCCTCTTCTTCCTGCAAAGGTGTGATACTTCCTCTCCGACCTCACATGCAGTTTGCTTCCTTATTCACTAAGAACCAGAAGAAATCAGAGGAACTTCCACAGCACACCTGTGCCCTTCTTACTGCACACGGGTCCTCACACCCTGCCTGCTCTCCCTTAGGAAGGATGTACAGGCTGTCTGGGCTCCTGAGGTTCTGCCCTGCTTCAAGCCACCACCAATGCTTGGCTGGATTTTGGCAAAAGTTTCTTTTTTAAAAAATTTATATTTTAAATTTACATCCAAGTTCGTAAGCATATAGTGAACAATGATTTCAGGGATAGATTCCTTAATGCCCCTCACCCATTTAGCCCATCCCCCCTCTCACAACCCCTCCAGTAACCCTCTGTTTGTTCTCCATATTTAAGAGTCTGTTATGTTTTGTTCCCCTCCCTGTTTTTATATTATTTTTGCTTCCCTTCCCCTATGTTCATCTGTTTTGTATCTTAAAGTCCTCATATGAGTGAAGTCATATGATATTTGTCTTTCTCTGACTAATTTCACTTAGCATAATACCCTCTAGTTCCATCCATGTACTTGCAAATGGCAAGATTCCATTCTTTTTGATTGGGTAACACACCATTGTATATAAATACTACATCTTCTTTATCTGTTCATCCCTCAATGGACAGTTGGGCTCTTTCCATACTTTGGCTATCGTCGATAGTGCTGCTGTAAACATTGGGTGCATGTGCCCCTTTGAAACAGCACACCTGTATCCCTTGGATAAATACCTAGTAGCGCAATTGCTGGGCCATAGGGTAGTTCTGTTTCTAATGTTTTGAAGAACCTCCATACTGTTCTCCAGAGTGGCTGCACCAGTTGGCATTCTCACCAGCAGTGCAAAAGAGATCCTTTTTATCTACATCCTCACCAACATCTGTTGTTGCCTGAGTTGTTAATGTTAGTCATTCTGACAAGTGTGAGGTGGTATCTCATTGTGGTTTTGATTTGTGTTTCCCTGATCAGTTCTTGTCCCACCACTTTGCCCTCCACACAGCAGCCAGAATCTTCTCATCAAAGTGCAATTCACATCTCTCCTTTGCCCCAAATCCTTCAGTGGCTCCCTATCTCTCTCAGAGTAGAGAGGCCAAGTTCTACCTACAGGGCTCTACATGCTCTGCCCACCCCTCTGTGTCTCCCTTTGACCTCATCTCCTGCCATGATGCCCCCTCCCTCCACCGGCTACCACCACACCAGCCTCCCTGTTTTCCTCAGACATTCTGCATATACTCCCATCTCAGGGTCTTTGCACTTGTTGTTCCTGTTACCAGATATCTGGTCAGCTTTCCATATCCTTCAAGTCATTACTCAATGTCACCCTCCAGAGAATCTTTCTTGGCCATCTACTATAGTTTTAATTCTTAATTACTGACACTTCAGTCTCTCTCCACTGCTTTTTTCTCCCAATATTTAGCACTAATAGACTATATATTTGACTTTTCAACTTGTCTACTCTGTGTCTGAGGACAGGACATTTTACTCTTTTGTGCCCACCTGAATGTTTGGCATAGAAAGGGAAGTAATACCACCAGTCTCTGACTATTCCCTTCCTATTTTCTCTTTACCTAAAATTTGGCTCTGTCTGAGAATGTTCTCCCATTGTAGCTTCCTTAGGTTGGGTTTGTATTCTGTTCCATCCCCCTGTACCAAGGGGTCTGAAGGGGAAGTGGCAGGTGACCTCCTGTGCCTCATTGCCACACCCAAACCATCCTCTCTCCCTCCTCCATAAACCCCCACCGCCTAGAAATTCACATCATCAGACTAGACCATCTGGTCACAATGTCCTGTGGCTGCAGGACATTTATCCTCATTCCTTAAGAACTTGAGGCTTTGCCTCACTGTCACTGTCCCTACCACTGTCTCATCATAATTCTTGCTGATTTCATTATCCTAAGTCATCTTCCAAAACCCAGGACCCTCAGTTACTGAGCGCTTCTTCAGTGATCTTGTCTTCTACACTAACTTAGCTCAGACACAGACTTTGTTATTATTAATAACTTTAACCCACCCATTTCAGGCATCACATGCTATGACCATTCACCAATCTTTCCAGCTCACTTCTCTGGCCCCTCAAGTCCAACAACCATTCCATCCCACTACATCTTCCATCCAATGATCTCCACCTTTTCACTGTCCCATGCACCTACTATCAGGCCCATACTTGCTTCTGCCCACAGCAGATTCCACAGCTTAACATGAAGTTTTTGTTGTCCAGACACTCAACTCTTCTGCTGCACTTTCTCACTTCATGACTTCCATGTGGCAAAATTCCAGCCTTGCGGAGAATGTAACAGTCATTTCCTCTACCCTTAGGCAACTAGATGCTGCAATAAAAAACACAGAACCTATGCTGAAGGCCTCACTATATTTTTTTATTTTTACTTTTATTTTTTTGAGGAGGGGAGGTAAAAGGAGAGGAAGAGAGAATCTTAAGCAGACTCCATGTGCAGTGCAGAGCCCAACCTAGGGCTTGATCTCATAGCTGCAAGATCATGACCTGAGCCAAAATCAAGAGTCAGATGCTTAACTGAGAGAGTGTACCCAGGTGCACTCGAAGGGCTCATTTTGAATAATAGCTACATGCATTCTGTTCCTTATGGGAAGGTACCATTATAAGTACTTTCCATAGAAGAAGTCATTTGATCCTCATGAGAATTATTATTATTACCTGTATTTTCAGGATGAGAAATTGAGGCATGGAAAGGTCAAGGGACTGGCCCAAGATCACACAACTAAGTGGAAGAATTATAATGGAACCCTGAGCAGTTTAGCTCCAGACTCCATATCAGAGCCTCTACACTAGTGCTCAGGTCTCCTGACTTCACAGTGTTGCTAACACCCAGCAGTTATAGCACATTTCCATAGGCCAGGCCTTCTTCTCAGACCACAGCAGGCATCAGATCCACCTCAGATTCACCGGGAGGGCTTGTTAAACGCAGATGGTTGGCCCTGTTCCCTGGGGTTCTGAGTACCTGATAAGAAGGGGTGGGCCTGATCATTTTCATTTCTAACAGTGCCCCGGTCAGGCTGCAGTGCTGGTCTGAAGGCCCCTGTGAGGACCATGGCCACCATTTCACACCTTTGCTCAACATCCAACACCTTGTCGCCATCTTCGCTCTTGACTGATGACCTGGCCTTCGACCTCCCTGAGAGAACAGAAGCCTTCAGAAGACAACTTGCACAAGTTCCCCATCATTCTTCCTCCCCTTCCTGCTGCCTTCCCTCCTGCTGTCCCAGACCAGCTGTCTCTCTACTGGGTTGCCCCCATCAGTATAGAAACCTGCTGTAACATTTCCCTAAGCAAAAGTTACTTCAAATCTCCCTCTTTGTTATTTCTTCACTGTCAACAAATGTTCAACAAAACTTCTCAAAAACAGTTTTTCACCTAGCATCTTTTTACTTTTTAACATTTTATTGTGTTAAAATATGTATAACACAGAGTATGAACCTTTTAAAAATGTATTTGTTCATGAACTATGAAGGCTGAGTCAGGTCAGATCATGACCTGAGCTGAAATCAAGAGTCAGATGCTTAAATTAGTCAGACTAAGCCACCTAGAATATGCCCTTTTAAAGATTTTAAGTATATGATCCAGTGGTGTTAATCACATCCATACTGTTGGGTAACCATCATCACTGTTTCCAATTTTTTCCCACGTATAGGCAATCTCAAAGACACAAGAAAGCTACCAGAGCTGATGAACAGATTCAGAAAAGGTCCAGCCTCCTGTTGTCACTTGAATCTTCCCCAACCATGCTTTACCTCTATTTCTCCTCCTAAATGGCTCTTTCCAAAATTTCCTCTGAGCTCCATTTTGCTAAAGCCAACAGCCAGCGCTTGGTCCTCATTCTATCTTTCCGGCTGCATCATGACATGGTTGATCATGTCTTCCTTTTTGTAACAGTGTCTCTACTTTATGCTGTGGACTCAATATTTGTACCCCCCTCAAATTCATGTGTTGAAATCTAATCCCCAATGTGATGGTACATGGAGGTGGGGCCTTTGGAATGTGATTAGGTCATGAGCGTGGAGCCCTCATGAACTTGAGATTATTGCCTTTCTGAAGGAGACCCCAGCGAACTCCTTGCCCCACCATGTGAGGACACAGCAGAAAGTCAGCTGTCTATGAACCAAGAAGTGGGCTCTCACCAGACACCAAGTCTTCCAGCACCTTGATCTTGGAGTTTCCAGCTTCCGGAACTGTGAGGTATACATTTCTATTTTTTATGACACAACCAGTGTATGCTACTTGGTCATCGTTGTCTGAATGGACTAAGACACTTGGCTTCCCATACCACAATCCCTTGGTTCTCTCCTGCCTCTGTG
This sequence comes from Proteles cristata cristata, assembly GCA_017311185.1. NCBI lineage: Eukaryota > Metazoa > Chordata > Mammalia > Carnivora > Hyaenidae > Proteles > Proteles cristata. Next base: position 2,910,068 of record JAESUZ010001135.1, read on the forward strand.
GGAGGAGGGCACAGGCCACAAGCCAAAGAATGCCACCAGTCACAGAGGATAGAAGAGGCAAAAAGCAGGTTCTCCCAGAGCCTTCAGAGAGAACATGACTCCATTGGCAGCATTGAGACTTCTGGCTTCCAGAACTGTGAGAGAACCAATTTCTGTTCTTTTGAGTCACCAAAATTGTGGTAATTTGTACAGCAGCCCTAGGAAACTAATAGAACTTCTAACAGACAACTTCAATCTGATGTGCCCAGAACAAGGTCTTCGGTACTTCCCTCCCTGAGGCCTCATCCTCTGAACTTGCTCCTCCCACTGCCTCTGCCATTTCAGGAAAAGACAATCGCCAGCCTTTCAGTTGCTCAAGCCAAACTCTTCACTTTCTATCACACCCCATGTCCAAATCATCAGCCAACCTTGTTGGCTCTACCTTCAAAGATACTGCCAATCAGGTCACCCCTCTGACCTCCTTCCCTGCAACTCCCTGTGGCTGAGCCAAGATCACCTCTTGCTCAGGATTTTGCAACCATTTTCCATCTCCCTGATTTTGTCCTTTCTCCTTAGAGTCTATTCTCAACACAGTAGCTGGAGTGATGCTGTAAGAATCTAAGTTGGACTTTGCTGTTCCTTCACTCAAAACCATCCAATGGTCCTCCAGCTCACACAATATAAAAGCCAAGTCCTTACAAGGTCTTACAAGGGCCTACATGAGCTGGGCACCTGTAACCTCTCTGCCAGTCACTCCCCCCGCTACCTCAACGCTCAGCCCCTTGAACAAACCATGTTGCTTGCCACTTCAGGAACTTTTCACTGAGAATGCTGGGAGTCTAGAAGGGAAGCTGATAGAATTGCCAGGCTATTGGAGATGGCCAGTTTACCTCTCCTGCTGCATCATGACATGGTTGATCATGTCTTCCTTTTTGTAACAGCATCTCTACTTTATGCTGTGGACTTAATATTTGTACCCCCCTCAAATTCATATGTTGTGTCATTGGAGATTTGAAGACATGAATTTTTTTTTAATGTTTTTTATTTATTTCTGAGAGAGAGAGAGAGAGAGAGAGTATGAGCAGGGGAGGGGCAGAGAGAGAGGGAGACACAGAATCCGAAGCAGGCTCCAGGCTCTGAGCTGTTAGCACAGAGCCCGAGATGGGACTCGAACCCACGAACCGTGAGATCATGACCTGAGCTGAAGTCAGACGCTTAACCAACCGAGCCACCCAGGCGCCCCTTGAAGACATGAATTTAAAGTGAGACCAAATTGGGGCACCTGGGTGGCTCAGTAGGTTAAGCGTCTGACTTTGGCTTATGTCATGATCTCATGCTTCATGAGTTAGAGCCTTGCTTTGGGCTCTGCATTGGTGGTGTGAGGCCTTCTTGAGATTCTCTCCATCTCTGCCTCTCTTTGTGCCTTCCTCACTTGTGCTTTCTCTCTCTCAAAATAAATAAACTTAAAAAAACATTAAAAAAATAAAGTAAGACCAAATTTAAAAAATAATGATAATAAAGTGTGACCAATTGGTACAGTTTGTTCTCTTCAACATTCAAATGGGAATAAGTGAATGGAGAAGGAAGAGGTTTGGGTGTGGCCAGATCAAGGTTTGCTAGGGAAGAATAAGAGGAAGAGAAGATAAGGACATTAAGATCATTTGTGTAAGGGAGTGATTATAATGTTGGACCATGAAATCTAAGCTGGATAGGAAGGAATTATGTTAGATAATGTAGAGAAAATACTTACTAGGAGACCTGGCACATTGTAAGGGCTCAGTAAGCAAGAGCTAGTATTTTCTTCTTTTTAAGTAAGCTTCACGACCAGCATAGAGCTCAATGCAGGGCTTTAACCCTGAGCTCAAGACCTGAGATCAAGAGTCAGACACTTAACTGACCGACCCACTCAGACTCCCCAGCAAGAACTAGTATTACCACAATAATTCATCCTAAGTATACTAAAACCTGAAAAAGACCTGGCAAAATTTACTACAGTACTATACTTTGCCCAAGTACTTGTGATTAAGCCTCAATCCCATAAATAAGAGATGGCTTTGAAGACAGAACAATAAAATCCAAGACAAAGATAATAATGAACAAATATATATGTATTTTGGGTATAAACAAATAAAAAATATATTTTTGAGTTTACCGTTGCCAGAGTGAGAAGTCATAATTGCTTTCAACACTAAGAATTTATAAGAAGCAGCATGCCAAAAGCACATCCAAACACATCCTTCACTTTAAATGCGTAAAGCCTTGCTTACCCTGAAATAGTTCAGCCTGATGATATGGTGGTTTTCTCTTTGATGTATGCCTCATCTTACAAATCGTTACTGACTTGCTTTCAGTGAGACATTAATGCTGACACAGAGAGTGCTTTTCATCTGTTACCCATATCTGCCAAGTGCAAGCTGTGGTTGACTAATTGGAAACAGACAACCAAATGGAACAACGTTATCAGTGTGCTCTGAGTGCCCAAGGCCATGGCTCATTTCCCTTCAAGTTTCACTGTTATTCAAAAATTTGGCTAGGGAATACATTTTATTTCTATGTTCACAACAGACAGAGATGTTAATAAGTAGGATGTCAAAGTCACATACATTTTAAAGGTTTAAGCATAGCAGCAAAATTCAAGAGTTGGGCCATGGAGCAAAAAATTCAACAGATGGTAGTTGTGGTAGGAGGCTCCATCTGCCAAGCCAAGGTCCCACTAATTTAGGATCAAGATGAACTCTCTTTGTCAACACTGTGGTAGAGGGAATGGTCCCAAAATTTTGTTTAAATTTTATTTTTAAGTAATCTCTTCACCCAATGTGGGGCTCAAACTTACAACCCTGAGATCAAGCGTCTCATGCTTCACGGACTGAGCCAGCCAGGTGCCTCTGATCCCAAGATTTTTATGCTAAGCAGGAAGGTGAAGGGTTTCCAGTTACTAAAATAAGGGAGCTGGGGCCAGACACAATAGTTGTGCATTCAAGTCTTTGATTTTATACTTCTGAATGTAGGAGCCTCAACTTTATTATCTGCAGAATGGGTGTAATAACTGAATTTTCTCAATTCTACCATTCATTACATTTTTTAATGTTTATTTATTAGAAAGAGAGAGAGTGTGGGGGCATGCACAGGGGGATGGGGGGGGAGGGGCAGCGAGAGAGGGAGAGAGAGAATCCCAAGCAGGCTCCACACTGTCAGCGCAGAGCCTGATGCAGGGCAGCATCCCACAAACCATAAGATCATGACCTGAGTGGAGATCAAGAGTGGCTCGTTCAAGTGACTGAGCCACCTGGGCGTCCCTGCCCCCCAAATAAAAGCTTTAAATAAAGTAAGTAAGTAGGTAAGTAAGTAAGTAAGTGGAAATGAGAAGTTGTATGCAAGGCATTGAGGAGTGACCGGACCCCAGTAGAGAAGGGGTTGGGGGGAGGGCAGCCGGAGCCTGCTAAGGTCCCACTGTCCAGGTCCATGCGCTGCTAGGATTTCATGCAACCTTCCGCAGAACCCAAGCTTGGCAGAGCACAGCCAGAGGAAGGAGAGGGAAAACATCCCTTCCCTGCTCTGTGGGGTTATTTATCTATAATTTGGTGTAACTAAGTTCAAGGATGGCATTTCTCTGGAGCTGGTTCCTACCCCACTCCCTTTCTTTTGTTGATCACTAGAGAACACTAGGGAAGCCTGCTTGCGAACACTGCCAGATTTGGCCTGCCCAGTCAGCACTCTGCTGGAGGACCTGGGAGCTGCATTTATTTCTTGTTTACATGTTCATCATTCATGTAACACCTTTGTTAAAAATGCTCCAGGTGGCTCTCCATCTCCATGGGAAAGCCAGTGTCAGGCAGTGGTCCGTGAGATCTGCTGCAATGATGTTTCCCTAACCCTCCATTCGTGCCACGTGGCTTCTTGGCCATCACACGGTGAATGTTGCTGTCTCAGGCCTTTGCATTTATTGTTCCTTCCTCCTAAACTGTTCCCCTCCCCCCATAGCACCCTCAGATATTCGCATGTCATCTTCTTTTTTTTTAAATTTTTAAAAAATGTTTTATTTATTTCTAGGAGAGAGAGAGAGAGAGAGAGAGACAGTGTGAGCAGGGGAGGGCCAGAGAGAGAGGGAGTCACTGAAACAGGCTCCAGGCTCTGAGCTGGCAGTCAGCACAGAGCCCGACGCGGGGCTCGAACCCACGAACCGCGAGATCATGACCTAAGCGGAAGTCGGATGCTCAACTGACTAAGCCACCCAGGCGCCCCTCGCATGTCATCTTCTAAAGGTCATTACTCAAATGTCACCTTTGCAGTAACACCTTTTCTGAACACCTTGCCAAAATTGCAACCCACCCCCAACCAGCTTCCTATTTTCTCCTTCACTTTACTTTCCCTCCATAGTACTTAGGGACAACCAACATGCTATTTTACCTATTTACCTGATTTATTGCCCATCTCTCTACTAGAACATAAATGCCATGAATGCAGGAATCTTTATTCTGTTTGTGGCTCTATCTGCTGTGTCTAGAATGAGGCTGGCACATACAGGTACTTAGTAAGTATTTATTTAAATAATTCATCTTTCTGTGTTTAGCATCTTCCTCTTCTTCAAGGTACGACTACGGGGCCAAAGGGATGAATTTTTTTCTTTATAGTTCTTCACCTCAGTTTTTGTATGTATCAGTGGTGTATTTCTATTTATCACTGAGTAGTATTCCATGGTATGGCTGTATCATGGGTTGTTCAACCATTCCCTCATTGAAGGACATCTGGGCCGTTTCCATTTGGGGGTTATTATGAATAAAGTTGCCATAAATAATTGTATGAACACAAGTCTTCATTTCTCTGGGACAAATGCCTATGAACACAATTGCTGGCTTGTATGGTAGTTGTATGTTTACCTTTTTTCTTTTCTTTTTTTTTTTTTTTTGAAGACAGAAAGTATGAGCAGGAGAGAGTGACACAGAGAGAGGGAGAAGGAATCTTAAGCAGGCTCCACGCTCAACACAGAGTCTGACACAGGGCTTGACCACCACCATGGGATCATGACCTGAGCCAAAATCAAGAGTTGGATGCTCAACCCACTGAGCCACCCAGGCACTCCTAAACAAAATACTTCTAAAGCATCCAACATACTACTTGCCACAGTATAATGCACAGTTCCTGAAAATGTGGACACGGAACTCAGGCTGTCTGGGTTTTTGTGTTGGCTCCAGTACTTTTCAGCGGTGTCTTGTGACTTCTTTTTGTATCATTTCTGCATCTTTAAGAATGAGTCCAATGAAAGCCCATTTGGTAATATACAGTGTTTTGAGGGCTGAGGGAGACAGACATAAAAAATGCTCAGCAAAGTGTATGTCTGGCTCAGAGTAAACTTTAGCAAAATTCTGAAGATTGTTTTCTGCTATGATCTCATGGTTTTGAGATTGAACTCCAAAATGGGTTCTGCGTTGAATATGGCCTGCTTGAGTTTCTCTCTCTCCCTCTGCCCCACCCCTGCGAGTGTGTTTGCTCTTTTTTTCTCTCTCAAAGCAAAATAAAAAAAGTGTTGGCTGCTTAACCGACTGAGTCCCCCAGGAGCCCCATATATTGACTTTCCTTTTTTTTTTTTTAAATTTTTTAATGTTTTACTTATTTCTAGGAGAGAGAGAGACAGCGTGAGCAGGGAGGGTCAGAGAGAGAGGGAGTCACAGACTGAAACAGGCTCCAGGCTCTGAGCTGGCAGTCAGCACAGAGTCCGACGCGGGGCTCGAACCCACAAACCGCGAGATCATGACCTAAGCGAAAGTCGGACACTTAACCAACTAAGCCACCCAGGCACCCCATATATTGACTTTTCAAAAGACATTGTCAAGCTGTTTTCTAGAGGGACTGTCATTTTACATCTCTACCAACAATGTAAAAGTGATATAGTTTTTCTGCATCTTTGCCAGCATTTTGGTATCATCACTATTTTTAATTTTAGCCATTTTGATTGCTAGTGATACTGTGGGTTTAATTTACACCTTCTCTAATAGCTAATGATCTTTTTTTTTAATGTTTTATTTATTTCTGAGAGAGAGACAGTGTGAGCAGGGGAGGGTCAGAGAGAGAGAGGAAGACGCAGAATCTGAAGCAGGCTCCAGGCTCTGAGCTGGCTGTCAGCACAGAGCCCAACATAGGGCTCGAACCCACAAACCGTGAGATCATGACCTGAGCTGCAGTTGGACACTTAACTGACTGAGCCACCCAGGCACCTCTAATAGCTAATGATCTTGAACATCTTGTTGTTGTATGCTTAGTTGCCATTTCTTATCTTTGGTGAAATGTCTCTTCATGTCTTCTGCCCGTAATCTGATTGGATTGCTTGCTTTTTTAGTATTGAATTTTAAGGGTTTCTTCAATATAGTCAGAGTACTAGTCCTTTGTCGTAATTGTGGTTTTTCAATACTTTCTCCCACTCTATGGGTTGTTTTCCCATACTCTTAATGGGCTATTTCACAGAGTAAAAGCTTTTAGTGTTTCGTTTTCAATTCTTCCTTATATAGGTCAGTTTGGTGTCAAGTCTAAGGATTCTTTGACCAGCCAGAACCTAAAGATTTTCTCCTAAGCTTTTTTCTAAAAGTTTGAAAGTTTAAAGTTTTCCACTTATATCTCTGATCAGTTTTGTGTTAATTTTTGTATAAGGCGGAGCCTGCATTTTAACAAGCTCCTCATTGAGAACTGCTGGGGAGAAATTTGTGGGATTTCAATAGTGAAGTGAAGGTAAATGTTTCACAACAGGCTCCAGATGGAGAGGGGCAATTTCTGTGGTATAAATACAACCTTCTTAGTTGACTTCAAGCTACCAATACTATACCACTGAACAAGGGGTTAGGAAGAGCTGCTCAGAAGCACACTAATATGTAGTATTTCCAAACTCACAACAAATACAGATAATAATAAAATGTAGTAGGAAGTGATGAGTTTTGATTATTTATTACCTTTGGGCTTTTTTAGTGTAATTTATTTAATTTTATAGCAAGACCTTGGGAAGTTCTAAGAGTTTACCCTACTTGTAAGCTAACAAATTGTCAGTTTCATGGATGCCTGCAAAAGACACGAGACTCCCAGGTCAGAAACAAAGGCCTTTATTACTCACAGTAGCTGCAGTAATCAGAGTGTCAGGATTATCTCACATTAGTTCCCCGAGCCCTGATTCCCATGGGGGGATGCAAAGGGCCAACTGCCACTTACACTTGCTGTGGGTTGTACACAGGAGAGGAAGCCTGAGCTTAGGGACTTGAATCTTTTATGATAATTTATCATCTTTTATAATGCTCAGAGGTAGACATTTTTATTATTCTGGATGAAAGCAAATTTGCCCTTTCTTCTGGAGGTAAACACTAAGTAAACAACTTTGAAAAGACTACCTGGAATGAAGAGTCAATGCCTCCACTTGTGATACCAGCTAAAATGAGAGAGACCCATGAAGAATTGGCTCCCAATGGTTTACATAATTTAATTTTAATAATGGCTGTTTTTACCAGCTCACAAAATTCCTGAAAATTTAACAATAGGTCCTCAGAAGCCAGTACTAAATTTGGCCCTGGTGCACAAATGTGTTTTGAGGAAGAAAAAAGGAAGGGCAAAAAAGGCCAGATTCCTTCTGGGTTGATTTTACCAGCTAGGAGCCCAGAAGGCTGGAAATGAGGCCCCATCACTGGAGAAGCTGTTTTCATTGTTTGTTTCGTTTTTTTTCCAGAATGGTTATGATTATCATGGAAATATAATAATGGCAATTAAATATAAATAGTAACTATTCTTTATTGGCTTCTAAGTTCAGGTCATACATTTTGAGGCTTTTATTTCATTTAATCTTCATGATGACCCTATGGAGTAAGAACTATCACTTATTGTCATTTAATAAATGAAAAACCCAAAACTCACAGGGGTGAAGGAAAAATGCTGGGCTGGAATTGACCTTTTCGGGCAAACTCTAGTTCTGAGGAGTAGCAAATTCACAGTCCTAAGAGCAACTTTTCCACTCGGAACTCACTTCAACTGGCATTATTTGTGTTCCCCTGCCTTCTCGCTGCCCTTCACAGAAGCAGGGTTCTGGGGTATAATGATGGCAGGGGCCAATAGTGCAGGTTTCTGGTGTCTATTTGCCAGTGAGGTCCAGTGTAACCTCGGGCAGATTGATTCATCTCTGTACCTCTGTATTCTCATCTGTCAAATGGGCTGTTGATACTGCTATGCCAATCTTGCAAAGTTATCCTGAAAATCAAAGATGCATCCAAATTGGCTGGGGATGGAGTTTAGGCTGCATGGCTTTGTACCATAAAATCTCTGGTCCCCTAAACTTCTTATTTATATTAAGAAGGGGGCACATGTGGTTGTCATGAGGTTGTCAGATTCTAAGTCTATAAATGAGATAATAGTTCCAAGAGGGCCTGGAAAAGCCATAAAGCAGCTTACAAATGTGAGGTAGTGGTTTTATTCCCTGCTGCCCCACCACTTTTATTTTTAAGTTTATTTATTTATTTCTGGTGGGGGCAGAGAGAGGGGCAGGGAAAATATCCCAATCCCAAACAGGTTCCATGTTGTCAAGGGCTCAATCTTATGACCATGAGATCACGGCCTGAGATCATGACCACCGGATCACAACACCAAGAGTTGGATGCTTAACTGACCAATCCACCTGGGTACCCCATGCCTTACCTGTTTTCAGCCTCCTGTGGTTGTGCAGTGTCTGAGCTCAGAGAGGGTCACGTGAGCATTTGTGATTTGAATCTTCAGATGACCAGTGATGTAGTTCAGGTGGGGCTGGCCTCTTTGGGGGCAGATGAAGGCTTACCCCAGATGTTAGAGAGGAGGCATCTGGGAGGAGCATGGGTGGGGAAGGTGAAAGGGTGGGGGTGGGAATTGTGTGGGCGACTCAGGCATGACCTGCCTTTAGGCTCCTCAAACCAGAATCTGTTCAGAGCTCTACCAAGTCTACCAGGTCAGGCCTGGGTGCTGGGCCCAGGGTTGCCAAGGGAATAGCTAGAGGAGGGTGTTCTAAGCCCAAGGACAGCAAATGCAGGGCCTAAATGGAGGAATGAATTTGGCAAGTTCAAGTAGTAGCAAACCAGCCTTGCTGGAGAGACAATGGGGAAGAGGTCATAACCTGCTCTAGTCAGCAGTACTTCCAGGAAGCCAAGGAACCCTCAGGGGGCAGGTGAGGGATGTTCCCCAGTTCTTTTCACCACCCAGTTCTCAGGCATGGTTACCCTTGACCTTTGGGAGGCGTTGGCCTTGGGACAGATCCCCCTATCTTCCAAGGTTCCAGATGCTCTCAAAGGAGTGGATCAGTCCCCAGTAATAGGGCCAACAGTCAGCAACATCCAGCTCTGGCTGTGTGCTGAGAGCTCTTCCTCCTCTCCAGTTGTCTGCAGGCTGGGGCTGGGCCAGAGGGAAGGTGGCTGGCAAGGCTCAAGATGCAGCCTTGAACACTTGGCTCTTGATGCCTAACCATTAGAGCCAATGCTGAGTCACCTAGGTCCCTTGGCCTCCATCTGTCAGTTCCAGAAACCCATTCACCTTGGGAGAAAAGCTTCTGGCAGCACAACTGGTGGATCATAAAATCACAGAACATCCAAGCTGGAAGGGAACTTGGAGGTCACTGAGTAAAGCCGGAGAGATGGCGGTAAGCTACAGCAGCCTCCCAAGTGGTTTCCCAGGCTGTAGGCAGTGGGGCTCAAACAAGCAGCACAATCTGTAAACCCACCTGGGGAGTTTACAAAAATTCCCAATGCCCAAGCTGCACTCCAGGTTGATTGTAACAGAATCTCTCTGGGAAGAGGATTCAAATTTTTAATGCCCCACCCAGGTGACTCCAATGTGCAACCAAGGTTGGGGACTAGGGTTCTGGCCACTTGATGCTTTCTGGTGCTGCAATCATTATGAGTGGTCCCTCTGCAGTCAGACAGACTTGGATTCGAGCTCCTGCTCTGCAGCTTGTTCCGCCGAGTGACCACAACCAACTTTCTGTGCCTCTATTTCCTCATCTATAAGAAGTGCATCAAAATAACACACCTATCTGATATGCTGTTCTCAAGGCCAAATGTATTGATCCATGAAAAGCACAGGGCACCGTGCTTCATGCCTTGTAAGAGCCCAATAAATGTGTTTATTGTTATTACTTTCCCAAAGTCAAGCATTCCATTAGAAAGCTCTTCTTTAGGTTAAGTTCAAATGTTCTTCTGGTGGCTGCAAGAGTGATATTCTCAAGCAAGTTCTCAAACCCGTTTGCTTCTATCACCCGCCCACTTAAAATCATTCTGTGGTTTTCCGTTATTCTCAGGGTCAAGACAAAAGTATTCATTTTGACCCAGCAAGTCTTCAAGATCTGGACTCTTCCAGTCATCTCCTCATCTTACACCCTTTCCCCCTCACAGCATGGGGGAGGGGACTTTTTCAATTGCCTCCAGCTGCCAGGTTTTGTCACACCACAGGGCCTTTGCATGTGAGGCTCTGCCCTGAAATGTTTTCTCCTCTTGGCTGCCCATGGCTAATTCACCTTGTAGCTCTTAGCTTTGTCTTCTTTCTACCAGTTCAAGTTCTCCTTGACCTCTCTTATCAGAACAAATCCTCACTTTGCAATTCTCATGGCATCATATCGCAGCTGACATTTCACATTTATTTGGTGGCCATTTGTCCAACATCTGTAGCTGTGCTAGACTCTAAGCTCTAAGAAGACAGAGACTATATTTGTATTTTGCTCATCCTGGTATTCCCAATGCCTAATTCAGTGCTTGGCACGTAGCTGAGGGTCAATAATTATTTGTTGAACAAATAAACTGGCCAAAAATGGCCACAAGACAAAGTGCAATAGTTGTTCAAGTATGCTTTCTAGAGCTTCTCAAAGCAGTCTGCACCCTTGACCCCAGGACCCCTTTGCAGAGGTGGGCTGACACTGTCGAGACTCCTATTCCCCTTTCCTCTCTATTCCTTATAGAAAGTGGCTCTTCCAGACACTCCGCACCCTGCCCTGGGCAGGTTCTGGTTGGATGGTGCCTCAATGGGACAACCAGGGGACGGGGAGCTTTTCAAGAGTGATTTGCCCATACAGCTCTGCCAAGTGATGAGGTAGCTGAGAAGTGGTTCCAGATTTAATGCCCTCCTTAGCCTTTCACCTCCAAGGCCCTTGGTCTCCATGTAATTAAGCTCATACATTAAATGAGATTTATTTGATAAGAGAGCCCCAAGTGGAATGTGGACTTTTTATGCCAGGAGGCCATTTTGGATAACTGTCAGCCCCAACTTGAAGATTGAAGACCACATGGGATAGGCATGAATAGGTGTTGCTAATTTACAAGGGCATCAGTGAAAATAAATCCTATAGATAAATCTTCCTTCTTGTTTTTAATCAGGACCAATCTGAGGGAAAAAATTAGGAAGCAGATGAAGAATGTCTTTAAAAAAGCAATTTGGGGGCGCCTGGGTGGCTTAGTCGGTTAAGCGTCCAACTTTCACTTAGGTCATGATCTCGTGGTTCGTGGGTTCAAGCCCCGCATTGGGCTCTGTGCTGACTGCCAGCTCAGAGCCTGGAGCCTGTTTCAGTCCGTGACTCCCTCTCTCTCTGACCCTCCCCTGCTCACGCTGTTTCTCTCTCTCTCCTAGAAATAAATAAAAAATATTTAAAAAATTAAAAAAAGTAAATAAAAATAAAAAAGCAATTTGGCCAGGGCCATCTTTGTGTCTTTTGTGAGAACATTTTTTTCTAGGCTCTGTCTCTGAAGCAGGGAGAGTAGGAGGGGCCAGGCCAGGAATTTCTCCTAGGTTCGTAGGAGCCGGGGAGCAAGGCACTGCCCTCAGGCACTGTGGTTGAAGCGTTAGACCTTCCAACTCCTCCTCAGAGCTTTATATTTGTCCATCTGGGCCTAAGGACGGCTGTGGAAGTGGCACCAGGAAAGGGGAAAATGAAAATGGAACACCCACCACTAAAGAGCAGAATTGGAGCCTTTCCTGCCTTAGTTTTTCCCTCAGCCTGGGAATTGGCAAAACTGGCTGTGCTGTAGAATCTGCTAAGGGGTTGTTCACCTGCCAGACAACTCTCCCCTCCCGGGGCCCTGCAGGAACCCCCACCCACCCACCCCAGGGCAACTGCAAGGAGGCAGGGGGGGGAGGTACATCTGTCTCAGCCCCTCCCACGCCCCACCTGCCCTGGTTCTCACTCCCTGGCTCTGACTCCCCACCTGACGAGGGGACAACTAATGTTGACCCGGCAAGTCCTCAGGAGATGTCTGCTGAATCCATCGTTAGACACGATCCTGCTTTGCAGGACGTCATTGTCTGGGCCCCAGCCCCCCACCGCTCAGGCGCACTTCCAGATCAGGACACTTCTCATTCCCTGGCTCCCCTCCTCCCAGGGGACACACAGGCGTCAGGGAGGGCCCACATGTGGGTCCGCTGGCAGCCAGGGTCCCTGAAGGTGCTCCCTCTGGATTCAGGTGCCCTTGTAGTCTGGGCCTTGCATTCACCAGCTAGGTGATCTTGGCACTGACCTACCATTTCTAAGGGCTCAAATTTCTCCATCTGTAAAGTGGGGATGATGATCCTCATAGCTGCTCACCTGGGTGTTGAGAAGCCGAAAGGAGACAATACATGGAAAAGCCAGCATAAGGCTAGTAATGTGAGATAAAGTGTCTTATCTTCCAGCTCAGGAAACCTAGTACCAGCAGTTGGTTGAAACTTTTCAGTGGAAGAAGGACGAATATGGAAGTTCAGGACATGCTGACCTGATTCATTGAGCTGTTTTAATTTATGTTTCATGAAATTCAGGCTCTTCTCCTAGCTCTGCTTCCGAGACAGAAACAGATGTTTAGTGCCAAAATGGATTCTGACACAATCCAATCCAACCCTTCTTTGTACAGATGGGAAAACTGAGGCCATTGGATGGGAAATGACTTGGCCAAAGCCACTCAAAGAATCAAGGCAGAGCTAGGACGGAAACCCAGATTTCTGGTTTCCCAGAAAAATGCTGTATTCCTGTGCTATCCCAGCTGTCTGCAATTTTGAGTGTAGGTGAAATCCTTTAACTCAAAGTATTAGGAAGGCACATGGCTCTTGTGTTTTTATTCCTTCTCTTTTCCCCAGTGGAAGGTCATGGCTGCATCATACCATGGGTCAGAATCTCTCTCTTTTTTTTTCCCTTAGGCTTCGAATCTAGAAAACAGCCTTAAGAGGGGAGAGGCTCTTCCAGGCTCTAAGCCTCAGGACTGGAGGTTTGTGTGGTAGACGTTCTCCCCCTAGTGGAATGAACAAAGATGACAGGCAGGAGGTGAAGAAAAGAGAGTCTCCCCCTCCAGGGCCTGGTTGCCAGGCGTCTGATGCTGAAGCCTCCCTCACCTCACCCTAATCACAGCACCGTCAGATCCCAGCTTTACTTAAAATTCTGATATTTTGTTCATTGTAGAGTTTTTTTTTTTATAAATCTTGATTTATTAAAATATTACCTTAAAAAAAAAAAGTTTACTCTTTTGAGAAGCACATCAGCTACAGAATGGGAACCAAAAGTCAAAGAGTTTCAAAATGCTTAAAAAGTAATCATTGCTGAGTCTTTTTGTGTGACAGGACCTTGCCAGGCTCTATCTATTTCAAAGAAGGACCACGAGATGGACTATGATTCACTTACATTCTTAGTTCTAGACAAGTCAAGGTATATCTACTGAGCCCCAGTTATGTGCTTGACACAGGCACTGGGGAAAAACATCTTTCAAATGCTTAAAATTATCAGAATAACTATGTTGTAATTGTAATTATGTAAATTCAACTGTGAGAGTTAAGGGCCGAGGAAACAATTCCCAAAATTAAACATGAATAAACAATTTTCCAAGTCCCCCCCAAAAAAAAAAAATTACCTTAAAATACTATTTGTATTTGTTACTGAGGTTTTTGGCACCCTGTTAAATTTTGGGTCTGAGGTGAGTGTCTCATTTGCCCCCGGCCCCTAGCCATGGTCCTAATCCGGAAATCAGCCCTGGAAGACCCAGCAGACACATGACACACAACCACCCTCACTTGTCAGAAGAGCCGTGAGGTCTAGCTAGGGCCAAGGCCGGCTGCTCTTTCCACCATGATAATCGGAGCTGCAGATCACCCAGACTTTCTCCAAAAGGAGATGGTGACAAAGACTCTCTGTTGGCCCAAACACCACTCACACTACTTGGAGCCCTCTTCTTGACTATGCCTGTCAACCTTAACCTATGAAGACTTGAACAAACATTAACAGAGTTTCTAATAGCTCAGGGTCAGGTCCCCAGGATGACCCTAAGCCCCCTGAAAGTGGCTGACTGAGAAAATTGTAGGCAGCCAACAGAGTGTACTTTGGTCCAGCCAACACCCCTGTGTCCCAGTCTCTGTGAGAAGGTAGGCACCCAACTTCAATAAACGCCTCTTAGCAAATCCGGGTGGGTGTCACATGGACCAGCCCCCTTCTTCTATTTTGTAGTTTTTCACTTCCTTGACTCCACAGAGCCCCTCATCCCTATTCCCTCCATCCCCCTTTAAAGCACTTAGTTGCCTCTGTACAAATCCAAGTTGGGTTCAGTTCATGTTGGACGCTTTTCCCTATTGTGAGATTATATTACTGATTAAAATCTGTCTTTTCCACTTTAACTCACATCAGCTTTCTTTATCTTTGACAATGGCTGCCTTTCAAAGTGCGTCTCTCATGAGAAAAGAATCTGGGTTCGAGGGCAATTTTATTGCATTCAGATGCACTGGGTTCTGGGTCTTTGTCAATGCCTACAAACGTTATGGCCTGAAGACAGGCCCTGTGTATCCCAGTGTGCCTGGGAAGGCACCTACTTGGAACACCTTCTTCACTTGGGCCTCCATCCTGCATCGTCTGCCTAAGGACTTCAGGTGGCTCGCCACCTCAGAAGTGGGTGGGATAAACCAGCCCTCATCCTCACCATCAGCAGGCTGCCAGCGATGCTCTCAACTGTGTCACCTGTGTCTGTCCCACACGCCACAATCCTGGTGCTTCTATTGCACCACCTCCAGCCCCGGACCACATCTAAGCAAGGTCTCCACCTCTCTCTGCCCCACTCCTCACGAAGAATGCTAAGGTTCCCCCACATCATCTCCACGGCCCTCCCTGGGGGCTTCCCTGGCAGGGTGCCAGAGGGACATGTGTTAGGTCAGGCCCAGAAGGGGCGACCACAGGGCTTTGGGATGCTGCCGGTCTTACTCAGGCTGGATTTACTACTTAGACTATACAGGGTTAAGTCAACTGCCTTCAAGTGACTAAATCCCTGGAGGAAGGAAGAGGAAGTGGCTAAAGATGCTCCTAAAAAGTTTTTTTATATATAGGAAAAGAAAAAAGAACTTTTTATAGACAAAGATATCTTCCACCTTCCTTCCTACAGGGGTGATGGGCAGGACCGCAATCCACACACTAATCCACTTGGACCCCAAATCTCTTCCCAAGTTTCTTAAACCCACTCCAGTCTCCTACTTTTTGTGACCCAGAGAGAATGGAGTTATTTTAAGTAAAGCTCATTTTTTATGGAGGGGCCATCATTTCCAGGACCACCCCAGGCAGCCCTGCTGTGCCCACCTTTCCAGCTAGAGGTCACTCAGGGCAATCTGCCAGCTCCATCAGAAATTTCTCTTCAGCAATTGACCTGTGGGGCTCTCTCAGCACCAGCCACTTCATATTATGGCTTCTTTTGTCCTTCAGATCCCTGTGCTTCGGAAACCGCTGAGGTGGAGGCAAGATTCATTTATAAGCTACTCAGGCACCCTTGCCTATCTTGGTGTATCTGCCTGATTGAGAAGTGAGCCTACAGGTGATTTGTAACCAACAGTAAAGTGCTTAAGTGTGAGACTGGCTTACTCATGCATTAAGCAGATTCACGGTTATCCCCATATTAATGTCAGCTCACTCTTGCATTTCCGTGAGATTTCCTGAGCAGAGTGAACTCTTTGCCACGGCCTGTGAGATAATGTATCATATCCAGACACGCACCTCATGCCTCCTGTCTCCTTTCTCACTTTACTCATCCCTCTGACCTTCAGTCAGTCCCTCAGATATTTTAAGCTCTTTCCTAATACAAGTTCTTTGCACCCACAACTCTTTCTTCCAGGAGGCCCCTTCCCCCAGACTTTTGCCTTGCTCTGTCTTCTGCTTCTGGACTCAGCTTAAAAATAACTTCTTCCTGGGGTATCTGGGTGGCTCCGTCAGTTGAGCTTCTGACTCTTGGTTTTGGCTCAGATCATGATCTCACGGTTTGTGAGATTAAGCCCTGCATTGGGCCCCGCACCACCACGGTGGAGACTGCTTGAGATTCTCTCTCTCTTCCTCTCTCTCTCAAACTAAATAAATAAACTTAAAAAAAAAATAACTTCTTCCTGGTGCTGACTGGCAGGGCACTTAAGAGAGCCTTGGGGGTAGGGGAGGGGTAAATATTCTGTTTGTGATCTACACGGGAGTTACAAGCTGGGTGCATGTGTAAAAACTCATTGAGCTGTCCACTTACGATTTATAGACTTTATGTAAGTAAACCTTAAAAAGGAAAATCTAAAAAAAGTTTCAACTTCTTCCTTGTCTCATTATTATAGTAGTAGTAGCTCCTATTACTCTTGAACATGGGATTGTGCCTCCATCCTGGAACAATAATTATATTCCTTGATTGTTTATTTGTAAATTGTACCTCCTCCTAGAATGCAAGCCCCGCAAGGACAGAGCCTCTGTCTTTCCTGTTCACGGAGGCATCTTCCAGAGCATAGCATAGTGCCTGTCACACAGTGGACACTAAAAAATTTAGTGAATGGAGAGGTGAAAGGATGAATAAAAAAGCTTGGATTTAATGATGGAGGAAAAAATGGGCAGAGGAGGAATGTCCAAGGCTGGAAGTTCCCACTCCCACCCAGCAGAGAGTTGAGGGGTCTTATTCCGGAAGTCCAGGATCTCGTTACCTCCCTGGAGACCCAACACCTTCCTATCTACACCTCATTGGGGTTGTCCTGGTCGGCGTAGATGAGGAAGCCTGTGAAGAGGCTATCGGTCCAGTAAGGGTCATAGAAAAGCCCGTTCTGCTCTGAGTAGAAGATCTGCAGCCAGACCTCATCACCTTGCTTCAGAGCCAGGATGGTGGAGCCCGAGGCCACATCATGGTTGCCTGTGTTGGCATCGAAGGTCCGGATGCGGTACTGGCCATTGTGCACCAGGCCGATGGCCAGGTGCTTGTTGGCCAGGGTGATATCGTAGGTGAAGTAGTAGATCCCCGGCACGCCACAGACAAACTTGCCACTGGATGCATTGTAGTGGCCACCCTCGTTCATCAGGATCTTGTCAAACTTGATGGGCAGCCTCTCCCGTGGGTAGCTCTTGGTCACTGCCACCGAGAAGGCAGACTTGGCGTGGCCACTGCCGCAGCTGCAGGGGCCTGGGAGGCCCGGCTCCCCCTTCCTGCCCTTGGGCCCCTTCTTTCCTGGTGTGCCGTGCTTCCCCGGAGCACCACTGACCCCCTTGGGGCCGCGAGGACCGGCCCGCCCAATGGCCCCGGCTTTGCCCTTTGGTCCTGGCTTTCCCCGGTTACCTGTCCGGCCAGGTGGACCTGGAAGACAGAGCAGCTGGTGTTATGGAGGGGCCTTCACAGAGCTAGGCAGAGGCTGTGGGCCTTGGCTTTCCATCCTTGGAGCAGGAGCCTTTGGGTAATGGAAATAGCAAGAAGGCTTTGGAGTTACACAGAAACGGGTGCAAATCCTGCTGGTATGACCTGGGGCTCTTCTCCCAGTCTTATCTGGAAAATGGGAATGGTGGTACTCACCCTCCAGAACCACTATGGACAAGGCAAAAAAGAATAACTTACAACAGCTCACCCCTTTCCTTCTCCCTGCCTTCTAGGGAAATGTCTGGTTTGTCTGCCAGACCAGTCCTTCAGTGGGCTGCACTGGTAATGGGTTGACAAAAGAATTGGAAGAAGCCTCTTGACTTCAACATATTGATCTTAGTAAGAGCCCTGCCCAGTACCCAAGGTCCCTGTATGTGCAAGAGTTTAAGTGCAGCATTGCTTACAATAGCAAAACTAGGGACAACTAAATGCCTATCCAAAGAGAAATGATTCATGGGGCACCTGGGTGGCTCAGTTGGTTGAGCATCTGATTTCGGCTCAGGTCATGATCTCACAGTTTGTGAGTTCAAGGCCCACATCAGGTTCTATGCTGTCAGCATGGAGCTTACTGTGGATCCTCTGTCCCCCCCCCACCCCCCCACCTCTGCCCTTCACCTCCTTGTGCATGCTCTCTCTCTCTCCCCAAAATAAATAAACATTAAAAAGAAATGGTCCCAAAATTATGGTCTACCCATACTGTGCAATTCTATACAGGAATTTTAAAAAATGAGGCAGATTTATGTGTACTGTATGAAAACTTCTCTAAAGTACACTCTTAAGAGGAAAAAGCAGGTGGCAAGATCTTTTTTGTTGAAAGGAAACCACAAGACGAACTAGTTCTACAACGATTTAAGTGCATAAGAGAGTGGCTGGCCCGTAGTAAACTCTCACTGAATATAGTTGGCATATCCTGCAGAACATTTCCCAAGTAACGTTTCCCTCTAGAATGCTCCTTGGTGTTTTATACCCAGATTTTATAACATGTTCATTTCTCTCAATACCCTATTTTTGGCCAATGATTATACAGGAAACATGTCTATTTATGTCCCAAATTCAATACAACATTTTAAACAAAACAAATGTGGGTAAAGATTTGAGTCACATCCAAATACAATTGTATAATTGGTACAATTAGTAGACTTGCAGAATTGGGTGTAGATGTTTGAAAAGCTTGCTGAATGTCAGTTGAGGGCCTGCTTCTGAAGGTTGCTTGTGCCAGAAGGCATCCTAGTATTATTGTAAGCAGATGACTCTTTGCTAGACACCAAATGAACTGGGTAATCAGAAAGTAATGCTGTAGGCATTTTCCATTCTAACAAGGTTCTTTGCTTCTTGTATGTATATATGTAGGTATTTTACTATGTCTTAAAGTTTTGAATTAACATGTAATGCATTTAAATTTTTCTTATTTTAAGTAATTGGGAAATAGATTCTCAAATAGTATTTTCTCACTAAAATTTCTCATCTAATTTTTAGGAGCAGATTGCTTATGTTAAGTGCCTGGCAATGCCTGGTAATACTATACATATATATAAATTATGTAGAAAAAGGCCAAGAAGGATATACCTCTAACCAATTAATAGTAGTTACCTCTGGAAAGCGAGGAGAGAATGAAAAGGGTAGGAATTAAGGAGGTCTCTTGCTTTATTTGTATTGTTTGAATATATTACAATAAGAATGTATTTGTGTGTTATTTGTAATTAAAAAATTTTTAATGGTAAAAAAGTCAAAGTAAGATCACAAAGCTGTCCCATGAAAAAATAAAAATAAGCAAAAGTTACTGCTTTAATAGTGGGAGAAACGTAAGGAGGAATAAAGACTGATTCATTTTGGATTGGAGATTTGGGGGGAAACAAATAGATAAGAAGGCTTATCAGGAAGTTCTGCAGTGTGTTATGTGGTGTGCCTCCTTCTTGGTACCTTTTTGAGAAACTTCATGAAAAGCTGGTTTTACTTTTCAAGACCTTTGTGGAGATGGATTTGTATGTATATGTCAGAGGGAGGTGGTTGGATAATACCCTGTACTGGTCCCAGAATGACCCAGTTTTACAGGTCAGGACTCTCCATCTCTTAACACTGTCTTCCTTGGTGTGTTGCCTTAATTCTCAGCAGAGACTCTCTGCATGAGCAGGTAAGATGGCCAAGCCTATATCCTCATGGGTGTGTTGCCTTAATTCTCAGCAGAGACTCTCTGAATGGGCAGGTGAGATGGCCAAGCCTATATCCTCATGGGTGTGTTGCCTTAATTCTCAGCAGAGACTCTCTGCGTGGGCAGGAGAGATGACCAAGTCTACATCCTCATGGCTCGTGATCAAGGAGAAAAAGTCAATAGCAGAGATACCCTCTCACTAGGACCTGTAAGATGAATGTCAGGGAAAAATCTATCTGGCCCTGCTTGGAGTATTAGCCCAGACTGAAGCTACCACTGGGGTCAAGGAGTGGGATACCATGACATCCCGTGCCTGACACACTGTGACACCTCCCCAAGTCAAAGCCATTACCATTACTTATATAGCTATTCTTTGGGAAAGGAGGTGCTTTGGAGGAATTGATTTGGTGTGGTAGGAGAAGGTCTGGATTTGGAGGCAGCTACTGGCCCGTTACATGAGCTCAGCACATCAGTTAAGGGGAGACGACCGTTTATTCTGTATCTACTCTGAGGCTGATGCTTCACACGTCATATTTTATCGTCATTACAACCCTGTGAGCTAGGTACTGTTATCATCTCTATTTTGGAGAGGAAGCAACTGAAGAATGAAGAGAGGTTAACTAATTCACCAAAACAGGTCCCCAAGTTTGTTTCCAGAGTTCAGGTCTTGCAGCCATGACATGCTGTTCTCAACTTAATCACCCTTGACTCTCAGTTTCCTCATCTGTTAACACGATATAAGAATACCTCCTTCATAGCATGGTATGGATGGTCAGTGGAGCAACACACTCAAAAATGCTTTGTCAATGTTAAAATGCCATACAAATAAAAGTTACTTTGATTCCTCTTCTGCTTAAAACGTGTACTTAGGGATGTTGCTGATATTAAGGGTTCTGAGACAAAGAATGTCAAGGCTGGTCCTTGGATACCTGTACGATTTAGGAGGATTAGTCATGCTGAGATTCGCTCTGTGGATCAAGCCATGAAGAGGTAGACTTGAGTCCATTGGTAACCATTTCAAAATTTCCAGCCTTTGTGAAACTAAAACTAAAACACACAGAGAAGCAGAGCCTTGACAATAACTTTCAGTTCCTGGACCCAGACATTGCTGAAGCCTGGCTCTTAAACTTCACGGTTCCATGAGCCAATAAATTCCATTTGGGGCTATATATTGAGTTTCTATTACTTGCAACCAAAGGTGTTCTCAATCATATATCAGGAGACTCCCTTAAAGCAAATCAGCAAATCAATGGTGCAGCTGGGGAAGGAACACAAGATCTGATACCCACTGTCCTTTCAGGAGAATACACTGTTCCGTTTTTTAAAAAAAGACATTAATTTGATTTATAATGAAATGGGATTCATACTGGGTTTCATAACTAAACTCCTTCTGTGCCAGAGGATGTTGAGCCTGGGCAGGAATAGGAGAGACAGGCACTGGGCCTCTTACCTTCCTCTCCGCTGTCCCCCCGGTCCCCGTCCTGGCCATCCTGGCCATCTTTTCCAGGAAAGCCCATTCTTCCCACCATTCCTGAGGGCCCTGGGGCTCCCGGGGGGCCAGGTGGGCCTTGGGGGCCAGGCAAGCTGCAGACAAGTTGAGGGGAGCCTTTTTGGAAGTCCCTGCGAGCGAAGGCACCAAGCAGCGGGTCAGCTGCACAAGGGAGAGCACAGAACAAGAGTACCCAAGGGATCATGGTGGTCACCTGTGGGAGGCAAAAGAGCTGTGAGTTGATTGGTGGTCAGTCAGAAGAGCAACCAGAAGGAGACAGCCGGAAGAGACTCTCTTCTCCATCACACACAAGTGGCTGCACAGTGTCCTCATGTCTTGGGGACATATTTGGATGCACTCAGTCATGGACCCAGAATATACTTTGGAGAGGTCTTGGGGGTGAGGCACTCATCATCACACTGCTGTCCTTCAGCGGAGCTGAAATAGAGGCAGGACCTAACGGCCCAGTCATGCCAATCGGGAGGAGTGGTGGATGGAGAGAAATAAGCTAGGAATTCATTAAAATCCATGGCTCAAGTAGAAAGGGACAGAGCAGAAATAGTTTGAATTGTAGGTAATGTTTTGCAACTATGTTGCTTCTCCGGGGGTACTCGGGGTAGCACATAGCCAAGTGAGCACTGAGTCTCTGGTTCTGAGTCAAGGTGCCCTGGACCTAAGCAGCACCAGTGGGCCACAGTAGCAGCCTCTCTGCCCAGTGCTTCCTGTGCACCAGGCAAGGGCTAAGAGCTTTCGGTACATTCCTCACCTCATAGCATCCTTGCCAGATAGGTACAGGTGAGGAAGTTGAGGCCCAGAGACATTAACAACAAGCCTAACTCCTGCAATCAGCAGGTGACATGGCTGGGGTTTGAACCAGACTGGGCAGATCCAGAGCTTGTGTCCTTTAGCAGCAGGCTATAATGCATCCTTTTTGTTTTTTAAGTTAAAAGAATTCATTGGAAGGGCACCTGGGTAGCTTAGTTAGTTAAATTTCCGACTTCAGCTCAGGTCATGATCTGAAAAAGGTTTAAAAAAAATTTTTTTTTAATTTTTATTTATTTTGAGAGAGAGAGAGAGAGAGCATGAGCAGGGGAGGGGCAGAGAGAAAGAAGGAGAGAGAGAGAATCCAAGCAGGCTCTGCACTGCCAGCCTGTGGGGCTCAAACTCACCAACCTGAGCCAAGATCAGAAGTCGGTCACTTAACTGACTGAGCCACCCAGGCCCCTCCCCCAAAAGTTTTTAATTAAGTAGGCAGCACACCCAACATGGAGGCTTGAACTCATAACCCTGAGATCAAGAGTTGCATGCTCTACTGACTGAGCCAGCCAGGCACTCCTTATTTATCAATTTTAGACATTATCTTCTGAATTTCATTTATGACAGATGAGGAATGTGTCCCCCTTCCATCACCCTATCCCCTATTTCTTCTCCTTCATGTGGTTAAAATATAATTTTTGATAAAATAAAAATTTACTCTCTGGATTATTATGAGTATTGTTTATTGCTAAGTTAAGCACTGTCCTACAATTTGATTTCCTTTCTCATACACTCTTTTCTTCCTGGACATAATAACTTTATTTTTTCACTTGCTTACTTCCCTATGCCACTATTTGCCACACTATCAGATATATCAGACCATTCGTTCCATTTATTTTCCTAAAGATACAAGTCCTGGAGCCCCCGTCCTCCTGTTCTGATCCTCACGCATGCTAACTAGCTGGCATTCTAGACTCTCCTTTATGATCATTGTGGTGATTGTCTTTGTCTCTCTCCTGGGTTGTAGCTCTTGTTTCATGAATCCTATGTCTTTCTCTCTTTGTTTAATTAAAAACAATTTTTAAAAAATCCCTCAGTCTGGTGGCACCTATACTGTAATAGCTTCCTGGAAAAGTGGTATGGGAAGTCATTTTTAAGGAATTGCAGGTATCCATATAGTTTGATTTTATATTGTGCCCTCAAGGCTGGTGACAGCGACAGCATGATCACCAGAGGCCAGAGTGTTATATGCTCGGAGGTGATGCACTCCTGGCCCCACACTGTAAAGATGCAGATGCTGAGGTCCAGAGCAGGAAGTAGCAACTTGACCAAGATCTCTCAATAAATTGGCTCAGTCACTTTGCAATCAACAGCCTCTCTCGCAAGAAGGAACTTTCCAGGCATGATTTCTTGCCATGAGGATGAGCCCCAAAGTGTAGCCTGCTTTGTCACCTTAGGCAAGACCTTTTCCCTCTCTGGGCCTCAGTTTCCCACCTGAGCAATAAGGGGTTTGAACCAGGTCAGTGGTTCCACACTTTCGCGTAGTGGTCAGACTCACCTGGTGGGCTTGTTCAAACCTGGCTTGCTGGGCCTCGTCCCCAGGGGTCGAGGATTATGATTCAGTAGGTCTGGGCTGGGGCTAGGGGATTTGCATTATGAGTAAGTATCTGAGCGATGCTGCTGCTGGTAGTTCTGGGGTCCACTCTGAGAATCACTAGACTAGCTGGTCTCTCAGGTCTCTGCAACTCTGATGCTGAGCCTTTCAGACTTCAACCTGCCCTCTTGCAGATATGTAACCCTTCCTGGCTCCCCTGTGGCCGCACTGCTTTCGGCTACTTAACCAGAGCCTTCAAGCAATAGGTGCTGTGGTGCTGGCAGCCCCTCCCCCCTGGTCCTGGGCCCTCAACCTCCTTTTCCTTCCAAACCTGCTTTGCCCTGGTCCTAGGAGCCTGTCCAGACATCAGCGGATAGAAGAGGAGAGAAAACCAGGCCTCTTCTGCCAGGGAGAGGAAAGGAGACCACAGCACTGTACTGCCCCAGACACAGGGGCCTGTTCTAGTTGTGGCTCCAAGGCTTACCTTGTATGGACCTCAGGTGGTTTCTCTAGATAAGTGTCAGAATGGTGCCCTGGCCAGGCAGAGTTGACTTAGTACTAGAGGCTGTTTTCAATAACATTCTATCATATAATAACAAAATTATTATCTTTTCAATTTCCTTAATCCTGATTAAGTCAAGAAAATTATCTCAATCTGGTGAGAGTGTACCTTTAATGCCTCCCTAGCCCTTTCTAATAACCCTTTTTAACCAAGAGCACTGTCATCTGTAGCAGTGCACACCCATTCTTAAAGACTCTCAGGCAGGAACCCCCAAGTAGGACAGAGACCTTGGAAAGCCCTAGACAGGAGCATGGCACCAGAGGTCCTAGGGATAAGCATCTGCTGGGATGGAGGGAGGGCTTGTGGCCACATAGGAAAGGAGACCTGGACTGGGGCACAGGTGAGCTCTGGACAACTCATCCTCCAAGGAGGGGGAAAAGCAAGACTTAGAGGGTGAATGTAAGAGAGTGTTACAATCGAGACTCCCACCTGGGCACTAGGACTCCTGAGAGGCTGCATGCTAAATGAGCCGGTCAGGCTAAAGTGAAGAATCGACAAAGGAACAGTGTCAGAGCCCACTCCAGGGCTCCTGGCTCTCTGGGTGGATTGAGGATTTTAAAATATGAGCTATGTCCCTGGGAGCGGGAGGGAGAGTGGCCATGCCTCTGAGGCCTGTGTGAGGAAGCTGGAAGGTGAGAGACTGGCTGGGCAAAAGGGGAAAGACAGCGTGGGATGGGGGCCGATTGCCTTCTCGCCTCCCCAACAGATGGAAGACATTCCCCAGTGGGAGCCAGCCTGGGCCAGAGGGGTCTGGACAGAAAGTGAGGGGCCCCAGCAGCAATAACCATGCAGGGCAGACATCAGAAAGCCAGAGGCCAAAGGCGAGGCCCGGGGATTGCCAGCAAAAGGAGAATGTGTGTGGCCCCCTTCAGGGCTGTTTACGGTCAGGGTCCAATACGGCAACCTCAAGGAGCCAGCAAAAGGTGTCCCTGAAAGAGGCAGATTCAATGTCTGCCCAGCCCAGAGAGGCAGAGCAGTTCAGTCCCTGTCGCTGTCAAGAAACATGGAAGAGCCTTCCTGCTTCTTGTCTCCTTACCTCTCCTTTCAGCCTGGAAAGGGGTGAGCTAAGAAAGGGAGCAGATGGCCCTGCCAGCTTCACGTCTTTGCTGAGGGATAAGAGACAGTGTCACCTTTAATTGAAGATTGAAGATTGGATTATGTGGGAGTAGATTGCCAGGGCGAGGGGGGTCCCTCCTTGGCTACATTACAAAGGGGCAGAGGAGACAAAAGTCAAGTTACAGTTTGATGTGCCTCTGGTGTCACACGTACTCAGCATGGTTGGTCTAAATGACAGCAGAGGTGGTTGGCAGACCTGGTGAACATGGTAGAAGTGTCATATGCATGATGTACTTAAAAAAAATTTTTTTTAATGTTTATTTTTGAGAGAGAGAGACAGAGACAGAGCGTGATCAGAGGAGGAGCAGACAGAAAGGGAGACACAGAATCCAAAGCAGGCTTCAGGCTCTGAGTTGTCAGGCTTGAATTCACAATCCAGGAGATCATGACCTGAGCTGAAGTTGGACGCTTAACCGACTGAGCCACCGAGGTGCCCCCTGCATGATGTACTTTTAGAGAATCGTGCCCCTGACACTCCCAGGCCTCAGGCATCCCCATCTCCTTCCCTGGTCTGCTTGATGAGAGTCTTGGAAAACTGTCATTGATACTTGTGAGCTGTGACACATCTGGGCGCCCACAAGAGAAACCCAATTCTCAAAGCAGGTTTGTAATGGTTTGGAAAAGTTGCAAACATTTTGGACCAGGGAGAGGGAGGAAGGAAGTGGGTGGGAGCGAGTCTCCCAGGCAGATGAGAGTCATGCAAACAGCTAGAGAAAGACAGGCAGGAAGGAGAAACAGCTAGATGAGAGAGGAAGGAGAGGAAGCATGTTTCAGTTTGCAGTCCCTTTCTCTCTTCTGATGATCACTCTCAGCCATACAGGCCCAGAAAGAGGGAGTAGGGTCCTCGGTCCGGCCTACCTCTGCCTCTTTGAACAACAGGGGCTCTCGCTCAATGACAGCTGGCCCAGAGCAGGCCCCAGTGGCTGGGTGGAGGAGCAGGGCTCTGGAACAGGCAGGGAGGAAGGGATTTCACAGAGCTGGAGGCTGGTGGTTCCCGCAGTCTGAGCCAGGAACTGTTTTGGAAATAAAGGCGGAGAAACTAGATTCTGGAGGGAGAGGAGAGACTCTGCCTCCAGTGCACCTCCAAGAAAAACAAGGCTCTAAAAATTCCTGCTTCCAGCCAGTGCCTCTACCCTCCTGAGTCTGGCCCCGAAGCCTACTCTCCACAGTGTGGTGGTGAGCAAATCTGGGGGCTAGGTGCTTGAAGGGGAGTCAGGGCCCCCAAAGAATCCAGATAAATTACCTCTTCCAGGCTCTTTTAAATAAATTTAGATTGGCAAACCTGGGGAAGGTCCCAAGGGACCCCTTTAGTTACAGACAGGGAAACTAAGGCAGAGGTAAACTGACTTTATTAGACAACTACAATGTTCCAGGCACTGTTTGAGGCTCTTTACATGAATTATTTTATTTGGAGTTTACAATAAAGTCTATGAAGGTGATAAACTTATTGTCCTATTTTTCAGAGGAAGAAACAGAGGCTCTGAGGAGTGAAATGATTTACCCAAAGCCACACGATTGGGGAATGGAGACTACAGTCTGAGGGGTTCTGAAGACTACACTTAAGCTACTACACCTTGCTCCCTCCCCCTGGTATTTTTGTTATGTTTTATACAAGAGGAAACTGAAGCTCAGAGAGGCTAATTTCCTCACATTTACACAACTAGTTCATGGCAGAAGTTATATTTGAACTTGGGTTTGGCTGACCCTAATGCCCAAATGCTTTCCATTATGTCAGCATTTCTTAGATTTTCCTCCTAAATATTCTGAATCACAGAAGAGACCTTGAAGCATTTGCCAAAGCCACACACAGCAATAGGGAGATTTCTTTCATATCAACTTATATATTTGCACACGCCTGCAAACACACACGTACACACATACACACGTGGATGTATAATACATGACTTTGAAAACGTAGAAGTGACGCTTTTTCTCCCTCAGGATACGTGAGGAAATCGATGCTTAAGGAAAACCTCCTGTCCTTTGAGAGGCCCACACTTGGCTTACTCAAGGTGATGGGTGGGGTTGGGGGCCCTGGGCCCCGCCGTCAGCAAGTCCCCTTGGAGTATTAATAGGGTATTCCCAAGAGCTGAACCAAAAGACCAGCACAAGGCACAGCCCCAACTCACTCCTTGCTTCATCCCAGCAGGAGCCTCCTCCCTGGTCTCTTGGGTCTCCCCCAACACGTACTCACCATGTGAAGCCAGAAGGACTGTTCAAAACCATAACTCAGTCACATCACTTCCTGGAGGGTCTTACCCCAGTTGTTGCTGGCTGCAAATAGCAAACATTGGAAACCCTGACGTGGCCCACAAGGCCCTAAATGACCCGGCCCTTGTGGCCACCTCCCCAGCTCCAGCTCCCCCTGTCTCTTCTGCTCCCCCTTGCCTAGCCCCCCCCCACCTCCTTCAGGCCAAGCTCTGCATTCTGCCAGCCTGGGAGCCCCACCCTCTTGGCTCCCTGGTTCTTTATTCATTTTGTTTCAGCTGAAATGTCACTTCCTCCAAGGCCTTCCCTGACATGCCCTCTCAGACAGCTCTCCCCCTGGACTCCAGCTCCTTGTCTGCCCTTACAACAATGCATGTGTATTCATTGTATTTGCTTGCTAATCTGCTTACTGTGCCTGTTTTCTCTCTCCGTAAGTAGAAACTCCCGTGGCAGGAACCCCAGATGGCCCTGCTCTATCCCCAGGTCTTCCAACTTCCTTGCAAACAGAGGGTGTTCAGGATGTTGCCTGATTAATGAGTGAGATCCACACTCTACCCTCAAGAAAATCCACAGCGAGGAGAAAACAAGGCAATGGCCTAAATCTAAAAGGAATCCTTTGAAACAAATAAGTTTTCTCCCTTTCTCGATTTTTCCAACCCAAACCATATCTAATTCTAATCTCTCATTCCTCTTGACTTCCTACAGCACAGGGAGCCCCCACCCTCACTCTGGGGAGGGAGCTTCCAGAACATTTTACATATAGCAGGTATTCCATAAGTATCTGTTCAATGGATCAGAGAGAAAAAAAAAATATTGGTTCTTCCTTACCTTTTTAAAAGCTATCTTAGTTCCTAAATTCTCCTTTCTGGTGGGAGCTGAGTAAGAAGGACGCATGACAGTCTTCCTGCTGTAGAGAAAAAGATATATTAGTAGGTCA
This sequence comes from Proteles cristata cristata, assembly GCA_017311185.1. Taxonomy (NCBI): domain Eukaryota; kingdom Metazoa; phylum Chordata; class Mammalia; order Carnivora; family Hyaenidae; genus Proteles; species Proteles cristata. The sequence goes on from JAESUZ010001135.1 coordinate 2,938,461, forward strand.
ACCCCCCGTAATGAAATCAAGTGGTACTAAACGTGGATGGAGTTCTAACGTCTGGTTTTAATTTGCCCAGTCCCTGGGCTTCTTATCTCTCAGTTAAGTTGCCAATGATTCATAAGTACACATGTTTTAGGAAAACTAGGAGCTAAAGTAGGGGACCTCCTTCTCCTTTCTGCCCTTGACCCCCAGGACATTGGCCCCTGGTTCACTCCCAAGGACCCACAGCCCAGACTGTGCCATGAGAAGGGCCAGAAGTGGGGACATCAGTGTGCTGCTGACCACACCTGAGTGGGACACTGGCCTGGGCCTTCAGTGAGGCTGCTCAATTCTGAGTCATCTTGCCTGGGAGACAGGAAGATATATATTACACTTAAATAAATCTGGCCTGTTGGTTTTCAAGTTTTGACACACTGACAGGTAGTGGTGTTATTTAACTCTGTGATTAAGAGCAATGGGAAACCAGGGGCACTTGGGTGGCTCAGTCTGTTAAGTTTCCAACTTCCACTAAGGGAATGATTTCATGGTTTGTAGGTTCCAGCCCTGCATTGGGCTCTCTGCTCTCAATGAAGAGCCTGCTTTGGATCATTTCCTGCACACACAAGAACATACTCTCTCTCAGAAACAGACATTAAAAAAAAAAAAAAAAAAAAAAGAGCCATGGTAAACTCACTTACTTTCTTCAACTATCTTTTTTTTTCTTAAACTTTTTTAATGTTTTATTTATTTATGAGAGAGAGACAGACAGCATGAGCAGAGGAGGGTCAGAGAGAGAGGGAGACACAGAATCTGAAGCAGCCTCCAGGCTCTGAGCTGGCTGTCAGCACAGAGCCTGATGTGGGGCTCAGACCTATGAACCATGAGATCATGACCTGAGCCGAAGTCGGATGCTTAACCAGCTGAGCCACCCAGGCACCCCTACTTTCTTCAACTATCTAATGGAAGTAATAATATATCTGACTCTTGGAGTTTTTATAGGAGCAATGAGGCACCATACTCAAAACTTCAAGCCCAGTGTGAGGCTCAGTAACTGCTCAGTAGTTGGAGAGAACTCTGCCCCCACCCTGACCTCCTCCCTGTGAACCCTGCCCCCACCCTGACCTCCTCCCTGTGAACTCTGCCCCCACCCTGACCTCCTCCCTGTGAACTCTGCCCCAACCCTGACCTCCTCCCTGTGAACCCTGCCCCAACCCTGACCTCCTCCCTGTGAACTCTGCCCCAACCCTGACCTTTTCCCTGTGAAGCCCACAAACAGTTGCCTGCCTCATCCTTCAACTTTCAGATCTACTACTGTCTCTTCAGAGAGACCTGCCTGGTTGCTGGACTAAAGTATTTTTCCACTCCTGGTTTGCTTTTCCTTCGAAAGCACTTGGACCAAGTTGTGATTACATATGTATTGGTTTCCTGACCCACTAACTGTGTCTTCTCCTTGGTGTGGAAGGATCAGGAAAGCGAGGCCCTGCCTGTCTTGCTCTTTATTATGTTACCAGAGTCCAGCACTGTGTCTGCCATGCACTTAGGAAGTGCTCAGCTCAGAGTTGTTTCACAGCCAAGGACGGAGCACTCCTAATCAAGGGCAACAGGTGTAAGGCCACAAGTCTAAACGTCTAAACCAAACTGACTCCATGACAGGCTTTAAGTTTCTCCTCTAAACTAGAAGGCCTGAGTTTCGGCTTTCCCGAAACTACCAGGTAGTTACACATTGCCCAAGGCAGGAGTAACCACCCTTGCAACACCCAATCCAGAAAGGCCAGCGACCACCCTCTACATTGTTAAGGGAGAGGTCTGGAGATAGAAACTATAGATAGGACCCTGTTACCTAATGTTAAAGTTAACCTGTTAGTCGCCGAACAAGACCCTAGGCTCGCTCTGTGATTGATTGAATTTAAAGGCACTCTAAGTGTTGTAATTGGATCCCGCCAAAAGTAACGAATACTCTAGACAATGTGTATGGTCAAACCCGCTGTCAATGATGTTGAATAATTATGATTGGATCACTGTTCCCATGTCACAACTTCTGTAACTCCCCCGTCTCAAACCCCATAAAAACCCTACTCTGCCCTTGTTTGGGGCTCTCAGCACAGATCCATATGCTGGTGAAGTCTGGGAGTCTGAGCTTAAGCCTGTAATAAAGCCCTTTGCTTTTGCATATGTGACTCGGACTCCTTGGTGGTCTTGGGATTTTGGGGAGATCGTGATCTGGGCATAACACAGGATCACAACTTTCATTTGCTTTGTGCAGATGACAAAGCCACACTTGGTCAATGAAGGAAATGTAGAGAGATGACCGGTCTTGGTTTGGAAGATGTGGGGCCCAGCCCTAGTTTTGTAACTTACTGGTTATGTGACTATGGGAAAGTCATTTCCTCGTATTTGAGGTTCCATTTCCTCACCTATTAAATGGAGGTAATAACACTCACCCCACCTACCTTCCAGGGCTGTTCTGAGAATCAAACAAGATAGCGAATGTTGAAAGCAAACATGATACAAAAATTAGAGCCTAAAGTTGTAATTGGCACCTTCTGCCCCTGAACAGCGAGCAGTCCCAACCTCCCAATAGGAGCCCTTGGAGTGTCTGGGTGAGTTATGGGTGGGGGAGTGAACTTGACTCTGACCCAGCCAGGGATTCTCCCAAACTTTGGGGTTAAAGGGGAAGGGCTGGTGGCTGGAATGGGGTGGGGCTTGCTTGCTGCTGAAGCTCCCTGAAAATTCCCTTTGATGGGAGTGAGAATTCTACAATGAAAAACACCCCGTGCCCTCCCTGAATTCCAGGAAGTAAATTGGAAACAGCCCTCTCCTTCTCTGAAAAGCAGACAGACCGCCTGGAGGAGAGGGGCTGGTGGCAGCTCCTCACACAGTGCTCACAGAAAAGTCCCCTTTCCTGGGATTTGGAAACACTCCAGCAACCAGAGCCTGACACAGAAGATTAAAAGGTATGGGGTCCACTTGCCAAGAAGCCCCAGAAACTATTTTATCTGTTTTCTTCCTCCTCCACTCCCTGTTTCTGTCCCAGTGTAGAAAAAGAGGTCCGAGGACAAAGTGTGACTGACAAAGGTAGACCTCTGCTATACACACCCAAACCCATACAAACCAACCAACGTGGCAGGTGATGTGATGTGGTGGGCAGGGGGCCCATCCCCTCCCCTGAGCCCCCAGACTGCTTCACATTGGGCCTCAGCTGCCTGTGCAATGAGGGCACAAAGCCATCAAGCTTTGGAGTTGCCCACAGTTGTTTTCTGCCATGGAGACCAAGGACTGCAGTGAACTAGAAGAATGCAGCTGATGTGCCAGATGTGAGGGGAGGGAAGGAGGTCTGAGGGTGTTTGGAGCCCTGTATCCAGCTTCTCTCGAGGGCCAGCCTCCAAGTGGCAGGCCGGAGTGCCGGGGAGCATGTTTGAGCAGGGCGGTCCAGTAGGAATATGATGTGCGGCTACCGTTCAAAATGGGTCTCACTGTAATGTTAAAAAGGTAAAAAGCAATGAAATTTATTTTAATACTTTATATAGCCTAATAGATCTCAAGTATCATCTCAACATGTAATTAATGTAAAAATTATTAATGAGGCATTCACATTCATAAACTGGCACGAGGTCTCGGAGACCCAGTGTGTATTTTACGCTTGCAGCACATCTGAACGCAGATTGGCCACATTCCAAGCGCTCAGCTATCATGTGGTGTGCACCAGCTCTAAACACAGCCACTTGCGTTGAAATCCCATGAACTAGCTGTGGCACCTGTTACAAATTACTTATTCTATGTTTCTCAGCCTCATCCTCTCCAAAATAGGCAAAATAATAAGGTAGGACAATAACCTACCTTAGAAGGTTGTTATGAGGATAGAATGTTCTTAGAACAAGGCTTGGCATGCAATAAGGGATACAAGAACATTAGCTATTATTATTATTTCTTATCCTTCTGAAGATCAAACAAGATAATGGATATTGAAGATAAAGCATGATACAAAAATTAAGACCTTGTTTAAAACTGTAATTGTCACTAACTGCAGCTGAACTCATGAAAAACAGTCCTAATCTCTGAATCCTGTGGCATTTCAGGCAGGGCCCCTGCCTTCTTCTATTTCTCCATTTTCATTTAAGGTGGCTTGTGCTGTGTTTCTGTCAGTTGCCACCCAAAGAGAGGAGGCTTGCCCTTTGCTCCTGCCCTGGCATTGCATCCTGAGGGAAGGAGGGGGCTGTCTGCCATGCCCCCATGTCACTGAGCTACGTGCTGTGTTCATGCTTCATAACACAAGTCATGAATCAATGGCATAGTGCTCAGCTCATCAAGTGATAGGAGGCCAAATGGGATATCATGTGCTTGGTACCATGGCTTGGCACATGGATGTCCAATAAATGGTGTCACTTATTCTTATCACTTTTGAGACCAGACACTGAGGTTCCGGAGATGAAAAGATGTGGCAGTCACTCTCATATGGCACATGGTCTGGTTATACTGAGGGCCCAGCCTGGTACACCTGTGTGACCATTAGGGAAAGCAAGCCTTGAACCTCCTTTGTCTTGGAAGCAGGTTATCTCTCCAAAGAGCATCCAGGACCATGCAGAAGGCAAGGAAAGGAAATTTCAGGGCTAGATGGTTCCTTGGAATGGTATAGAAGGCACCACACTTGAAGACCCAGGAACTAAGGCAGAGGAACAAATTCTGAACTCTGAAGGGCTAGGGAGAAAAGGCTACGTTTTCCTTGACCTCTCTGGGCTTGCTGGTCTCCATGGAGTCAGTCCCAGTCAGTCTCTGACTGGTATTTGGGGTAATTCTAAAGACCTGACACAGGGCTGGCCTTCAAGAGGCACAAAGCTAGTCTGGAGCTTAGGAGTCATGTTATAGATATTTTTTTAACCCCTCTGGACCTCAATTTCCTTATCTGAAAAATGGAGAAAAACACACTGCACGGTCTTGTTTAAACCATTTGAATTTGGAAAAAGCATGGTAGAAAATATATTCCATTTTTATGTGTGAAATCTGAAATAACACAAAATCCTCAAATGAAAAGTTTGTCAGGAACCTTGCAAGGCAGTGTGGATTGTAAATTGTAAACCGTGCTTATGCTAGAACCACATGCAACATTATTCCAAACAGCTAAACATAAATAGCTGCCAGCCTTCAGCAGGTGAATTGTAAATTACACAAGTCTGAACTGTTTGAGGTCTTTAGGCATGTGTCTCTGAGTAATTAGATTGCTCATACCTCTCTTATAGAATAATTGTGAATATCAAATGATATAATATAGTAACTAGGCAACAGTGAGCACTTCTTAATGGTAGTATTATTGTGATACAATGATAATAAGTGAAAACAATGTGAGATATGATATAACGATATTATGGGAGGTTAACTGAGCAGATCTTGGGCTTCTGCTTCCTCCTCTGTAAAATGTGATTATGGTGAGTTGAACAATTGTGAGCTTTGGGGTAAACAGCTGGAAGGCAGATTATAACAGCAGATACGATTTTACAGCAAGGCACAAATGCAAAGGTCCAGAATTTCTGTATGTGTGACCTACTTTAAAGTTTATTTATTTCTGAGAGAGAGTGAGAGAACACACACACACACACACACACACACACACACACACACACACACACGAGAGCACAAGTGGGGGAGGGGCAGAGAGAGAGGAAGACACAGAATCAGAAATGGGCTCCAGGGTCTGAGCTGTCAGCACAGAGCCCAACTGAGGGCTCAAACCCACAAACCATGAGATCATGACCTGCGCTAAGTCAGACGCTTAACCCACTGAGTCACCCAGCTGCCCCTAAGTGTAATCTACTTTAAACGAGGTTGTAAACTTAGAATTTACTCATTCAACAAACCGCTCTTTATTAACATTGCAATGTGCACTGACCTCTGGTTGAAAGGTATTAAAAAGCTAGGGAGTATGGGGGTCCTGAGTGACTCAGTCTGTTGAGTGGCTTAGGTTATAGTTTCGGCTCAGGTCATGATCCCAGGTCCTGCTTGCATTTCTCTCTCTTCTGTCTCTGCCCCTCTGCACCCTCTCTCAAAATGGATAAATAAAACTTAAATAAGTAAATAAATAAATAAGCTAGGGAGAATGGCCCTGCCACTGAGGGAATGATAATCTAGAACCGAGGCTTATCAAGGGGCCTTATGCAAACCACTGACTACATAATGATTTTATTTTTTTAAATTTTTTAATGTTTATTTATTTGAGAGACAGAGCATGAGTGGGGGAGGGGCAGAGAGAGAGAGAGGGAGACACAGAATCCCAAGCAGGCTTTAGGCTCTGAGCTGCCAGCACAGAGCCTGACACAGGGCTCAAACCCATGAACATGACCTGAGCCAAACTCAGACGCTTAACCAACTGAGCCACCTAGGCGTCCTGCTTTTTTTTGTTTTTAATTTGAAATTGTTGCCAATGTAAAACGTGGGAGATCTTATCTTAAACTCAAGATTTCTGGGCAAGGGCTCCAGAGTCTGGCTGGAGGCTGGTGCCTGCAAGGGAACGTGCTCTCATGGGCACCAGCTGCCCTGCCTTCTGTCTGAGCTCCAGGTCTACACCTGTGGCAAGAAAATTGGCAGCTGGTCTGTGCCTCTCTGAACTACACATTATGCCCCGTACCAAGAACCCACACCAGCTGTTCTGCAACCTCATCCTGAGGCACATCAACAAGGTCCTGGAGACAGGCTCAGGCACACCCAGTGCCGGCAATACCAGAGAGCTCCGTGCGCAGTGTCAGGAGCAGCGTGTGGAGTGTGTGCCCGCCTCCCTGTCTCCTGCACAGAAGGAGGAGGAGGGAAGACCAGATGGACAGTTCTGGGCTGCCTCACCCAGGAGAAGCCTTCTGGGAATCCTTGTCCAGCAATGATGGAGAAGGTGTGAGTGACAGTGAGGATAGAATGACAGACCTGTGCCCACCTGAGTTGTTCACCAGAAAGGACCTGAGAGGGACTGAACATGGGGACAACACTAATGTCTTTTTGCCAGAGGAGGAGGGTGAGAAGCCAGGAACCGTGGGTAGAAGGGCCCTGGGGTCAGAGAAGAGATGGAAGTAGACAGGGACAGGGTCCTTAAGCATTGGGAAAAGAGCTGGGCTCGCAGAAGTTCAAAAGTTATCACCATAAACTTGGGCACCTGATGGCTCAGTCAGTTGAGGCTTCCGAGTCTTAGGCTCAGGTCATGATCTCAAAATTCATGAGTTTGAACCCCACATCAAGATCTGTGCTACCAATGCGGAGTCTGCTTCAGATCTTCTGTCCCCCTCTCTCTGTCCCTCCTCTGCTTGTTCCCTCTCTCTCTCTCTCTCTCTCTCAAATAATTAAACATTTTAAAAATTATTTAAAAAGTCATCACCATAAACCTAAGAGGTTCAGCACTTTTAAACAGGTTAATGAAAGGTTATTGGAGAAAGCAAAAAATAAAAAATAAATCAAGATTTCTAGGTGTTCTTGAGAATCCGGATTATTTCCTTGAAAAATAATTGGTTGGCCAAAAGAGTGGTTGGCCACCTCTTGAGATGAAGTGTTATGGGTTGGAATATGTCCCCCCAAATTCATATGTTGAAGTCCTGACCCCCAGAACCTCAGAATGGGGCTATATATTTGGGGATTGGGCCTTTAAAGAGATAAAGGAAAATAAAGTCCTATGGATGGTCCCTAATCACTATGACTGGCATCCTTATAAGGAGATTAGGACACAGCACACAGAGGTCTGACCGTGTGAGGGCACAGAGAGAAGGTGGCCATCTGCAAGTCAAGGAGAGAAGGCAGGGACCTCAGTCAAGGACCTCAGAGGGAACCAAACTTGCCCTCACCTTTATCGTGGACTTCTAGCCTTTGGAATTCTGAGAATAACTGTCTACTGTTTAAGCCACCTGCTGTGGTATTTTGTGATGGCCGCCCTAGCAGACCACTACACAGGACCTACACTCTTCTGTGTCCACAGTCCTTACCACTCCCAAACGGCATGCATTCTGCTCACTTCTGTGTCACGCGCAGCCCCTACTGGCAGCTGAGCCGGCAACCTGTGACCTAGAGGTAAAGGGTGTTTTCCATGGACATTATGTGTTCTTATTCCAAAGCTTTGATGTACCTTTTGCCCTTTTACTCTCTTCACACTTCTGTAAGGCTAATACTATTATCCTCACTTGGCAGAAGAGAAAACAGCGCTCAGAAAAGTGAAGTCATTTTTTCCCAGTTAAAGCTGGGAGGCGATCCGCGCCTGCTGACTCAGGGACCAGGGCCCATGTCCCTCTACCATGCACTTGGGCATAGGACCCATGAGCCTAAAGCCTTAACAGGGCAGCTGTGTGTGTGTGTGTATGTGTGTGCATGCACATGCATGTGTGTTATAGAGGTAAGCCATTCACAGCGATACACAAATCCAAGGAGAATTATTTCCTTGAAAAAAGACTTGGCATAGAATTCCTTTCAAAAGTAAACCTAGAATAGAAATTGAACTGAAATCTGCTTTATGCAGGAGTTCATCTCACAGAGGCAAGCCTGGCTGGCAAGCCTCTGATGTGGGGAAGGGTGAGGGAAGCCGTGAGTGTGTACATGGTCTCTATCAGCTTATGCCCAACATTCAGGAGCAGATAGCACTAGAGACTGGCACTGTAGGAAAGAAGGTTCAGTCCCCTGTGTCCAATCAGCTCATGAGGAGTAGCAAGATAGGGAAGAAGAGAGGGATTTGCAGAGAAAGCAGTCACTTCCTGGGGGAATCTGCTGACTATTTGATGGAGACAGAATAGCTTCAGAGATGACCCCAGACTTGTGAAAGATATCTCAATTTACTCGTACAATGACACACTGTGACACCATTATGAGAACAAAGTAAGTCCAGACGTGCAGATGGAAAGACGGCCAAGATACACAAAGTGAAAAAGGCAAGTTGCAGCATGGAATGTAAAGCATGATTCTCTTTGAGTTAAAAATAAAAAAAAAGGACCCCCCTCCACACACACACAATTTCTGAAAGGACACCACTTCTTGATAAACAGGTTACCTCTCAGAATTAGGACCAAGTGTGTGGGCTTTTACTTTTCACTTTCTTCCTCTTTTTACTGTCTGAATTTCTTATGATGAGCGTTGTTAGTTTTATGTCATTTAAAACAAAAGGTCACCCTAATGTTTAAGGATCAGAAGACAGGCAAGTGTGGTGTCCCTGCTAGGAGACCGGGAGAGGTCAGACATTTGGAAAGACGCAAACTCAATGGTGCACTTGATGCGTCAGAATGAAGGGTAATAGTGATGTTCTCAGAAGTGCGAGGGGGCCAGGGAGTTAGCAGTTGACAGTGGACTTAATGGATACAATTAGCAGATAACAGAATAAATCAGAAGAGAACTGTGCAGATGGGGGAGGAGACAGGGGGAGAGAGAGGAGAGCACAGACTTTGAACAATGCCAACCGAGCATCAGCCATGAGTTGACATAAATAGGATGTTGTTGCTATTGCTGCTGGTTCAGTGGGAGTAGGAACAGGTCAGGGTAAGATCACAAGGTCTCTGGGAGATGTCGGATCTAAGAGGGGGAGATTTTGAAGGGTTCAGATAGGAGAGTCTTGAAGCCAAAGAGCAGAGGACGCTGAGGTTGTGTAAAGGTTCATGGAGCTGGGGCAGAGAAGTGTACTGGGAGACCGCTGGGGACAATTGCAGTCCTTCAGCTGAGAGATAATGTGCTGGAATAGGACCGCAGCAGTGGCTTAGAGAAATAAGAACAAAGTAAGACAAGGCTTGGAGACAAGTAGTTTGGTGGAAGAGAGAGGGTGAAGAGAGTTGTAAAGAATTGGGTGCAAATCTCAGCTTGCCATTTACTGCCTTTTGAACTCAGTCTGCCCATCTACGTAATATATTTAATTAAAGAAGTGCTATCAGGAATAAATGAGATCATGCACTCCACACATAACAACTATGATTGTTAGCTCGGGGTATTGGACTCAGACTTATCAGGGTTCAAGGCCCTTTACCACTAGCTGTACAGTTACTAGCTGTACAGTCTTGAGCAAGTTCTTAAAGATCCCTGAGCCTGGTTCCTCTTTTGCAGATGGGGATAACCTGTCATCATGGAAATGAAGCAGCACACCAGAGGGCTGGCAGAGCCTGGCACAAAATAGGCACTCAATAAATGGTAGAGGTATTACTGTCAACAGGTAAGTCACTGAGCACAGAGCCTGGCATACAATGAGTACTCAGTACATGTTAATTCATGTTATAATTCATAAGGCAGAGGTCAGGAGCCGGGAATCCCGGGGCTGCCCGGCCTGCAAAGAAGGGACGATTGCAGCACTCCACCTCCCACCCGAGGGCATACTCCTGTCCACTCTCCAGCACCGGATCCTTCCCCTCCCACCTGTGCTTTCCGCCCCTGCCCCTGCGGGAGGGTGGCGGAGGTGCGGGTAGCTCTCAGTCACTCACCCTAGCGGTCTCGGCCACGTCCCGGGGCTTCCGGAGCCACGAAGCTCGAAGCTCTCTCGGCGGCACTGCTCCGCGTCCCCGCCTCCTGCCGAGGCAGCTCGGCCAGCGCCCGCCTCAGGCATACTTTTCCCATCCCGTCATGGGCGGGAGCATTTGGTTCCTGGTCACGTGGGCCAGCCCGCAGCTAGGAGCTCTCCGTCTGGGAGCTGCACAGGTTTGGAAAAAATTTCAGCGCTGGTGACAACTTGAGTGTGTCAATGCATGTCTGTGTGTAGAATTTGTCAGTGTCTTTGAAGGTTTACATGCAAGAGAGTGATTGCTACTCAGCCGATTGCGAGGGAGTGGGTACTTGTGCACGTGTCTGAAGAGACATCTGTGTTGCTTGCACGTGAGCATTCATCTGGCTGTGGATCAGAGGATGCGTGTGGGCATGACGGTTTATAGGAGCGTAAATTCCCCAGTGTACTGAATTTGCATGTACTTGAGTGATTATGAACCGTGTGTGCAGGTTTAGTTGTATGTGTGTTCATTCATAAACGCATGTGCCCAAACGTGCATCAGGGCTCCTGTACGTGAATATGCATGCACATGTCGAAGGTTGCAGCTCAATGTGTAACTGAAATGTACTTCATTTGCTGGGTTTACACGTCAGTGGCTGGATATCTATGTGTTGGGTACATGTTTAAATGTGTGTCCAGATGTGCACAACCACGTATCAGTGTGTATGTGCGTGATTTCTTTGTGGCACCTGTTTGTGCGGTGGCTCATTCTGTACGTTTATATGTACACATGGCTTGGTGTAGATTTTGTCCAGATGTGAGGGTGCACGTACATCATAGTGCCCCTGTGTCCCAGCCCTCATCTCCCTCCTCTTAGAAGCAAAGGCTCACTGGCTTCACGAACTCTATGGCCTGGCTTCAAATTGCTGAGTGTTCCGGAATAGGCAGAGTAATCCTGTTTAGGTTGCAAGTAGACACCTGAGGAAAGAAAAATCATAGACATTCGACTTTAGCTTTTTCCCGTTCTTCCCGCTGTTCTTTTCTACAAGCTACCACTATTTCACTCAGCTGTCAGCATCTGCTTAGCAGATGATATATGACTCACGTTCAGAATTTTAATGCAGGTATGCATTTGACCTCTGCCGATTCCACCACCTAAGTCAAGTCAGTTGCTTGATAGATGGTGTTTTGTTTTCTGAAAAGTAGAGAGAAGGATTATATTATTGTATTGTCTTTCCCCTCAAAGTTGGGGCACTCACCCACGAAGGTGTGATAAGCCACTGAACTATGTAGAGAATTATTACTAATATTACATAAATATTGTCTGAGGATGAAAGTTAGTGGGCTCAACAGATATTCATTCAACAAACAGTTGGCAAGCATCTGTTATGTGTTCTTCCCTGAGTTAGGTGCTGGAGATGTGGAAAGAAACCAGATTGGTTTTGTGCCTGTCCTCATGGAGCTTAGAGTCTAGTAGGGGTTACACAAGTGGCTACAAGTGAAATGAGTGTTACAGAAGAGGCAAACACTGAGTATAAACCTGGGCATTCAGGGGAAGGCCTGGGTTGAGCTGTGAGGGAGAACTTAGACTTGTCTGGATGTAGGAGACATATGAGGTATAAACGAAGGAAAGATGACTTGTGAAGTAGGGTCTAGTGTGTTGATTCATAGGCGGGTGGAAACGGGACCTCTGTCCACCACTCCCTCTGAGTACCTTGGTCTGTTCCTAAGTACGTCAGGAATGGAAAAAGGTAAGGAAGCCTTCCTTCGAATGATGCATGGATGCCATTCTCAATCTGAAAGACTCTAGGGTAGAGTAGGAATCTCCATGTGTTACCCATGGGGCTCCATTGCCACAGAGGTTGAGATACCTGACATGCTCTTGTCAGTAAGGAAATGCTTAAAGAGAAGCACAGGAAAAGGCAGTGGTGCCACACTCAGTACCAGGGAAGCACTTAATGGATGTTCCCTGGCTGAATGAATGGGAGTGGACGTTCTTCCAACTTTTGGAGGAGACCTGGGACCTAGGAGCCTAGGCAGTGGTGGCTTCATGTAGCAGGAAGTCCAAAAAATTCATGAAATGGCTGTTCCAGGAGCTACAGGAGCTGCCTCAAGCTAAAATGGCACTCAGAACTTCCTTCTCGAGCCTGCTTTTCTCTTAAATCAGTCTGCAAACATTTGTTACCTTGTGGGGACAAAGAGGTGAACTTCTGGTCTACAGGGAGAATGAATCAGAACACAAATTGGTCTAGGAGGCATAATGCAATAAGTGCTATAGAAGACATACAAAGTGTATGAAATGAGGATTTTCCCATTTGTTTGATTCAGTTCAATTAATTCCATAATGCCATTCATGTCTAGAGAACATGCTCAGCATATTGAAAAGATGAATGACATTGTGACATTTATGGCCATAGAGTGCTTACAAACCAGTAGGGGCAGCCTTGTGCCAGATGTGGTAGATTGGCTTGTTCGTTCCACATGTGTCCAAACCTTTCTTGGTGTGTCTTCCCGTACTATAGAGGCTAAAAAGCTAAAAACCCACTTCCTAACCTCTTTGCTGTTGGGGTTCCCATTGTAATTTAGCTTTAGCCAGTCCTGTGCACTTGTGCAAACCTGAATTCAAAATTGAGTTAAGAAAAACAATTGAGTCTGGTGGAGATGAGGCATCAGCCTGGGAGGGATCCATTGTGCTGGTGGTGAGCTAGAACGTGCAATATGGCCCTGGGGTTTGGGCAGTGACTCCTGGTCCCAGATTACACCTAAAACTGTGTATTCCTGTAGCCAGAGACTGAGCTGGCGACTTCCTGAATGCCAGCTTCCATATTCCTGTGGCAGGAATAGTAGTTTTCTTGGAGGGTCAGTATGGTGCAGTGTTCTGGGAATCATTCTTGGAGCACCAGGCCAGAACTTGCTCTGCAAGGATTCTGAATTCACTTGATTCTCTTTATTAATCTGTGTTTTCTTAAGATAGCTAGAATGGTCTTGTACCTTCACAAGAGCCCTGATACGGCATGCTGTGAACCACAGGTGCTGTGAGTGTCAGAGAAGGCACATGAGTGTGAGCAGAATAGCAGGGAGGAATGGGCCACCTTTCCTTACTCTTTCCATTTCACCTTTCCAATCCTATTAAGAACCTTCAATGCAATTAATTGATTGATTAAATATCAAACAATTACAGTGCACAAGGAACTCTGCTTTTTGTTGAGGTCATGGTAGTGCACAAAATAAGCGAGCTCCCTGCCTTGCTGGTACTTATGAGGAGATAGGTATTGAATTAGCACTCAAACACATAATTCAGGGGGCATCTGAGTGGCTCAGTTGGTTAAGTGTCTGACTCTTGATCTCAACTCAGGTCATGGTCTCACAGTTGATGAGATAGTGCCCTGCCTCAGACTGTGCCGATGGTGAGGAGCCTGCTTGGGATTCTCTCTCCCCTCTCTCTCTCTCTCTCTCTCTCTGCCTTCCTCCCTCTCTCAAAATAAATAAACATTAAAAAAATAAAAGAGTCATAAAAGAGAAAGAAGAGGGAACTGTGGGAGAGAATAGTGGTGCAGAGTCCCATGAGAGAATTTACTTTATTGGGGGATCTGGGAAGATCTCTTGAATAGGTGACATCTAGGCTGAGTCACAAAGGATGAAAATGACCCAGCCATGTAAAGGTGGCAAAGGAGGAGTGAGAGAGGCGTGAGGAAGAAGGAACCGTAAGAGCTACACTAGCTGTCCCCAACCCTTTTTAATGCTTCTCTGTGTAACGGTCATAGGATAAAGCCTCAACCCTCTAGCCTTTCTGTAGCCTCACTAACTGGAAGCCTTTGTGATTTGACATCTTCCCAGACACTTCTATTTTTCCTATGTCAGGATTTCTCAATCTCTGCACTACTGACATTGAGGCTCAATAAGTCTTCCCTGGCAGGACTATCCTGTGCATTGTAGGATGTTTAGCAGGATCTTTGTTCTCTATGGATGATAACAACAATCCCTCTGCCTCCAAGTTGTGACAACCAAATACATCTCCAGACATTGCCAAATGTCCCAAGGAGGGTAAAATTGCCCTCCATTGAGAACTACTGTCCTATGGGTAGCTCTGCTTTGGTTAGAGTCATCCCTTTATGGACTCCCAACTACTCCTTCAACTTTTATGTGTCTGTACCTCCACTTACACAGTTCCCTCTAACTAGAACCCCTCTTCTGCCTCTCCACAAAGCCTTACCCATATGTCTACTAGAGATTCATGGATTTTACCTGCCCATTATTCCTCTGTCCATTGGGGAATTTTATTTGGGTGATTCTCATGTGTATTGGGTGGTAGGGAAAAAGTGGTCCATCTTAGTACTCTGCCTGCCCTCTAGCTGCAGGGGCATGGGCATGTGGATCAGGTACCTCTTTCTTTTGTGCCCAGTAAAGAGTCCAAATGGTGGGCATGAGACTCAAGCAGAAATAATCAGAGACTTCCCATGTGATTTCCATAAAAGAGTACTGCTCTTCTTCTGAACTGTTAACTGTAAAGATACAGCCCTGGGTGGTGAGGAGCCTGCTTGGGATTCTCTCTCCCCTCTCTTCTCTCTGCTAGCTGCACTAGCCTTTTTTTCTGTCATTTGGAGGGAGCCTGCTTGAGGGAGGAGTCAATGACATCAATATACAAATAGAAGCAGATGCAAGAACTGAAAGATGGGAGAAAGAGTGCTCTGACTACATTATTGGAAACCTTTGTCCAGATACTGGACAACATTCACATTCTCATATTCTCTCTCTTTCTTTAAGCTGGTGTGAATTGTTCCCATGATAAGTCATGGGAAGGCTCCTATAGTACTATCCTTCAGTGCCTATTTCAAATCTCTTCTTCATGAAGGGCCTCTCAACACAGAACAGTCTGAAGAATATGCTGTCTTTGAATTCTTAACTAGTGGTTTGCTGGAGACAGCAGCCAATTCTGTGTTCCTCTTTCCAATTCTGAGTTAAGTGACATATCTGAAGTTTGCAATTGTCATAGTGGGAATAATTATATGACAGAAATCAACAAAGACTAGAAATCAAGACTCTCTTCCTTCAACCCAGCCTCCAGCCTAATTACCAGCACACCACTGTCTAAATGCCTTCTCAACTGTACCACCCATTTGGGCATTAATCATATACTGATTTGTGACATCTCTTGCTTTTTGAATATGGTGAGTTTAGGAGGACAAGTGCCCCTGAGCTGCACTGCATCTGGATCTTCAATGGATGAAAGGTCCTGAGGAATAATTTGGTTTTTGGTCTTCATTTCACACATGTGGACGAAGAGGGCAGAGTCCTTCAGTGACTTGGTAGTCAGCTGTGGAGTCAAGACAAAGAAAGTCCACAATATTTTGACTTCCATCCATGATTAAAATGTAGATGTTTGTGGCCTTCCTTTTTGTCTTTTTTTCCACCCTTCCCTTTCTCCAATGTTGGTACAAAAGAGGGTTTAAAATGATTGATGAATCATTCCAAATAGCTAATGGCCATGACCTAGATTGTCAATGTTTACTTTCAACAAGGGGCTTTGGGGCTACAGAGTTCTCTAGGATGAGATTATTCCTGATGGGGTCTTCCTAATGTGGCAGCACTGGGGAGAGACATGCTAAAAGAGAGGACTTGATGCTATTACAGAAAGATCATGATGTTGGAGTGAATGCTGGCTGCCTTGGGTATTATGTCACTTAGAATCAAACAAGATGATAGCTGAACTGCAAGGAAACATTGTAGATCTGTAAAAATTGAAAATACACAGTTTATTTTTGATGCAGCTGTTTTATTTCCACAATTTATCCTGGAAGTGTTGCAACTGTGTTTGAACTAATAAAAGACTGGAAACAATCTAAATGGCTAGCCATAGGGAACTTATTAAATAAACTAATTAAATAATTAAATAAATCATTATGCATACGTACACAGAGGCAGAGCTCTATGTACTATTATGGAATTATCTGCAAGATATGTTGTTGAGAGAGAAAGATAAGGAGTAGATCAGTGTGTATAGTTTGCTATCAACCAAGTTAAAAAGGGGTGAGGAAAATGTACACAAACACACATGGATGTATGAGCATAATCTGTCTCAAGAAAGAGAGACAAGACATTGTGACCCAAGAAGTTGTCTCTGGAGAGGGGATCTGGGAAACACTGTTAAGAGGAAGAGTTCTTTTCCATAGTATGGAAAAATTTGACTCTTTTTTTTTCTTAAATAAACATGAGGTGGAGCCCAATCTTTTTTTTTTAAGTTATTTATTTATTTTGGGAGGGAGGGGAGGGTGTAGAGAGAGAGGGAGAGAGAGAGAGTCCCAAGCAGACCCTGCACTGTCAGTGTGGAGCCAGTTGCTGGGCTCAAACTCATGAAAAGTGAGATCATGACCTGAGCCAAAACCAATAATTGGGTGCTTAACCAACTGAGCCACCTGGGCACCCCTGGAATAATTTGACTTAAAAAAATTTTTTTTAAGTTTAGTTTTGAGAAAGAAACAGAGTGTCAGTGGGGGGGGCAGGGGGGGCAGAGAGAGAGACACACACACACAGAATCTGAAGCAGGCTCCAGGCTCTGAGCTGTCAGCACAGAGCCTGATGCAGGGCTCAAACTCATAAGCCATGAGATCGTGACCTGAGCCGAAGTCAGATGCTTAGCCAACTGAGCCATCCAGGCGCCCCCAGAATAATTTGACTTTTATTTTTTTTATTAAAAAAATTTTTTTAATGTTTTATTTATTTCTGAGAGAGAGAGAGAGAGAGAGAGAGGAAGCAGGGGAGGGTCAGAGAGAGAGGGTGATACAGAATCCGAAACAGACTCCAGGCTCTGAGCTGGCAGTCAGCACAGAGCCCGACACGGGGCTCGAACCCACGAACCGTGAGATCATGACCTGAGCCGAAGTTGGACGCTTAACCAACTGAGCCACCCAGGCACCCCAATAATTTGACTTTTAAACCGTGGGAATCTAGTATTTATTGCATACCCCTCCCCTCAATAAAATTTAAAACAAAAGAATATATTGTGTTGCACTTCTTGGAAATTTTTCCTTTGCTCTGATGGATCTGGGGATGTGGCAGAGAGCTGAGAGAGTTAATAATAGTGACACTCCCTCTAAAGTTATATAATTTTTGTAAATAAAAAACATTTCACAGAGCATTCTGTTCTGTTCTTCAAGTTAGGGACTAGTCCTTCTCCCACCAAACAGCTGAAGGAATGGAGGCACAGAAGCAGCCCATCCCAAGCTTACACAGTGAGCAGGGACAGAGGTACGATGAGCACACAGCCCTCATCAGGCCCTAAGCTGCTGGGGCCACAGTCAGTGGGGCAAGCGCTTCCACAAGCACAGCCATCACAGTCTTCACGGGAAGGAAAGGAACCAGAGAGTTCAGAGAGGCTTCTTTGGCCTAAGGTTTCCGGAGAGTTAAAGCCCCGAGCCTGCAAGTAGTCCCAGCGCAAATGAAGTCAGACCAAAATAGATACTACTTTATGTTCAACAGGAAATGACCCAGAAAAGATCCAACCACTTTCCAGATGTAACTCGAGGGACCTTGGTTGGAGAGACATTTCGGAGTCTAATGCAAAAAGCTCTTGATGACGTTTCTCAAGTCAGTGTGGGGACCAGAAACGAACAGACATTTGGATTTCAGGGGCGTGCCTTGCTAAGAAAGTCTAAGGTTTCACAGAATCAAGCTCTGAGAGAGAGCAGCATGGGAATGAGTATAGAAACCAAGGCCTTGCCACGTTTTGCCAGAACAATTTGAGGAGGGATTATGAGAAATAATAGAAAGAAAAGCAGAAATCCCAGATTGAGGAAACAAGGCATGATTTAACTGCATAGGTGAGATTTGGCTAGTGTCTAGAAAGAAAATTTTAATCTATCTGTTATTGTGCAGTGAAAAGAGGCCAATTTCTCTAAATCTTGTATTTCAAAAGACTTTTACAGATTTCTTTGAAATAACACTCAGAAGACATTTAGCTCGAGATGTCTTATTCACTTAATTTATGATTGGCATAAAAATCCTTATGTGTGCTATTGCTTATGAAGAAAAAAGGTCTCTCTCCTCTCTCTCTCTCTCTCTCTCTCTCTCTCTCTCTCTCACACACACACACACACACACACACACACACACACACACACACACACACACACAGTTACTAAGTCTCTTAGCTTCACTCTGCTCTATGAGGCTGGGACTCTGCAAATGGTTTCTTCTTTGCAAGCTGACCTTTTGTTAGTCTGCCAACAGGAGGCACTAGAGGCAGACTGGGATTCTAGAGAAGTGGCCAGGAACTTGCTCTTTTCTGTTTTGCTTCCTGTTACTGTCAGTGTCACCCAAACAACAGTTCCTCACTCTGGCAATGACAGAATTCTTTCCAATGGGAGCAGCTGGTTCAAGTTTACATTTTTTCCACAATTGCAGAACCAGCCTCATTATACTTCTTCAGACATACTGGTAACAGCTGGCAGATGCCTTTCCTGTCCCTTTATCCAAGCTACCAAATTTTATTAATCCCAAACTCTTCTTTCTTCCAGCCATTGGACTGGTAACTACCTTCGGTGTTTTTACTCCAGTATTCCTTTTGCTTTTCCAGTTGTCTAATGTCTGGGTAACAATTTTTTATACTAAATTCTCGCTGTGAAAGTAATCTGTAGAGTTTGTGTCTCCTGACTGATACAGAAATTGGTACCAGAAGTCTCAGGAAACAGACCCTCAAAGATGGAATTTTTGCAGGTGTTTGGATTTGTCTTTAGACCTGAATGGGATACTGAGCTTCTTGTCATGGAAATGGGATGCCGGCAGCCTGTGACACGGAGTGGTACTGACTGATCCAATTACTGGCTGTAGACTATTGGGATGAACAACTCCCTGAAGCAGGTGCCTTGGGAGATCAAGTGGCGGCTGGGAATAATGAGGACTTCGAATTTTGTGGGGTGGGATGCCTTCTTCTGAGAGCACAGGAGGGCTTACACAAAGAAAATGACATGCTCAGGTTTTTAAAGTCTCAGCTCAAGTCCTGGTTAGGGAGATTCTATGGCAGCCCTAAAAGTATCTCAAATCTTTTGTACTGCAAACTCAGACACAATATTTAATTGTGAGGGTTGCAGAATTTAAATGTAAATTGATTTCAGAGTCTACATCTTCCAGTGAAAGCTGGGTTGGGGTGAGGACATCTGCATGAGCTTGGAGGAAGCTGAAAATCTTAACCCCTAAGTCATTCTGAGTCTTCCTTGTCTTCACCTTCCGTGTCTGAGATTAGGCTTCCTTTCCTTAAAGTCCGTGTAATAACCTCACCTGAGGCAGGTGCCTTTCAAGAAGATGGCTTCGCTCTTCAAGATCTATGCCAATGCTCCTTGTTGCCACTAGACCCATAACTAGGGTCAGATCCAGCATATTACAAGGAAACAAGTTCAGAGTCTGATCCTGAAGGAAAGATTTTATCACTTAAGATAACTGCAAGATTTATCGCTCCTCATCAGGGAAATACAAATCAAAACCACACTGAGATACCACCTCACGCCAGTCAGAGTGGCTAAAATGAGCCAATCAGAGAACTCTAGATGCTGGCGAGGATGTGGAGAAACGGGCACCCTCCTACACTGTTGGTGGGAATGTAAACTGGTACAGCCCCTCTGGAAAACAGTGTGGAGGTTCCTCAGGAAACTAACAATAGAACTCCCCTATGACCCAGCAATAGCACTGCTAGGAATTTACCCAAGGGATACAGAAATGCTGATGCATAGGAGCACATGTACCCCAATGTTCATAGCAGCACTCTCCACAATAGCTAAAACATGGAAAGAGCCTAAGTGTCCATCAACAGATGAATGGATCAAGAAGATGTGGTTTATCTATACCATGGAATACTACATGGCAATGAGAAACAATGAAATCTGGCCATGTGTAGCAACATGGATGGACCTTGAGGGTGTTATGCTGAGCGAAATAAGTCAGGCAGAGAAGGACAAATATCATATGTGTGCACGTATAGGAGGATTAGGAGGAACTTAACAGAGGACCAAGGGGGAGAAGAAGGGCGGAAATGGTGGGGGAAAGGGAGAGAGGCAAACCATGAGAGACTCTTGAATGCTGACAAAAACTGAGGACTGGTGGATGTGGGGGGAGGAGGGGTGGGCATGGAGGAGGGCACTTGTGGGGATGAGCACTGGGTGTTATGTGGAAACTAATTTGACAATAAACTATTTGTAAAAAAAAAAATAAACTGCTAGAAATTTAAAAAATATAAAATAAAATATACTTGTGAAAAAAAAATCTTAAATATTTTAAAACTATAAAAAAAAAATAAGTGGGCATCAAAGATAAGACAAACAAGGAAGCACAAAAGGAAAACAAAAACAAAAGAAGAAGAAGGAAAGACACCAAACACCACATATACTCAAGTGGATTTCTTTTTCCCGAGAGACCATCGTTTGTTTCAGAATCTTCTGGCCAGAAGCGGTTTTTGGATCTCTCATAGTGGATTGTTCATTTGCTCATATTTAAGGTAAATGTGTGGAGATGTAATGTTAAATAAACTTTTTTCTAAATCACACACAAAAAAAAGATAACTGCAAGATTTTTCTAATCTATATAGGCAGAAACCCAGTGAATATGTGTGGAATGGAAGTCTAAGAGCATTAGACCCAAGAAGACAGAATATAACAGTCAAATGACTGATATAGATATACTCACCAGGGGTTCTCTAATGTGCTAACTTGTACTAAGATTTTGCTTATTTGGACTCAACAGTGACCTAAATATAAGAAGTTTCAAATCACAGAACTTCCTTGGCAAATGCAGAGAAAGAAATGAAAAGATTTAGGGTATGGTTCAAGAGGACCCAGCAGACACTCCTTCACTAAGGTATTGAGCAATACATTAAAGAGGAGATTATCCATATTCTTGAAAATCTCTGTGGTGGTTGTTCTCTGTAAGCTGGTATAATGGTAGAAGATGCTCTCCCCGGTTCAATGCTGTTCATTAATTTCATTGGGTTTGAAGGGATCTAAAAAAGCAGAGGCCAAATGGCAGTGTTCAAGTCATTAGAAATAAGGTGGATACACTTAACATAATACACAGCAGGGACAAAACAGCCATCAGAATGTTTTGACCACCAGGGATCATTGATAGTAGCTGTTGATGGTTACTTTTATGTGTCAATTTGGCTGGGAAAATGTTATTTGGGTGTTTCTGCAAGGGTATATTTGGATGAGATTAACATTTAAATTGGTGGACTTGGAGTAAAGTGGATTGTTCTCCAAAGTATGAGTGTGCCTCATCCAATTAGTTGAAGACCTGAATAGAATAAAAAGACCAAGTCTCCCAATCAAGACAGCAATCTCTAGCAGACTGTCTTCAGACTGGATCCCTTTTCCTGCCTGTCTGGCCTACTAGCCCACCCTGCCAATTTTGGACTTGCCAGCTTCTATAATTATATGAGTCAGTTCCTTATAATAAATATCTTCCTATGTGTATATATACGCACATCCTATTGGTTGTTTCTCTGGAGAACCCTAATACAGTAGCGAGTTGGTACAGAGACCTAGGAATGAAATAGATGGGAAGTCTACCAAATATTACTTAATCAGCACAATAGGAAAAACTCTAGGCCTGGTGCTCAGAAGTCTGACTAAAGTCATTACAGAGAGAGTCATAGCCTCTCCTCTGGTTTCCAGACCTAAGCCAGCTGTCAGACCCAGAGCCCCTTGACTGAAGGACATGCTGAATTCTCTTAAGAACTCAACACTGCCACTATGTGTACTATAAACCTTCTTTCAAGACTTCCCCAGAGAACTGCAGTCTTTAATGGGGTGAATCTTTAATGCAGACTGTATACTGCAAAAAAAAAAGAAAATCCTCAGATCTGCTGGGGACTAATAAGCACTAGCTCTGAAATGGCAGTAATTTCTGGGACCCCAAACACTACAATGGTGCACCAGTCAACATGGGGGCTAACGGTCATCAGGTAATGAATGGGATATTGATCCAACTTAAAATCAAAGAGAGGCTAGTAGGTCTGTGAACCCAGTGGTTGTATCGCTAGTTCTTGAACATGTAAATTGCATTAGACATACTTCATTATTGGCAGAAACCCCAAATTTCCTCTCCGATCCATGTACTGAGGGTTATTGTTGTAAAAATGACCAAGTAGGAAGGAGACCCTAGAAAGTTGCCTCCTTACCAAGGCAGTAAGCCAAAAGCAATAGCACATCCCTACAGGAAATTGCAGAGATTACTGCCATCACCACAGGCTTTGTATCTATCACATCTCCACTTAAATTCATGTTTGTCCTCTGCCAAAAGTTGATGGATCTGAGAATTACATGGATTACTATAAACTTACGCAGGTGATGACTCCAATTGCAGCTGCTGTTTCAGATGTGCTGTCTTTGTGAGACAAAATCAACACAACCCATATGGCCCTTCATATACCATTAGTGATCTGGCAAATGTCCACCCCCTCCCCCCCATATCAATTTGCAATGATGACCAGAAGCAGCTTGTTGTTACTTGCAGAACCAAGAGATCACCTCTACAGTCTTTCTTTAGGACTACCTCAACCTACTGTCTGTTATAATATAATCTGCAGAGACTGGGATCATCCTGACATGTCACAGTATATCACACTGGTCCACTTCACTGATGAAATGCAGACTGGAGAGTGGGAGCTAAACCCCATAAAAATCCAGGGACTCATGTGGCTTGGTGAAGTTTCTGATGTGCTGGTGGTCTGGAGCATGTTGCAATAGTTCTTTTGAGCTGAAACCCATGTGGCTGTACCTTCTATCACCTACCACTGCAACAGAGTCTTGAAGTTGGTGGGACTTTTGGCTTTTATAGGCAATACGTACCATATTTGAGTGTATCACTGACCCATTACCTTAACACTGCCAGTTTTGGGTGGACTGGAAAAGGCTCTGTAGAAAGTCCATGTTGTAGTGCGAGCTACTTGGTCACTTGAAACTTAGGACCAGCAGATCCAAGGACACTTAATGTGGCAAGTAAGGGTTCTGTATGGAGCCTCAGGCAAATGCCAGTAGGAGAATCAAAGCATATACCTCTAGAATTTGGGAGCAAATCCACACCCTCTTTGAATATAACTGATTTTGCTTTTGAGAACCAGTTCCATGGGAGCTGTGTGACCAAGCAAGCCATTAACTGGACTGTGCACAGCAGCAATCAATCATCAAGTAGAAATGGTATACAAGGGAGAGAGATCAGACAGGTCTAGAAAGCACAAGCAAGTGCACTAAGCAAGGATTAACTCCTTTGACACCTCCTGTTACAAGGCTTCCTTTTTCTCAGTCTTTAACTTTGGCTACATGAGGAGTTAATTATGACTAGCTGACTAATAAGAATTTCAGGTCTGGTTTGTAGTTTATTTTTGCCTAATAGGCTGGTGCCAACTGGTAGCTACAAAACTGCTGCATTACCACCTCAATTGAGTACGTTTCTGAAATACCCTAATGAAGGGGAATCTTCCTAAGGAGAATTCTGAGTACAATTGGTTGTCTACTATGTTTGCACCGAGCACTGTCCAGAAGTATGGATCTAAACTCTAGTATCCCAGGGCAGCTAACTAAGTATTTGATGACTATTCAGGACTTGGAAAGAACAGATTTGTAAAACAAGTGACAAGATCTGGGGTTGAGCTGTGTGGATGGATCTCTTAGAATAAGCAGAGAATTGAAGATTATTGTGCTCCAGTGAGTGTTCACCAAAGGACACTGTACATCTGTAAGAATGTACTTTCTAGACATACAACTACAGGGGACATAATTAACCATGAGCCCCAGCTGTTGTATTTTGAAATTCATCACCACACCTGGGCTGGTTTACACTTCCCTTGGACTGCTTCCAGCAAATGACTGCGAGAAGCAGGAATACTAAGGTATATATGGGTCTCTTATAACATCTGACCTTGGCTTGAGGACTTCTCAATGGCCTTGCTGAAGCTAAATAAAGACAGAGGAGACTCTCAATAATCAGGACAAGATGATGTACTTTGTATCTATTAGCCTCCTTTTCAGTCATCCTAAGGACAGCTCAATGGGCCCAAGTATAAGAGTGGCCACGCTGGCAAGGATGTTGGCTTATCAGCATTAGCAACATGGATGTCCCCTCATCAAGACTGACCTACTGAGTGCCTGACCTGCCAACAGCAGAGACCAGAGACCAACAATGAGCCCTGGTAAGGGCACTAAGTTGCAGATGTATTACATAGATCCCTTCTATCATGGAAGCGACAGCAATTTACTCTCACTGGAAAAGACACATTATCCAGGTATGGCTTTGCCTTTGGTAGTTCTGCCAGCCTTATTAACTGTCATGGAATAGCAAAGGAGTAGGTGCTGACCTATACACCCCCTTCAGGCAACTTTTGTTGGCTTAGAAAAGTAGCTGTCAAAATATTCATATGCTCAAGTCAGTTTTAGAGAAAAAGCCATTTATGTTATTTTTCCTACCCGTTTCTCAATGCTCCACCATTGTTCTGTCTGCCAATTTTAAGCCATCAGAGGCACAGGAGAGGCATTTTTAATTTGAGCTACTAATTCTTTTTCTAGAGATGTTTAAAATCAGATATTTGGCAAAATCTATGATGCGGTTACATTTACTTTCAACCAATCATACACAGAGAGTGACATCTGCTGGTCATAAAGACTACATCTTCATCCTGATTCTTTGCAATTTACCAGTGACTTTAATTGTATAGTAAAAACATAAGAAAAATATCTCTTTCTTGGGAGAAAAACAAACCAACATATGACTTATAAGTGCCAACATGTGTATCTTTGTGGGATATTTTAAAAATTTATTTTTTAATTTTTTTAATGTTTATATTTTTGAGAGACAGAAAGAGAGCATGAGTGAGGGAAGGGCAGAGAGAGAGGAAGACACAGAATCTGAAGCAGCTCCAGGCTCTGAGCTGTAAGCACAGAGCCCAACAAGGGGACCGTAAGATCATGCTCTGAGCTAAAGACAGACGCTTAACCAACTGAGCCATCTAGATGCCCCTGTGGGAGATTAACTTAAAAATTAACTTAAAAATCTAAGTTTCTTCTTCATTTTAGCAGACACTGTAGTTTCTTTAATTTGATCAGGAGGAAATAAAATTGAATTTGAAAATGAATTAAAAACTCAGATATTCCCTTTAAAATATCCTTTTTAGTTGGAGCACCCGAGTGGCTCAGTCAGTTAAGTGTCCAACTCTTGATTTTGGCTTAGCACATGATCTCATGGTTCGTGGGTTTGAGTCCTCCATCAGGCTCTAAGCTGATGGTGCAGAGACTCCTTGAAATTCTCTCTATCCTGTTCATTCTTCTCTTTCTCAAAATAGATAAATAAACTTTAAAAAAAACCTTTGAGTTTTTGTTTCAGAGCAGAAATTAATGAATTTGGTTCGAGAGAGAATTCTAGTGGACTTAATGAAATACTTGCCATCAAAGGTCATTGCTTCTGGCTTTGTGTTCTAGTTTTGCCTTTTTGTAATGCTAGTTTCAATGCTTCATTACATGTACTTGCTTCCATCCTTTTTCCTTCCTATTCTTAGATACACATACATATGAAACTTTATACATACTCTTCCAGATTTATTCCTGTATTAGCTTTGGAAATTCTTCCCACTGCTCTTAACGCTAGATTATACTAGAAAAAATTTATATTTTCTAACTACGTTTTTAGATGGACAGTATGCATTTATATATGGAGGGTGATGAAGCTGAGTTTTATGTAGGAAATACAAACTTTAATTTGCAGGTGGCACCTAAGTCAGATTCCATTCCCCTTCAGGATTTTTTCTCCCAGCTTTTCACTATTCTAAAAATGTTGTAACTACTTGCTTTATAAATAAAACTTTGTGGATATCCCCAATTCTTCCTAGGAGGTAAACTCCCAGAGGGGAAAAAATCCCCAAAGGGTTATGAATAATCAAAAAGGGAACTAAAATTAATAAAATTAATACAATAATAAAAAATTGGGAATAGTAGGGGAGATGAACATTTTATAAATTGAATAATTAATTACCTAGTACCTAGAGGAGTCAATATATACCTTCTAAATTGGTGCACCTGTATGGCTCAGTCAGGTAAGCGTCTGACTCTTAGTTTGGGCTCAGGTCATGATCTCATGGTTCGTGAGATGGAGCCCTGAGTACAGACCCTGCTTGCGATTCTCTCTCTTACTCTCTCTCTGCCTCTCCCTACTTGTGTGCGCTCTCTCTAAATAAATAAATAAACTTACAAAAAATAAAGCTGATAAATCAAAACTGGCATATGTTGGGGCACCTGGCTGCCTCAGTTAATGGAGCACACAATGCTTGGTCTTGGGGTTGTGAGTTTGAGCCTCATGTTGAGGGCAGAGTTTACTTAATAAAAAACCAAAACACAAAACACAAAACTGGCATGTGTGTTTGGTGTAAACATGTTACTTAGAAGGGTGGAAGCACAAAAAGTTAAAGCAGAGATGGTTATGGTAATCGGGCAGGCAAGGAACTGTGGCTTTTCATTATAGGACTCATTTTTAGCACACTACTTTGATAAGATAATAAACTTTTGAAATAAAAATGTAAATTTATTAAAAAGTATATTTTACCAAATGATTATCCAGAAGTATATTAACTTAAATTCCCATTGGAAATTTTTTGATAGCCCTGAATTACTACAGTGATTTCATGTCAATTTATTTATTTTTTATATTCCGGTCCACTCAGAAGTTTTGAACTATGTTAGAACATTATACATAGCATAAGATGTAAAGTAAGTAAGAAAAGTGGGGTAAAGGAAAAATAAGATGAGGCTAGAGGTTGAAAGAATCCATCAGAGCCATCTAGAAAGCTGGTTAAGAATGAAGGCCATTGAGCTTATCGCAGACCTGCTAAATCAGAATCTCTAGGGTGAGGCTCTGGTATCTTCTTTTTAGCAGCCTCAATGACTTGGAGCCCTGATGTAATTGAAAAGAAGACAAAAAGTGACTAATAGGATATTAGAATATTTATTAATGTCATGATATTTAGAGCATGGGACTGGACATTGTAAAACTAACTCCAAAGAAAACATTTAAAAGTAAATCTTATGTAAATTAGAATCATCCCTTCTCTGACTATAACATTTCATACCCCTCTTCTGACCCCATTAACCTCCCCATAAAAACACTTACAGAGATGCAAGGCCTCAATCTCTCATTTGGTCCTTCAACCTTTACTCTTAAGATGAAGAGGCATGTTCTGGGAGATCTTCTCTTTTCTCTGGCTCCCTTCCTAGCCTAGTATACCATTTAGCTGGATAGTCTAGTGCTTATGAGTCTTTATGTATCACATCAACAGGTTAAACAGATACTTAGAATTAAGAGAATTCTATGTATCAACTAGGCAGTGGTACTTAGTCTTTACTGCTGCTTGCATTCTTATTTTCAGAACATTTTCACAGGACTTAATGTGAAAGTGAAAAGGTAAACAAGCTGCACTTTTTCATGGGATTTGGTATACCATAAATATAGAAGAAAAAGAATTGCAGTTTAATTTTACAATGAAATTAAGAATATATTAAAAATTATACATTAAAAATGTATCAGTTTACAGTGACTTCTGCTGTAGCTGTAGCTTTTGTTCAATGATGTCTGAGAAACGAGGAACTTTTTTTGAAATAGCCACACGGATGTCATCATTCATATTAAAGCAGCTTCTGGACTTTGTTTTAAAATGTAAAAGTGATGAAAATCCCAACTCACAAAGGTATGTAGTTGCAAATGGTACAAGGATTTGTAGAGCTGTCTTTGCCAGGCTTGGAAACACTGTGAACTGAGCACACCAGAAATCCTCAAGCTTCATGGTCTCAAATTCCATGAGGATTTGGCCACTAGCTCGTAATTCGGCAAGATCATTTTTCATCAAATAACCATCATCAACAAAATCCAGGTTAAAAAGAAATGGATCCAGTATCCATTTACTTGCCTCATCAAGATCTCCAACAGAAAAATATCCATGGAAGAAGTTGCTCAACTGTTGCAGATGCAGGGTTATTTCTGCTCCAATGCTGGCTGCTTCATTATCTGAAACAATGATTTCTTCAAGGAAAGGGAAGTTGGTAAAATTTCTTTTCTCAATTCGTTTTAGCCAAAATGGAAACTTTCTAACAAAAGCAGATAACTTTTCTCTAGCTGACACTGTGTTCATCCCAGTCCTTTGCATAGATGCACTAAGTTCATTTAGGTGTTTGAATAAATCTGCAAGGTATGCTAAGTGAACCTTAAACTCTTTATTTTCAAATCCATCAACTAAATTACTGCTTTGGTGGTGAAGGAACTGATTTATTTCTTCATACATTTCAAAAATATGAGTAAGTATTTGGCCTCGGGAAAGCCACCTCATTTCAGTATGGAAAAGGAGGACACTATACTCTATTCCAATTTCTTCAAAAAAAGCCTGAAAGAGGCGATGATTTGGAGCTCGTCCTTTGATGAAATTTATTACCCTCACCACAGTAAACAGAGCATCTCTCAGTTTTGTAGGTAAGGTCTTTGTGACAAGTTCATGAGGATTCAACAAGCAATGTGTAATCACAATATGAGGTACCTCTTTTTTTACACAAGCAGCAAATTCTGAATTTTCTCCTAGCATGGAAGAGGCACCATCAGTACAAACGGAGCCACATACGTCAAGTGCGATCTTATGCTTCAAAAAGAAGTCTCTGAAGAGATTGAACACGTCTTTACCTTTCGTCGTTAACTGCAAAGGTTCACAGAACAGAAATTCTTCTATGATCTCTCTTTCTTTTATGTATCGTACAAATGCCATTAGCTGACTGCAGTCATCCATGTCAGTTGTCTCAGCAAGTTGAACACCCACTTTAAGAGGACTGGCTTTAATGTCTTCTAGAACTTGCTGTAAGATATCCTGGCTCATTTCATCAATTCTAGAATGGATTACATCATCTGATAAAGGTACCTGCTGAAGCTTCTTTTGTGCATCTGGTCCCAAAACTATTTGTGCTATTTCCAACGCACATGGTTTCACTAATTTTTCAGCTATTGTATGAGGATTCTTCTCCTTAGCACATAAATATGCAAACTGATATGATGCTTGTAATAAGGCATCCTCATGAGATGCAACTCCAAATGCTTTCAAGGTTTCACTCCCATCAGATGGTGTTGGCATATGCTTCAGGCTATTGAGATCATGCCCACCTACACCACCATGCTGTCTGTTAAAATGGTCAGACAATTTTGATGGTCTGAGGTCAGCATTTGAAAATATCGAGTTACACAATACACACTGTGGCCGTTGAGTTCCATCAACCTCCGTTGTACAGGTGAACCAGTAACGAACATAGTCATCATCCCATTTGCGCTTCTTCGACATGGCACCCCAAAATTCTCAGTATTCCAGAGATGCTGCAGAATTTTGCTTTGGGAGTAAAATACAACCCACACATTAAAAATCAGTGGCTAACCGAATTAAAACAAAGCCACATCACATGCCATCCTGTCATGTGTACAATGTCAAGACATATCCTGTAACATGACAGTATCAAGTAAACCATGGCAGCATGGCAGTCCAACTTAAAGCTATTAGCTCACAGCTAGTACCACTTACCAGCAAGTTACGTATAGGAGATTTGGACTTATGTAAGTTGGGAACACCCATAAATCCTCTATTGGTAAACTGAAGTTATAGCTTAATTTGTTCTCAATGATGTAGGTTCCAAACAAATCTGGTACATTTTGTATTCCCTGAAAGGGCATCTCACTACTACCCCTACCTTTCATTCTACGCCAAGGACATACGACACCAGCAGTTATGAACAAGGATATAGAGAAGGAAATAATTCACTAAATGCTCTAAGGGTACATTTTGACATACTGGCTAGTTCTTTTTAGCAGTTAAGGATTAAACAGGTCTGTAAAACTATTCGATGCTTGAGTGACTTTGACTCCAACTTAAGCAGAGAATTTCAAATGAGTCTTATTAAGCTGCCTTTGACACAGAAGTAGGATACAGATCTGGCTCGGAGCTTCCTTGCTTCCAAAGTTAACACACTACCAGTCCATGATTCGTGTTGTCCATGCACAAAAGGAAAACAAGTTGCTCAGGAGAAACACAACTATTCTTGTTACTGAGACTTCAGAAACCTGTCTCACAGAAGGACACCCCTAGTTACAATGGGAGTTTCATGATGCTTTTTCACAGAACTACCCATCAGTAAAAGCAGTCAAGAAAGAAGCTGAAACAATGGAAGGAAAATAAGCAGTATTCCCACAATTAAAATTTGTTTCAATCTGAGGACAAGGATTAGAAAGTGGTGGCTCCTCATTTAGTAAATGGAAAACTCAGCAAAGTCTTTTGTTAACATTCAGATTCATGGCCCCACCCCCAGAGATTCCGATTTTCTAGCTCTACAGTAGGGGCTCAGAATCCGTATTCTACATAAACATTTTAGATAATTCTTATGAAAAGTAACTAGGACAGTAATCTTTAATAACAGATACTCATCACAATCACTGGGAACCCTTTGAAATTATATATCTCCCTGCATACTTTAGAACTAATAAATCATCTTCTACAGAAGGACAAAAGACTAAATCTTGGGGCACCTGGCTGGCTCTGTCGGTATTGATCTTGGGGTTGTGAGATTTAGCTCCACGTTGGCCATAAAAATTACTTTAAAAAAAAGAAAAGACTACAAATCTTGTCCTGGTGATTCTAATACAAATCGTAGTGAGTAGTCACATGTAAAGGAATAAAGACAAGTCCTTTGGGCCAACCCCTACCTTGCACATATTCTAGGTTGCTAAGTAAATAGTCTAAATGCTTTAATAGGCATTTAAGTTTCTGAGTTGATAATAACCTCCAAAGAAAGTCAAAGGACCTGAAAAGAAAGCCAGGCCTTTTCTTTTTCTCCCTCGTTAGCAATGAGCAAGGTATAATCCACAGACAGGGTCAAATATACCTTAGAAAAGAGTTCTGGGGCACCTAGGCGGCTCAGTCAGTTGAGTGTCCAACTCTTGATTTCAGCTCAGGTCATGATCCTAGGAGGGTGGGATCAAGCCCCACATCAAATTCCTAACTGACAATGGAGGCTGCTTAAGATTTTCTTTTTCTTTCTTTCTCTCTCCGCCTCTGCTCTTGTCCCCCATTCGCTCACCCTATCAATAAAATAATAAAAGAATAAAATAAATAGATATAAAAGAAAAGTTTTATCTCCCAGATAAACAAGTGACTCTCTAAGTTTCCAAAGTCCGACGCTACAGAATGTGGCTGAAATAACTTGACAGGGATACATTTAAATCCAAATGCCCACTTTGGCCATAAAAAAACCTTCCAATAAGCCAAGAATATTAATTTAAAACACTAATTTTCTAGTGACTGTGCCACATTAACTAGCTTTAAAATGTACTTCTATGTAAACTAATAAGGTGACATGCCACATAGCTGTTTGTTATGAGTCAATTAAAAGTCAGAAGATGTCTGCCAATCAGCAATGATGATTTGAAGTTTAAAGGTTGATCTTAAGCTTTCTTTTGTCAAGTTATGAAAACTAGAGGACCAACTCTGTTTAGAACCTCTCCTAATTGATAATAAAATTATGACATCAGCATAAAAATGCTTATCTTTCTATATCCTCTTATGTATATTTACGATGTATATTTTGGGGAGCGGAAGAAGTGAGTGAAAAAGCTTTGCTTCAGTCTCATTAGATATTATTACAGGACCAGCTAAGAGTCTATTCCAATCCACCATGACTATGCTACTCAAGTATGTTTTGACTGAAAATGATCCTGTTTTGAACAAAAGAATTTTTAGAAAAATTCATTTGCAGCCTGCCTCCCCTTTCCCCTCAAAAAGGGAGAATGGGTAGCAGGAATGTTCAAGATCCTGAAAGAGGAATCTACCGCCCAACGGGCTTCCTTGTGTTTTAGAAACCTCACAGTTTTCATTTGCTCCTCTGTGGTATTTAGTAATCACAATATCCTAAGATATGTAAACATTAAAAAGGCATCATCATAGTAAGAAATTACTGTTCTTTTAAACAGGTGTGATAATGCTATGCTTGTGTGAGAAAAAGTACTCATGTATTGGAGATACAGGCTTACTGGTTTACAAGGGAAATGATAAGACGTCTGGAATTTCCTTTGAAGTACCCTACTTCAGCGCGCGCGCCTACACACGCACAAACACAGTGGGGTGGAGACAGAAGACATTAAGATTGGCCTTGAGTTGGTAACTGTTGGAGCTGAATGATGGGTTCGCATCATTACACTATTCTATTTTTGTGTTATGTGGGGAATTTTCCATAATAGTAAAATAAAAAAACACATTATCTTATTAAGATAGACATAATTCATTTTTTTTTTAATGCTTCTTTTGAGAGTTTGGGAGTTATCTCAAGATGCAGAGTGGAAGATGTGATCTAACAAAGTAAAAATGTTTTTGCAAGTTTATGAGGTACAAGGGTAGATATGAAAAGGTATCACAACAGTTCGAAGTGAACATTCATATCACAGCAATCTCTGGGAAATGCTAAACTATAGATTTCGGCACTGACAACACCGAGTGCAATCGTAAACCCCAAATTCCACAGCAAACACCACTCAACTTCTTTCTAGCCGTTGCCCATGCCAGTCCAAGGGAGGTGCGGGTGGCCGGGCGTCGGGATTCATCAGTACACCCAGCAGGTAAAGGCAACAGCCGGGAGAAACGGGACGGAAATATAGTAACTGAGCAAATGCCCCAGAGGCAAACGCTTAGGATCCTGGCTTTGCCACCTGGAGGCTGGGTCCCTTCCAAGCCTCGATTCCTCAAGTAGGATGACAATAGTACCTACCTTACAGGGTTGTTGTGGGCTTTAATGATTAAGCATGCATGTAAAGCACACGCAGCTCGTAACTGGTAGGACCTGTTGGTGCATTATTAAGGACCGCGCGCTTGGGAAGCGGCCCGGCCGAGCTAGGGCGCCGGCGGCGAGCAAAGAAGACTCCGCTGGGTCTCCACCCGCCGGTCTCCGAGCCTGGGCGCAGGCCCAAGGGATGCTCGGGCTTCTTTCAGGCGCCCGTCTCCGACTCCAGGTCGCTCTCCGCTAGGGCTGGGGTCCAGCCTGTGGGCGCCGGAACCGGTCAGGGCGGCGGCTCCTCTGGTCCGGTCCCCGCGCAGGAAGCTTCGGGGCGCGGTGATAGAAGCGTCCGCAGCGACCTCCACCCCTGCCGCGCCAGGGTTCCATCCGGGTTCTCCTTGTGGCTTCCCGCCCGCAGACAGAGCGAGGTGTCTCCCCGCACGCAGGCGCATTTAGCCACCGGCGGAGGGCTCGGCTGGCCTGAGTAGGGAGCATGCGTGTTAGCCCTCTCCGTTTTTTTTTAATTGTGTAGGTGGAGCGGGTGTGTGTGTGTGTGTGTGTGTGTGTGTGTGTGTGTGTGTCAGAGAGGATGAATAGGTGGAGCGGGTGTGTGTGTGTGTGTGTGTGGAGCGGTGTGTGTGTGTGTGTGTCAGAGAGGATGAATAGGTGGAACGGGTGTGTGTGTGTGTGTGCCAGAGAGGGAGCATGCGTGTTAGCCCTCTCCGTTTTTTTAATTGTGTAGGTGGAGCGGTGTGTGTGTGTGTGTGTGTGTGTGTGTGTGTGTGTGTGTGTGTGTGTGGAGCGGGTGTGTGTGTGTGTGTCAGAGAGGATGAATAGGTGGAACGGGGGTGTGTGTGTGTGTGTGTGTGTGTGCCAGAGAGGATGAATATAGAACCTAAGGAATGGAAGGTATGGTAGAGTACACAAAGTTCTTCAGAGCATTAAAATTGTGTTTGTGTCAGGCTTTGGGTTTGGATTGTAACACTCCAATAATTAGCATTTTCTATGTGTGATCAAGGGGGTAAGGGAAGGAAGCTCATTATACTTCCAAATTGAACATTCAGGCAAGTATAAGGCTATAAATTCCATTAAGATACTCGGAGTGGAGATGAGCTTTTAGAGCATGTGACTTCTTGCCCACGCGGGTCACTCCTTCCCATAAATTCGAGCATGTGGACGAATTTCCTCAGAATCATTCTAGAGAAAAGATCTTCAATTTTATATAAAATTCGTTTCAATAGCATATTAAAGTTATAAACCTGTATTAGATTTTTAGAGGAGAAATTCCAGAGTAGAAACTAGAAAACTGCTGAAACTCCAATATAGACCCCCTCCCTATTTGGGGGATATTTCCTTCCGGAATTGTTACAAACTTAGTGAAAGAACAGTTTAATCATCTTTCTATAGTCTGTCTTGGTAGAAGCATCCCGCAGGGCTGGGGAGAGGGATAGTATCAGAGAATGTGGGATAGATGCATTATTTTCAGGTGCAGGGCGAGCCTGGTAGAGTGAAGCCTGCTTGAATTTCTGTCAACAGGAGAAATTGCAAAAGACCAGTCTTTCTGGTCCAGAAAGCAGGGCCTTAAATAGAGAAAGGAGTAGGCTTTAGAGTCAATAGATACTTGGCTTTATGTCCTGGCCCTAACATTTTTACTTTTCAGGACCTGAGCAAGCTACCTGGACTTATTAAGCCCATGGGCTTAGTGTAAAATAGGGGGATTATCCATTACTCCATTAAGTTCTTCTGCAGAGAATATGCAAAAATTACAGTACATAGTTCCAGCACTCAACAGGCAGCTATTAGGTGAGATAGTAAAATCAGAGCTCACATAATGAATCCTGTTCCAGGTGTGATCTTTTTTCCAAAGTGAAGTAGAAATGAGAGGAATTCAGATATTATAGAATTCTTCCTAAAATCAATAAATTAGGTTTCACAGAAGAGGAAACAGAGACTCAGAAAAATCAGGTGACACTTTTGACTTAAAAAGATCCTGAAATTTGCTAACTGAGAATCAAAGAGGCTAAGCCCTCTGCCAGTCCCATAAACTACTTTTCTGCCAAATATTTGAAATAATGCTACAAACCACTCAGTTTTCTAATTATATATTCTTTATTACCAAAAGATAAATAAAATACAAAATAGACATTGTCACTTTGTTGAACTACTTCATGTTAAGGTAGGAATATGAACACATAGGTCATTGACTTTCTTGAAATAGGTAAGAATTAGCTCTATTTGCATTGCTGTTTTAATTTCATACTAGGCTGAATCTACATACTATATTCAGACTACTTGACAATTTGTTACTCTTACCAGCACAATTTCTGAGATGGTAACTTAAAGCCATATCCTAATCAGTTTTGGTGAGCTGTTAAAAAGCCAATGTACTTATGTCAGAGGTTTGAAACAAGCTATTTTCATTGACCCCACTCTTATCTTCACAATGTTCTTTGAAGAGGCCTGAGGATCATGGTGGTCTGTTATTAATAGCCCTACAAGCTATCCTTTTAATTCTTTGAAGAACACTTCAACTTTAGGTTTTGCTTTTTGCAAATTTTACAGACACCTGCTTGCTGTAGAGATTAGGTATAATGGATATTCTACAATCTTTTAAAATTTAATATTCATGATTCTTACATAAAGGCAATCACAATTAAAACAGTATCACAAACTGTATTTTCTATGATAGAGGAAAGGATTTCTGTGTCTAAAGACTCATGTCCAGAATGGTAAAAGACCATTCCAACATTGGCTCAAAGATGACAAAATATTATTTTTGTTATTCTGGGTGTAAGGTACAAGGAAATATCTTAAAAATTAAAATTTTATAACCAAGCAGAAAACAGAATTATTACTATACAGACTGACATGGGGGATAAAGTTATTCAAATGTTCTACAGGTTTCCTTTCAGTAACCCAAAGCCCAAGAGAGAATAATTTTTTAGTTTCAGACCAGGGAAACCTTAGAGGGCAAAAACAAATGATTCTCAAATAAGTACAATTAGAGTTATACTAATAATCTGAAAAAAAATGAAACCCTGATTTTGAGAAAGTAAGTAATCTGTCTTCAAAATGCATGCTAACTAGATAAAGGGCCATATGAACTGTGGAAATAAAGTTTAAGCCTTAATAAATGTTGAGTAGAAGACATTCTTGTTAGGTAGAGAGTCAAAGTCTCTTTCCACAACACCTAATATAAAATTGGAAATAAAATCTTAATATTCACTTAATGTAATTCCTCTTTGTTTTTCTTCTTTGTTTCTTCGGTGTGCAAAGAAATGAATTTACTAAGAGACTTCTGGAAGCTTTATTAAAGTCAGGCAGCAAAAAGAGCAGTCAAGGGGTTTTCTACCTACAAATACAAATACAGATACAAAAGAATGTATCTATGTGTCTATCTTGGATGACTGTCCATAACTAGTTACTACTGTCCAAGGAAAGAGGCCATGGGGTCATCTGGCCTCTGACGTTTCATTCTATAGGCTTCCATTTCCTCTTCAGTGGGTTCCCGAGTTTCATATATGCTATTGTAAGGCCGCTTCCTCTCATCAATCTGCATGATCTCCTTGACGTGAAGAAGGCGGGCTTCCTCTGCATTCAATGCCTACAGTGAAAGAAAAAACATGAGTACCACCAACAGTAGCAGAGTACCAAAGACCCCACTGAATGTAAACTGCTGTATCAAAAACCTAGCTTATATGAAAGAGCTTGAGAGTCAGCCCGTCTACTGTCAAGCTACAACTAATCACTATTTGGCTGACATTCTATCACATTTTCAATGTAAAAAATTTTTACTTAATAACAAAGATTCAGTGAGATTCATTTTATTAACATAAGTCCACAACTG
Organism: Proteles cristata cristata; assembly: GCA_017311185.1. NCBI lineage: Eukaryota > Metazoa > Chordata > Mammalia > Carnivora > Hyaenidae > Proteles > Proteles cristata. The sequence goes on from JAESUZ010001135.1 coordinate 2,975,488, forward strand.
ATACTTCTGACGGAAACTACAATTCTAACTTTTCCCAAGGACTTGTTGACACTTACAAAGTTTAGAGCTAGACGGCAATTCTTTCTGGATGTATGTCAAGAACTCTAAAATAACAGCTTTACAAAGCACGTTTCTTCTGCACATTAGTGATAGTTATCAAACATTCCAAGAAGCAGGCAATACTAAGACAAAAAAAATCTCCATTTGCATTCTAGGCCTTATACAAGGTGACCTGAGCAAATCACCCAGACCTGGGGCTCACTTCTTCATTTTTAAAATAAGCGTGGATATAGGACTAGATAATTTCTTAAGTTTGCTACAAATAAAGAATATTGTCATCACTCTGACTTCACAAAGTACCTTTTTCAATTTTTCATGTTTCTTTTCTTCATCATCACTATCTGAACTGCTCTTTCGATGCTTCTTTTTCTTCTTCTTTTTCTTCTTCTTATCTTCTTTTAGTTTTTCTTGATGTATCTGATAGGGAGGATTGAAATATAGGGTTATTAATGCAAAAACATTAAGTTCTAGTGCAAATTTTAAAGTCTGCCCTCCAGCACTTAAAATTTTTGGACACATGGGGTGCTGGGTGGCTCGATCAGTTAAGTGTCTGACTTCAGGTCAGATCATGATCTCACAATTTGTGAATTCGAGCCCCGCATTGGGCTCTCTGCTGTCATCAGGAAGCCCACTTGAGATCCTCTGTTCCCCTCTCTCTGGCCCTCTCCCCTGTGCATGCGCATTCTCTCAAAAATAAACACTGAGAAAAAAATTCAGGACAAACGATTATAGACTTACCTCCATGAGGGTCTGAGGTTTTTTCACAGACTCTTCTCCAGTTATATCATTTATAATACATTCCTCTGAATTCTGTGGGAAAACATAGCCATTTGACTTGAGTATCATAGTTACCCATCATTGAAGAAAAAGTTAAAATTTGAAACATGAGAAGTATGTTTCACATAGGTTCTGACTTAAGAGCTTTGGTTGTTTTACACTTACAAGAACGAGAGGACAATTACTTACAGCAATCTCTTTCCCAGCTTCTCCAGTGCAATAGGAATACTTGAAAAAAGAGTGACAGCATTTGTATCCCCATCGGCCTTCTTTCCAGTAAGATCCCCAGATATGCTGCATGCAGAGAGAGAGCTATTACTTAAAAAGGAACCTGAAACTAAGGACTCTCATATACTGTTGATATAAGTATAAAATAATACAGTCCTTTAAAAGGTTAATTTGGGAGGAAAATTTGGGAGGGATTCCAGGGCTAGCTAATAAGAAGAGGGTAGCCTGCTCTCAAGTGTGAGAAGCAGGCATTAAATTATAATGGTCTTACATTCTATTCCCAAAACTATAAAAAAAAAAGAAAGAAAGAAAGAAAGAAAGAGGATATCTGACTTCTCTTTTAAAATTAAGAAGGACTAGGAAATTCTGGGCCCACATTCCTACTTGGCAAGAACTGGCTGTTGCTGACCAGCGGACGCCCCTTTTAGACAGGGTTTGTGTTCTCTAGTTTGTAAAATTTGCCTGACTCACTTCACTCATATGTAATTTAGTGGACTGGCTTCTATAGGAGTTCTGTTTTTGACCCAACTTAGAGAGACAACTGTAGTTTGGGTACTTCAAAGGTATAGCAAGGAACATGTTTTATGATGTGATGCAGTATGAATTCCACTGTATCACTTAGGTTTTTGTCAAAGTATTTAACTTTAGGGTGCCTGGGTGGCTCAGTTGGTTAAGCTGGAGTGTCTGACTTCGGCTCAGGTCATTATCTCATGGCATGTGAGTTTGAGCCCTGCATCAGGCTCTGTGCTGATAGCTTAGAGCCTGGAGCCTGCTTTCAATTTTGTGTGTGTATGTGTCTCTCTCTGCCGCTTCCTCACTCATGCTCTGTTTCTGTCTCAATAATAAATAAACATAAAAAAATTAAACAAAAATTAAGCTTTAATCAAGCCTTTAGATCTGAAATTTGTTTATACGAAATACAGAGGATAGAGGAATAACTTGTATGTATCACTAGGAACCAGTCAAAACAATGTGAGACAGTTTACAAAATAACTGGTCTGATCTGTTTTAAGAGTCACTGTCCTGAAAAAGGGGAGTTACGACAGAGGGAGATAGAGAAAAAAAAGACGTAACAACCAAAATAAACTTTGATTGGATTACGACTCAAAACAAAAACAAAAACAAACCACCTATTTAAAGATATTTTGGTATAGGGGCGCCTGGGTGGCTTAGTCGGTTAAGCGTCCGACTTTCGCTTGGTCATGATCTCGCGGTTCGTGGGTTCGAGCCCCGCGTCGGGCTCTGTGCTGACTGGCAGCTCAGAGCCTGGAGCCTGTTTCAGTCTGTGACTCCCTCTCTCTCTGACCCTCCCCTGCTCACACTGTCTCTCTCTCTCTCTCTCTCTCTCCTAGAAATAAATAAAAAATAAAAAAAATAAAACATTAAAGATATTTTGGTATATATTTGGTGATGTGATTAAGAATTATAGATTAGATAATATTAAGGAGTCCATGTTAATTTTCTGAAGTGTGATAATGTAGAAGAATATCCTTAATTTTAGGAGATACATGATATAGTGCCTATGGGTGAAATATCGTAATATCTGTAATTTTCAAGTGTTTAGTATGAAAAGTACAAATATGTTTATATGTGTATGTATACATACAATATCAGCATACGTACACCCCTTCCTCTGCCCAGACAAAGCCAATATGGCAACATGCAACAAATTTCCGACTCTTAGGTGGTGGATATGTGGGTGAACATAATAGTATTCTTTTACATTTTTTGTACTTATGAAAAAATTTCATAAAATAAAATGAAAATGTAAGAAAAAAACAAGCACAACAATGATTTGCTAATGAAGCTGTAATAAGAAAATATAACTCAGAAAAATGCTAACAAGGACACGAAATGGTTCTAGTTTAACACATACTGTGTGATTGTGGATCTTCACATCCTCCTCATACTTAGAGCAGGCGACAGCCCTCTCCTGTCCTTTGATGACTGTTCCGTGTCTTGAGTACTCCACGTAGTCTTCAGTCTGAGCTAAAAGCAATTCAGCTGGAGGGGCATCCAAGTGTTCTTGGCCACCATACTAAAAGAACATAGAACATTATTATTAAATACATTTTATAGCAAAGGTTTGCATTCAAATTTCTATTGATGAATTTATTTCCAGTCAGAAACGTTAAAGGAATATTCTTCATGGACTCTGTTATATAAAATACAGTGAAAAAGAAAAAGCCACATAATTTTTATAGGCAAATAAAATCACTATTTACGTGTTGAGTGTGGCAGATTACCAGATGGCCATCAATTCCTCTTAATCATGTCTACATGCCCATTTGCCACATGACTTTGCTATTCTTCTCCTCAAGAGATAGTCTGTTATTTCTCCATCCTTTGAATCTGGGCCTGGCCATGTTATTTGTTCAGGCCTTTGGGAAACTGGCAAATGTGATGCAAGAAAAGGCCTGGAAAGCACTTGTGCAGTGGGGCATACTTTTGTTGCTAGCCTCTGGTACCCCAAGAAAGTCATATGAAGCTGGACTCGCCTACCAAAGGATGACAGCCCACCCGGGGCAGACATGAGCTGTTCCAGATGAGGGCTCTTAGGATAATTAGCCTGCTAACTGCTAGAGACTAGAATGAAGCCATTCTAGACCATCCAGATTCAGATGGGCAGGCCGAGACCAGGAGACCCAGCTGACATACAAAACTGTCAAAAACAACGTTTATTTTAAACTGTAGTGTTTTTCTAGAGGTTTTTTTTTTCTGCTTAAGCTCCCTGATACAGCTCTACTGATAATATATGCACGTGATTTAGTCAATGTGAGGGTAGGACTGTTCCTAGCAAATTATATTCCAAATGTAAACTGAATGATTTGTGAACATTCTTTAAGCATTTGGGTCAAAAGTACCTTTTCCAGGATGCTTTCTTTCTGCTGTTCTTTAAAGTCTTCTTTTTTGACTTTGAAGGACTTGTACAACAGCTCTAGTTTTGTAGGATCGGCCTGCAGATGCACTTCAGATCCCTTGTCATAGGCTTCCCAAGCAAACACTACAAACATCAAACACATCTTAATGTCTTGTCAGCTCCACTTATTGCATGCTTCTTGAAAACAAATGTTTAAAAATGCTCTCAAATTTCTTTTGAGCTTATATAAAATACCTTGACTTAGAGCAAACACTTACACTGTGTCTGAGCCATTGAAATGGTGTCTCCTGTGTACCTAACGAAGTTATCCCCTGCATAGCTCACTCTGTAAATACAAATTTAAAAAGCAAATTGTTTCAGAAATTTCTTTAAGGAAAGTTCATTCTCTTCTGACCCAACCATAGATGATGTTCATTTTAACCCAGATACAGTTTTATGATTAAAAACTCTCCCCCAACCTCCGCCCTGTCTTGAAGTCTATACATTTAACTTGACACTTACTCATCTGGATTCTTTCCTGCATTGGCATAGGGGTTCTCTCTCATCGCTCGAGTTTTGGGATCGTAGTAAGCAGAATTTGGATCTAAATTCCGCAAATACTAGAAGGGAAATATGGTTAAAGACTGCATTAATGTTTACTTCTGTTAAAAAAGATTTCAACAGACTAGGCAGAGGAGTCAATCATGATCAGTTGTGTGTATGCGTTTCCGGAGAACAAAAGAGAAAAAACAGAATGATACCTAATCTTGGAACGACTAACTATATCACCCATGTACTGTCCAGATCCCAGATGAGTAGACAAAATTTGGAGTGGGCAGACAGATTTTTCTTCAATGTGAATGTTAAGTTGGCAAGGCTTACTTTTGCAATATCTTCTCGAATCCTGAGATTCCGGACAGTAATTCGCCTCTTAGAGTCAAAGTTCTGTCCAGGCATGTCAATATCATCTGCATATTTATCTTCATCCTCATCTTCACTATTATGATCTTTTTCCTGAAGGAAGAGGAAAGGGGGAAAAACAAATTACAAGAAAAAAAGAGCAGCATCTAGTTCTTGCTTTCCTTTAATCAAACTCTTGTTCACTTATATTCCTTAAAACTATTATTATTAGTTATTGTTATTAGCCATCAGAAATTGAAAAATTTAGTGTATGTCCAGATAAGGCAAATATTTATTACCGTTTGAGAATTTGGTTCCTCTTCTCCCCACTGGTGTTTTGGAGAATTCTGCGTCAAGCAAGAAAAAAAAGAATTTGTAACTTTATTCCACTGAATCTACTGATTCACACTTTATTATTATTTTTTTTTAATATTTATTTAGTTTTGAGACAGATAAAGAGAGAATAAGCAGGCATGAGCAGGGGAGGGGTACAGAGGGAGACACAGCATCCAAAGCAGGCTCCAAGCTCCAAGCTGTTAGCACAGAGCAGGGCTTGAACTCATGAAGTATGAGACCTGAGCCAAAGTTGCATGCTCACCTGACTGAGCCACCCAGGTGCACCTATTGATTCACACGTTAAATACATAGGTAAAATAATATAATTTAAATCTAACTGAACAAATCCTCATATTTCTCATTGTAGTGAACATTAAGTTCTGAATACAAGTATGTCATTATGAAATTTTATTATAGAGTCTACAAAGCCAGTAAATTTCTAGAGAATTTTCAATGATACAGGATTATAATCAAACAAGGTAAGAAGAACATCAAGATGATCAATGTAATCAATATATATTCATTTCTTATATGTTAACCTTTAGACATACCATTTTTGCTAAATCTTACTAGTTTTCTATCAAGTCCAAAAAGAAAATGTTACAGGATCATGTAATAAGGATCTTTAGAGCCAAAACAGCTTTTGTAAAATTTAGGTAATGAAGGAATCTACTCAGATGACACCATATTGTAATTTGAGGAGAGTCTAAGATCCTTGGCACAAAGATACTCTTTCTTCATTAGTAATTGGTCATGATTTTCTCTAATTTCACAAAATGTCTATACCAAAGTAGTCAGTATTTTATTCTGTCCCTTTAAAAAGCTTCAAAGGTTAAAAAGGGTACCTTATTGCATTAGTGGGGGAATATGGAAATATATGTGTGTGAATCAATCAGTCTATCCATTCTCCCTATATAAATAGAATGATACAGAGATAGATACACATAGAATATATTGGTGAGAGCATAAATTTGTACAGCTTTCCTGAATGGCCTCTGAGTGATATGACACCAAAATTTTAAATAAAAGTACTCACTGTGTCAACAACTATACATTAAAGAATTTACTTTAAGGGAATAATACCTCAATTAAATAAAGAGATATGTACAAGAATGTGACTTACAGTGTTGTATATAGTTATCAAAGAGTTGGGTAAAAATCAAATTAGTAATTGACAACTGGGTATATACATTGCTGCACTCAATGAACACTAAACATTCATTAAATGTGATTCTATCTGGGACACCTGGGTGACTCAGTCAGGCGTCCAACTCTTGGTTTCAACTGGGGTCATGATCTCATGGTTGTTAAGACTGAGCCCCATGTCTGGCTCCACACTGGGTGTGCAGCCTGCTTAGGATTCTCTTTCCCTCTTTCTCTGCCCTTCCCCTGCTCATGCTTGCGCTCTCAAAAAAAATATATGATTCTATTCAATGTGCAGGATAAAACCATATAATTTACTGCCCCTTCCCTTTTTTTTGCTGTTGAAAAGGGAGAAAGAGGGGCGCCTGGGTGGCTTAGTTGGCTAAGCGACTTTCGCTTAGGTCATGATCTCGCGGTTCGTGGGTTCGAGCCCCGCATCGGGCTCTGTGCTGACTGCCAGCTCAGAGCCTGGAGCCTGTTTCAGTCTGTGTCTCCCTCTCTCTCTGACCCTCCCCTGCTCATGCTGTCTCTCTCTCTAGAAATAAATAAAACATAAAAAAAATTAAAAAAAAAAAAGGGAGAAAGAGATGGGAATAACATTATATATTTGTTTTTCTTTGTATTTATGTAAGAAACTTTGAAAGGATACACAAGAAAAATAAAACAGATTAGGGGGAGGGTTGAGGTTTTGAGATAGAGTAGATGCAGGCAAGGAAGGGAGCCTTTTTACTGCCTATCTTCTTAAATTGCTTGGAGTTTTGAACCATGTGAATTTATATAAAAATAAATAGGTCTGTATTTGTTTAATTATACAGAAAACATGACCTCATGTTTGCTCCTATTGTTTAACTGAAAGAAGTGATAAGTATGCAAAGATGAAATCCACATAAAAAACAAGTTGTATTATCATTATACATGTGTAAAGATGTACCAGGGGGAGGTGGAATGGGACCTAGAAAGGTCTACTTCAAATGTTTATAGTTAAGATAGGAGATACTGGGGGCGCCTGGGTGGATTAGTCGGTTAAGCGTCCGACTTTCGCTTAGGTCATGATCTCGCAGTTCGTGGGTTCGAGCCCCGCGTCGGGCTCTGTGCTGACAGCCAGCTCAGAGCCTGGAGCCTGTTTCAGTTTATGACTCCCTCTCTCTCTGACCCTCCCCTTCTCATGCTGTCTCTCTCACTCTCCTAGAAATAAATTAAAAAAAAAAAAAAAAAAAAGATAGAGTCTTAGTTTTTTTCACTTATAATTTTCCAAATCTTTTCCAATGCATATGTTATTTTCAGAATCAGACATTTTTAAATAAAGATTTCATTTTAAATGTTCTACATCAATGTGGGTTCAGACTCATAAGCCTGAGATCCAAAGAGTTGCAAGCTCTAATGGCTAAGGCAGCCAGGCTCCCCAGATATTTGTGTTCTTTTAATTTTTCATTTATTTTTATTTTTATTTTAGAAAGAGAGAGAGAGATGCCAAGCAGGCTCCAATACTCAGTTTGGAGTGCAGAGCCCCAGTGTGGGGCTCGATCTCACAGCCTGGGATTGTGACCTAAGCTGAAAATCAAGAGTCAGACCTCAACAAAGCTGAGCACCTAGCGACTTGCATTTTTTCAAGTATATATTCTTAAAGTTTATTTATAGAGAGAGAGAGAGTGCACGTGAGCGGGGGAGGGGGGCAGAGAGAGAGGAAGAAAAGAATACCAAGTCTGTACAGGCCTTGATCCCATGATCTGTGAGATCATGACCTGAGCCAAAATCAAAGTTGGATGCTTAACTAAGCCATCCAGGGGCCCTGTTTTTTAAAAATTTTTTTCTTGGAGTACCTACCTACAAGTTGCCAGTTCAACAAAAAAATTTATAATGCTGTATAGAAATCTATTTGAGATGCTGTTCAATCTCTATAGTAGACAATTCTACTATATGTAGTTAATATTAATATCCAGGTACTGAAGTGGGCAAAAATCATCAGTCCCTGTATATACATTTGAAATATGCTTACTGGGAGATAAATTCTACTATGAACATGATAAACAGAAAATATATTGAACAAGAGAAATAGCTTGTTCCTTTTTCCAGAGTTGAATTGTTAACAACAGTTACCAATTACCAAGTATTTCTTACTATGTGATATGAATGCTAAACCTCAGGGGTACATATTTATCTCAATTGAGATGATAAGCCAGAAGCTCAGAAAAGTAAATTAATTTTTCTACAATCACCTAGCTAGCCAAGGACAGAGCTGGATTTTAGCATCTATCTGTTAACCCGGGCTGTGACCCTGCCTGCTAAGTGGCCTCAAAACTGTTCACTTGGTGCTTACTTAGGTCTGTTTCTAATTCATACTTGCCAAGAATCCCTTTTAGATTTAAATTCCAAATGTTTAGTTTATTATATTTATGTGTGCCATAAATTTATTTAAACTTTTAATAATCACGATATACATTAACTATCAAGTTGTCATAAATAAAACTGGCTATATCTTTTACTATAATTCTTTTACTCAACTATAAAATTATTATAGTCATTATGGAAAGAAATGTAGAAAATACTAGTAAAAATACAAAGAAAATTTACTAATTCTACATTGAATGAAATTAGTATCTGATCTTTTTTCCTATGTGATATTTTGGTATTTTTCAGGTGTTTATTTAAATGTAAGTGGTATCCTGTGGTTACAAAGTATTGACAAAAGCAACTTTAAGAGCCATGCCCCATTCTATCATGCAGATGCAGGAGAGTCTACTTTACCAATTCCCTGTTCCTGTTTAAGCTATTTCAATTGGTGCTTTATCTTAAAGTGCTACAATGAATATGTTACATACATGATTTTTCTGATTACTAGGAAATTCTTTGGGATGAAAGCATCTTTAATTTAATTCCAGAAAATGTATATCAATTATTTTATGGCAACATTCTTTCAAAATGATTGTGTCAGGAATTATATTCCGTGAATGGTATAAATTGCCAGTTTTACTCTTTCCTCTGAATAGCATATATTCTAGTCTGGTTTGTTTTATTTATGTTTTATTTTGTTTCTGTAAGATACAGAGAGAGAGAGAGAGCAGGGGAGGGGGAGAGAGAGGCAGAGGGATCTGAAGCAGGCTCCATGCTGACAGCAGATAGACAGATGCAGGGCTTGAACTCATGAACTGAGATCATGACAGAGCTGAAGCTGGATGCAACTAACTGAGCCCGCAGGCGCCCCCCACCCGGCTGACCCTGCTAAAATCTTTTACTAATTGGAGAGATAAAATGAATTCTTGTTTTAATTTTCATTTTTTGTTTACTAAGAGTTTGAATTTTTTTATTGATCATTTTGTACACAGCCTGTTCCACTAATTTCCCTGAGGCTAATTCTTCTTGGAGTTTCTGGGCTTTCAGTGTTCGTTTTGCCTAATAAAAGAAACACTTGAGAGCAACTTTACAACATTCAAACCTGAACATTTTTAGATTTAAAATCAACAAATTTATTGTGTTCAGAAAGATTTTAAACAAGGTCATCTCTAGGGAGATTTCTTATAGCTCCAGATCAGGAGTTTGTAACTTCTGTTTGAAACAGGCATTAATGTAAACTGAGCCAAACAGCAGTATTCAAACTGCAGAGCACAAGCTCTGTCCAGAAGGGGCAGCTGTCTGCCCGACCAGGTGACTGACCCTTCTCAGGTGAACCAAGGATTACCATATCACTGTTTGAGAACAGATCAAACTTACATTATACGTCTCCATAATTTTTAAATGTAAACTCTACTTAAAAGAAAAAAAAAGGGCAGTATGACTATGGACTTTAGGAATGAGGATGAGTAGGTAAAATCATAACAGAAAAAAACTAGAGTTGACTTAAAATAAAATTCAATTTTCTGAAATGGTTATCCTATTTCCCCCTCTCACCTCTCCTCCAAATGCTATGTGAGACAACTGTAAAAACAGGTCCATGTGCAGGCAAGATACGAGTGGGGCTGGGGTGTGTGTGGAAGGGACAAAGTTTATAACTTTAAAAAGCCAAAAGCTTTAGATACTAATCTGTTCTCATGCTTCAAATATCTTCTGCAACCTCAGGAAGCTAAAAACAATATAAGAATCAAATAAGAAGACACTGCTGCCAGTAGGGCTAGCCCACTTTATCTTCACTATTCCATTAGGTCTACTACCGCTATTATAAAAATGCCACCATTTTTATATTGCTTGAAGACTAGAAAAATAGAGTTGCTAAATCAGTGATAACAGCAAAATGTACATTCTTTAAGCAGTGTGGGAAAGCAGGGAAGTTTGCTCACCAGATCAACTTTGGCATATTCTTCTACAATTTTCATGTGTTCCTCTGGATTGTAGCCATTCCACCGGTCCCTCTTCCCATCATAGTCAAACATCAGCTGGGGCTGGACATGCTCATCTGGAGCTATATTAGTACCTGTAAATTTTGCTCCAACTCGCCTGGGTCTCTGGGAAATAAAATAAAATAAAATCTTTCCCTCAGCTCCTATAGCCCAGAGGAAAATTTTAGATGATCTTTACAAAGCAAGTGTAAACACACCATGGGTGTTTATGGTCTGCTCAATTATCAGTTAGTCTCCCAGCAGTAAATTTTGAAGGGGCTAATCTAATTTCACTCAAATTAAATTTTTATTTAACTTATGCCAAAATTTAGGTAATTTTAGAAAAACAGAATTAGCTATCTGACAAAAAATGAAAGAGACTTTCTGACAAATTTCTCAAATTCTCAAAGGTGAGCTTACCTCAAAGCAATCTTTCTTTTTGTGTGTCATGGCCCCACAATTTTCACATGCTCCCTTGCGGTACTTAGTAGTTATGGAATTCTATAAATGGATATAAAGAAAAACAAAATATTCTAATTATCTGAATAAATTAGAAATAATTTTGGCTCTCACTACTATATCATCTAATGAAGTGATTTACTTATTAAGAGAAAAACAACTTAGAGTCTCTATACTTTATAAATGAGAAAATTTAAATACTTTAGCAATATATTAAAACTTATAAAAGAAAACACAGACTAAAATAGTATGTATTGTGAATTTTAATTCCAGGTAAAAGATTGTATAATCTGTTTCAATTTAATTTAGTATCCAAGGTTCTTACATTAAGTTCTTAATAAAATCTCCATTTCCACAAGGATATACATAAAAGTTGCCCACATACCTCTTTTACACCCCTCTTGTACCATTCTCCAGATGAGCTGTATTGTTTCTGTTTCTCTGGTTGTGGTCTCTGGTGCTTTAAAGTAGGTCTTTTTGATGGATCAATATACCATGGCACTGAAGAAATATACTGAGGTATATGAGGATTGATGTCTCTGTAATTAAAAAATAATATATGTATATATTTTTTTCTTAGTTTATTGTCAAGTGGGTTTCCAATAACACCCAGTGCTCATTCCAACAAGTGCCCTCCTCCATGCCCATCACCCCTCTTCCCCTCTCCCCCACGCCCATCAACCCTCAGTTTGTTCTCAGCATTCAAGAGTCTCTCATGGTTTGCCTCCCTTCCTCTCCCCACTATTTTTCCCCTTCTTCTCCCCCATGGTCTTCTGTTAAGTTCCTCCTAATCCACCTATATGTGCAAACATTTGGTATCTGTCCTTCTCTGCTTGACTTATTTCGCTCAGCATAACACCCTCAAGGTCCATCCACATTGCTACACATGGCCAGATTTCATTCTTTCTCATTGTCATGTAGTATTCCATTGTATAGATGAACCACATCTTCTTGATCCATTCATCCGTTGATGGACACTTAGGCTCTTTCCATGTTTTGGCTATTGTTGAGAATGCTGCTATGAACATTGGGGTATATGTGCCCCTAGGCATCAGCACTCCTGTATCCCTTGGGTAAATTCCTAGCAGTGCTATTGCTGGGTCCTAGGGGAGTTCTATTGTTAACTTTTGGAGGAACCTCCACACTTTTCCAGAGGGGCTGCACCACTTTACATTCCCACCAACAATGTAGGAGGGTGCCCATTTCTCCACATCCTTGCCAGCATCTAGAGTCTCCTGATTTTTTCATTTTAGCCACTCTGACAACCGTGAGGTAGCATCTCAGTGTGGTTTTGATTTGTATTTGATTTGATTTGTATTTGATGAGGGATGCTGAGCATCGTTTCATGTGTCTGTTGGCCATCTGGATGTCCTCTTTGGAGACGTGTCTGTTCATGTCTTTTGCCTATTTCTTCACTAGATTATTTGTTTTTCGGGTGTGGGGTTTGGTGAGTTCTTTATAGATTTTGGATACTAGCCCTTTATCTGATATGTCATTTACAACTATCTTTTCCCATTCCATAAGTTGCCTATTAGCTTTATGGACTGTTTGCCGTGCAAAAGCTTTTAATCTTGATGAGGTCCCAATAGGTCATTTTTGCTCTTGATTCCCTTGCCTTTGGGGATGTGTCAAGTAAGAAACTGCTGCAGTTGAGGTCAAAGAGGTTATTTCCTACTTCTTCCTCTAGGGTTTTGATGGTTTCCTGTCTCACATTCAGGTCCTTTATCCATTTTGAGTTTATTTTTGTGTATGGTGTGAGACAATGATCTAGTTTCATTCTTCTGCATGTTGCTGTCCAGTTCTCCCAGCACCATCTGTTAAGGAGGCTGTCTTTTTTCCATTGGATACTCTTTCCTGCTTTGTCAAAGATTAGTTGGCCATACATTTGTAGGTCCAATTCTGAGTTCTCTATTCCATTCCACTGGTCGATATGTCTGTTTTTGTGCCATATATACATTTTACATTGTGCCATATATAAGAATAAAATTTGAGGGGTGCCTGGGTGGCTCAGTTAGTTAAGTGTCTGACTCTTGATTTTGGCTCAGGTGATGATCTCACGCATGGTTCATGAGATCGAGCCTTGCACAGGGCTCTGCGCTGACAATGTGGAGCTTCCTCTGGGTTCTCTTCTTCTCTCTCTGCCCCTTCCCACTTATGCTCACTCACACTCTCTCTCAATAATAAATAAAAATTAAAAAAGAAGAAAATATGAAAATAATTGATATTATAATTACAAAGGTAAACTTTGATAGACTCTAAGATCAGTGATAACGCAGTGGGAGGGAGAGGGAAGACAATATGCTTGATTATCTCTATAATATAGTAAAAATAAATTAAAAATAAGCAAAGTAATTTATAATTTATTTTAGAGTGAAAAAATTTCCTATATAGAAACTAAGAATAGTGATAGAACTGAGTTGGGGAGATAGATACGGAAGACTGGGGTGTATGTTAGTAAATATATCTTATGAAAGAAGTAAGAAGCTAGCTAATAATGTCTAGAATTGATTAAAACAATAAAGTAGGTACATTTTTCTTAAATGTAACTTCTTTAAAATTTTTTAACATTTTTTATTTTTCTTTAAAAAAAATTTTTTTTTAAATGTCTATTTTGAGAGCCAGAGAGCGAGCAGGGGAGGGGCAGAGAGAGAAGAAGACACAGAATCTGAAGCAGGCTCCAGGCTCTAGGCTGCCAGCACAGAGCCCAACGTGGGGCTCGAACCCACTGACTATGAGATCATGACTTGAGCCAAAGTCAGACGCTTTGCCAACTGAGCCACCCAGGCACCCCTATTTATTATTTTTGAGAGACAGACAGAGACAAAGCAGGAGTGGAGCAGGGTTAGAGAGAAACAGAATGTGAAGCAGGCTCCAGGCTCTGAGCTGTCAGCACAGAGCCCAATACGGGGCTCGAACTCACAACCCGTGAGATCATGACCTAAGCTAAAGTCGGGTCCTTAACTGACTGAGACACCCAGGTGCCCCAATGTAGGTATATTATTTAGAGATATGGAGGTATCAACTGGAAAAACTCAAAATAGAAAGATTTTTAAGTAGTCACTTTTGCAGCTGGAATGAGGAGTGGGAGGGGTTGAAAGGGATGACTTGTTCATTTTAAGTCCTTCAGTATTTTTTTATTATTAAACCTTACATATATGAATTTGATAAAATAATAAAAACAGAAAGGATGTAAATGGTAAAGATAGCTTCCTGTTAAAGCAAAGGATGAGAAATTACTAATTACTATGTGGACGTAAATTTCAATTTTTAAAAAATGTTTATTTATTTACTTTGAGAGAGAGAGTGAGCATGTACACATGTGCACAGAGGAAAGGCAGAGACGGAGAGGGAGAGAGACAATCCCAAGCATGCCCTATGTGTTCAGTGTAGAGCTGGATGTGGGGCTTGATCTCATAAACCGAGACCATGACCTGAATGGAAACCAGGAGTTGGATGCTTAACTGACTGAGCCACCCAAGCACTCCATAAATCTGAATTCTGAATAAACAGATGCTGCGGAAAATAAAGAACTTACTTTCCTTCCTCATCAACTTCTGCAGGAGCATTACCCAGTTTTCGCTGTTCTTCTAACTCCTTCTTCTTTCTCCAGTCCTCTCTGGTCATCTTCTTTGGTTCCTCCAGGCTCATTTCTTTGGACCCCGAGAGGGGGGCCGCATTAACTGCATCTACAGCTGCAGCTGACATGGTTATCTGGACTCCTCTATGAAAAGAATGAAACATATATTAATATAAACTAGGCCTTCACGAGCTCATCAGTAAAACTATTAAAAGCACATCCTAATAATACATACTACAGTCTGGCTTATATTTCATAAGTTCTTATAGTACCTGTAAGGGAAGGGTCTCTTTCCCCTCCACAAAGTCTCTATATAATATTTGCAGTTCCTCCCTCAACTCTAATTTATAAAGGCAGAGAAACATACAGAAATATACTTAAAACTTCATTAGACTCTCTCATTAACATTCCTGAGTTTCTCTTTTTACTTCTATGTCTCAAAATTTTCTAGCACATTAACCCTACATGACTAAACAATGTCCTGTTTTCCTTAAAGATGAAATGCCTTGGGGCACCTGGGTGGCTCAGTCGGTTAAGTGTCTGACTTCTGCTCAGGTCATGATCTCATGGTTCGTGAGTTCAAGCCCCACATTGGACTCTGTGAGGACAGCTCAGGGCCTGGAGCCTACTTCAGATTCTGTGTCTCCCCCTCTCTCTGACCCTCCCCTGCTTGCACTCTGTCTCTCTCTCTCAAAAATAAACATTTATAAAAAGAAATAAAAAATAAAGTGTTAGAGGAAAAAAATTAACTTAAAAAAAAAAAGATGAAATGCATTAAGAATTATCTATAGCCACTGACTCTATTTTCTTAGCTTCTACTTCCCTTCTTAGTCACTCTAATTTAGTTTCCATCCCCTACCTCTCTAAAAAGTTACTACTGAGTTATCAATGATCAATGTACTAAGTCCACTATACATTTTTCAGGTCTGTTCCTTCCCTTCTCAAAATATTCTTATCCTTGGCCTAACTACCACTATATTCTTCTGCTTTTTCTTGAATCTCTCTTGCTGCTCCTGTCTTCTTTGCAGATTTATCTAGTTCTGCCTAGTTATTTAATTTTGGATTCTACACGGTTCAGTTCTAGAGTCTCTTTCATTACTCTGGACTCTATCGGTAGACTAGGTCATCTATTTCTAAGGCTCTGATAGCCACGATAATCACTGCTGGCTCTCCAACTTACTTCTCCTCTTTAGATCTTTTATCTGAGCTTCATATACATATATTCCAATTGCTTACTTCATAGCATCTTCACTTAGAGGTCTTAGTGACACCTAAACTCAACAAATCTGTTTAAAAAAATTTTTTAAATGTTTATCTATTTTTGAGACAGAGAGAGACAGAGTGTGAGCAAGTGAGGGGCAGATGGAGAAGGAGACACAGAATCTGAAACAGGCTCCACGCTCTGAACTGCCAGCACAGAGCCCGATGCGGACTCGAAGCCACCAACAGGGAGATCATGACCCAGCCGAAGTCGGATGCTTAACTGCCTGAGCCACCCAGGCACCCTAAAACTCAACGAATCTTAATTGAAATTTATGATCTCCTCCATGAAATCTCATTTCCATTCACTGTTTCCTCTCTCAATGAAAAATACCACTCATCCCTTCACATATGTGTTCCAGCTAATCTCCACATCTATTTCATCACTAAGTATTGTTATTTTCACGTTCTGAATAGCATTAAAGTATATCTACTTCTCTCTATTCTCAATGCTACTGTTTCAGTGTTAAGTCATTACTTCTCCTTATTGGTCTTCTGTCATTCTCTCCAGTCAGTTCTCCACACTACAGTGTTATTTTTTCAAAATACGTAGTTAATCATATCATGTTCTACTACACAAGCTTAACACCCTTCAATGAGGCACTGTCCAAGAGAAATATGATATCAGCCTCATACATCATTTTAAGCATTCCAGTAGTCATATTAAAACATAAAAAAATGTGTCTTCTAATCTAAAAGAGAATAAAATAAGTCTTTAAAATCTGACACATTTTATAAGGTATTCAGACTAGCCATATTTCAAGAGCCACAAGTAGCTAACAGCTGGACAGTGAAGCTCCAACAACATCCGATCATTCTTACTCTAAAAACTATTGAAGACGCATTCCTGGTCTGGCTAGGTACAAGTTCAGTGTCTGAGGCCTAGGACGGCTGCTTCTTTCTCGGTCTCCAATCCCCGTTCCCTCCTCAACCTGGCGTTCATCACTTCCGTAAGGATATATATAAGAGTTAGGAGCCATTGGCCTATTTTGCAGACTTTTCCAGCTTCACTTCTTCCTGATCCCCAAATTTCCACATTTACTCACCCAGTCCGGCCACAGCGAACGCCAAGGACTTCCGACAGAGACGAAAGCAATCCGTCAATGTTTACTTCCTGTTGTTCCGCCCTCTCCCAGCAGCCACTTCGGTAGTTTCCGGAGGAGCGACAGCATGCGCACTAACATCTTGGAGAGGGGAGGAGGAAACTCAGGCGCCCACGCGACGTTGTTATCGCGAGATCTCGAGTGCTTTTTTCACCCCCCACGTCGGGACTGTGAAAGGGGGTTAAGTTTCAGCAGCTGTTTCTCTGTTAACGTACGTTTGAATTATTATTTCTTTTAGAATCGCAGAATCTTAGGACGTTGGGGAAAAAAAAAGTCCGGAGGACAGGCAGCAGCTTAAGTTTCTCTACAGAGCTATAAAATGAATGGGAAAGTTCGTGACGTATTAAGAGAAAAAAACTGTTAAAATTAGTATTAGTCTCGTAGTGTGTGACACGTTGGGGACGTGGTGAAGAAAAAGTGTATGTCCTCGAATTTAATCATACAGAGTGAAAAAGACACTTAAAATAGTAATTTCAAATAATTTACAGTTGTAAAAAGTCGCTGTGAAAGGAATAGCAGATGCTATGAAAACATAAGGGACTATTAGGTAATTGTGACTTTCTGCACCCAAGTGATCTTGTGTTTTATCATTAGAAAAAAATACTACGAGACAAATTCTGTTTCGGGAAATCAATAGTATCTGATATCTCAGCGCTCCTTTTATTTATTTATTTATTTATTTATTTTTAAATGTTTTTATTTATTTCTAGGAGAGAGAGACAGACAGCGTGAACAGGGGAGGGTCAGAGAGAGAGGGAGTCACAGGCTCCAGGCTCTGAGCTGGCAGTCAGCACAGAGCCCGACGCGGGGCTCGAACCCACGAACCGCGAGATAATGACCTAAGCGAAAGTCGGACGCTTAACCTACGAAGCCACCCAGGCGCCCCTCAGCCCTCCTTTTAAAGTACACATAT
The DNA here is from genome assembly GCA_017311185.1 of Proteles cristata cristata. NCBI lineage: Eukaryota > Metazoa > Chordata > Mammalia > Carnivora > Hyaenidae > Proteles > Proteles cristata. The sequence continues at coordinate 2,993,414 of JAESUZ010001135.1, forward strand.
GAAATGAGATAAAAATACCAAAATAAGCAGTAATTTTGGTAGTAGAATTTCTTGTGTTTTCTTTCTTTGTGCTGTTGCCTTTTTTTCCTCAAAGAAACGTATTGCTTTTATTTTTTTAATTTTTAAGAAATGTTTATTTTTGAGCGAGCGAGAAAGAGAGATAATGAGCAGAGGCGGGGCAGACAGAGAGGGGGACAAAGAATCTGAAGTAGGCTCCAGGTTCTGAGCTGTCAACACACAGCCCCACAGAAGAGCTGGAACCCACCAATAGCGAGATCATAACCTCAATCGATGTCAAAAGCTTTTCCCACTGAGCCACTCAGGCGCTCCAACATGTATTGCTCTTAAAAGTAAAGGTGAAAATAGTTAACATGCTTGCTTCAATAGAAGCCAATCATAATCTATTTTTTTCCTTATTAAAACTTTGCAGTGCCTAGAGTTTAGAACATAAATACTAATTTTGATTTTATAGGGCAATAGGTGAAGGGATAGAAAAGGTCAGAGAATGGCCTGAAAGTAAGTAGTCTCTGAATCATCTACATTTTATTTTTATCCTTTTAAACAATTATTGCAATTTGCTTGGAAGTATGAGGCCTGTTAAAAACCACTAGACACAAGACACATGGCTGGCTCAGTCGGTAGAGCATGCAACTCTTGATACAGGGGTTGTGAGTTTGAGCCTCATTTTGGGTGTAGAGATTTAATTACCATTAAATCTTATGGGGGAAAAAAACCCCACCAGGCACAAGTCAGGGAGCACATCTCCCAGAGGAATCATAAAATATGCTGGATAAGAGGGAAGGGTATTTTGAAAGGTTTGGGTTCCTCCCAGAGGATTTGGAGGAGCGTGTAGAGAAGCAAGGGTCAGTACTAGATAGGTTACTGTTTGTAAATCACAATTGGAGTTAACTGGGATTGATTAGGATCTAGGTGCTGTTATAAGGTGAGGGTGATTTACTAATTGGGTAACTCCAAAATAGTAGGGAGTCTGGGGTATCATTGGTGACAAGACACCAATCACTCAGAGGGGGTGGTTTATAGCATTTTACTGCATGACCTTGGGAGACCATGCTTCCTGTTGTAAGGGGAAGACTTACCCTGGGGAGATGTAAATCTTGCACCCAAAGACCTTAGGAAGTAAAGAATCCCCACTTTGAAGCTTTAGTGCTGTACAGATTGGTTTCAAAGTGAACACTTTTGTGTGCTGATGATGTAATATGGAGCTGAAACATTTAGAAGGAGGTACAGGGTGAAAATAAGGGATGGAGTAGGAATAAAGAAAAAGAACAGGGAAGGGGCAATAAAGGTATGAATGTGTGTGGTTTTTTTTCTCCTTTTTACCTTCTTTAGTTAGGATCATTTTTCTCGATGCCTAGCCCACTGTGTAGCATTTAACCAACATTCAATAAATATTTATTGAACGAATCAATCCTTCAGTTCTGGTCCTGAAATGTCAGGGGAAAAGGGCCAATGAACTGACATATATTGAGAACCGCATCTGTGCCAGGTATAGTGTGAAAACTTTTGTGAAATAACGTAGCCTCAACTACTCTCTCCGAACTTATTGCCAAGTTAGAATGTATCTAGTGACCTGTGGGGAGTAGGGATTGGATGACACTGGTCAGCTTTGGTCTTTTGAATTCTTTCCTTTACCTTGTATGTGTTCAATCTGTTTCCATTTACTTATAGAAATAGGAAAAGGTCATTAATTTTCCAAGCATAACTTCTCTCCGTAATTTGGAAATTAAAATTCCTTTTCTGTATTTTTATTATTCCCCAGAACTTTTTCTCATCTTTCTGCCCTCCCCCCACCAGGCCTTTCTAGGCAGCTTTGATGAATGTATTGAGATGTTAGAGATTTAAAATGAATTCTAGTAACAGAATTATCTAGTAAAAGTCTGAATTATGTACTCCTTAGGATCATCATTTTGTTCATAAGCCTGGTTCCTGACACTGCATCCTAGCCTGAAATGTTGAGGGTTGTTCTGCGATTAGGGAATAATCAGTCCATTCTTCATCACAAACCTAAAGGAATGACACAAACATTGCTGTTTGATCTGTATTTACATTGTTTCTTAATTTTTAATTCTGCTCTGCAGTTGTTCTTTAGAGGGAATAAGTTGTTTTTCCACTCGACTATGGGTTTTTTTTTTCATATATCTAGTTGAAATACAAGTGTATGTATCCATAGTTCCCTCAGTTATTTTTCTAATGACTGCAATGCCTTTCCGCCAGTGCTGCCTCTTCTTTTTTATTTGATCTGGTCAATTTACTCTTTGGACAAATAATTAATTAAAGACTTTAGGAAAGTAGTTCTGTTGGCACTTTGTCTTGAATTTTTGAATCTCACAATCATTTAAAAACTTCCTGGACATCCTAGTGTCTCAGGAAAAAAAACCCAAATCTCTGTATCTTGATATCATGATAATCATTTACTTCTTGGAATAGAAGACCATATTCACTCCCTTTCTATCTCTGTGAGGAGCAAGTTAAAAACCCCTACAAGTAAAGCTGTCAGCCGATTTGATTTTTTTTCTTCCCAGGAAGCAAGCTACTGACTTCCCGTTAAAAGCTTTCCAGAAGTGCACCGGGAGTTTAGTTCTTCCCATTGGTTCTTCCTGGGAGCCTCCGCCCCACCCGCGGTACCGCCTCCCGGGCAACCAATCGGGGCGTGAGTTGTGGTTTAAACACCGGGTCTGGCGCGGCCGCTGCAGGCTGCGTCTTGGAAGAGTTTGGCAGTTGGTCCTCACGTGGGTGAACCAAGAGGTCGCGAGTGTTGGGCCCGCGGGTCCCGCGCGGAAGGGGGTGAGCTGGGGGCCGGGGCTCCGCGAGGTGGTCTGTAGGCCAAGCTAGGTTGAGCCGCGGCCGGGGACTGCGGGCGCCCTCCTCCAGTCCTCGGCAGTTCGGTTCTGAGGAGTACGGGCACTTGCCAGCCCCAAACCGCCGACTCTTCTGGAATTAAGAGCCTCGGACCCAGGCTTCAAGAGTTAAGAGCATTAAATGCCTGTTGGCCCAAGAACGGGGTTCGCTGTCTCCTTAGTTCTAGTTTTCGCGTGGACGTGCCCAGGGCAGAAAGTTTGGTCTTTGCTACCTACACCTTCGCTTCTCTCAGCTTCCGTAACCTCCAGGGTCTGATATGTATTTCGCACCCGCAGCTGATCCAGAATGGCTACCCTGATCTTTGTTGATAAGGAGAATGGAGAACCAGGCACCCGTGTGGTTCCCAAGGATGGACAGAAGCTGCGGTCCAAGCCTCGTAAGTAGACGGGCAGTAGTCACAGCCACAGGTACTGTGAACCAATTGTGGGCGTGGCTTGGAGTCCGGGAGCGTACTTTGTTGGTACCTGGAGTCAAGTACTGCAGAATGCTACTGTTGTGGTTTACTTGTTTTGGGTCTCTCCCCACCCCCCACCCCCCCTTTTTTTTTAACTCTTTACATGAGGGGCGCCTGGGTGGCTTAGTCGGTTAAGCGTCTTTCACTTAGGTCATGATCTCACGGTTCGTGGGTTCGAGCCCCGCATCGGGCTCTGTGCTGTCTGCCAACTCAGAGCCTGGAGCCTGTTTCAGGGTCTGTGACTCCCTCTCTCTCTGACCCTCCCCTGCTCACGCTGTCTCTGTCTCTCTCTCTCTCTATCTCTCTCCCCTAGAAATAAATAAAACATTAAAAAAAAATTAAAAAAAAAAACTCTTTACATGAAAAAGAGTATCTCAATTAAGTATCTTAAGAGACGATTTAAGAGAGCACAAAACTGAAGTACTGTTAGGCATATGGCCAAGCCACTGTCAAAAATGGGGGTTGAGTCTGGGGATAAGAGTTAGGCCATGTTTATACTCATAGTCAGCCTTAAACTTGGGCAGGTTTTCCTTGCCTGAATAAACTTATGGTAAGATTTTTTTCTTCAGCAGTCAAAGCTTTAGATGGAAGATCTCAGGTTTCAACACCATGTGTAGGCAAAATGTTTGATGCTCAAGGAGCCTTACCTAAAGTTACCAGAAAGGCTTTAGGAACTGTCAACAGAGCCACAGAAAATTCAGTAAAGACAAACGGACCTCTCAAACAGAAGCAGCCAAACTTCTCTGCCAAAAAGGTAAGTGTTGGCTACAAAGTGGTTGTCTATAAACACTTTAGCACTTTTGACTTTTAAAATGACTAGTGGCACCTTACCTTTCTTTCTTGTGAATAGAAGGAAATATATAGGCTACCAAACACCGATTAGCAGGGGAGAATCCTATTCTCTTTGTGGACTTCTCTGTGCCTCGGATGAGAAGTCTCACAAGCAGCTGGTGAATGTTTTTGCCTCACCTGCTCTTAACTAGAGTCGAAGCAGATTGGTTTGTGGTGGTATCTACTTACAAGAAAGTACTAAGAAGGAGGGAGCTTTGCAGGAGGTCACATAGCAATACAATAGCTCATGTGCTGCCACCTCCTCCGGGCCTCCTAGAGCAAGCACCAGGTACTCTACTTTGCTAACATGTTGACCTTTGTGTGTGTGCACAGGTTGCAAGTCCGTGCATCCCAGACTAAGTAAACTTTGCTGTGAAAGATGACTTCAGCATGTAGATTAATACTTTATTCTAATAATGGTCTTAATGTATGGTAGGAAGAACACTAATACTTTAGATCAAAATGAAACTTGTAGTGTGCTTTAGGACACGGTGTCTTTTTTATTTTTATTTTTATTAATGTTTGTTTATTTTTGAGAGAGAGAGCAGGGGAGGGGCACAGAGCGAGAGGGAAACAGAATCCCAAGCAAGCTCTGTGCTGCTTAGCACAGAGCCTGATGTGGGACTTGACCTCACGAACTATGAGATCATGACCTGAGCTGAAATCAAGAGTCAGACACTTAACCAACTGAGCCACCCAGGTGGCCCCAAATGTTTTTTTTTTTTTAACAAACTAAGCTGAGTAAGAAATGTTATAGTCAAGTATTGCAAGGCTATGGCAAAAATAATGAGAATGTGACGTAGTACTGAAATGTGGGAAACCCTACTTTAAAGTTTTCCTCTAGGGGTGCCTGGGTGGCTCAGTCGGTTAAGTATCTGACTCTTGGTTTTGGCTCAAGTCATGATCTTGGGGCTTCTTGGGTCAGTTCAAGCCCCACATCGGGCTCTGCGCTGGCAGTGTGGCTGTCTCTCAACATCCCTCCCCCCCCCCGTCTATCTCAAAATAAATAAACTTAAAAAAATTTCCTCTAGGTATACACATATGACGTAAGGTTAAATCAAGAATATGTAGGCTTCTGCTTTGACCTATTGTAGACTGCCTATCTGCCAAAGTTAGGCTAGGGAATTATCCAGGCTTTTAAAGTCCTTGACTGTCTTTTCCTGGCTCTTACTCCGTGTGTATTTCACTTAACATTAACTAAGCAAATAAATAAGGTGACACTGATGGAAACACAAATGGAAAGCACACTTCTGATAGCCAAACATGACTCCTAGGATTAGTTTCCTTTTGTGTGACTCATGCTCATTTTCTGTGTCAGGTTGAGTGAGTTCATTAGCTCTGAATTAACGTTCTATTCTTGGTAACTTAGGCTGAGAGGTACTGATACTTAAATAACAGCCTTAATTCTTCAGCTACGCTACTAGAATTGCTGAATTGTATTTGTATGTAATTAATGAGAACTAAGGATTACAGTTGTTTAGAAGTCTGTGAAAGTGGTGAAGCAGTCACATGTCTTAAAGACTTACGATCTTTTGTACTAATCTGTTGACAAGGCTTCCACTCTAATTCATATTTTCTTGGGTGGTTTTAGGTAACTGAGAAGACTGTCAAAGCAAAAAGCACTGTTCCAGCCTCGGATGACACCTATCCTGAAATAGAAAAATTCTTTCCCTTCAATCCTTTAGGTACTATTTTTTTGGTATTACAAAGATGCTTGGGTCTTGAGTTTCTCTTAGAATCCAATTCAGCTCTAATTTAATATGAATAGACCTGTGACCCCAAATTGTAATAAGACTGTCTGAATCTGGTCTTTGCACAAATGTATTTGATGGTGGATTTTTTTGTAAGGAATCTCTCAGGCCCGAAGGGGAATGGGTGCAAAGATGTGGAGCACATTGTTCCCAACCTCAAAAACTTCCCACATAAGGGCAATAAGATGTATTCATTGTGAACAAGTCTAAAGTGGACATTATTCCTGGCAAGGCTTTTAGAAAGTGGGCTTTATGTCAAGTTGAACAGTGGTGAAAAAATCTACATGGTCTGTGAAAACATGTGCGTTTCTACTCCTTCAACCTGCTATGTGAATGAAGTATTTTCTGTTATAGAGCTATCTTTTCAAGCTTTGACTTAATCCCATTTGAGGAGAGGCTACTGCATCCAGACTTTGGGTGCAGTGGTTAACAAGATAGGCCCCACCCCGAGGAGCCCATGATTGGGAGGGAAAGTCAAACCCCAAACAAATCGTCTCACTGAAAGTGACCAAGGAGAAAAACCGGTCCCTTAGTGGGACTGAGTCTCACCTGGAAAAGTGGGGAAGCTTTCTCTGGAAGTGACAGGAAGTTGAGTTTTAAAGGCTATCTGGGGACAGCCAGGTCAAAAAGGGGAGGGGCCAGGCAAGGCCACGGCACAGAGTGTGTGCAGA